>CM040118.1:50419590-51102593 GCA_022559845.1 Amorphophallus konjac
GCTGTCTGCTAGGCACGCTGGAACAAAATAAATAACGGCCATCAGTGAAACTCCAAAATCTGAAGATAAAAGTGCGGCACGTAACTTACCAGGAGCGACAACTCATGCTGAGCGACGGCCAGCTGCCGCCTAGCCTCTGATAGTTGGGCGCGCGAGCCGCCGATGCCACGTGTGTCCCCAGCTTTTGGAAGCCCCGCATAACTCTCTCTCTGCCGCCAGCAGGAAGTCGGTGCTGTCCTGCACCACTACACTCCCTTGCTGTCCGGGGAGACGTACGTGCCAGTCCTCGAGCCTCGCCTTGCCGCGACTCTCCCTCCTGACGCGGCTCGGCTCGTCCGCACTCGCCCACTCATCGGCCAGGCCCAGGGTCCTCGCCATGTCTTGCACCAAGAAAGAAGGGCCTCGCATCATAACAAAGAACGCGTCCCCTATCTAGGACGCGTCCATCATTTGAGTGCAACACTCGCCGAACCCTTTCCCCCCTCGCGCGGCTCGCTTCAAAACTCAAAATGAATTAAAAGAGGAAGAGATCGGAGGACCTACCAGACCGTGTTCATCTCCCTCCGTGACATCGGGCCCCTCAGGTCCCTCGGGGGCCCGAAGCGGCCCTTCCTCCTCCATGGACATCGTTCCATGTTCTTGCGTGTCCCTCCTCGGGCGAGGAGTTCCTCGTCCCTCTCCACCTTCACCATGGTCGGGCCCACCGAACTCCATCAATCAAAAGAGGAGGAAGACGAAAAAGGGGCGAGCAAGTTTCGGCGGAAGGCGGGCTCGTTTGCGGGTAAGGCACGGAGAAGGAAGGCCACCCGTCGCTTTAAATTTGAATTTGAGGATTAAGACGCGACCTCACGCTTGGACGCGCCCAAAAGAAAGCGAAAAAAGAAAGGAAACAGAATCCCCCGTGCAAAGTGTAGTTCCCCGCTGTTCAGGGTAAGGTCTCGTGGAGCGTACCTCGAAGGACAACTCAGTACAAAGAAGAAAGTGTGGGAGAGAGAAAAGTACACGCAACACAAGAAAGCCATTTTCATTTCATATAATAGCCGAAAGTACATCATACAGTGAGAAGGGTGACATGTACAAGCAACTCTCTAACTCTCACCATCACCCTCCTGGTCATCTCTCTCCTCCCTCCTCTGCCGGGGATCCCTAGGGGGCCTCTGCGAACCCTGATAAGCCGTGCTCGCCTCGCCCTGCGGTGGCACTCCAGCCTCGAAGGTGTGACAACGCTCCTCGGCCGAAGAAACCAGATAGCTGCCCATGGAAAAAGAACCAGACTGACGAAGTCGCGCCCCGTGTTCCTTCGCCCTCTGGTACCGCTCCGCGCTCTCCCGAAGCCTCCTCTCCGCCGTGCCAAGACTCAATCGGAGCTCCAGCAGCTAGGTCTCCAGGGCCCTCCTCTCGGTCTGATCCCGCTGTCGCTCCTCCCTATCCTTCTCCCTCTCTCTCTCCACGCTCTCCCTATCCCTCTCTCTCTCTCCTCTCTCTCCCTCATCGCCTCCCTCCTTGACAGCTTGAGGGCGATCCGCAGATCCAGCACGTCACGAGGGAGCTCCTCAGCCTCCCGTCGACGCTCCTCCTCCAGATCCACAATCCGGGCGTCACGCTCCGCAATCCGGGCGTCACGCTCCGCCACCCGAGCGTCGCGCTCCTGCTCGGCACGAACAGCACGCGACAGGGCCTCTCGGATCTCGGCCACCTGTCAAAGCACGCATGCACCGTAAGAGAACAGTGATAGAAGGAGGGCAGCCAGAAGGAGAGTCGAGGTCAGGCAAACGCTCACTCGAGCCTCGCGGTCACGCTCGGCCTCCTCAGCCCGAGCCACCGCATACGCCAGCTGCTCCTGGAGGGCAGAAACCTCCGGAGGAGGGCTCCGCGAACTGGAACCCGCTCCACCAGCCATCCCGGCTGCCGCTGTCTGGTGGGCCCTCTGAAACACAAAGCGAACGACAGTTAGAAGCCAAGTATCAAAAAAATCCAGGTCACAAAAAAATGCATCGCATAAACTCACCAGGATCTCCAACTCCTGTCGGATGGCCACCAACTGCCGCCTGGCGTCCGCCAACTGGGCCCGCAGGTCGGTGATCATGTTATCACGAGCATCCTACATTGTACATAAGTTAGTGTTACATGCATATACATATAAAAGAGTGAAGCATTCTCATTTCACTTACCCCTGCCATACCACCAAGGAAGAGGCGGTCCCCATACGTAGCCCGGTACTGTCTCAGGTAATCAGTACTGTCCTATACATGGGACACCACTGGGACTCCGCCCTGCCGCCAGTCCTAGTACTGTGCTGGGAAGCGCGTACGCCAGTCCACAACCTTCGCCTTCCCCTTGGTCTTCTGCCCGATGCGGGCCGGCTCTTCTACATCAACCCACTCCTGGGCTAGCCCCAACGTCCTCATAACCAGCCTCAGCAGAAGCGGCTCGATCTCGTTCAGGCAATGGACCCCCACGTCCCGCCTGAAACGAGGAAGACCCGCTACAACCCAAGGCTGGCCAGCGTCGCCCATGCCCAGGTAGGGTCTCCACACCACCTACATCATCATATTAGTTGACATTCAGTCACATAAGAAAACACAAAAAAACCATACGCATCATACCATGGCCTCGGGATACTCGCTCAGCTCCCGACGAAGTGACGCCAGCTGGTAGCCGTGGGGTGCTGCAACCACGATCGGCCTCCACCGCCGCGCCAGAGGCACGGCCCTCCTGTTCCCATGCCTAGCCCTCCCCATCGGGAAATAGTAATAGCTCCACACCTGCATTCATCATACATCATTAATACAATAATTGCATATTTAACTGTGAAAATGCATAAATAAATTGTGTACCTGGAGAAAAGGTGCGAAGCCGCTGACTGTCGTCTCCTTCTCCGAAGTCTGGGAGAGATCAGCAATCAAATGGGCAAGCAGAGCCGCTCCCCACGCGTAGTGTCCCACTCTGTCCAGATCCACCAAGATCCCGAGGAAACGGCAGTGGATGCCATCCCCCTTTGTCCCCAGCAGAAGGCGGCCCAAGAAGAAGAAAAGAAACCTCCGGAGGTCTAGATCCACCAGCTCCCTCTCGCTCGGATCCTGGGTGAAAGCTGCACGGGCATCTCCCTCCAATCGTGCCAGAAACTCCGCTCCAGTCTCGCTAACCCGCTGGCGCGGGTCAACGAATCCGAGCGCCTCCATGATCTCCACTCGGCCAACTACCCTGCTGTCCCTGTCAGTCACACTCGTCTCTAACCACAGCAGGTCCAGGGCACTCTCTCGGTAGTCAGGGTAGGTGACCCCGCTCACCGCCTCTCCGTCCACCCGTAGCCCGGTGATCCGAGCCACGTCCTCCAGTGACGGCACCATGTGCCCCCAGGGCATCAAAAATGCTCGGCTCGGCGCGTGCCACCGCTCCCTCAATGCCTGGATAAGAGGAAGGTCGAGTCGGAAGGGCTCGATCCTAAGGAAAGCTCCAAAGCCCATGGCGTCGACACACGCCCTCTGGAAGTCTGGCAGCCCACGGTATGCTGCCACCACTAAGGACTAGCTGATCCGGCCCTTCATCACGCCCTGCACACCACAAAACCAACAAAAGAACACATCAGCATTATGAATAGTAATAAACAATAACACTGTATATACTACTTATTTATCTTATTTTATTTTTATTTTTAAAAATATTTATGTTTTTTTTAGAGGCGTCCAACACCCTGGACGCCTCCATTACATTTTCTTTATTTTAACTTTAGAAAAACCCAAAAACAAAAATAAAAATAAATAATATATATATATATATATATATTATCATGGAGGCGTCCGCTTCCCTGGACGCCTCCTTTTTTTCTTAATTCTTTTTTATTATTTACGAAAATAAATAAATTAAAAAAGAACAAAAAAGAAAATGTAGAGGCGTCCAGGCCCCTGGACGCCTCCTTCCCTCACACCCGGCGTTCGCCACACAGCCTCTCGTCCGCCCTTTTAACCCAGTGAACCAATAGAATGGAGGTCTAAGGGGCTTACCGGATCGTGCTCGTCCTCTGTCGCGTCGCCAGCATCCACTGCAACCTCCAAGGCCAAAGGAAGAGCCTCCTCACCCGTGGCAATCTCTTCCGCCGTAGCAGCCCCCTCGGCATCATCCCTCAGCCTCCTCAGACGACGAGCCAGTCGTTTCCGCTTCTCTGGACCCCGGCTCGATCCTCCTCGCTCCATTGGGACTAAGAATGGGTCGTCTGGGGTGACTGGGTCGTCAGAATGAACAGTACAAATGAGCAGGGGGTGAGGCCCCCCATATATATAGAATCCACTTTAATTGGGGCGTCCAGGCGCCTGGACGCCCCCACCTTTTTTATTATATTTTTTTCAAAATTCAAAAATTTAGGGGCGTCCAGTCACCTGGACGCCCCCAAAACAAAAAAACCAAAAAACAAATATATAAAAAGTTGGGGCGTCCAGGACCCTGGACGCCCCCAAAATAAAAATCAAATAAAATAAAAAATAAAAATTAGGGGCGTCCAGGACCCTGGACGCCCCCAAAACAAAAAACTTAAAAAATCAAAAATAAAGAATTAGGGGCGTCCAGGCCCCTGGACGCCCCCATAATAAAAATTTCAAAAAAAATAAAAAATAAAAAATATATAATAAAAGTAAAAAAGATAAGAGTATGTATATAATCCAAACAAAAGAAAAAAACACAAAGAAAAAGAAAAAACCACAAAAAAAGATAATAATAATTAAGGAGATAAGGGTCAAAAAACTGTCAAATGCCAGATTTTATTCCATCAGAAAAGTAGAGTGAACTACATCAGGGGCTTAGGCGCCTTAGGCCTTAACTTCCCCAGTTCGGTTACATAAGCCCTCCACAGCTCACATTCTTCCCCCACGTGCGCTAAGACCTTTCCCACAACACTTGTCTTCCAGGGTGCTTTGACGGCCTTCGCTTCCTTCGCATCCGCTTCAGTACCCAACTCTCTCTTCTTCAAAGGAACGATGCCAGTCGATAGTGGGAACGAATGGCGTGGAATGCCGACCTGGAGGCAGCATCGATGCGCGTTATAAAGGACAAACTCGGTCGCGCCGATCAGTTGAAGATCAACTGAGGGGGAAGGCCTCATGAGGAGATCAAGCGAAAGCAAACATGCCGGTGCGCAAGTAAAGAAGCCTTGTGTCACGGTGCGGAAGTGAGACCGCCAGTCTTCACGTTTCTTCAGCCACGGAACGCGGTTCACTACAGTACCACCGAACCCTAACACGTCGGCTATATGATGAAGAGGGCTTTGTTGGAAGAGCTTCGAAGCAGTTGGCATTCCCTCGCGGTGGTCGAATTTGAAGTGCAAATCAAGCTAGCAATTCAGGACAAGTGCGCAACCAAAAGGAGGCTTACCCATGCTCGAGGTAGTAAGGCCACTATACAGGTAGGCGAGGACAGCGGGTCCCACCCTTTTTCCACGCCAGATCCCGCAGATAGCACTCAGTTGGTCTTCCTCCACCATGTTGTCGGTATAAGGAAACAAGAGAGCACCCGCCAGACAAATGGTGAACCCCTTCATGATTCCCTCCAAATAGTCATCGTCTGGTGACCCTCTCAGGGCGTCCATGACCCACTCCGCAAGCTTTTGGAGATCGATCCCCTTTTGAGTACGGACCTTTCTGGCTGCGTCGGGCGGCATGAAGCTTCCAAGAACGCTTTCGGAAGTCACCCGTGTCAGCATCCGCATAGCCTTCACCTTCCCGTCACTCTTGAATTTCTTCAATCCGAGCAGAAGTTCCACCTCCTCAAGGAGGATGGTTACCTCGAAGGTCGGGAAGATAAAAGTATGGGTCTGGGGATGCCAGATCTCCACTAGTGCGCCCATAGCCGCCCAATCCATACGAATCTTCTCGTAGTGTGTGGCGTGAATAAGGAGCCCCCGCAGATGCCACTTCGAGAGTATGGCCCTCATGCCGATGGAGATGTTGGAAGTTAACTTTGAAAGCCATGGCAGTTTGGAAAACTTCCTCGGGCCTGGGAAGAGTGGATATGGCTGGAAGAGAAAAGAAAGAAGAAGAAAGGAAGGTAGTAAGAAGAAGGTTCACGTGGAGAAATTTGAAATGAATCAGCTTACCATATGCGACATGATCATCCCACTCAAATGACTCTCGAGGTCGGAGAGTCGCCTGATCTCGCTGCTAGGCCTGCTCCTCTTCATAACGCGGGAAGACTCACCTTCCATCCTGAAAATCTCTAGATTCTCCTCTCTTTCCTCTCCTGAGCTTCCAAAACCCACCTTGGTGCATTTGAATGAACTAGCCTAAGGGGAGTTCTTATAGGAAGAGAAGATCGCTATAGGACGGAACATGTCACATCAGTGGTCATTGCCAAGATTTTGTCTGGATCTCCTTTGTACTGTGGTGCGATTCTGCTGTGATTCTGCTACTTTCTGATGTTGCTAACCTTTGCTAACGGACGTCTTTGTCCTGTCTCCTGTCCCACCTTTCAGTGGTTGGTCCCACCATGTCATGCATCATAGTATACGATACCTACGCTACTAGAACATGTCAAGGACCTTGCGGCCCGAACAAATCTGGGATTTGAGTTCCCCTTCAACAAAAACAGTCATGATCCCGGAAGAATTTGGGTTGTACGGATAGGCCGTTAACTTGTGGTAGCATGGGGACGACGGTTCCATTCAGTGAGTTGGTGCGCGGATAAACGGGCCCCAGCCCAGTGTCGGCTCACCGGATCGGTATCCTGACCCGTTCTTAACAAGTTGACAATATTATCCTTGGCTATTTTTTATTTTAGTTTGTTTCAAATTTTTATTTTAACCCAGCATGCATTCATATAGGACTTTGATTTATTGCGGAAGATCATTCAAGTGATTCGATTGTGAAAGCCGTTGTGTTTCAATTCCTACAAATATGAGATATTCCACTCCGAATGAAATTCCTTGAAACGGCTCTACGCTGCTCTTCCAAAGGAGACCCTTGTTTGGACAGACCCTCAGATATTCCTTTTTACCTTGCTTGACCCACCTTGGCCGCAGCACTTCCACATTGGCTAGTAACCGCTCCCCAAAGATGAAACCTCCGGTTTATGACCCAGGTACTTCCACACCGAGAAGTTGGTCTCCTTTTCGTGCCTGAGCGCACATCTCACCCTCCCTTATTTGATCTCCGTCCAAGCAATCGTCAATATTTGAAAGACCTTCTTCAAGGTCGCCTCATTGAAACTTCAGGAAAGATTCCAAACAGTAACGTCAAAAGCGTGTCTCATCACACCTTGGCATCAACTTATCAGTCCGCTCCCACTTCATTTCACTCTACTTCGATACCATTCCACTACGTGTCGCTCCCTTGCAAAGCAGACGCCAAGGCGGGGCAGCTGTAGACACGCCATTCTTGACGTCTCCTGAGAAAGTCTCATATTACTATACAACGCCCCGCGACGGCTTACGCGTTTTAACTCACTTGAGTGCTTCCTTTTCTTGAGTCTTCTTCCGCCCTTTTCGGCATCCGGAATCGTCTCGTCACGGCATTCGGACGGCATCAACACCAGTCAGACGCGTTAGGAGTTCCGGAACCAAGAAGGGTGCCTGCCGGGCGGCAGCCGACTGAGGACCCGGGTGTGTCTTAATGGGGGCGTCCAGGCCCCTGGACGCCCCCATTCTTTAAATTTATTTTATTTTTATTTTTGTTTTTTCAAAAGCCCAAAAATAAATAAAAAATATATATTAATGGAGGCCTCCAGGCCTCTGGACGCCTCCATAAAAACCAATATAAAAAATGTGTAAAGTGCCAGTTGGCATAAAAGACAAAAAATAAAAAAAATACATATTAATGGAGGCGTCCAGGCCCCTGGACGCCTCCATAAAAACAAACATAAAAAATTAAAATGCCAGCCTTGGCATAAAAGACAAAACAACAAAAATAAAAATAATATATTTTTGGAGGCGTCCAGGCCCCTGGACGCCTCCATCAACTCTCTCACGGGCGCCAGCCACCGAACGACGGTTTGTCGTGTGTGAAAAAAGCCAAATTATGGAGACGTCCAGCCCGCTGGACGCGCCCATTTCAAAATCACGAGGCGCCGCTCACAAAATCACGCGTTGTGTCAAACCGCGTGCGGCCGTCGGTGGTGTTCGGTGGACCTGTTAGGGGCGTCCGGAGCCCTGGACGCCTCCACAAAAATATTCTAAAAAAATTAATAAAAATAGAATAAAATATTAGTTCGGCCCTGATGGAGGTGTCCAGGGTCCTGGACGCCTCCACCCTCCGGAGCCCTATAAATAGAGGCCCACCCCCTCAGTTCTGGGGGGGCTTCGAAGAGATCCGATAGGCTGCCGGAGCCCAGAGGCTACCGGAGTCATTTTCTAACCCGTGGGGTCTTTTGTAGGTGGAGGTTCTGCCGGCTTCTCGGGTGCCCACGCTCGCGAGAGGAAGGTCGTCTTCATCCACCGCGCTTCCACGTCGTCCCTACGCTGCCGGAGCTCCGCCGGATTTCACCATCAGCACATCCAATAAGCCAATCCTTTCCTTTTCTTCGTAGTTCTTTTGCATTCATCATCTCGCATCATCTATCCCCCTTCATAAGGGTGCCTCTTCTTACATACTTCTTGCATCCATCATCTCATTTTCCTCCTACTCGAGTCCGAGAGGGGTTTAAAAGACAACACCAACCAGGTGTGTGTCTTGCCATCATTTCGTTATTTTTATCGCAAGGATTTGAATACTACACCTTCATCTTTCTAATCCACTCGTCACTTGTTTGTTGATGTTTTGCAAGGATACCCAAGGAAAGCCCTCTCCGTCGGCCGGCCGAAGGGGGAGGAAGAAGCAACCTGCCATCTCCCGCTCTTGAGGTAGGCGCGATCACTTTCTTCATTTTGGGGTCTTTCAGCCCCTGGCGATCACATCTTGTTCTCGAGACCGCGGCGAGTCACTTCCCCAATGGCCGTTTAAATTTCGTTCTTATATTCTCTTTATATTCTACTCATATGCTCGAGGCCGCGGCGAGTCACTTCCCCAATGGCCGTTTAAATTCCCGTTCTTATATGTTATATTCTTATCTATTCATGTTCTCGAGGCCGCGGCGAGTCACTTCCCCAATGGCCGTTTAAATTCTCTTTATATCCTGTCATATTCTTATCTATTCATATTCTCGAGGCCGCGGCGAGTCACTTCCCCAATGGCCGTTTAAATTCCCGCTCTTTATATTCTCTTTATATTCTGCTATCTTCTTATCTGCTCATATTCTCGAGGCCGCGGCGAGTCACTTCCCCAATGACCGTTTCAATTCCTGCTATTTAATTTCTGCACCATTCCCGTCCCCCGAGGTCGCGGCGAGTCACTTCCCGCTATGGCCGTTTAACCCCATATCTTGCTATATCACATTTGTCACGCTCGCCCCGCCGGAGCAATCTCCCGTGGTGGCCCCTTCTCTTTTCTCTTATTTCTGTGTTGCAGCAAACAAAAAAGAAGGAGCCCGCGCGCTCCGCGTCTTCTCCGCTTCCCCGAACCGCGTGACGTCGCTCACAGTTACCGGTCAAAGTCAGATGGAGCGTATCCAAGTTGGCCCGTTTGTATGTGGAGCGGATCGTTCCGTTGCATGGGATTCTCATTTCAATCGTATCGGATCGGGATCCGCACTTCACTTCTGGATTCTAGAGGAGTTTCCAGCGAGCTCTTGGCACGGAGTTGGCATTTAGCTCGGCGTATCATCCTCAGTCTGATGGTCAGTCTGAGAGGACCATCCAGACTTTGGAGGACATGCTGAGATCCTACTGCCTGGAGTGACAGGGGAGTTGGTGATGCGGGACGGATGACTCGACCGGGCTAGAACGTACGACGGACACAAGTGCGGCCAGCACTAGCACGTTAAGGCAAGCCAGACGGCTAGCCACTGTGGTATTCTCCGGGTGGAGACGCCTCTCAACAGCGCTCTCTCTTTAGCCCAGTGATCGTCCCTTGCGAGGAAAAACGTGGGGATCATGGCGATTAAGAAACCACCGTCGCCTAGGGTGCTAATTCGCGCTCGATGCTCAATTGGAGCTATGGAACGGGCGCTCACAACTCACAAACGCGGTGTATTTTGAACTGGCTAACGGCCCTAATCTCACAAACGCAGCAATAGATAATATACTAAATCAGCAAGTGAGAAAGGAATTGAAGCGCGTACCTCCACGCCTAGGCGTGGGGAAGAATTCCCGGCCGAATCCGAACAACCCCAATACACACGATTGTTACAATTACAATTCCAGAACTTAATACCCACTCCACGCAGGGAGGTATAGGGTTACAATGGCCAAATATGGGGTTGCTGGAACCCAGGTTGACGGGCCACACTCGCAGGAGGCGAGGAACGCGCGCCGGAGCCGCTCGGATATGCCGACGGAAAGCCGACCCGGTTCTGCCCGCGCTGGTCACCCTGCGCAGCGAGTTTGCGGAGGCTGGTACGGCTTGATCCGAAGCCCGATCGGAGCGCCGTTTGTTGGAGAATGACGGTGACTGGACGTAGTTTCTTCACTCCAGAGGGCGCATTCAGATCCTTTCAGATCTGGGTGCAGCAATAATTTCTTTCAGCATCTGATTTGGTGTTCACAGAACTGCACAGACAGACAAATAAATGGTGGAAAAAGGGTTTCCGATGTCGAAATGGAACTCTGTCTATGGGAGGTTGTTGGTGAAGTCCATAGGAACAAATCCTCTGAAGACCTCTCTCTCAGATATTGGCTGGATGAGGCAGGACAGATGTGGGAAGTCGCCTCTGGATCTGGACTGAGTCTGTTCAGATCTTCTTGCGCGACCTCACGAGAGTTAACGCCACGGACAGCACAGACCTTGAAATGCAACGAAACCAGAGGCCACGTAAAGATGACTTGCAATAATTTAATTGATCTTCAGACACCAGCTCCTGATCACATCGTGGTTGGGCTGCATAACTCGAAACACAGTCAACCTCAGATCTGGACTGCACTCTGGGACAGATCTGCGCGCCGCCACGAGAAAAATCACCGCCGATGCTCCCGAACTCCAAACGGCATCAAACCAGCGCTGAAATCTTGCAATCTTGTAGTAGTATCAAGAATAAATCGGAGAGAACAAGATGATAAGAGGGGGATGGGAAGAGAAGGTCGAGTCCATGACCAGATTTTTGGGAAAACCACACCAAGGGAAAGGGCAAGAGAAAGAGGGAGAATCACTCTCTTAACAATTTTCTTTCAACAAAATTTCATTCTATTGTGAACAAACACTATACATGCCCTTTTATAGACAATGCAAGGGGTAGGGGGAGGGGAAATTCATGGGTTACATGGAGAAGGAGGGTTGGGTGCGCATGGTTCATGACAAGGGGACTTGGTGAAAGGGAAAGGAGGGGCAAGGGGACATGGGTGTTCACCAAACTTTGAATTTCTTGTAAAAAGGAGGGAGGTGGCAGCCATTTGAATATGACCAGCAGCCTTTCTAGCCTCCCATGTGGTAAATGGAAGAAGAAAATTCAAAGTTGCTAGCCTAATACAACAAGGAAGGGGGCGCCCCCCTTCTTGGGCCTTGAATGGGCCAAGTTTGGCCTTGGTCTTCCTTAAGCCTATTAAGCCAATATGGAACCAATATGGCTTAAGGCCATTCTAATCTAGATAGCCCAAGAATGAAGGAAGCCCAATTGGGCCTTTCATGGCTAATGGATCCATCATAATGGTCCAAGGCCATTCCTTCTTAAGACATTCTAAGGGGCTTTAACCAAAATGGCCATTTAAGGGCCTTACAAGCAGCCCAATATGAAAACCCACATATAATGTGACATTACAAGCCCAATTTAATGCTAAAAAAGGTCCAATTTGAAGCCAAAGTGTCCCCAATTTGAAGGGAAGTCAATGTAGTCAACTTGGTGCTCCACGTATGGCACCGTCGGTTCACCGACGTGTCACGTGATCGCCCTGGTGTCCGCACCAGTTGGATTCACCACCTACCGTTGGTGGAGTTTGCCTATAACAACAGCTATCATTCGAGCATCGGCATGGCTCCTTATGAGGCATTGTATGGGCGTCCTTGCCGGACTCCACTTGATTGGTTTGAGGTTGGTGAGCGTGTTTTTACGGGACCAGAGTTGGTGCAGTAATGTGTGGATGTTGTGCACCTGGTTCGTCAAAACATGTTGGCGGCCCAGAGTCGGCAGAAGAGCTATGCTGACAGTAGAAGGCAGCCTCTCGAGTTCGCCGTGGGCGATCGTGTATTCTTGAGAGTTTCTCCGATGAAGGGGGTGATGCATTTTGGACGGCGTGGAAAGCTGAGTCCCCGCTATATTGGTCCTTTTGTGATCTTGGAGCGCATCGGTGAGGTTGCTTACCGGTTGCAGTTACCCCATGAGTTGGCGTCGGTGCATGACGTGTTCCACGTCTCGATGTTGCGGAAGTATATGCCCGATGACTCTCATGTGCTCGAGATTTCTATTTGGCCTGAGGTGACTCCAGATCTCTCTCTCCCAGAGTTTCCGATCGGCGTAGAGGATAGGCGAGAGCAGCGCCTGCGGAGCAAGGTCATCCCCTTGGTAAAGGTGGTGTGGCAGTGGCACTCTAGTGGTGAGGCTTCTTGGGAACGTGAGGATGAGATGCATCAGCAGTTCACTTATATGTTTGAGTGAGTCCTCCTCTTCTTTCCCCTTGGGTTGTTCTCAATTTCGAGGACGAAATTCCTTAAGGGGGGAGGGCTGTAATATCCCGGACCTTTTGGATCCTTCTTCATGGGTCCCGGATCTGGTTTCTCGAAGCGTCCGGCTCCGTTGTGTCCGAAATTTCGTTTCGGACATCTTTCGTGTTTGGATCGGCGCGATCCGGAGTTGTTTCGGAGGCCCGGAGGCGTTCCGCGGCTTTTTCGCGCGTGTTTTTCGATTTCCGGTGTGTGTTTCGGTAATTCCTTCGGAACCTCGCTGCGGGTGAACCGGGCCGTTCACCTGGGCACGAGTGGTACTGTTGCGATCGGTGCGTCCCGAGGATTCCAGAAATATAAATTTTTAATTTTCGGTATTTTTCTGAAAAATCAGATTTTCTATATATTCCCATTTCTTTTTTTTTCTTTTCCCCTTTCTCTTTCTTCTTCTTCTTCCTTCCTTCCTTCCCCAACCGTGGCCGCCCTCTCCCTCTCCCTCTCTCCCGTTCGAGCATGGCGACCACCGTTTCGGCTACAGACGGCGGTGGTGTGACGTGGCAAGGACGTGGGTGACGTAGAGACGATCGTGCGGGCGTGCGGCAAGCATGGGAAGCGTGGGGAGGCGGGGTTCTAAAAGCGTTCTTCGCGATTCACAGACGATCCGGCGGAGCATTCGCTCCATTGAAGTAGGGTGACGTTCCTTAGCTCCCCACCGTTCATTTCCGTGGTTTATAGGCCGAGGGGAGGCCGAGAGGGGTGTGATTGAGCATGTTGGGGTTTTTCCATGATTTGGGGAGAGCTCGCCCGATCTATGGATTTGATGCATGATTTCACGTTTTGATGGCCTAGAATCATGCTAGGGGTCCCCAGGGGTCTTCCCCTTTGATTTCCCCCTCTTCGGTGGAGGCATGGGGGCGTGGTTGAAGTTTTTGGGCTTTCCCGTCGTTCTCGCCGTCGGGCGCGTGTGACGGTCCTTCCTGGGACCGTCACATGATGTGACGCGCCTCAGGGGGGCCGTCAAATGCCTTTGGTTAGCCTTCGGGGGTCAGGGACAGTGACGGTCCCACGATTGACCGCCACTTGTATATGACGCGCCTAGTCTGGGCCGTCAGGGGCTTTCCGACCGTTGGTTTTGACCGTTGGGGGTCTGCGTGTGTAACGCGCCAGGGCGAGCGCGTTACATCCGAGTGACGCGCTGGGGCGAGCGCGTTACTCCCTGGGTTACCCTAGGTGTGAGGGGCACGTAACGCGCTGGGGCAGGCGCCTTACATCTTGCTTTCACGAGGGGAGTGTGAGGCGCGCGTAACGCGCCAGGGCGGGCGCGTTACCTTTGCGTAACGCGCTGAGCCAGGTGCGTTACATTCGTGTAACACGCTGGACCAGGCGCGTTACCCTCTGCGTTCCTCAGGCCGTGTAACGGCCTGCGTTAGACCGCCAGGTGTGTGTAACGGTCTCGCCTAGACCGTTATAGCCTTGTGACGGTCTCGGGGTGGGCCGTCAAGCGTCTGGTTGCCCCGAGAGGGCTGCAACCCCATTTTTAGTCCGACTGTGGCCACCGTGCGACGGGGCAGGTGCGTGGGGTGGTCCCCGTGCGTCGTCGGATGCGGGCGTTGTTTTTCGTGACTTGAGAAGTCTACTCCTTCAGTGACCCTCCACTAGTCGTAGCCTACCAGTACGCGGTACCGGTCGCACCAGGGAGTGGTGTACGGGCTTACCCCTAGAGGCGGTTTGTGGACCGGTTGCCGTCGGGCCCCACGTCTTGCAGCCAGAGTCCAGCTGAGGGGAAAATCGGTCAGAGGGCCAGACCAGGGACGCGCGGTCTGTGTGTGCATACATGGTTGGGGGCGGTTGGACCCACGTCGACGGGCGTGACCCCAGCTAGTCACTTGTTTGTGGTTACTTGTTTGGTGTTCGCGCCTTTGGTAGGAGCTACCACTCCAGGCGGATCACTTGCGGCGCTGTGTAAGACGTCAGGGGACGCTACCGGCTGTGCTTCTAGTGGGAGCTACTCCTGTCGAGTACGGAGTGACAGACTGTCAGTCGTGTGTTTTCAACCTTCGGGTTTTGTTGGGTCGACCGTTGAGCTTTGGTTGTCTCACCGTGGCACGTGTGCCGGTTTACGTGCCGTAGGACCTTTGTTTGGTAGAGTGCAGGTCTTTCCTTTTCGAGGTACTCTCCTATCGCTAGTGTAGTGGTTTCTCGTTTTACGAGGTAGGGTTCGAGTGATCCCTACTGAGTCTTGTTCCAAGACTCATTCCCTGCGTGTTTTCACCGTGTTTCAGGTGAGACGCCGCCCCGGGGGAGCGCGTCTGGGGTGCAGCGAGGTGCGGGTGCCCAGAGGTAGTGCTAGAGGTCAGAGCCGGGGTATGCCCCGTGTAGCTGTACTTTTCTTTCTTGTCTCTGTACTAGTTGTGGACTACTACTGTTGTTGTTATTTTCAATTGTGGACCATGTAAAATGCTAATTTATTTCCTGCTTCATATTATAACTGTTTAATTTCTGTAATTATTTGTGATACTTGTGTAGTTTCCACACCATCCTTCTAACCCTTCCGAGTCTTCGGACTCGTGGGTGGCGGTGCGAGTCTCGGGTTATCGGGCCTTCCCGATAATCGGATTCTCGGGTCGTTACACTCCTTCCCCGGTATACCCCTTGGAACCTCTCAGTGGCACACTCGCCACGCCCTTCGCCGGTACACCCTGCAGTACCCTTCGCTGGCACGTCTCCTCTTCCTTCCCCGGCACGTTCCCATGGCCTTCGCCGGTACGCGCTTCCAGCTCCTTCGTCGGCACGCCCATCCTTGAACCCTCCGGCGGCACAACCCAACACCTTCGCCGGTACAGCCTGGCCGCTCTTCGCCGGCACGCCCCTTTAGCCCCTTCCTAGCCCTCTAGCGGCCCACTCTCTCCGAATATATATATATATATATATATATATATATATATATATATATATATATATATATATATATATATATATATATATATAATACAATAATAATAATAATAATAATAAATTAATACAAATTATGATGGATAAATAAATCTAAATATATATATATGAAATAAACAAAAAGAGTGTGAAATAGTAATAACAATAGTAAGAAAAGAGAAAAAAATATATAATAATAATAATGAACGAAAATAGAGAAATCATTCAGAACAAATACATAAAAGGGAAATAACTGATAATATACATATATATATATACATATATTTGAAACCTAGATAAAAAAAATGGTAAAATCTGTATCGCAGCCCCCCTCTCTCCCGCGACATGGTGCTGAAGTAACAATAATGCCGCCCTTCCAGGTTGGGCCTGAGTCTTGGGAATTATCCCGAAATGACCATGACCCGACCCCGCCTCGGGCCGACATTCCGATTAAGCCGGACTCGTTTCTCAGGTCGGATCCCTTCCGAGCCATTATTAAAATCACCGTACATTCGGCGAATATTTGAACGGGTTCACCTCGATTTTCGTCGCGTTTCTATTACGGACCCGTGTTCGAACATGAAAGGGTTCGTGAGTGACCAACATGGCCAATGGCTCCCACCTCGACATGGTCATAATCCAGCATTACTCTGGGCCTATGGTTCGTCAAATCGGATTCATTCTATTGGGATTCGTTCCCGCTCTTTCGTTGAAAGCGCCGCGACCTCGGCACACATTTGTACGGGGTTGTTTTCACCTACGTCGTACCTTCAATACGGACCTGCATCCGAACATGAAAAGGTCCGTGAGTGACCGACAAAATCGGAATAGTATGAGATGGCTCCCGTCATCCCTGGACCCTTTGCATGGGAATGTCAACAAGGCCTCCGTGGGCCACGCTTAGACCTCGGGTCCGTCCCGATTATGGTCATTGTATGACCCATATCCTCGGCCTATAGCCCGCTTCCTTTGAACACATTTTTTTGGTTTTTTTTGGAATCTCGCCTCGGGACTCTTCCCCGTTGCCCTCCGGCACCGGAAACATTAATGATGCCCACGCAAGCCCCTTCTGGACCGCCGGAGGCGTCCCCGGTATGGTCCTGACTCGATCTCGCACCGGGCTGATAAATTCACCAGTTTCCTGCTATACTAGCAGAGATTTAACCGAATGCTTTCAGTGTCTTGGAATAATATATTTGCCATATCTCGGCATACATATGTTCCGGGTCTTCCCGCGACGATTGCGATATTCTCAAGCCAGACACCGGTCCGAATAGTAACTGGTCCCCTGAATGACCGACACGTTTCGAACGTTCGCTCCCCAAGACATAGGGCTTTCCAGCTGGTTCAAGGGATACTCCCCCATTGCCCCTTGGCACCGGAAATATTAAAGATGCTCATGCAAGTCCTGTTTCGACCGTGGGGGGCCCACCGCAGTATGGTCGCGGCTTGATCTTGCATCGAGCCGACAAACTTATCCGTTCCCGACCACTTTAACCGGGATTTAACTGAACATTTCTCGTTCCTCTCGATAATAAAATTGCCATATCCTAGCATACATATGCTCCGGTTTTCCCGTGACGATAGCGCTTTTCTCGAGCCGGACATTCGTCCGAACATTAAATAGTCAGTACACGACCGACATGACCGCGAATGTTTTCTTCTCACCCTCATACGGGGATTTTAATGCTTCCTAATAGGCCTTTCCATGCAATTAATGTCCTGGCCATGAGGCCCTGATTCTCGGTGATTAATCAAGGGTGTTCCCTCGTATGGGGGATGTAAATGACGTCGTGACCTTTATGGCACGGCGGGTTTTGGTCCCGACACGAACCACACAATCGTCTGACCGAGTCAGATCGAGCCCACCATGGGCTCTTCGGAGCCCGAATAAATTGTCACTTCGTGATTGGCACGCCCATGCACTTAATAGACGAACCAACCATTCCCAAATAGACAAACATAACATAAAGAGCGAATTTTAGTCCGTCCACAAGTCTGGCATGCCCGGTGGGACCTAAACTACCCTTCATCTCTTCACCGGGATTTAGGGCCTCATGGCCTCTTAATTAACGATGTTTGCCTACTTTGATGAATGGCAGGTGCTGTCTTCGCCAGTCCTATGGGGAGAAAAGCCAGACTCGGTGCAGCTGCCTTCGTGACCTCGAGGACGCTGCTTCGAAGCATGTGCAGCTTCCAGGAATCATGGTGGTTGTTATAAAAAAAAGAGAAGAGAAAGAGAAAAGAAGGGAGGGGAAATCAAACCCCTTTTCCCCAAGAAGAAAGAGAAGAAAAGAAGAAAAGAAGAGAAGAAGGAAAGGAGAAAAGAAGAAAAGTAGAAAAGAAAGAAGCAAAAAAAGAAGAGAAATAGTCGGCAAGAGAGGGTTGTACGGCCACGTCCGTCGAGACCCGTGCTAAATAAAGATTACCATTATGGGGTTGATGCGGTGTAGCAAACCACTCATCCCCTCCCTGAGGGGGTGATCGCTCTCCTGCACCTCCACCATGGCCAATCATACAAAAAAGGAAGAGAAGGGAAGGAGGGACAAAAAAAAAGAAAAAAAAGAAAGAAGAAAAGAAGAAAAGTTGGCCAGCATCGCCGACCCAAAAGAGCAAGAAGAAACTCGGCATCCCACCCGACTCTAGGAGGATCTGGGTCCGCGGTGCAATGACCCAGCCCGTTCCTCCTTCCTGCTGCCTCCACCTGGCACAAAACAGCCCCCCGAGTGGTTGTTAAAAGACCCAGCGAGCCACAATTGTAGCTTGGTGAATGGCTGCCCGCTGTGGGGAATGCTTTATAGCAATGAGGCCAAGCACGGCCACCACTCCCGAACAGAGCATGCACATACCCCGCCATGGGGGATAAGAAGAGGAGATATACCCCGCCATAGGGGCATAAGAGGCAAAAAAAATACACCCTGATCTAGGGGCATATGAAGAGAAATACGCCCCGCCGTGAGGGGGTAAAAGAAGAAGAACATACCCCGCCCTGGGGCATAAGAAGCAGCAAGAATGCACCCTGCCTTGGGGGTATTTGAAGGAGAAATATACCCTGATATGGGGGGCACATGAGGAGAAATACGCCCCCACCATGGGGGCATATGAGAAGAATCTGCCCTGACCTGGGGGCAGAAGAAGAAACAGAGCTGCACCCCGACTCGGGGGGCATGTTAGACAAAGGATACACCCCGGCTTAGGGGTGTTTGAAGAAGAAACATACCCTGCCTGGGGGCATAGAAGCCATAAAGAACACGCTCCGGCTCAGGGGCATTTGAAGAAGCTACATCCCGCCCTGGGAGCATAAGAAGAAAAGAGCCTACCCCGACTTAGGGGCATTTGAAGAAGGAATACATCCCGGCCTCGGGGTCCATGAAGCAACATACACCCAGCCTTGGGGGCATATGAAGTAGGACAAACAACATTCCCCGGCTTAGGGGCACATGAATAAATGAATGCACCCCGCTTAGGGGCACATAAGCATAAGAAGAAGAGACTGCCCCAGCCTGGGGTCATGAGAAAAAGCAGAGTTGCACCCTGGCTTAAGAGCATGTGAAGGGAAGTGTACCCCACCCTGGGGCATAAGAAGCAGAAGAAACACACTCCGCCATGGGGGATAAGAAGAAGAAACATACTCCACCATGGGGGCACAAGAAGCAACAGCCACGTCCCGGTTCAGGGGCATATGAAGAGAGGTCCACCCCGGTTCAGGGGCATGTGAAGAAGAAACAAACCCCGCCAGTGGGGGCATAGGAACCATAAAGAACACGCTCTGGCCTAGGGGCATTTGAAGAAGCTACATCCCGCTTCGGGAGCATAAGAAAGGGAAGAATACACCCTGTCCTAGGGACAATTGAAGAAGAGACATACCCCGCCAGCGGGGGGCATAGAAGCCATAAAGAACACGCTCCGACTTAGGGGCATTTGAAGAAGCCACATCCCGCTTTGGGAGCATAAGAAAGAGAAGAATACACCCTGTCCTAGGGACAATTGAAGAAGAAGAGTTCACCCCGCCTGGGGGCATAGAAGCCATGAGGAATATGCCCTGAATTAGGGGCATCTGAAGAAGCTACATCCCGCCTTGGGAGCATGAGAAGAAAAGAGTCCACCCCGACTTAGGAGCATTTGAAGAAGGAATACATCCCGGCCTCGGGGTACACGAAGCAACATACACCCTACCTTTGGGGTGCAAAAAGCAACATACATCCCACCTTTGGGGGCACAAGAAGCAAAACATACCCTGCCTTGGGGGCATATGAAGCCAAGAATCACACCCCCGACTTGGGGATATTTGAAGAAGAGACACACCCCGCCTCGGGGGCATAGAAGTCATGAAGAACGCACGCCGCCTTGTGGGGGCATAGAAGCTATAAAGAACACTCCCCGACTCAGGGGCATATGAAGAAAAGAGTCTGCCCCGGCTTAGGGGTATTTGAAGAAGAAACATACCCCACCTACGGGCATAGAGGCCATAAAGAATATGCCCCGGCTTAGGGGTATTTGAAGAATAAAGATACCCCACCTCGGGGGACATTGCAAGCGGCGATGCACAGGAAGCAAACCACACCCCGCTCCTGGGGGCACATAAAGAGAATACACCCCGCCTTGGGGGCATATGAAGTCAAGAATCACACCCCCATCTTGGGGGCATTTGAAGAAAAAGCATACCTCGCCTCGAGGGCCTAGAAGCTATAAAGAACACGCCCCGACTCAGGGGCATATGAAGAGAAGTTCACCCCGGCCTAGGGGTATTTGAAGAAGAAACATACCCCGCCCGGGGGCATAGAAGCCATAAAGAATACGCTCTGGCTTAGGGGCATTTGAAGAAGGTACATCCCGCCTTGGAAGCATAAGAAGAAAAGAAAATCCACCCCGGCTTAGGGGCATTTGAAAGAGTATACCTCAGGCTCGGGGTCCATGAAGCAACATGCACCGCCCCCCCGGGGGGACATCTGAAGCAGAATAAACAACATCCCCCGGCTTAGGAGGGGCATATGAAGGAAGGAATACGCCCCGATATGGGGGCACGTAAGCAAAGAAGAAGAAATCACCTCGCCTCGGGTGCACAAAAAAGCGAGAACTACACTCCGCCTCAGGGGCGGCAATACACTCCACTTTGGGGGCACTAGAAGCAGAATATACCCCGTGCCGGGGGCATGTGAAGAGAAGGATACCTCGCTCTGGGGCATCAGAAGCAGTAATACGCCCCACCTTGGGGGTATCAAAAGCAGCAATACACCCCACCTTGGGAGCACAGGAAGCAAACATTCCCCCCGCTGCGTCTGGGGGCACAGAAGCGAAGAGACATACACCCCCGCTGTGGGAGCATAAGAAGCAGAAGAATCCACCCCACTCTGGGGCAGAAGAAGCAGAAGAATCCACCCCGACTGGGGGCACAACAAACAACAAAGGATACACCCACGTGCCGGGGACATATGAAGAGAAGTACTCCTCCGCCTTCAGGGATAGAAGAAGCAGAATTTGGCCCCGCCATGGAGGGGGGGTACAAGAGACAAAAGACACGCCTCGTGCCAGGGGCATATGAAGAAGAAACATACCTGGCCTGGGGGCATAGAAGCCATGAAAAATACACCCCGCCTGGGGGCACAGAAGCAAAAAGGCAAAACACATCCCTCAGGGGCGGATGAACACCAAATGAAGCGGGACCCCAACCTGGGGGCACGTTAAGAGAAATACACTCCGACACGGAAGCGTTAATGAGAAAAGAAGAGCAGAAAAGAAAGAAAAAAGGGGCACATGAGGCAGACGTGGTCTTCGAGCCCGCCTCATGTGGACACCAAAAATTGCACGCCTAGATATCCTACTCGGCCCAGCACCAACAACGGCACCAAGTGAAGAAGCCCTAGAGAGACTGGTCATCCGGACTCCCCAAATATGCACACTGCCGCGAAGCCGTCCCCGGAGTCACGACAGCAAAGAGAAACCAACCCCGAAGAATCTCACAATCTGTGGCCCCCGAAGAAAATCAAACGAACCATAACTCATGCTCAAAACGGGCTCAAGTCAGCCCCACCGACATGCCCCGGAGAGCCCCACCGACACACCCCCTGGGAGCCCCCAGCGGCACACCATGGCGAGCCTTCAACGGCACGCTTGTCAGCCCCTTCAACGGCACACTTGCCAGCCCTTTCAGCGGCATGCTCCTATAGCCCTCCGGCGATGCAACTCGTTGGCTCCTCAGCGACATGCTCCGGCAGATCAAATCAAAACGGCATCCCCTATAGATTCTTGGCGCGCAATGGGCCAGCTGATGTGTCGCCTCCTCGTGAAGGCACGCAAGCTATTCCCTGCCACCAAGGACAGCCCAAATCAAATCCCATTCAATGCTGCACGTTCCGGCCATGGACGCTCCCGCCTTCGGACGCTCCCGCGACTGGGGTATAAATGCCCTTCTTCTCCGGCAAACCAAACGAGAGGGGGGAGAGGCAGACAGACACCCACAGAAGAGAAGAGAAGAAGAGAAGAATAGAAGAATAGAAGAAGAGAAGAAGGGAAAGAAGAAGAGAAGAAGAAGAGGGAGAGGCCTGCCCTCCTGCTGCCCGGTGTAGATTCTAAGAAATCCACTTAGAAGAATAATAATAAAAAAAGAATTAAGCAGAAGATGAAAAAGCATGCACACGGTGCAAAATAGGAGATGTGATCGCCAGAGACGCGAGGGCCTCAAGATATAACAATAATAAAATGGAGGAGGATCGCGAAAAATACCTCAAATGCGGGGATTGATGTGAGTGCTTTCCTTCTCTTCCAATCGGCCGGCCGATGAAGAGAGTTTTTCTTGATTGATTACCCTTGTAAAAATAATAAACACCAATAAAGATATGGATTAGAACCAAGGTGAGTGTAGCATCAAATTCATGATAGAGATGAGCATAAAAATATGTATAAGAACACACCTTGTTGGGTGTTGACCCTTAAACCCCTATGCAAAGGGAAGGATATGATATGATGAATGCTAAGAAAATATGGAGGTGTGCAAGAGTTGCACTATGGGGAAGTCTCAACGTGGTTGAGATAAAGGATTAACATAAGATGGAATAACTAGGATGCATGCGTATGGACTAAAGTAATGAAACAAAAGAAAAAGAATTGAAGATAAAGAAGCCTGTGAATTTGATCTTTGGCTTTGATGTAATCTCGGGAGGGAGCTCCTTTAAAGAGATGAAACGTTGGACGTGCGGGGTGCTCCCTTCGTCAGCCAAGAAACAGCACTTCCCCTGCAAGAAAGAAACCGAAGAAGAAGCAGAAGAAGAAGAAGAAGAAGAAGAAGCAGAAGAAAAAGAAGAAAACCGAAAACCCCTCGACAGAACCGCCAGAGCTCTATTAATAGGGCTCGAAACACAGATTTGGGAAGATAAGAAAGGGCAAGAGTCATTGGAGGCAAGGACTCCAGTTCCCAATCGAGGAAGATGACCAAACAGAGAAGGGAACTGCCTGGGGAAAGTCGCGGTCGAGCAGGACACGAAGGTGAAAGACGACCTAGATAAGGGCGTCAATTCATAAATTGACGACCTGCAGAAGGGCGTTAATTAAAAACACGACCTGGACAAGAGCGTCACTTCCTGGATTTAAATTTGGTAATAAAACTTTCTTTATTTAAAAAATTATGAAAGACGCCTGAACTAAAGGCGTTAATTAAAAACGCGCCCTACCAAGGGGCGTTAATCAATATGATAAATAGCCAAAAAGAATGGACGACCATGTCTTCGGGCGTCAATTAAATTGACGTCCGATTCAGGGTCGTTAATTCAAAAATATTCAAAAGAGGG
The DNA here is from genome assembly GCA_022559845.1 of Amorphophallus konjac. Classification (NCBI taxonomy): domain Eukaryota; kingdom Viridiplantae; phylum Streptophyta; class Magnoliopsida; order Alismatales; family Araceae; genus Amorphophallus; species Amorphophallus konjac. The sequence goes on from CM040118.1 coordinate 50,442,911, forward strand.
CCATTTTTCATTTCTCAATATTATTTACCCATTTTTTAGGTGGAGGTGCATCTCAATGTGCTGATTCCAATGACTATTTTTTCGTATTTTTCTGACATCCGGAAGGCCACCAAATCACCTCTTAAAGGGGGTTAAAAATAATATTTAAAAAATCAATTTGAAAAGTGACGCCCTCAACCATGTCGTGAATTCTATATTTTTTTAATTTTTATTTTATTAAAAATCAAAGTAACGTCTCTTGTTAAGTCGTTAATTCATAAAAAATTTCAAAAAATCCTCAGAAAAATCCAGAAAAATAGGAAAATGAGAGGAATTGACGCCTAATGGAAGTGGCGTCAATTTTTTAAGAAACGCCCAAGGCTAAGCCGTTATTTAAAAGACGCCCCACGTCAAGTCGTTAATTCTGAAAAATTCATAAAAATAGAGAAAAATGCCCAGAAAATCTAGAAAAATAGGAAAAAATAAGAAAAGGGAGGAAAAATAGAGAAATCCAAAAAAAGTGAGAAAAATCACTCAAACAAAGTTAATTTGAGGGTCAAATCGGGACATTACATGGTAATATGAGATGTACTCACAGTAACGTCAATTTTGGCGTGTCTACAGCTGCCCCGCCTTGGCGTCTGCTTTGCAAGGGAGCAGAGCAAACTGAAAAGTAGATGCCAAGGTGTGATGAGACACGCAATCAACATCACTTGATGAGAATTAAATCAAAAGCTCGAGATGAAGCAATCTCGGGAAATTCAATGAAATCAACGATGTTTGGATAAGAGGAGGAGTGTGCACGCGGGCACGAAGGAGAATGATCAACTTCCAGCGCGGTGGAAATATCCCAGGTCACAAACCTGTAGGTTTCACCATTGGGGAGCGGTTACCAGCCAATGTGGACGTGCTGTAGCCAAGGTGGATCAAGGGAAAAGGATTGAAATAAGATGATAGAAATCCAAACAAGAAGCTTTCGAGAAAATGACCCAAAACAGTGAGAAAACGAACTGAGGATTCCATCAGCAATGAATATCTCATATCTGGAAAGATTAAGATCAATTTGACTCTCCAAATCAGCTTATCAGAATGATTTTCCAAAATTGTTTCAAACTCCTATATGAATGTATGCTGGGTTTAAAAGGAAAAATTAAAACAAATGAAAATATAAGATAATCAAGGATAATATTGTTAAACTGCCAAGATTGGGTCAAGAAACCCATTCTGTGAGTCGATACTAAGCCGAAGCCCATTTATCCACGCATCAACTCGTAAAAGGGAACCATCGTCCCCAGTCTTGGACGGCTCAACGGCTTATCCGTGTGACTAAGACTCCTCTGGAATCATCATTGTTTTTGATGAAGGGGAACTCAAATTCCAGATTTACCAAAGCTACAAGGTCCTTAATATAATCTAATAGCGTATGTAACATATAGTAAAATGCATAAGGGGGGATGGTGATAACAATGAGCATGGGGGAACTGAGAAATGAGGTGCAAGCACCATGGGGCTTGGATGATGATGCCCAGTCGGTGGGACCAAGAGCTTCTTCCTGCGCTCAAAGATTCATCAGCCAAGATATAAAAGATAACAAGTAATGAATAAGGACATTTAAGCATAGCAAGCATAGCATGAATCAAAGCATCAATAGCATGTATGTATCATATCATGAATAGCATTTAAGTGTGCACAGCGTGAAAGGCATGAATAACATAGATAGCATCATTAAAGCATAGATAGCATAGCATCATTGTTTGTCGTTTGTCATGAGGATGACAACTTGGCTAATCAAGATTTGGAGTTGAATGATCAAGATCTGATAATGCCCATCGGCGGAGTGATCAGTAAGATTTGATAAAAAAGATTTGAGATGAATAATCGGAGTAATACGTAGCAAATTATGAAGATGTGATCAATTGTGAACATGGGAAGAATCAAAATGTAGATGGCAATGAATGGAGAGGACTCATCCCGTGCTCTTGGCCCTTACAAAGTTGTCTTTCCTGTAAAAGCACCATCAGAAAAATACAATGTAATTTTTTGGATTTTGAAATATGTAAATTTTTATGAATTTTGAAAATATTTGAATTTTTATGTGGATTTTAAAAAATATTCAATTTTTATTGGATTTTGATCAGGAAATATTCAATTTTTTTTGGATTTTGGCTTAGAAAATATTCAAATTTTTTTGGATTTTGACTTAGGAAATATTCAAGTTTTTTTTATTTTTTTTTATTTTAATTTTTTTATTTTTTTTTGGTTTAGACATTGTTAATGCAGCATCAAAGGGTGTTTTTGAACCACTGGCTAGGGGTCCTTGTTCCTTCCCCTTTCGCTAAAATTACCCAAAGCCGAGTGTGCATTGAAGGGTGGCGCCCTATAACTGACTGCCCTTGATTAACGGTGCTCCTACCAAGGTCATACCCGAGAAACATTCGGTCTTAGAGGGAGAAGAGAAGAATAATTGAGGATAAGCTTTGTGCAGGATGGGAGATGTCGGTACTTGAATTTCTTCCAAGGTGTTTCCCCTCAAAGAGGTAGTCTGTTGTGCCGGGGCTTTGTGCCTTTGATTTTTAGACCCTTGACATGCATACGACCAGGGTTTTCCCTGCGGGGACTTTGCCACTCTTGACATGCCATAATTCACAATTTTACTTTTATCGAAATTTTGACTTGATTTTCATAATAGCCCTTTTGGCGAGATGTATATCGTGAAAACTCATATGAAAACTCATATTGATTTTGGGTCAAGACTGCCCCTATTTGAGACTCCTCTCGTATTGGGGATTACCCTGGGTGGGTCATCTCATCCGTCAACCTCTTGCCCCTGCATTCGGCCGAGTAAAGAAGAGAAAAGACTTTCAGATATACTCATGGCATGGCCAAAGTAGGGACGGTGTTTAACCAAAGGAGCCGGCTAAGGACGCCGTGAAGTGTGTGGAATGCCCAGCTAAGGGTTACTCTTAACAAGCGGGGAGAGAATGTCGAATTCCCGGCGTGGGTTTTTTATTACCAAAGGTGCTACAGAGCTAGCCTAAAGACTCTTTGAGATTTTTTAGTAAAGATAAAGATCAGACCTAGGATAAAGGTCTTAACTACCACTCTTAATCATGTTAAGAAGCACTTACTTTGAAAATCATCGTGAAGCAATGAGATAATGATATCATAAAATGAGTACTTACGCCAATATGTTACCTTGCAACCTTTGTAGAAACAACTGTCAGAGGCGATGTTGATTATCGTGGGATAGTCCTCTTTGGCAGTCAAAAGGATTGGAAGGAAAGGGTTTGAAAGTGGCTTAACAAGAAGGAGTGGTGCCAAGACCAGACTCAGACGAATAAGGAAAAAAGGAAGAGAGGCGAGGGCTAGAACTCCCTCACTAAGGTGTGGAGACCCTGATCACATGAAAGGTCTACAGAAGAAGCGGAGAATTAGAAGGAGGAGTGAGGACTAAAGCCTCGAAAGCAGTGAGAGAATGGGTAGGTGCCCAAGGCAGTGGATGTGGAAGAAGTTGGGTCGGACCCAGGATTAGGGGGAATCGGAAGAAGAAATTGATAGATGGAAAGAGGCAGATCCGGAGGGTCCGGAGGTTGTGGAGGAGAATCCTGATAGGAGGAATCCGGGGGCTTCGGAGGGATAAAATATCGAGGGACGCGGTGCCCTGGGAAGAAATAGGGAAAAAGATGATGGAAAAGGAAGAAGAAAATGAAGGATGTGATGTCCTGGAAGAGTAGAAAGATGAATCGGAAGAAAGATGGATGGTCCGGAGGTTCCGGAGGGATAAAATTAGAAGGGTCGGGATGCCTCGAAAGAAGATAGAAAGAATAAGATGGAGAATCCGGAGGTTCCGGAGGTTCCGGAGGAGGAAGATAGAAAAGAGCGCGATGCCCAAGGAGAAGAGAAAGATCCGGAGGTTCCGGAGGAAGAAGACGGAAAGGGGCGTGATGCCCAAGGGATAAAGAGAGGGGTGAAGGATCTGGAGGTTCCGGAGGAAGCAAAGACCGAGGGACGTGATGCCCTGGGAGAATCAGTAAGAAGCCCAGAAGATCCAAACTTGAGGGTGTGCAGGGGCGTGATGCCCAAAGAGCACGATCCGGAGGTTCCGGAGGGGGAAGATACCATGGGACGCGATGCCCAAGGAGGACGGGAGAGAAATCCGGGGAGTGCGGATGCAAGAGTTGGAAAGGGGCGCGATGTTCTGAGGGAAGATTGGAGGGGGCACAATGTCAGGTAAGTGTAAGGGGACCTGGAGATCCCGAAGATGAAGATGAATAATATGGGAAATGCGGAAGATTCGGAGGTTCCGGAGGGCGGGGAAGATACGGGTCCGGAAACCTGGGAAAGAAGAAGTGTGAATGTATGCAAATGCAATGCAACAGATGCGATGAATGCATGGATGCAACAGAATGCATGAGATGCAAAGAATATGAAGAACATGAAGGGCGAGAGGATGAGAGGATGAGATCCTCCTCCTTACCCTTGGAGTGGCCCATGAAGAAGATGTGATAGACAAGAATGTGGATGAAATAGTTGAAAGCCCTTTGGCACCAAGATAACCGCCCCTCCATGGCAGTGAAAGTGTATAGCCAATTGGCCCAATGGATAAAGCAAGAGCCCATGACGAAGCTTCAATGATGAATGACAACTCCCTTGAAGAGTGAAAAGTAATAGTGTGAGAGAGTTGAACAGTTGGGATAGGAAGTATTGTATTGCCCAGGGGTTGTGGCGTATATGGAGTGTTGAATAGAATAGGCATTCGCCCCTTGTATGGAAGAAAAGATTCAAGATTTGAAAGTTGGAACAAGGGGTTCCCTTCCCGGCCTTTGGGCACAAGCCTACATTGCATCAAAGCTTGACATTCTCTCTTAGTGAGCAGTGGCGGTGACTTGGCCTCTTCGACCATGCTTGGTACAACAACCCGGATCGGCATCCGGCATACAAACTCTTGCATCTTGAATAGCATGACCATGGCCAAATCTTTCTTTCCCGGCTCTTGATCATCTTCGGCACAAGTACTTGATAAAAGCCCCCCATTCTGAGTGGTAGAGAGGTGTGAAGTGGAGGCGGAAGGTTCCATGGATGGTGGAGATATAATGGAAGGCGTTGGAGGAAGGGTGAGTGGAAACGAAGGTTCAAACACGTCGAGCTTCTCCCTTTGCTCGGAAGCAGTCGGGATTGGCTCGAGTGCAAAAAAGGGTGGATCTTGCTCAGGACTAGCCATGGGTAAGGGTGAAGGGTAAAGTAGTGGAATAGGGGTTATAGGCCTAGTGGACGGCTGAGGTGGTGGACAAAGAGGAGGTGTAATGGAAGGCTTGGCGGAAGCCGGCGTAGTGGAGGGTGATGGAGGCTCGGTGGAGGCCGGTGGAGTTGAGGCTATTGGTGTGGTTACGGGAGGGGTGAACGGAGAAGGTTTAGGGTGTTAAAAATGCCGGATGGGGCGAGAGGTGTTAGGGATAGGAGACATGTCTTGGTGCACCGACATGGGTGATTGGAGTATTGACCCATCGTCGTAACACCAATTAGTCTCATAAACGGGGAATGTATTGGGGACAGTGGCTTTGTCCTGAGCAGGGGGTTCATCAAGCGGTAGTGGAGGGAGAGGGAAGGGAAGGAAACTCGGAAGGGGTGTCTGCATAGCTTCATCATTGTGCGCCTGAGATTCTTCAATTGCCGGTTCTTCATCAGCCGGTTCAAGTGGACACCGTAGTGGAGGCGTATATGTGGGTGGAGGAGTGTAATGGTATTGTGAATGTGGAGATGGAGGGCCATATGAATGAACGGGGTGAATGGGTGGAGGGCGGTTTGAACGTTGAAATCTGCCGGCTCTTGCTTGCTTGAAATGCCGATGCCGTAGTCGTCTCTCCTGTCCTTCCAATCTTTCTCCATCTTTGTAATGTCGTTCAGAGCGGCGTGGAGGGAATTGACTGGAGTAGAAGGAGCAGACCGTGGGCTCGTAACCCTTTTTAATTGTTCCTCCAACAAAGTGACTTTGCCGAGAAGGGTTCGTTGGAGAGATGTGACTTGAGCAACAGAGGGTTGGCAGGGCCTTGAAGGAGGGGCCGCATAAAGAGGCCGTAGAATGGGATTGGGATGACCCATAGAAGAACCCGGATGGGTCGGATTGCAAGGAATAAATGGGACTTGGGGCCGTGGTGGAGGAGGAATAGAAGGAGGCGGGTATTGGATCACCCGAGGAGAAGGAGATGGGTGATGGGCTGCCCGAGTAGGAATGTGAATAGAAGAGGGAAGTGGGAGATGGGCCACCCGAGTAGGATTGGAAGGAGGATGAGATGAATGAGATGCACCCTCAACAGCGGCCTTAAGGGCTTGAATTTGTTGAGGGGTGAGATGATCTAATGCATGCAAGATTTGGGAGACCTTCTCATCGTTAGGAGGAGACGGTCCCGTGGGAATAGTGGCTCGCGATTGAAGCGAGGGACCATGAGGTCGGACCTTGCCCATGGGTCGGGCAACACCATAAGAATGAGGATGTGGTCCCTTTAAAGAATTGTGGTGAGAATGATGTTGAACATGTTGAAATTGAGGAGTATAGGATGTGCTAGGTTGTGCATCTTCACAATTGAAATTAAACATGTTATTTTGTCTATCAAGGTAAGCCATTATACAATCAAAGTTCAAGCAAAATAGTTTTCAAAGAAGCACACAAGTTGGAATGGTTACCCTTGATTTCTTTGTTTGATCCTTGGTGAATTAGAGTGATTTTCAACAACAATTTGGAATGATTCACACAAGGGAGGAACCTGGTTTCAATATAAGTTCACTTTGATGACAACTAGGAACACTCTCTCACCGTATATAGGCCAACTAAACCCGGGACTTCAAAGGTACCACCTGCCCAGCGTCCGTGAGGGAATCCACGGGTGCGGGGACTTACGGAGGTTTGGTTTAGGAACTTCCAATCCAAAGAGACGGAATGCTCAATGGAGGGTCCTTCCTTCACCAAGAGGGTGTGTGGAATCCTAGTGTAGAGAGAGGAGGTCTCCCAAACCAATGCAAATGGATGAATGCAGAGCAAAATATGCAGATCACACCAATATCATCAATCAATGTAAGGATCAACCCAATAAGCACATACAGCAACAGGAAGCAGGGATGTGTGAAAACACAGGAAAGAGACGCCCTGGCAACAGTCGCTATCAGCAAAATAGACGACGGGGTGACTGTCGTGAATCACTGTGGGAGCCCACAGGCAGTGAAAAACGCGCCTTGGTGTGAGGCGCTATAAGTGCAAAGGACGCCTCTGGTAGAAGACGTTAAATAGGAAAACACGTCCTGAGTGAAGGCGTTACTCAATAGAAACACGCCTCTGAATGGGACGCCAATTCTTCTGTCCCCAGAAACAGAGTTAAATACCAAAGACACTCACAATCACAATAAAATCATGGCAATCGACCACCAAAAGGAATATAGCATGCTCATCATCATTTTTTTTTAAATATATAAATGGAATTTCTAAAAATCTATCAAACCAACCAATCACTTAAGGGAGTGTGCTACGTGGAGCACAAAAGGGAGACGCACCGTGGGTGCAAAAGGGGAGATGGCACACGTGGGTGCCCAAGGGGAAATGGTAATCAAAAGAACAACAAAAGGAGTCCCACCGTGATCGCCAATTTGTAGATTCTAAGAAATCCACTTAGAAGAATAATAATAAAAAAGAATTAAGCAGAAGATGAAAAAGCATGCACACGGTGCAAAATAGGAGATGTGATCGCCAGAGACGCGAGGGCCTCAAGATATAACAATAATAAAATGGAGGAGGATCGCGAAAAATACCTCAAATGCGGGGATTGATGTGAGTGCTTTCCTTCTCTTCCAATCGGCCGGCCGATGAAGAGAGTTTTTCTTGATTGATTACCCTTGCAAAAATAATAAACACCAATAAAGATATGGATTAGAACCAAGGTGAGTGTAGCATCAAATTCATGATAGAGATGAGCATAAAAACATGTATAAGAACACACCTTGTTGGGTGTTGACCCTTAAACCCCTATGCAAAGGGAAGGATATGATATGATGAATGCTAAGAAAATATGGAGGTGTGCAAGAGTTGCACTATGGGGAAGTCTCAACGTGGTTGAGATAAAGGATTAACATAAGATGGAATAACTAGGATGCATGCGTATGGACTAAAGTAATGAAACAAAAGAAAAAGAATTGAAGATAAAGAAGCCTGTGAATTTGATCTTTGGCTTTGATGCAATCTCGGGAGGGAGCTCCTTTAAAGAGATGAAACGTTGGACGCGCGGGGTGCTCCCTTCGTCAGCCAAGAAACAGCACTTCCCCTACAAGAAAGAAACCGAAGAAGAAGAAGAAGAAGAAGCAGAAGAAAAAGAAGAAAACCGAAAACCCCTCGACAGAACCGCCAGAGCTCTATTAATAGGGCTCGAAACACAGATTTGGGAAGATAAGAAAGGGCAAGAGTCATTGGAGGCAAAGACTCCAGTTCCCAACCGAGGAAGATGACCAAACAGAGAAGGGAACTGCCTGGGGAAAGCCGCGGTCGAGCAGGACACGAAGGTGAAAGACGACCTAGATAAGGGCGTCAATTCATAAATTGACGATCTACAGAAGGGCGTTAATTAAAAACACGACCTGGACAAGGGCGTCACTTCCTGGATTTAAATTTGGTAATAAAACTTTCTTTATTTGAAAAATTGTGAAAGACGCCTGAACTAAAGGCGTTAATTAAAAATGCGCCCTACCAAGGGGCGTTAATCAATATGATAAATAGCCAAAAAGAATGGATGACCATGTCTTCGGGCGTCAATTAAATTGACGTCCGATTCAGGGTCGTTAATTCAAAAATATTCAAAACAGGGTCATTTTTCATTTCTCAATATTATTTTCCCATTTTTTAGGTGGAGGTGCATCTCAATGTGCTGATTCCAATGACTATTTTTTCGTATTTTTCTGACACCCGGAAGGCCACCAAATCACCTCTTAAAGGGGGTTGAAAATAATATTTAAAAAATCAATTTAAAAAATGACGCCCTCAACCATGTCGTGAATTCCAATTTTTTTTAATTTTTATTTTATTAAAAATCAAAATAACGTCTCTTATTAAGTCGTTAATTCATAAAAAATTCTGAAAAATCCTCATAAAAATAGGAAAATGAGAGGAATTGACGCCTAATGGAAGTGGCGTCAATTTTTTAAGAAATGCTCAAGACTAAGCCGTTATTTAAAAGACGCCCCACGTCAAGTCGTTAATTTTGAAAAATTCATAAAAATAGAGAAAAATACCCAGAAAATCTAGAAAAATAGGAAAAAATAACAAAAGGGAGGAAAAATAGAGAAATCCAAAAAAAGTGAGAAAAATCACTCAAACAAAGTTAATTTGAGGGTCAAATCGGGGCATTACAAGGTAATATGAGATGTACTCACAGTAACGTCAATTTTGGCGTGTTTACACCCGGTCCACCGTCGTCCACGCAAAGAAGAAGAGAGGGAAAAGAGAGAAGAGAAGAAGAGAGGAGTGAGGTCTGGGAGGGGAGGAGCTTATGCTCCGTTCCCCTTCCCACCTTGTATTTTCATTTCCTTTTTCCCCTTCCTTTTTTCTTTGTTGTTGTCCCCCCTTCTCTTTCTCCCTACGATGTATTGGCCCTCTGTGGCCTCCCGTTCTTTGTGAATGAAAAGCCTTGCTCTTTGGGTTTCCCCACTGTCTCTGTCTGTTTTCCTCCCCCTCTTCTTCTCTATCGGTTTGGCCTCCGGCAGTAATCTTCCCCCCTCTGCGTTTCAACCTTGCCCGTTAGCCCGTGGGGAGTTACCCCCCCTGGCCTCTCAGCGGCCTGCTTTCACCCCTAGCAGCCTTCAGCGGCGCACCTTTCCTGGCCGCCAGCGGCACACCTTTCCTGGCCGCCAGCGGCACACCTACTTCAGCCTCCAGCGGCACACCCCATCGGTGCCTCCAGCGGCACACCCCATCTGTGCCCCAGCGGCACACCCTTGACCTGCCTCTACCTGGCATGCCTGGCCCTCTCCCTTCCAGTCAGGGTATCCTTAGGCTGCATCAACCAAGTGTTTCCCGTTTGCCATTTCCTCCGAGCTTTTCGAGGTTTTATTAAGGTGTTGCCGCTCTCGGGCACCCACCTCCAATTGTCGGGTTCCGCCACTCCATGTGGGCGCGTTCCCTGCATCTCCCTTACGCCCCGGGTCAAGGGGAGATGCTGCCGAATTCTTATCAGAATTAATTTAACAACAATAATCATAAAAGAGAAGTAATAATGCAAAAAGGGGTATGATAAAACATTAATGCAACGACTTTGCCGAAGTAACCAAAGAACCCCGGAGATCCCGAATAACCGAGCATTCACATCTTCATGACGGTGCACCGAACATAACCTCAAACATGGTCTATATGAACGAATAAACCCAACTCAAACCCCTTTCACTTGCATGTCAAGAATAAAAGAAAACCAAAAGAAAACCCCTCACGTGCCCACGCCTCAGCGGCACACTCCTGTCGCCTTCCAGCGGCACTCTCCGTAAGTGCCCCAGCGGCACACTCACCCCCACCTGCCTCCAGCGGCACGCCCTTGGCCCTCAGCGGCATGCTCTCCTGGCCCTCAGCGGCACACACCCTTGGCCGTCAGCGGCACGCTCCCCTGGCCCTCAGCGGCACGCTCCTTCGGCCCTCAGCGGCACGCTCCCTTGGCCCTCAGCGGCACGCTCACCTGGCCCTCAGCGGCACACTCCCTTGGCTCTCAGCGGCACGCTCCCCTGGCCCTCAGCGGCACACTCCCTTGACCCAGCGGTACACCAGAAATAATGATAATAATAAAGATAATAAGCTAAAAGAAAACATAATAAATAAAGAAATAATGATACAAAAAATAAAATAATGATAATAATAGCAAACTCAAAAGAAGAGGGAGAAAAAATAACAAACAATAATGATAATAATAATAATAAATAATAACAAATTCAAAAAATGAATAAGTAAATAAGAATAATAAAGAAATAAGTAATAATAATAATAAGCTTAAAAATAATAATAATAAATAGATAAATAAACGATAACAAAAATGAATGAATAATAATAACAAACTCAATAAGAATGATAAATAAAAAAATGATAACCAAAATAAATAATAATAACAAACTTAACGAAACACAACAAGCAAATGAATGATAATAAAACGAACAAACAATAAAAATAAACCTAACAATAACAATAATGAATGAATAAATCACGAGAAAAAAATAAATAAATAGTAATAACGAACTCATTCACAGATATACATAAATCAACAAATAATAATGGTAAAATTCTAAATAATAATAAAACGATGAGATCCGCTTCGTAGCCTCGTTCTCCTCGAGACCCGGTATAAAGGGAATATTAACGCCGCCCCTCCAAGTCGGGCTCGGACCTTGGGAACTATCCCGATATGGCCGTAATCCGACATTGCTCTGGGCCGATAGTTCGTTAAACTGGACTCGTTTCTCAGGCCGGATCCTTTCCGAGCCACTACTAAAATTACCGCACGCTCGGTAGATATTTGAACGGGTTCACCTCGGTTTTCGCCGTGTTTCTATTACGGACCTATGTCTGAACAGGAAAAGACCTGTGAGCAACCAATATGGTCGACGGCTCCCTCCCCGACATGGTCGTGAGCCGGCATTGCTCCGGGCCAATAGACCGTTAAATCGGATTCATTCTAATGGGATTTGTTCTCGTTCTTTCATTGAAACTACCGTAAACTCGGCATACATTTGTACGGGATCGTTTCCATCCACGTCGTACTTTCAATATGGGCCCTTGCCCGAACATGAAAAGGTCCGTGAGTGACCGACAAAATCGGAATGGAACGAGACGGTCCTCGCCACCCCTGGACCCCTTCCATGGGAATATCAATAAGACCTCCGTGGGCCATGCTTAGACCTCGGGTCCGTCCCAATCGTGGTCGCCGTTCAGCTCATATCCTCAGTCTACAGCCCGCTCCCTTTGAACACATTTTCAGTTTTGGAGTCTAGTCCTGGGACTCTCCCCCGTTGCCCTCCGGCACCGGAAATATTAATGATGCCCACGCAAGCCTCGTTCGGACCACGGGAGGCGCCCCCGGTATGGTCTTGACTCGATCTCGCACCGGGCCAATAGATTTATCGGTTTCCTGCTACACTAACCGAGATTTAACCGAATGTTTTCGGTGTCCCCGAATAATAAACTCGCAGTACCCCGGCATGCATATGTTCCGGGTCCTCCCGCGACGATTACAATATTCTCAAGCCGGACTCCCGTCCGAATAGTAAACGGTCTCCCGAATGACCGACACGTTTCGAACGTCCGCTTCCCTAGACACATGGCTTTCCAGCTGATTCAAGGGATATTCCCCGTTGCCCCTTGGCACCGGAAATATTAATGACGCTCATGCAAGTCTTGTTTCGACCGCGGGGGGCCCACCGCAGTATGGTCGCAGCTTGCTCTTGCACCGGGCCAACAGATTTACTGGTTTTTGACCGCCCCAATCGAGGCTTAGCCGAACGTTTTTCGTTCTTTCGAACAATAAATTTGTCGTACCTCGGCATACACGCGTTCCAATTTTCCCGCGACAATTGCTATTTTCTCGAGCCGGACATTCGTCCGAACATTAAATGGTCAGTACACGACCGACATGACCGCGAATGGTTTTCTTCTCACCCTCGCGTGAGGATTTCAATATCTCGTAATAGACCTGTCATGCAATTAATTTCTTGGCCATGAGGCCCTGAATCTCGGCGATTAATCAAGGGTGTTCCCTCGTATGGGGGATGTAAATGACGCCGTGACCTTTATGGCGCGGCGGGTTTTGGTCCCGACACGAACCACACAATCGTCTGACCGAGTCATATCGAGCGCACCATGGGCTCTTCGGAACCCGAATAAATCGTCACTTCGTGACTGGCACGCCCACGCACATAATAAACCAATAAATAAATAAAACCACATCTTTTAAGTAAAAAGTGCGTCCACAAGTCTGGCACGCCCGGTGGGACCTAAACTACCCTTCATCTCTTCGCCGGGATTTAGGGCCTCATGGCCTCCTAATCAACGATGTTTGCCTGCTTTGATGAATGACAGGTGCTGTCTTCGCCAGCCATATGGGGAGATAATCCAGACTCGGTGCAGCTGCCTTCGTGGCCTCGAGGACGCTGCTTCGAAGCATATGCAGCTTCTAGGAATCATGGGGGCTATTATAAAAAAGGGAGAAGAGGAAGAGAAGGGAAGGGAGGGGAAATCAAACCCCCCTTTCCTCAAGAAGAAAGAGAAGAAAAGAAGAAAAGAAGGAAAGGAGAAAAGGAGAGAAGAAGAAAAGTGGAAAAGAAAGAAGCAAAAAAAAGGGAAGAGAAAGAATCGACGAGAGAGGGTTGTACGACCACGTCCGTCGAGACCCGTCCTGAACAAAGATTACCATTGTGGGGTTGGTGCGGTGGAGCGAACCACTCATCCCCTCCCTGAGGGCGTGAGCGCTCTCCTGCACCCCCACCCTGGTCAATCATACAAAAAGAAGAGAAGAGGAGAAGGGACAAAAAAAGAGAGAAAAAAAAAGAAAAAAAAAGAGAAGAAAGAAAGAAAGAAGAAAAGAAGAAAAGTTGGCCAGCATCGCCGACCAAGAGAACAAGAAGAAGGACGACATCCCGCTCGACTCTAGGAGGCCCCGAGTCCTCGGTACAATGACCCTGCCCGCTCCTCCTTCCTGCTGCCTCCATACGGCACAAAACGGCCCCCCCGAGTGGTTATTAAAAGACCCAGCGAGCCACAATTGTAGCTTGGTGAATGACTGCCTACTGTGGGGAATGCTTTATAGCAATGAGGCCAAGCGCCGCCACCACTCCCGAAGAGAGCATGCACATACCCCGCCATGGGGGATAAGAAGAGGAGACATACCCTGCCATCGGGGCATAAGAGGCAATATATATATATATATATATATATATATATATATACCCTAATGTAGGGGCATATGAAGAGAATCCACCCCGGCTCGGGGGCACAACATACAACGAACCTACACCCCGGTTCAGGGGCATAAGAAGCTGGAAGAATGCACCCCGGCTTGGGGGTATTTGAAGAAGAAATATACCCCGACCTGGGGGCATAAGGAGAAGCAAGAATTACACCCCGGTCTGGGGGGCATGAAAGCAACGTACACCCCGATTTAGGGGCATTTGAAGAAGAAACATACCCCCTCCCGGGGCACAGAAGCCATAAAGAATATGCTCCGGCCTAGGGGCATTTGAAGAAGCTATATCCCGCCTTGGGAGCATAAGAAGAGAAGAATACACCCTGACTTTGGGGCATTCGAAGGAGTATATCCCAGGCGCGGAATCCATGAAGCAACATGCGCCCCCCCGGGGGGGCATCTGAAGTAGAGCAAACAACATCCCCCGGTTCAGGGGGGGTATGAAGAAAAGAATACACCCCGATATGGGGGGCATGTAGGCAAAAATTCCACCCCTCCTCGGGGGCATAAGGAGCAAGAGTTATACCCCACCTTGGGGGCAGCAATACACTCCACTATGGGGGCACTAGAAGCAGAATACACCCCGCACCGGGGCCATGTGAAGGGAAAGATACCTCGCTCTAGGGCATCAAAAAGCAACAATTACACCCCACCTTGGGTGCACAAGAAGCAAACATCCCCCAGTGTGTCGGGGCGGAAGAAGAAGAATTCCCCCGCTTTAGGGCATAAGAGACAAAGGATACACCCCGGCTCAGGGGCACATGAAGAGAATACACCAGCTTCGGGGCATTTGACGAAGAATTCACCCCACTCTGGGGGCATGAAGAGCAAAAGAATACACCCCGACTTAGGGATATTTGAAGAAGAGACACACCCCGTCCGGGGGCATAGAAGTCATGAAGAATGCACGCCACCTTGTGGGGGCACAGAAGCAAAGAGACAAACATCCCGCTCTGGGGGTATGTGAAGAGAAATATGCCCAACCCTGCGGGGTAGAAGAAGCAGAAGCACACCCCCGCCTTATGGGGGCATAATAAGAAAAGAATTCACCCTGGCCTGGGGACACACAAAAAGAGAAACTCACCCTGGCTTAGGGGTATATGAAGAAGGAACATACCCCGACCTAGGGGCATAAGAAACAAAAGCACACCCCATGCTAGGGGCATATGGAGAGGAATGCACCTCGCCCTGAGGGGCGCAAAAAGTATAAGAACACACCATGGCTTAGGGGCATTTGAAGAAGAAACATACCCCGCCAGGGGGCATAGAAGTCATGAAGAATACACCCCGGCTTAAGGGCATTTGAAGAAGTCACATCTCACCTCGGGAGCATGAGAAGCAGCAAGAATACACCCCGGCCTAGGGGTATTTGAAGAAGAAATATACCCCGCCTGGGGGCATAGAAGCCGTAAAGAACACGCCTCGGCTCTAGGGCATTTGAAGAAGCTACATCTTGCCTTGGGAGTATAAGAAGAAAAGAGTCCACCCCATCTTAGGGATATTTGAAGAAGAAACACACCCCGCTATGGGGGCATAGAACCCATAAAGAATACGCCCCGGCTTAGTGGTATTTGAAGAAGAAGGATACCCCGCCTCGGGGGTCATTGCAAGCAGCGATACACCCTGCTAGGGCGCACAGGAAGCAAACCACACCCCATTCCTGGGGACACATAAAGAGAGTACACCCCGCCATGGGGGCACATGAAGAGAATCCACCCCGACTCGGGGGTACATGAAGCAACAAAGAATACCTCGCCCTAGGGGAGTCTGAAGAAAAAGTATACACCCCACTTTCGGGGCACAAGAAGCAAACATTCCCCAGCGTGTCGGGGCAGAAGAAGAAGAATTCCCCCCTCGGGGGCATATAAAAAAAAAGAAAAGCAAAGATACACCCGGTGCCCGGCGCACATGAAGAGAAAGGCACCTCCCTTTGGGGGCACAACAAGCAACAAAGATACACCCCGACTGAGGGGCACAGGAAGAGAAATACACCCCTGCGCCAGGGGCATATGAGACAAAACTATACCCCGATTTAGGGGCATTTGAAGCAAAGACTTCACCCTGCCTCAAAGGGGGGGGCATAAGAAGCGAAAGATATACCCCACCCCGTGGGCACAAGAAGAAAACACACCCCACCTTGGGGGCGTAAGTAGCCAAGAGATATGCCCCGCCACGGGGCAGTAGAGGCAAAATGCATCCCCCCCGAGGGCACATGAAGTAACATACCCCTCGCCTCGGTAGCGTATGAGGCCAAGAGGCTACATCCCGGCTCGGGAGCATAAGAAACAAAAGATATACCCCACGTCGGGGGCATAAGAAGTCAGAAATCACACCCCCGTCTTAGGGGTATTTGAAGAAGAAGCATACCTCGCCTCGAGGGCCTAGAAGCTATAAAGAGCATGCCCCGACTCAGGGGCATATGAAGAGAAGTCCACCCTGACTTAGGGGTATTTGAAGAAGAAACATACTCCACCTGCGGGCATAGAAGCCGTGAAGAGTATACCCCACCATGGGGGCATTTGAAGAGAGCTACACCCCACCTCGGGGGCATTAAAAAAAAACACACCATGGTCTGGGGACATAGAAGCCAAACAATACACCCCGCCTGGGGGCACAGAAGCGAAGAGGCAAAACACACCCCCTCAAGGGGGATGCATACCAAATGAAGCTACACCCCAACCTGGGGGCACATTAAGAGAAATACACTCCAGCGTGGAAGCATTAATGAGAAAAGAAGAGCAGAATAAAGAAAAAGACACACATGAGGCAGACGTGGTCTTCGAGCCCGTCTCATCACACAAAAGAAGAGAAGGAAAGAAAGAATGCACGTGAGGCGAACGCGGTCTCTGCACCTACCTCTCTACAAAAGAAGAAAAAAAAGAGAAAGAGTCATGAGGCGAACATGGTCTCTACACCTGTCTCTCTAAAAAAGAAGAAGATAAGAAAAAAAGAGAGAGTCACGAGGCAGACGCGGTCTTTGCACCCGCCTCTCCATAAAAGAAGAAGAGAAGAAGAGAAAGAACGATCACGGGGCCAACACGGTCTCTGCACCCGCCTCTCCATAAAAGAAGAAGAGAAGAAGAGAAAGAACAATCACGGGGCGGACGCGGTCTTTGCACCCGCCTCTCTATAAAAGAAGAAGAGAAGAAGAGAAAGAACAATGCACGTGAGGCGAACACGGTCTCTGCACCTACCTCTCTACAAAAGAAGAAAAAAAAAGAAAGAGTCACGAGGCGAACATGGTCTCTGCACCTGCCTCTCTACAAAAGAAGAAGAGAAGAAAAAAAAAGAGAGTCACGAGGCAGACGCGGTCTTTGCACCCGCCTCTCCATAAAAGAAGAATAGAAGAAGAAAAAGAACAATCACGGGGCGAACACGGTCCTTACACCTGCCTCTCCATAAAAGAAGAAGAGAAAGAACAATCATGGGGCGAACATGGTCTCTGCACCTGCCTCTCTACAAAAGAAGAAGAGAAGAAAAAAGAGAGGCACGAGGCAGACGCAGTTTTTGCACCTGCATGTCCATAAAAGAGGAAGAGAAGAAGAGAAAGAACAGCCATCGGGGTGTTAAACCGAAAAATATTCAGCCATCGGGGCGTCAAGCCGATAGATACTCCGCCGATGGGGCATTAAAACGGAAAATATTCCGCCGACGGGGCATTAAACCAAAAAAATATTCAGCCATCGGGACTTCAAGCCGACAGGTACTCAGCCATCAGGGCTTCAATCCGACATATATTCAGCCATTGAGGCTTCAACCCGTCAGATATTCAGCCACCGGGGCTTCAATCTGACAGATATTCAGCCATCGGGGCTTCAAGCCGATAGATATTCAGTCATCGGGGCTTCAAGCCGATAGATATTCAGCCATCGGGGCTTCAAGCCGACAGATATTCCACCGACAGGGCGTTAAACTGACTAAACCTTCCGCCGACGGGGCGTTAAACCGACTAAACCTTCCGCCGATGGGGCGTTAAACTGACTAAACCTCCCACCGACGGGGCGTTAAACCGACTAAACCTTCCACCGGCGGGGCGTTAAACCGACTAAACCTTTCGCCAACGGGGTGTTAAACCGACTAAACCTTCCGCCGACGGGGCGTTAAACCGACTAGACCTTCCGCCGACGGGGCGCTAAACCGACCAACTTTCACCCATCGGGGCTTCAAGCCGACAACTACCCCTTCATCGGCCTTCGGGTCGACAGCTACCTCATCATCGGCCTTCGGGTCGACAGCTATATAATCATCGGCTCCTAGCCGACAGCTACCTCATCATCGGCTCCTAGCCGATAGCTATCTCATCACCGACTCCTAGCCGACAGCTACCTCATCATCGGCCTCCGGGTTGACAGCTACCTCATCATCGGCTCCTAGCCGACAGCTACCTCATCATCGGCTCCTAGCCAACAGCTATCTCATCATTGGCACCCCAGCCGACAGCTTCCCAGTTAAAAAATAGACATATCGCTTTGGTTGGGATCCTTCCCCGGCCAGAGAACAAAAGAATAAACCTTCCATTTTGGTCCAGATCCTTCCCTGGCCAGAGAACAAAAGAGACCCTTCTCTTCGACTCTCACATCCCGCTACCCAACGCCCCTCTGCAGGGCCATTTCGGCCGGGCCCACTGCCGTCCCACTGCGCTTCCCGATTCTGGCTCCCGCAGTCCGCTCCCCAGCATCTTTTAGCCCTTATGGCTCACTCCCGTGATGTCCCTCGGGTTCTATAGCCCGCTTCCCAAATATCCTTTCAGCCCTTTTGCGGTCTGCCCCCCTAATACCTTTACTACCACTACACATATACGTAACAACAATATTTTCCTATGTAAAAAAAAAACAACAACAACAACAACAACAAAAAACAACAAAACAAACATAAAAAAAATAAAAAAAAAGAATGCATGATTGCCATGCTTGCATGGTTGCTTAATATAGAATAATACACCTCCTTGGAATTTTCTAGGACCGTGTTTCCTTGCTAAATAATATCACCCCGATTCCGGATGCACGGGCGTTATGGCATGCGCTCGAAGGGAGCCCAATTATGGCGGGTGCACACGTCAAGGGGAAGAGTCATGGCTGAATTGCTAAGCCCAACTCACAAAATAAACCTGAGGCAACGCCCCCACACTCAGCACTTAATGTGTTCAATAGCTTTCAACCATAGGGATTGCCCGAATTTCTTCTTAGCACTCTACGGAGACTTGAATTCCTGCACTCGCGTGAAAGGTAATCGTGAGGAAAAAGCTGCCTACCTCCACTGTAAAAAAAAAAAGAAGAAGAAGAGAGAGAGAAAAGAAAGGAGAGAAAAGAAAAGAGAGAGACACGTGAATCCGAGTAGCCGGGAATCCCCATTGAGACACATGAGGAGACGCGCGCGAAATGGTGAAGCGAATTATAATAAGGATGAAACCTATTAGCCGGGAATCCCCATTGAGACACATGAGGAGACTCACGTCAAACGGTGGAATCCGTAATAGAATTATAATAAGGATGAATCTTAGTAGCCGGGAATCCCCATTGAGACACATGAGGAGACTCGCGCCGAACGGTGAAATCCGCTACCAAAATAAACAGACGGGGGGCTGTGCGAAGCTACCAAAATCGAGAGCCTGAAACATATGTGTAGGCGCTAGAGTGATCCTCGAGTGTCACCAGGAAAACCTGCATATCCCTACGGTTAGGGCTCTTTGTTCACACATTTGCACTGCCACGCCACAGAGAATTGCCTCAGGTGAAATGCGTGAATTTAGGCTATGCATGCAAGACATGCGATATCCTCTTGACAGGTGCACCGCCCACTACAAGAAAAAGTGGCTATAGCGACCGAATTAGCGACCGATTAAATCGGTCGCTAGTCGGTCCCAAATAGAGACCAATTCGGAGACCGAAATAATCGGTCGCATAACCGAGACCGTTTCAGCGACCGCATGTATATCGGTCGCTAATCGGTCGCTATTATTGCGACCGAATTAACTTCGGTCTCCAGTCGGTCGCTGATGCCGTTATACTTCCTACTACGACCCCCGCCCGCCCGAGCCCTCCCGCCCGAGCCCCCCCCCTCCCGCCCGAGCCCCCCCTCCCGAGCCCCCTTCCCCTGCGGCCCCCTCTCCGCCCTAGCCCCCCTCCCCGCTCCCGCCCGAGCCCCCTCCGCCGGAGCCCCCCCTCCGCCCGAGCCCTCCCGCCCGAGCCCCCCTCCTCCGCCGGAGCCCCCCTCCCCGTGCTGCCTCCCGCCCGAGCCCCCCTCCGCCGGAGCCCGTCGCCGCGCCGCTCGCGTCGAGTCGCCGTCGCCGCTCGCCCTGCCGTCGTCGCCCTCCGCAGGTACCTCTCTCTCTCTCTCTCTCTCTCCCTTCCCCCTCCGTCACCGGCCTGCTCCCCTCCCCCGCCGGCCTACTCCCCTCCCCCCTGCGGCCCCGTCGCCGGCTTGCTCCCCTCCCCTCCCCCCTGCGGCCTGCGCCCCCGTCCCCCTCAGATCTCCTTCCCATCCCCATGCCCCTCCCCCTCAGATACACAGAACTAATAAGATTGCAGAGAGGAAAGTGAGAATTAACATTGGTGAAGGAAGGGTCATCAGGGGAGCTAATCAAATTTCACATGAGAAAAGCTAACTAACAGATGAAACAGACTTGTGTCAAAATGCAGCAACCTGCCTGGCATACGTACTGAATGGTAGACATTTCAGTTTGCAACATCTGATTTGGGGCAGGTTTCAGATGGAACCTTTCTCAGAAAAAAAAAACAGATCATTACCTAATGTCTCAGTATGGCGTGCATCATCGATCAACAGAACTCTGAAGCTGTCACCACTGCCAAGACCTTTCTTATCAGTAAGCTTTCCAATATCTCCTCCTGTGAATATGACCGGGCGAAGGAAGGGGGGAAAGGTCAAACCTTGATGATACCAGAAACAGATGGAGATCGTATCAAATGCCCGTTGATAAGCTATTGTCAGCATTTTTCATGTCATGCAAATACAGCTTCAGAAATGGCGTAGAAGGACAAACAAGATAAGTAGGTGAAGAAAGGCCGCGGAGAACCAAGAACTGAAAATAATGCAATTGTTGGTTTATTTTAGTATTGATTCTAATTATGATCATAGTGCATTAGTGGTATATTTTTAGCATTGATTCTAATATATCTTATATTCTTCTCTGCATCCCCAATTGGATTTCACACGTAGGAGTTAGCCAAAATGGGGACGTCTAATAGAACTTTTCAAGTGGCCTTGCATCCTTGCCAGCCTAATTTTTAGGTTCTGCAAGTCTGAACAAATTCCAGCATAGTGAACATTCTTGGCCAGTTTAGTTCTTGTAACCAAAGTCATTAAGGCCATTGGAACTTTAATGTCTGCCATTTATTCCGTGTCCGCTTTTGCTATTTCAGTCTTACCAGACCACGTGCATTGGGTATGCCCTTTTTTATCTATGTATACGCCCATCTGTGTATGTATAATTTGTTTTGAGGATGGCACATCGAGCCCCTTGACAATCTTCATTCTCCCACAACTGTGGTGTTTTTTTAATATATAAAATTGTGGTCAATGGTGTGAAGCATCAACATTTCAGCACCTGTTCCAAAATTTGTTTATTTTTGTTCCATGGGATTTACATTGTTGGTAACGTGCACATTTTTTTGTATTGTGAATATCTTATTTTCAGCATCTTGTCCTCTGCCCATTCCTATTGTCCAGTGCAATCTGACATATTATTTGGGTTGATTCTGTGATTTTGCTACCACAATTCTGGCTGTTGATGGTTGACGCAAGTCACTAATTGAACGGCTCTATGGTTATGCTTGACTTGATATTGCTTACATGTTTATGCCAGGTTGAATGTCCAAAGTATCCAGGATTTTGCATAACCAGGCAAAAGAAAGAATATCCTTTCATTGAAATATTTCACAGTCCCGAGCAAGTAGGTTTTATTTTATTTACCATCTGTTTACGTTTTTTCAAATTCATTGTTATTTGTGCTACACTGTGGATCTTTCTCCACGAGATTATGGATTTGAAACCTCATGCCACTTTTATACTGCTGACCTTTAAATGGCAGTGGGTGCCCCCTTCTAAAAAATATTGGCCACATGATCAGGCCCAACAGTAGCCTGGTTGGCTGAGTTTGCAAATTTAGCCTTCCCAAAAGTTAACCAGAACATTTCTCTTTGTTAGTGTTTGTGGGGCATGCATTAGCAGGAAAGCATGCATTTCCTGATTAGATATTTCGTATGCGACTAACTGATTAAGTGGGCATTGATGTATGTATATGTTTCTCAAGAAATTTCTGCTCCTGGTGCAGGCTGCTAATCAAGGAAGAATTGTTGATCCAAACATAACAAAATACTCCGTGAAGGTGTTACCTGTAAGTTTAGACGTTTGTATTTTCTGTTCTGTCAGAATGTTTTTCCCACTTTTCATGATCATTGACATCTTAAAGCTTTCGACCTTGTGACACCGATTTTGTTCTGTTTCTATGATATATATGATTCTCTTTTAAACTTCATCATAGTTGTGCACTGCTGGGACATGGGTTGGGTGGGGGGGGGGAGAGAGAGACTGGAGAGACAATGTATGGAGCATATTGGAGGTGAAAATATGATAGTTTTTGGGTCAGTCTATGCAGAAAAAGATTTGCCAACAGGTCAAATGGATTGCTTCAGGTTTGTTCATCCTACAAAACAGACTCTTATTGACATGGTGGGTGGGGTGTTGACCTTGTTTGGTTCTAGTGTATTCATCAGCCTCTTTGAACCTTGCTGGTTCAACATTTTATGATGAGATCCCACAAATTACAAAGCTAACAAGAACGTCACAGTTGATGAGATCTTCAGTGGGGAGAATTAAGTTTAAAAAGATGTAAGCAGCAAACACCGAGTGACTGTTCTTGAGCGTCCGGTGTTTGCAATTGGTAGAAGGTGACAGGCTGGATGGATATAACAGAGGTGGAATTTGTAGTGGATGCTGGTGCAGGTTTCGAGTGGCGATGCTGTCTGGCAAACATACAGCTCAGTTGTTATTGTTTGGCAGCGAGGAGGAACCTGTGAAGTATTTTTCTCATTTTCTGTGCCTTCCCTAGGGAGATATGGACTCTTTGTTGGACAATTGGGGGTAAGCCCTGTATCAGCTAGGTAGTATCGGATTATTACTGAAGCATTGGGAGAAAGCTTGCATTCTGAAGGCTGATGGCAAGACCTTGTGGTTAATCTTTGACGCACTCTTTTGACTACATAGAGGGATACAAGGCTATTTAGAAGATTGTCAAGAGACAAAGCGGAGGTCTGTAAGCATGTCTGGGATGTGACTAAAAGGTGGGCATCCTCTCTTAGATGTATCAAAGAGGAAATATAGTGCCCTGAGGCAAATATTGTCATTTTGTGAGTTGCTGGTAGTTGGATGTTCGTCTGGGGTATTGTGGGGGGTGTTCTTTTTGTGGGTTTATGTATATGGGATTTTAATAGTATTCAAGTGTATGCCACACTTTTAGAATGTCACTGGCTGATGTTATGCAGTACCATCCATTTCTGCTGGGTTGGGGAGGGGGATCTCTCTCTCTCTCTCTCTATGTGTGTGTGTGTGTGTGGCTTCTGCTGCAGTGGCAGAGATAAAACACAGGCCACCCAGGTTTGAGCCTGGGTGGTTCCCTTCTTAACCCTCTACTGATACCAACTTTGGCCACACCCGTCAACGGAACTTAATATTTTTTAATAATTTTTTCACATACAAGTTCCTATTAATTAAATCTATATCTTATGAGGCTTTTGGTAGTTTTGTATGCCTCCGCATATGATTTGGATGGATATGGTATCAGACCATCTGGATCCTCATGGTGAGCTGAGATTGCCTCCATCAATCTATATACATGCCTATCTTCTGTGGATTTTGGAAGTGGATTAGTTTAGGACCTCGGGTTCTGGTAAAGTTAAATGATGGTTCGTGTGCAATTTGTGACATATGTTTGAGAATGATGTGCCAATGAAGTTTGTCTGTTTATGAAGCGAGAATTGTTCCTGTTGTTGCTGATTCCATAACAAGCCATGGCGATTCTTCGGTTCACCAGTCTGGTTTTGAATTCTGAACAATACGACCGGGGGTCTAAAATCTGAAATACCGGTAACATCTAACATCCATATCCATGTGTGCGCTCAGCATAACATACTCTTTGCCTTACAATTGACCCATCCTCTCTCTCAAGTAAAGCCCCTTATTTGCATCTCTTTTCTCAATTCATTCTCATAAATCTTCTATGACTATAAGTTGTCAAATATTATTACAATTCCAGTCACCTTGACATCAAGAAGTTTCTAGCTGGCCACAGGCTGTCAGGTACCTATGAGGATTAGTTACAATGTTTTTCTAAAAGTTTTTCTTCCTCCATCTGTTTGTTTAAAGACCTATCATACTATCTTATCCATCCTCAGTAATAAAATGGGGTTTAAGATTGCACCATATTTACTAATGTTCAAAAAGTAACATTGTATGTTTTGATGAGTGAAAAAGTGTCATTTAATGGTTATAAATGTTTCTGTCCTGCATCAGATTTGGTATCAGAGCATAAGGGAATCAACTTATTTTTATAAGTTGAGGTCCTACATTTTGTAATCAGTATGCTTCCTCTTCCGATTATTTTTACTGCATATTTACCTAATGGACAACGAGCAGAAATTGATGTACATGAGTCGGAAGATAAGAATTGGATTTCACCTGACATTGTTAAGTCACTTGCTAAGACCGGAGAAATTGTTATTGAGGGTGACCGTGTATTTGTGGAGTTCTCTAAGAAGTTCAAAACAGTCACGTATGATGATGGAGCTTGGTGTGACATTGGGTCAATGGCTGCCCCATTCATTATTTTAGGAAGAAAGTGGTTAGAAGAAAGAAGTGCGGTTATTGATTCAGAAAGAAAAACATGCACTTTGAGTTTAGTGTTATTTTCTTGTATTTTCGTAATTAAATTAAGGTTTATTTTTAGTTTAGTGTTATTTAGTCGGTTATGTGTTTTGTTAATTTTAATAGTTAGGGTATTGTTGGATGAAAAGTAAAGTGTGTTTTATTATTGTCTTATTCAGTAATGATACCATCAATTTCTTTACTTGATTTCTGCATAGCTAGTGACAGTGTTGTCTTTAAGCTAAAAAGTATCATGCTATATTTTATTTCTGCTAAATAGCTAGTGAAAGTGTTGTCTTTATGTTGGATGTTAAAATAAAATTCCTGTTTTCATTGTGTACATGTATTGCCAATTTCACATGTTACTGCTATGTTTTTAGATTGTGTTATTATCTTGTCAATATTTAATTAGTTGGGTGTTGTATGTGAGCTGAGATGCGTGGGTGCAACCTAACATTGCACGCATCTTAGGAGAGCGTGTTAAGCCCGTGCCAATCAACCTACCCGTTCAAGACTTTGGGATTGATATGCACGTTCTCATTTTGAATGATGAGAATGTGTATATCTAACTCAAAGTCTTGAATTGTCCCGTTTGGACAGTCTGTGAATGTTTGATCGCACTTAGGTGGTTAATTACTATATGTGTTTGTGTTGTTTGTTAAAAATTTTGGCTGCGTCTTCTCACTTCTCTCTGATATACCTTTATTGATTTTGATTATTTTCTTAACCACTTATTAGTAAGTGTTTAAGAAAATTTCTTAATCAATAAATATTTTGTGGTATATCGGAGAGGTGTGGGGAGATGCTGCCGAAATTTTTAGCAAACAACACAACACATATAGTAATTAATCGTGCGATCAAACCTTCACAGATGGGTTAAAAAGTGAAGATCTAAATGATATTTCCGTCCTATTTAAAATGGCAGACATGGACGATGTGAGGTAAGGGTTGTACTTTTTATTTTGTTAAACATGTTAAAGTTTTGTGTGTTTACATTTCATTCGCATAGGGAAAATGTCTGAAGATCGTTCATGGATGTACCGTAGAGTAGTTGATCAGGTGGTGTCTATAGAATTTAAAAATGGAGTTGAGAGATTCATTCAGTTTGCTTTGAGAAATTCTATTGAAGCTGTAGATTGTGAGGGTCGTATCCGATGTCCTTGTGTAGTCTGTAAGAATTTGAAGTGGCTGACAACATGGGATGTACAACGTCATTTATACAGAAAGGGGTTTGTTAAAGATTATACAAACTGGATATGTCATGGTGAAACATTGTGGTCGACCTACGAGCCTGCCAATGTTGGAAGTGGAAGTTCATATGTTGATATGGTCATAGATGCTGCTGGTCCAGGATTCAATGTTCACGAGGAGCATGTACATAATGAAGAACCGCCAAACAAGACAGCTGAAAGATTTTATCAGCTACTCAAAGATGCTGATGAGCCATTGTGGACTGGATGTCAAAATCACTCTCGACTGTCTGCGGTGTCACAATTATTGAACTTGAAATCTGAATTTCACATCAGTGAGATTTGTTTTGATCGTTTGTTACTGATTATCAAAAGTATGTTGCCACAAGATGAGAAATTACCTGAAAATTTTTATCGTGCAAAGAAGATGGTCACTGACTTAGGGCTTGGATATGAGAAAATAGATGCATGTCCTAATCATTGCATGCTATATTATAATGAGGCTAAAAGTAAGGTATCATGTTCCATATGTGGTCATGATAGATTCAAGCCTAAGAAAGGGGACAATTCAAAGCAAAAAGATATACCATATATGTCATTGCGGTATTTTCCTATTGCACCGAGATTGCAGAGAATGTATATGGCACCAAAGATAGCTCAACATATGAGATGGCATGCGGAAAGAGTACGTCGACAACATAATGTAATCAGTCATCCTGCAGATGCCGAAGCTTGGAGTCACTTTAACCGTGCTCACCCTACTTTCTCAAAAGAGTCGCGTAATGTAAGGCTGGGTTTATGTACTGATGGATTCAATCCATTTGGAGGTTCAGTGACTTCCTACTCTTGCTGGCCAGTTTTCGTGACACCATATAATATTCCGCCAAATATGTGCATGAAACGAGAGCATTTATTTCTATCATTATTGATCCCTGGTCCAAAAAGTCCTGGGAAAAAATTAGACATATATCTCAGGCCGTTGATTGATGAGTTGAAGTTGTTATGGACTGATGGGGTTACTACCTATGATGCATGCAGAAAACAAAATTTCACTATGAAGGCTGCATTGATGTGGACAATAAGCGACTTTCCTGCATATGGAATGTTATCTAGCTGGAGCACTCATGGAAAACTAGCATGTCCTTACTGTATGGACAGTTCCAAATCATTTGTACTTAAGCATGGTGGCAAGTCATGCTGGTTTGATTGTCATCGACGATTTCTACCAAGGGACCATCCGTTTAGAAGGCAAAAAGATGCATTCTTAAAGAACAGAATTGAATTGGAAGAAGCTGATTTTGAACGGTTGTCTGGTCCACATTTAGCAGCACGTGTACAGAACTTACCAGATATAGCACAATTGTCGAGCAGCACAAGACAACTCCCTGGATTTGGGAAGGATCACAATTGGGTCAAAAAAAGTATCTTCTGGGAATTGCCTTATTGGTCAACTCTTCTTATACGACATAACATCGACGTCATGCATGTTGAGAAGAATGTCTTTGATAATGTGTTCAACACTGTTATGGACATAACAGGCAAAACAAAGGATAATGTGAATGCCCGTTTAGACTTGAAAATACATTGTAAACGTCCAGAACTGTACCTTATTGATAGAAATGGTAAAACAGTTAAACCGAAAGCAAGTTACGCCCTTGGAGCTGCACAGATTAAAGAAGTATGCTCTTGGCTAAAACAGTTGAGATTTCCAGATGGTTATGTGTCTAACATTGCTCGTTGCGTGAATACAAATGAGGGGAAAATATATGGAATGAAAAGTCATGACTGTCATGTGTTCATGCAGAGGTTGTTACCTATTGTATTTCGTGATATGATGCCGAAGGCGATATGGGGAGCAGTGACTGAGTTAAGTCAGTTTTTCAAAATTTTATGTGCATCAGAGCTCAGGTATGAAGATGTGGAAACTATTGAACAGAATGTGATCACGACAGTTTGTAGATTGGAAAAGATATTTCCACCATCATTCTTTGATTCAATGGAGCACCTGCTTATACACTTACCATATGAGGCTAAAGTAGGAGGGCCAGTACAATTTAGATGGATGTATCCATTTGAGAGGTAATATATATATATTTTCTCCTCATAATTCAATTACATGGTGATGTGTTTTTCATTATCTTATGAACATTCTGGTAGGTGTATGCATGAATTGAAAATGAAAGTTCGCAACAAGGCAAAAGTAGAGGGTTCCATTGCCGAGGCGTACATTATGGAAGAAATATCAAATTTCTGTTCAATGTACTTTGAACCTGAGGTACAAACTCGTCGAACTCGGCCACCACGTAATGATGATGGGGGAGACTCCGTTCACTCTGAGCGACTGTCGATATTTAAGTATCCTGGACGTGCGTATGGACGTTCCTCGAGTCGGATGCTAAATGATAGAGAATTGCACTGTGCAGAAATTTACATCCTTTTAAATTGTATGGAGGTTGAACCTTATGTTGCGTAAGTTCTCTGCTCAAATTACATTGTGTCTATAACTTATTATTTTTCATTCCATCTATAATGCTCCAATGGTCGTAATACAGACAATTTGACTCAGAATTAATCCAAAGATGTCCATATCTCACTGACATGGAGGTTGAAAAAGAACGAGAAAAATCATTCGCTTCTTGGCTGAAATATCGTGTAAGTATTATTACTACTCTTTCTCCTTGTTGGGTCAATGACAAATTCTGACTAGTGTGCTGTCCATATGTAGGTTGAAAATGATTTTATTACTGATCAAAGAATTCGAGTGATCAGTTATGGCCCATCGAAAGTTGCACGTACATATCCAGCATTTATTGTGAATGGGTATAGATTTCACACTAGACAATATGGGCAGAATAAGTCAACAATGAACAGCGGGGTATGTGTGAAAGGAAGTACATATAATGAAAACGAATGTGATTATTATGGTATTATTGAGGAGATCTTAGAATTGCAATATCTCGGAGATGACAACCATATATTTCTGTTAAAGTGTCATTGGTTTGATCCTAATTCTGTTCGAAATGACACAACATATGGGATTGTCGATATCAGACATAAGTCTAAATTGAATACTTATGATCCATTCATTTTGGCCGCACAAGCCCAGCAGGTCTATTATACAAAGTATCCATCGTCTAGAAATAAAGAAAGAAATGATTGGTGTGCAGTTTGCAAGGTTAAGACAAGGCTTTTCCCGGATTATGAGTTGGATTTGACTGAAACAGAGCAGTTGGATGTGAATGCCGAATTCTTTCAATCAGACTTGGGTGATGATGTAGACTTGCCTGCTTCTAGTGATGAATCTGTGGAGGCACCGTCTTTATCTAAAGAGAATGAAGTGGAGGAAGTCGATCCAGAACAACCAGAAATACAGTTGGGGGACTCCGAAGAGGAGGAATATATTAGTGATCAAAATGAATCTGATAATGAAGATGTGAATGCTGAATTTGTTATATCTCCAACATCTGAAGAAGAAATGGAGAATGTTTGATTAATGGTATACAATTTTATCTGGGAATTTTAATACTCTGTAACTTTCTTTCTTTCACTATTTGATGAATATGCATGTATTTTATTACCAGTTGAAGATATGGTTCGAGGACGGCGTGGGACTCCCAGAGGTGGGAGGGGAGAGGGTAGCGGGAGGAGATTTACTTCCGTTTCACCACCGGTAGTAGGTATGTATACTTTCCCTTCATAATGCATTGTAGTATTTGTTGAAAATAATTCATTATGTATTTGTGTTATCTGATTATTATTTTCACAGGACCCACGACCTCTACACCGTTACGACCGACCTCTGCACCGCTACCACCGGTAGTAGGTATGTATACTTTCATGTATAATGCATTGTAGTATTTGTTGAAAATAATTCTTTATGTTTTTGTGTTATCTGATTCTTATTTTCACAGGACCCACGACCTCTGCACCGTTACCACCGAGGGATGCACCGCTACCACCGGTAGTAGGTATGTATACTTTCATGTATAATTCATTTGAGTATTTGTTTAAAATAATTCTTTATGTTTTTGTGTTATCTGATTCTTATTTTCACAGGACCCACGACCTCTGCACCGTTACCACCGAGGGATGCACCGCTACCACCGGTAGTAGGTATGTATACTTTCATGTATAATTCATTTGAGTATTTGTTTAAAATAATTCTTTATGTTTTTGTGTTATCTGATTCTTATCCTTACAGGACCCACGGCCTCTGCACCGTTACCACTGACAACGGGTACATTGACGGCCTATGCACCGCCATCACACATGGCGAGTGGATCTACACCTCCCCCAGCTGAGTCAGGTATGTTCATTTGCATATTTATGTTTTTTTGATAGTTTGTTTTATTTATACTATTTAATTCGTATAGTACGTGCTGATGACGAGGCGAGTCATCATGAGGGGGAGGGCTGTTGTAATGAGACGATGCGGGCAGTGTGGATAAATGAAGGGTACGTAATGCATTATTTTTGTTATTTATTCGTCATTGTGGTATTAATATTTTTAATTTCAGGAATAAAATAGAGCCAGCCCAAGCATCACAATTTATTACAAAGACAATTCAAGCACATTTTCCAGGCCCCATCCATCGCTTTGCTGATTTTCCGATGGGTGTTCAGGATTTATTGTTCTCTATGTTCTTGGTATTTATCTTATTTTATCATATGAAGTCATTTTCAATTATTATTTTAACCCACTTTGTTATGTAACATATAAATTTTTGTTGTTGTTAATATATAGAGGAATCATCGATTCACAGAACATTCAGATGAGTTACGTGCTAGATTTGCATGGACAGCTACTGCAAGAGATAATTTCAAACATCTTATGTACAATGCCCGAAGATATGCAAAAAAAGCATGTGCAAGTACTGATAAGAACATATGGAAGGAGCATGGGCCTGTGTGGATGAGAAAGGAGTATTGGACAGAGCTGTGCAACATTTGGGAAGCGGAGAAATGGAATGCCAATTCAAACAAAGCAAAGCAAAACAGAGCAGCGCATCCTGAAGCGAATTTACACACGGGTGGCTCTGTCTCCTTTGCAACACATAAAGCGAGATTAGTAAGTACACTTCTACATATATAAATTTTTTGTTTCTATTATGAAACTGTGATTTATTTGAATAACAGGAAGCACAGTTAAAGCGGCCAGCTCAATTTCATGAACTTTTTGATCGAACTCATAAGAAGAAAGGGACAAATGCTTACATTAGTGAGAAAGCTCGGGAGGTAGCGGTAAGTGTATACATTAATAGTTTTCATTTAAGATTAAATTGTAGAATAATTTGGTTTTGTTTTTTTTTTGGTTTTTGCAGGACTCATATAGTAGACGAATGGATGAGAGGTACGGGGATGACAGTCAGCGTCCAGAGTTGGATCCTGCCATTTGGGTTGCAGCATCTGGGGCACCCAAGAAAGGACATGTTTATGGTTTTGGACATAGCTTGGGCACGACTAGGGTGTTATCATCATGCTCGAGTTCGGTCTCACATGCGACCTCTCCATTTACCACACCAGCAGCCCCAGATGGTTCTTCCAGTGCCGCCCCGACCATGACTCCAGATATGTTTAGGCAGATCGTCAACGAGACCGTCTCTCAGAATATCTCTCAGAATATCTCAACCATCGTCGCTCAGACCGTCTCCCAGATGCTCACATCCTTGGGAATTGATAGTAGTAGAGCACCTCCTGCACCTCCTGCACAGCAGCCTCCGGTAAGTATTTTATTTGATTGATTTTCTATTTGTTAACTCTAAATATCATCTTACAAAATATAAGAATTTAGATTGAGGAGGGGAAAATATCATTTTCTTAACTCTAAATATCATCTTACACCTATCCTCTGGATATTAGAATCAACAGGCAGACTGTTCTGCAGGATTTTCCATAGGTGTATAGAGATTTTGGTTAGAACTGAAAGTGAAAAGATATGTATAAATTCTATTCACTTGAGTGGGGGAGGATACAGATCTATAAATATTCATAAAGCTAGAATAATATAAGGAAAGTAACATGTAGACATGAATAAAATATGCCAATTTAGGTGAAAAGATCTCCCCAAAGTCTGGTAACTGTCATGGCAGGAAGCCAGGAACAGCACCTCTAAGCAAAGGAAGGGCAGTTCATACAAAGGAGCATAGGTCATAAGTTACAAGAAGTGAAGGATATTATATATAGTCGGCGGCGGCCGCCATTGGGGCGTATCCCTGCAAGGGAAAGGCGGAGAAGATACCATACAGAAATGGCTATGGAAGTTACCCAAGTTCTTTTGAATGCACAGTCAATAGATTCAGCGGTTCGCAAGCATGCTGAGGAAAGTTTAAAACAATTTCAGGATCAAAATGTTACTGGGTTCTTGCTATCTCTTTCGAGTGAATTAGCAAATAATGACAAGCCTGTTGTTAGCCGTAAATTGGCAGGCTTGATTCTCAAAAATGCCCTGGATGCAAAGGAGCAACACAGAAAATTTGAGCATGTGCAGAGATGGTTATCATTGGATGTAGCTGTTAGGGCCCAGGTCAAAGGATGTTTACTACAGACTCTCTCTTCACCGGTGATTGATGCAAGATCTACTGCATCTCAAGTTGTTGCAAAGATTGCTGGTATTGAGTTGCCTCAAAATCAATGGCCTGAACTTATCAGTTCTCTCTTGTCAAATATTCACCAACTTCAGCCAGATGTTAAGCAAGCAACTTTGGACACCCTAGGTTACATGTGTGAAGAAGTCTCCCCTGATGAAGTTGATCAAGAGCAAGTCAATAAGATATTGACAGCGGTTGTTCAAGGCATGAGTGCTTCTGAGGGAAACATTGATGTTAGGCTGGCTGCAACTCGAGCTCTGCATAATTCTTTGGGATTTGCTCAGGCAAACTTCGGGAATGATATGGAGAGGGATTATATCATGAGAGTCATTTGTGAAGCTACTCTGTCCCCTGAGGTGAAGATACGGCAGGCTGCATTCGAATGCTTGGTCTCCATATCCTCCATGTATTATGAGAAGCTTGCATCGTATATGCAGGACATATTTAACATCACTGCAAAAGCTGTGAGGGAAGATGAGGAACCTGTTGCTCTACAAGCTATTGAATTCTGGAGCTCAATATGCGATGAAGAGATTGACATCTTAGATGAATATGGAGGGGATTTTTCTGCTGATTCTGACACCCCTTGCTTTTATTTTATCAAGCAGGCACTACCTGCGCTTGTCCCTATGCTGTTGGAGACACTCCTTAAGCAAGAAGACGACCAAGATCAGGATGAAGGAGTTTGGAATCTTGCAATGGCTGGAGGAACATGCTTGGGTTTGGTTGCACGGACCGTGGGAGATGACATTGTGCCTCTTGTTATGCCATTCATAGAAGAAAACATTAACAAACCTGAATGGAGGCAGCGAGAAGCAGCAACTTATGCATTTGGTTCTAAAATCTGAAATACCGGTCGGATGGCCGTGCCGGTCATTCCAATACGACCGGGGAGATGAAAGTGACTTGTCAGAACTGACGGAATCCAAATCGGATGCCCGGTTTGAGCTCGGCGCTCAAACTTCATTTTTAAAATACACTTATTTCAAATGAACTGTTAGGACGGGTCCGGGGGTCTAAAATCTGAAATACCGGTCGGATGGCCGTGCCGGTCATTCCAATACGACCGGGGAGATGAAAGTGACTTGTCAGAACTGACGGAATCCAAATCGGATGCCCGGTTTGAGCTCGGCGCTCAAACTTCATTTTTAAAATACACTTAGTTCAAATGAACTGTTAGGACGGGGCATTTGGTTCTAAAATCTGAAATACCGATCGGATGGCCGTGCCGATCATTCCAATACGACCGGGGAGATGAAAGTGACTTGTCAGAACTGACGGAATCCAAATCGGATGCCCGGTTTGAGCTCGGCGCTCAAACTTCATTTTTAAAATACACTTAGTTCAAATGAACTGTTAGGACGGGGCATTTGGTTCTAAAATCTGAAATACCGGTCGGATGGCCGTGCCGATCATTCCAATAC
The DNA here is from genome assembly GCA_022559845.1 of Amorphophallus konjac. Taxonomy (NCBI): domain Eukaryota; kingdom Viridiplantae; phylum Streptophyta; class Magnoliopsida; order Alismatales; family Araceae; genus Amorphophallus; species Amorphophallus konjac. Next base: position 50,476,936 of record CM040118.1, read on the forward strand.
GACCGGGGAGATGAAAGTGACTTGTCAGAACTGACGGAATCCAAATCGGATGCCCGGTTTGAGCTCGGCGCTCAAACTTCATTTTTAAAATACACTTAGTTCAAATGAACTGTTAGGACGGGGCATTTGGTTCTAAAATCTGAAATACCGATCGGATGGCCGTGCCGATCATTCCAATACGACCGGGGAGATGAAAGTGACTTGTCAGAACTGACGGAATCCAAATCGGATGCCCGGTTTGAGCTCGGCGCTCAAACTTCATTTTTAAAATACACTTAGTTCAAATGAACTGTTAGGACGGGGCATTTGGTTCTAAAATCTGAAATACCGGTCGGATGGCCGTGCCGATCATTCCAATACGACCGGGGAGATGAAAGTGACTTGTCAGAACTGACGGAATCCAAATCGGATGCCCGGTTTGAGCTCGGCGCTCAAACTTCATTTTTAAAATACACTTAGTTCAAATGAACTGTTAGGACGGGTCCGGGGGTCTAAAATTCGAAATACCGGTCGGATGGCCGTGCCGATCATTCCAATACGACCGGGGAGATGAAAGTGACTTGTCAGAACTGACGGAATCCAAATCGGATGCCCGGTTTGAGCTCGGCGCTCAAACTTCATTTTTAAAATACACTTATTTCAAATGAACTGTTAGGACGGGTCCGGGGGTCTAAAATCTGAAATACCGGTCGGATGGCCGTGCCGGTCATTCCAATACGACCGGGGAGATGAAAGTGACTTGTCAGAACTGACGGAATCCAAATCGGATGCCCGGTTTGAGCTCGGCGCTCAAACTTCATTTTTAAAATACACTTAGTTCAAATGAACTGTTAGGACGGGGCATTTGGTTCTAAAATCTGAAATACCGGTCGGATGGCCGTGCCGATCATTCCAATACGACCGGGGAGATGAAAGTGACTTGTCAGAACTGACGGAATCCAAATCGGATGCCCGGTTTGAGCTCGGCGCTCAAACTTCATTTTTAAAATACACTTAGTTCAAATGAACTGTTAGGACGGGTCCGGGGGTCTAAAATTCGAAATACCGGTCGGATGGCCGTGCCGATCATTCCAATACGATCGGGGAGATGAAAGTGACTTGTCAGAACTGACGGAATCCAAATCGGATGCCCGGTTTGAGCTCGGCGCTCAAACTTCATTTTTAAAATACACTTATTTCAAATGAACTGTTAGGACGGGTCCGGGGGTCTAAAATCTGAAATACCGGTCGGATGGCCGTGCCGGTCATTCCAATACGACCGGGGAGATGAAAGTGACTTGTCAGAACTGACGGAATCCAAATCGGATGCCCGGTTTGAGCTCGGCGCTCAAACTTCATTTTTAAAATACACTTAGTTCAAATGAACTGTTAGGACGGGGCATTTGGTTCTAAAATCTGAAATACCGGTCGGATGGCCGTGCCGATCATTCCAATACGACCGGGGAGATGAAAGTGACTTGTCAGAACTGACGGAATCCAAATCGGATGCCCGGTTTGAGCTCGGCGCTCAAACTTCATTTTTAAAATACACTTAGTTCAAATGAACTGTTAGGACGGGTCCGGGGGTCTAAAATTCGAAATACCGGTCGGATGGCCGTGCCGATCATTCCAATACGACCGGGGAGATGAAAGTGACTTGTCAGAACTGACGGAATCCAAATCGGATGCCCGGTTTGAGCTCGGCGCTCAAACTTCATTTTTAAAATACAAGATGAAATTTGAACTTATATTGTGTGTGTGTATTTATATATATGAAAATGAGCTGGCTTAAACTATTGGCATACTCTTGTTAATGCTTGATTTCTTTATTAAGTCTTGTTAATGCTTGATTTCTTTATTAAGGATTTGATTATAATTTTTTTAAATGATATACAGGATCATCCGTCGCGAGATGTTGGACGAGACGACGACCAGGATGAGACATATGTGGAGGATTTGTGATTTTATTTTAGTTGTGTATGTTGTCATTTTATTATTATGGATGTATGATTAATTTGTGATTTTATTTTAATTGTGTGTAATTTGAGGTTCGTGGAGATTGTGATCCGTGTAGTTGATTTATTATTGTTTTATGAAATTGTTATTTATCAGGTGTTTGTATGTGATGAATTTGAGATTTGTCGATATTGTTGTCTGTGTAGTTGATTTTATATTTATGTTATGAATTTGTTATTTATCAGGTAATTTATTTATCAGTTTAAATAAATTTTTAAAAAAAAAATAATGCAAAATTAGCGACCGCATGGAGACTGAATTGCGACCGAATAGCGACTATACGTTATATTTCTTTTATTAAATAATTATACTTGGCGACCGACTGGCGACCGACTAGCCACCGAATCAATCCGATAGGTTAATTTTATTTTTAAAAATACAACAAATTTAGCGACCTACTGGCGACCGAATTGAGACCGAATAAATCCGATAGGTTAATTTTATTTTTAAAAATACAACATAATTCGAGACCGAATAGCGACCGAATTGAGACCGACTTAATCCGATAGGTTAATTTTATTTTTTAAAATACAACAAATGTAGCGACCGAATAGAGACTGAATAGCGACCGAATTATTAGCGACCGGTCAGGCGACCGATTATAATCGGTCTCTGCTAACGACTGATACTGCGACCGAATTATGTCGGTCGCCCTATAGCGACTATTATATAGCGACCGACATATTCGGTCGCTAGATAGTATCTGTTCGGTCGCAATGCATATTTGCGACCGATCTACGACTGAATAGCGACCGCTAGGTCGGTCGCTATCCGCGATTTTTCTTGTAGTGGCCTCTCAATTGTGCCTCGTGGTCCGCACCGTGTCTACGAATTTTAGACGATGTCCCTATCCTATCCCCTATAGAGGGAGCTGCCTTACTTATATTTATGTTATATCTGCTAATGAATGCTTGCATGCTTGAGTAAAAAAGTACAATATAAAAAAATATAATATAAATAATGAACATATGTGTATACAATAAACTCAATTTCGGCTAGCGAAGCCTACTTTCCCAGCTCTGGCTCGTAGAGCCCAATCTTGGCCCCCATGGTCTACCTCCTGTCCTCACGACTCGTTAATCTCCAAACTCCGGCTTCTATAGTCCACTTCCCCGATGTGGGCGTTCACATCTTGCGCCCCAATTTTTGGCTCTTGTAGCTTGCTTCCCTGATTTGGCTTCCATAGCTTGCTCCCCATAATTCCGGCTCTTGCAGCCCGCTTCCCAACTTTGGCTCTTGCAGCCTGCTTCCCTTTAGCTTTTATAGCCTGCTTCCCCAATCCGGCCTCCACGACCCGCCTCCCATAACTTTGGCTCGTGTAGCCTGCTTACCTTTGGCCTTCGCGGCTTGCTTCCCAACTTTGGCTCTTGCAGCCTACTTACCTTTGGCCTTTGTGGCCTACTCCCCAATTCTGGCTCTCGCAGCCTGCTTCCCAATTTTGGCCCTCGTGGCCTGCTTCCCAACTTTGGCTCCTGCAGCCTACTTCCCTTTGGCTTTTATGGCCTGCCTCCCAATATCTTTGGCTCTTGCAGCCTGCTTACCTTTGGCCTTCGCGGCCTGCTTCCTAATTTCAGTTCTCGTGGCCTGCTCCCCAATTTGGCTCCCGCAGCCTGCCTCCCATAATTTCGGCTCTCGCAGCCCGTTTCCCGATATCTTTGGCCCTTGCAGCCTACTTCCGAGAACCCGGCTCTCGTAGCCTGCTCCCCAGAATTCGGCCTTCACGGCCCGCTTCCCATAATTGCGGCTCTTGAAGCCCGCTTCCCAATACCTTTAGCTTTTATGGCCTGCCTCCCCAATTCGGCTTCCATAGCCTGCTTCCCAACCTTGGCTCTTGTAGCCTGCTTACCTCGGCCCCCATGGCCCGCTTTCCCAATTTTGGCTCTGGCAGCCTACCCCCCAAATTCTGGCTTTCACAGCCCACTTTCCTGATTTGTGGACACTAAACAAATCCTCACCTCATGTTTACATGCAGGGGAATATAAAAGAAGAGAAGAAGAGAAAATAGAGAAGAAAAGAAAGAGAAAGAGACCAAGAGACCAACATACCATGTCAGCGCCCGGCACCCTGTCGGCACTGACTAAGAGACAAAGAGATCAACAAACCCGGTCAGCCCCCGGCATCCTATCGGCACTAACGAAGAGACCAAGAGATCAACAAACCAGGTCAACTCCCGACACCCTGTCGGCACTGACAAAGAGACCAAGAGATCAATAAACCAGGTCAGCTCCCGACACCCTGTCGGCACTGACGAAGAGACCAAGAGACAACAAATAAGGTCAGCTCCCTACACCCTATCGGCACTGACGAAGAGACCAAAAGATAACAAACCAGGTCAGCTCCCGACACCCTGTCGGCACTGACGAAGAGACCAAGAGATCAACAAACCAGGTCAGCTCCCGACACCCTGTCGGCACTGACGAAGAGACCAAGAGACAACAAACCAGGTCAGCTGCCGACACCCTGTCGGCACTGACGAAGAGACCAAGAGATCAACAAATCAGGTCAGCTCCCGACACCCTGTCGGCACTGACGAAGAGACCAAGAGACAACAAACCAGGTCAGCTCCCGACACCCTATCGGCGCTGACGAAGAGACCAAGAGATCAACAAACCAGGTCATCTCCCGACACCCTATCAGCACTGACGAAGAGACCAAGAGACAATAAACCAGGTCAGCTCCCGACACCCTGTCGGCACTGACGAAGAGACAAAGAGACCAACGAAGCAGGTTAGCTCCTGACGCCCTGTCGGCACTGACGAAGGGACAAAGGGATCAACAAACCAGGTCAGGCCCCGACACCCCGTCGGCGCTGACAAAGATACGACGAGTTCAATAAGCCATGTCAACTCCCGACATCCTGTCGGCACTGATAAAGAGACGACGAGTTCAATAAGCCATGTTAGCTCACAACACCCCATCGACATTGACGGAGAGACAAAAAGGTCAAAAAACTGGGCCAATGCCCGACATCCCGCCGGCACTAGCAATGAGAAGAAGAGACGAACAAGTCACGTCAACTCCCGACACCCGGTCGGCGCCGACAAAGAGAAAAAGATACCAGTACACCCGCGGGCACCGCCCGGCTCATCCTTCGCCTGCGCTACCCCTGGGTGGGGGGCATTTATGGACACCAAAAATTGCACGCCCAGATATCCTACTCGGCCCAGCACCAACAATGGCACCAAGTGAAGAAGCCCCGGAGATACTGGTCATCCGGACTCCCCAAATATGCACACTGCCGCGAAGCCATCCCCGGAGTCACGACAGCAAAGAGAAACCAACCCCCGGGAAGCTCACAATCCGTGGCCCCCGAAGAAAATCAAACGAACCATAACTCGTGCTCAAAACGGGCTCAAGTCAGGCCCACCGGCCCGCCCTGGAGAGCCCCAGCGGCACACCCTCAGGGAGCCCCAGCGGCACACCCCCCAGGCGCCCAGCGGCACGCCCCCCAGGTCGCCCAGCGACACACCCCCCAGGCGCCCAGCGGCACGCCTCCCAGGCCGCCCAGCGGCACACCCCCCAGGCACCCAGCGGCACGCCCCTAGGGAGCCCCAGCGGCACACCCCCTGGGTGCCCGCAGCGGCACACCATGGCGAGCCTTCAACGGCACGCTTGTCAGCCCCTTCAATGGCACGCTTGCCAGCCCTTTCAGCGGCACGCTCCTGCAGCCCTCCGGCAGTGCAACTCGTTGGCTCCTCAGTGACACGCTCCGGCAGATCAAATCAAAACGCCATCCCCTATAGATTCTTGGCACGCCATCCCCAGCTGATGTGTCGCCTCCTCGTGAAGGCACGCAAGCTATTCCCTACCACCAAGGACAGCCCAAATCAAAACCCATTCAATGCTCCACGTTCTGGCCATGGACGCTCCCGCCTTCGGACGCTCCCGCGACTGGGGTATAAATGCCCTTCTTCTCCGGCGAACCAAACGAGAGGGGGGAGAGGCAGACATACACCCGCAGAAGAGAAGAAGAGAAGAAGAGAAGAAGAGAAGAAGGGAAAGAAGAAGAGAAGAAGAAGAGGGAGAGGCCTGCCCTCCTGCTGCCCGGTCCACCATCGTCCACGCAAAGAAGAAGAGAGGGAAAAGAGAGAAGAGAAGAAGAGAGGAGTGAGGTCTGGGAGGGGAGGAGCTTATGCTCCATTCCCCTTCCCACCTTGTATTTTCATTTCCTTTTTCCCCTTCCTTTTTTCTTTGCTGTTGTCCCCTCTTCTCTTTCTCCCTACGATGTATTGGCCCTTTGTGGCCTCCCGTTCTTTGTGAATGAAAAGCCTTGCTCTTTGGGTTTCCCCACCGTCTCTGTCTATTTTCCTCCCCCTCTTCTTCCCTATCGGTTTGGCCTCCGGCAGTAATCTTCCCCCCTCTGCGTTTCAACCTTGCCCGTTAGCCCGTGGGGAGTTACCCCCCCCTGGCCTCTCAGCGGCCTGCTTTCACCCCTGGCGTCCTTCAGCGGCGCACCTTTCCTGCCGCCAGCGGCACACCTTTCCTGGCTGCCAGCGGCACACCTTCCTTGGCCGCCCACCGGCACACCTACTTCAGCCTCCAGCGGCACACCCCATCGGTGCCTCCAGCGGCACACCCCATCTGTGCCCCAGCGGCACACCCTTGGCCTGCCTCTACCTGGCATGCCTGGCCCTCTCCCTTCCAGTCAGGGTATCCTTAGGCTGCATCAACCAAGTGTTTCCCGTTTTCCGTTTCCTCCGAGCTTTCCGAGGTTTTATTAAGGTGTTGCCGCTCTCGGTCGCCCACCTCCAATTGTCAGGTTCCGCCACTCCATGTGAGCACGTTCCCTGCATCTCCCTTACGCCCCGGGTCAAGGGGAGATGCTGCCGAATTCTTGTCAGAATTAATTTAACAACAACAATCATAAAAGAAAAGTAATAATGCAAAAAGGGGAGCGATAAAACATTAATGCAACGACTTTGCCGAAGTAACCAAAGAACCCCGGAGATCCTGAATAACCAAGCATTCACATCTTCATGACGGTCCACCAAACATAACCTCAAACATGGTCTATATGAACGAATAAACCCAACTCAAACCCCTTTCACTTGCATGTCAAGAATAAAAGAAAACAAAAAGAAAACCCCTCACGTGCCCACGCCTCAGCGGCACACTCCTGTCGCCTTCCAGTGGTACTCTCCGTTAGTGCCCCAGCGGCACACTCACCCCCACCTGCCTCCAGCGGCACGCCCTTGGCCCTCAGCAGCATGCTCCCCTGGCCCTCAGCGGCACACGCCCTTGGCCCTCAGCGGCACACTCTCTTGGCTCTCAGCGGCACGCTCCCCTGGCCCTCAGCGGCACACTCCCTTGACCCAGCGGTACACCAGAAATAATGATAATAATAAAGATAATAAGCTAAAAGAAAACATAATAAATAAACATATAATGATACAAAAAATAAAATAATGATAATAACAGCAAACTCAAAAGAAGAGGGAGAAATAATAACAAACAATAATGATAATAATAATAATAAATAATAACAAATTCAAAAAATGAATAAGTAAATAAGAATAATAAAGAAATAAGTAATAATAATAATAAGCTTAAAAAAAATAATAATAAATAGACAAATAAACGATAACAAAAATGAATGAATAATAATAACAAACTCAATAAGAATGATAAATAAATAAATGATAACCAAAATAAATAATAATAACAAACTTAACGAAACATGACAAGTAAATGAATGATAATAAAACGAACAAACAATAAAAACAAACCTAACAATAACAATAATGAATGAATAAATCACGAGAAAAAATAAATAAATAGTAATAACGAACTCATTCAAAGATATACATAAATCAACAAATAATAATGGTAAAATTCTAAATAATAATAAAACGATGAGATCCGCTTCGCAGCCTCGTTCTCCTCGAGACCCGGTATAAAGGGAATATTAACGCCGCCCCTCCAAGTCGGGCTCGGACCTTGGGAACCATCCCGATATGGCCATAATCCGACATTACCCTGGGTCGATAGTTTGTTAAACCGGACTCGTTTCTCAGGCCGGATCCTTTCCGAGCCACTACTAAAATTGCCGCACGCTTGGCAGACATTTGAACGGGTTCACCTCGGTTTTCGCCGCGTTTCTATTACGGACCTGTGTCTGAACATGAAAAGACCCGTGAGCAACCAATATGGTCGACGGCTCCCTCCCCGACATGGTCGTGAGCCGGCATTGCTCCGGGCCGATAGCCCGTTAAATCGGATTCATTCTAATGGGATTCGTTCCCATTCTTTCATTGAAACTACCGTAAACTCGGCATACATTTGTACGGGATCGTTTCCATCCACGTCATACTTTTAATATGGGCCCTTGCCCGAACATGAAAAGATCCATAAGTGACCGACAAAATTGGAATAGAACGAGACGGTCCTCGCCACCCCTGGACCCCTTCCATGGGAATATCAATAAGACCTCCGTGGGCCACGCTTAGACCTCGGGTCCGTCCCAATCGTGGTCGTCGTTCGGCTCATATCCTCGGTCTATAGCCCGCTCCCTTCGAACACGTTTTCGATTTTGGAGTCTAGTCGTGGGACTTTCCCCCGTTGCCCTCCGACACCGGAAATATTAATGATGCCCGCGCAAGCCTCGTTCGGACCACGGGAGGCGCCCCCGGTATGGTCTTGACTCGATCTCACACCGGGCCAATAGATTTACCGGTTTCCTACTACACTAACCGAGATTTAACCGAATATTTTTGGTGTCCCAGAATAATAAACTCGCCATACCCCGGCATGCATATGTTCCGGGTCCTCCCGCGACGATTACAATATTCTCAAGCCGGACTCCCGTCTGAATATTAAACGGTCTCCCGAATGACCGACACTTTTCGAACGTCCGCTTCCCTAGACAGATGGCTTTCCAGCTGATTCAAGGGATATTCCCCGTTGGCCCTTGGCACCGGAAATATTAATGACGCTCATGCAAGTCTTGTTTCGACCGCGGGGGGCCCACCGCAGTATGATCGCAGCTTGCTCTTGCACCGGGCCAACAGATTTACTGATTTTTGACCGCCCCAATCGAGGCTTAGCCGAATGTTTTCCGTTCTTCCGAACAATAAATTTGTCGTATCTCGGCATACACGCGTTCCGGTTTTCCCGCGACAATCGTGATTTTCTCGAGCTGGACATTCGTCCGAATATTAAATGGTCAGTACACGACCGACATGACCGCGAATGGTTTTCTTCTCACCCTCGCGTGAGGATTTCAATACCTCGTAATAGACCTTTCATGCAATTAATTTCTTGGCCATGAGGCCCTGAATCTCGGCGATTAATCAAGGGTGTTCCCTCGTATGGGGATGTAAATGACGCTGTGACCTTTATGGCGCGGCGGGTTTTGGTCCCGACACGAACCACACAATCGTCTGACCGAGTCAGATCGAGCGCACCATGGGCTCTTCGGAACCCGAATAAATCGTCACTTCGTGACTGGCACACCCACGCACATAATAAACTAATAAATAAATAAAACAACATCTTTTAAGTAAAAAGTGCGTCCACACCTCATCCCATAAAAGAAGAGAAGAAAAGAAAGAAAAAGAGTCACGAGGCAGACGTGGTCTTCGAGCCCGCCTCATCACACAAAAGAAGAGAAGAAGAGGAAGAAAAGACACATGAGGCAGACGTGGTTCCTGAACCCGCCTCTTCACACAAAAGAAGAAGAGCAGAACCAAAAGAAGACACATGAGGCAGACGTGGTCTTCGAGCCCGCCTCATCACACAAAAGAAGAGAAGGAAAGAAAGAATGCACATGAGGTGAACATGGTCCTTGCACCTGCCTCTCCATAAAAGAAGAAGAGAAGAAGAAAAAGAGCAATTTTGAGGCGAACACGGTCTTTGCACCCGCCTCTCTACACAAAAGAAGAAGAGAAGAAAAGAAAGAAATGATCACGAGGCATACATGGTCCTTGCACCTGCCTCTCCATAAAAGAAGAAGAGAAGAAGAGAAAGAGCAATCATGAGGTAAACATGGTCTCTGCACCTGCATCTCTACAAAAGAAGAATAGAAGAGAAAAAAAGAGACATGAGGTGAACATGGTCCCTGCACCTGCCTCTCCATAAAAGAAGAAGAGAAGAAGAAAAAGAGCGATCATGAGCTGTCTCTCCATAAAAGAAGAAGAGAAGAAGAAAAAAGAGCAATTATGAGGCGAACACGGTCTTTGCACCCGCCTCTCCACACAAAAGAAGAGGAGAAGAGAAAGAACAACAACGAGGCAAACATGGTCTTTGTACCTGCCTCTTCAAAAAATCATTATGACGTAAACTTTTACCTCCGCCCTCCAGCCACCCAACAAATAGAAACCAATCAGCATTCCACCGATGGGGCGTTAAACCGAAAAATATTCAGCCATCGGGGTTTCAAGCCGACAGATATTCAGCCATCGGGGCTTCAAGCCGACAGATATTCAGCCATCGGGGCTTCAAGCCGACAGATGTTCAGCCATCAGGGCTTCAAGCCGACAGATATTCAGCCATCGGGGCTTCGAGCCGACAAGACCTTCCGCCGATGACTGACTAAACCTTCCGCCGGCGGGGTGTTAAACCGACTAAACCTTCCGACGACGGGGCGTTAAACCGACTAGACCTTCCGCTGACAGGGCGTTAAACCGACTAAACCTTCCACCGGCGGGGCGTTAAACTGACTAAACCTTCCGCCGACGGGGCGTTAAACCAACTAGACCTTCCGCCGACGGGGCGTTAAACCGACTAGACCTTCCGCCGGCGGGGCGTTAAACCGACTAAACCTTCCGCCGACGGGGCGTTAAACCGACTAAACCTTCCGCCGGCGGGGCGTTAAGCCGACTAGACCTTCCGCCGGCAGGGCGTTAAACCGACTAAACCTTCCGCCGGCGGGGCGTTAAACCGACTAAACCTTCCGCCGACGGGGCGTTAAACCGACTAGACCTTCCGCCGACGGGGCGTTAAACCGACTAGACCTTCTGCCGACGGGGCTCTAAACCGACCAACTTTCAGCCATCGGGGCTTCAAGTCGACAACTACCCCTTCATCGGCCTTCGGGTCGACAGCTATCTAATTATCGCCCTTTTGGTCGACAGCTACCCCTTCATCGGCCTTCGGGTCGACAGCTATTTAGTTATCGGCCTTTGGGTCGACAGCTACCTCATCATCGGCCTCCGAGCCGACAGCTATATAATCATCGGCCTCCTAGCCGACAGCTACCTCATTATCATCCTTCGGGCCGACAGCTACCTCATCATCGACCTCCGAGCCGACAGCTATATAATCATCGGCCTCCTAGCCGATAGCTACCTCATTATCGGCCTTCGGGCCGACAACTACCTCTTCACCGGCCTTCGGGCCGACAACTATCCAATCATCGGCCTTTGAGCTGACAGCTATCTCATCATCGGCTCCTAGCCGACAGCTACCTCATCATTGGCACCTCAGCCGACAGCTTCCCAGTTAAAAAAAATAGACCTCTCACTTTGGTTCGGATCCTTCCCCGGCCAGAGGACAATAGAATAAACCTTTCACTTTGGTCCGGACCCTTCCCCGGCCAGAGAACAAAAGAGACCCGTCTCTTCGACTCTCACATCCCGCTACCCAACGCCCCTCTGTAGGGCCATTTCGGCCGGGGCCCACTGTCAGGATTGATCCATCCGTCCCACCGCGCCTCCCGATTCTGGCTGCCGCAGCCCGCTCCCCAGCATCTTTTAGCCCTTATGGCTCACTACCGTAATGTCTCTTGGGTTCTATAGCCCGCTTCCCTAATATCCTTTCGGCCCTTTTACGGTCTGCTTCCCTAATACCTTTACTACCACTACACTTATACGTAACAACAATATTTTCTTATGCAAAAAAAAAATAAAAAAAATAACACCAAAAAAAATAACAAAACAAAAAAAATAAAAAAAACACAAAAAAAAATAGAAACAAAAAAAAGAGAATGCATGATTGCCCTGCTTGCATGGTTGCTTAATATAGAATAATACACCTCCTTGACATTTTCTAGGACAGTGTTTCCTTGCTAAATAATATCGCCCCGATTCCGGATGCACGCGCGTCACGGCGTACGCTCGAAGGGAACCCGATTATGGCGAGTGCACACGTCAAGAGGAAGAGTCATGGCCGAATCGCTAAGCCCAACTCACAAAATAAACTTGAGGCAGCGCTCCCACACTTAGCACTTAATGTGTTCAATAGCCTTCGACTATAGGGATTGCCCGAATTTCTTCTTAGCACTCTACGGAGACTTGAATTCCTACACTCGTGTGAAAGGTAATCGTGAGGAAAAAGCTGCCTCCCCCTACTGTAAAAAAAAAGAGGGAAAAAAAAGAGAGAAACACGTGAATCCGAGTATCCGGGAATCCCCATTGAGACACATGAGGAGACTCGCGCGAAATGGTGAAGCGAATTACAATAAGGATGAAACCTATTAGCTGGGAATCCCCATTGAGACATATGAGGAAACTCGCGTCGAACGGTGGAATCCGTAATAGAATTACAATAAGGATGAATCCTAGTAGCCGGGAATCCCCATTGAGACAAATGAGGAGACTCGCGTCGAACGGTGAAATCTGCTATAAAAAAAAAATAGATGGGGGCTGTGCGAAGCTACCAAAATCGAGAGCTTGAAACCTATGTGTAGGCGCTAGAGTAATCCTCGAGTGTCGCTAGGAAAACCTACGTATCCCTATGGTTAGGGCTCTTTGTTCACGCATTTGCACCTCCATGCCATAGAGAATTGCCTCGGGTGAAATGCGTGAATTTAGGCTATGCACGCAAGACATGCGATATCCTCTTGACGGGTGCACCACCCCTCAATTATGCCTCGTGACCCGTACCGTGTCTACGAATTTTGGATGATGTCCCTATCCTATCCCCTATAAGAGGGAGCTGCCTTACTTATATTTATGTTATGTCTGCTAATGAATGCTTGCATGCTTGAATAAAAAAAATATAATAAAAAAAATAAATAATACAAATATGTGTATACAATAAACTCATTTTTGGCTATCGAAGCCTACTTTCCCAGCTCTAGCTCGTAGAGCCCAATCTTGGCCCCTATGGCCTACCTCTTGCCCTCACGGCTCGTTAATCTCCCAACTCCGGCTTCTATAGTCCGCTTCCCTGATTTGGGCTTTCACATCTTGCGCCCCAATTTTGGCTTATGTAGCCTGCTTCCCTGATTTTAGCCTTCACGGCCTACTTCCGTAACACCAACTCCGGCCCTTGCGGCCCACTTTCCCGAGTTCAGGTTTCATAACAGGTACCCCCGGTGCATCAAAGAATGAAACAGCCTTTTACCCTGGCCCGAGCCTGTCGATAGGGTGAGGAATCAACCCTCTTTCTTTGCACCGACACTAGCCCGTGTCAGTGACTTAACCACCTCTCCGTCCCTTCGGGTGACAAACATCTCTTTTGAATCAATGAACCCTTCCCTCTGCCCTCGTGGCTCGCCTTTCGCGACTTCGACTCTTGAAGCCCGCTATCAACCTTGGCTGTTATGGCCCCCCTTATCGGCCTTAAGCCGACGTGTTGTGTCCCTGAGGTCATTTGAGTCATTCTGTGGTCACATGGGTCATTCGACATCATTCTATAGTCATATGAGTTTTGTGTATTCTTAGTTTTGATAATGGCTTAACACTATTAGTCATTGTTATTTTCCACGCTCTTATGACTGACATATGTGATATTTTGTTCATGACAGAAATGCACATGAAAGCTCAATGTTGCGCCCTCGCACGCGGATCGACCTGCGCGGTCAGATCGCGGGGATCGACCTGCCCGGTCAGGTCGCGAGGGTCAAGGGGGCAGCGCCCCTTGCGGGGGTTTCCGGGGGCGGAGCCCCCAGAACAAAAATTTACTTGAAGACTCAGTAATAAAACTTCAAGACAATCAAGGTCGATGCCACAGACATGAACGGGCGGCTAACGGACTCAAGCGACGGAGCTGGTGCGACCAACGGACCAAACCGGGGTGACCCGGGCTGTGCCCAGCTGGCGGTCGACCGCCAGCACAGGGGCGGTCGACCGTCCCAGCCAGGGACCGCCCAGCTGCAGGTCTGGCAGCTGGCGGTCGACCGCCAGCCAGTGGCGGTCGACCGGTTTTCCCAGGGATCGCCCGGTTGTATGTGTTTCAGTGGCAGTCGACCGCCAGGAGCCTTAGGTCGACCGCCAGCCCCGATGTAGCCTTGTTTGACCTCGAAATCCACCTCGTGGCTAGCCTCTTTCCATGGATTTGTTTAATCAAATCTTACCTAATCTTCCATGATTTGTGGATCTGGTCTAGGGGGCATCTATAGACCATTCAAGGGTTATAAAACCAACACTTGAGGGGATGAAAAACCTAATGCTTCAAAGAGCTTCTTGTGAGATCTAGGGTGGCTGCAAGAGAGGTTGGAGACGAGCTACTGTTCACGTGAACAGTAGCTCGTGAAGGTGTTCTTCATCCAATCAAAGGGGAATCAAGCTCAAATCAAAGCCAGAAAACCTCAAGGAAGATTACATCAAGGCAAGGCTATCAAGGTGATCCAAGGAAGCCGGTTTGATTCAAGTTCTTCAAGGGAAATCATCTACATCCATTCAAGTTCTTTCAAGCTCATTCAAGGTGATATTTCAAGCATTCAAACTCCTAGAAGCTAAAGAAGCAATCAAGATTCAAGGTAGCTTCATCATTTCCTTCATTCATTCAAAGAAGTTCAAAGAGAAGATCAAGAGAGAAGAATTGAAGGAAGAGGTACTGTTCACGTGAACAGTACTCCGTGAAGAACATTTATCCAATCAAGGGTGAATCAAGAAGATCGAGTTGAAGCCAAGAGGAGCCTTGTTGCTGATCAACATTCCATACAAGGGCCAATTCATTTTCACTCATAACTCAATCTCTTGTTTTAGTTCATTCACATTTTGTTTCATTTTCATTATTGTTTGAACATTGAAAGTGTGATTCGTCCCTACCGGTGGTTAGTAGGAAGGTAATTGGAGGGTGTTCCAATTTACGGTTAACGTCCCTACCAGGTGGTGAGTAGGAAGGCAATCGGTGGTTTCCGATTTGCGGTTCTGTGCGCTGCACAAGTGAAGCCTCACCGGGTTTTGGTGAGGGGTGGACGTAGGGCTGAGGATTCAGTCCGAACCACCTTAAAAATCCTGTCTAGTGTGGTTTGCTTGTGTGATTGATTCGTTCTAGATGCATGCTTAGGATCGAATTATTATATATCTTGCTTATCTTGCTAAGTGAGTCATAGCATTCTTGGAAGCTAGTTTCTATTCCGCTGTAATTCATTTTAACTAGCTGATTAAAGGGCCGCATTGCGAAAAGTGGGGCTGATCTATTCACCCCTCCCCTCTAGATCCGCTGTCCACTACACAACACGACGGCTATCCAATTATCGGCCCCTGAGCTGACAGTTTTCAATTATCGGCCCCTGAGATGACAGCTTTTCAATCATCGGCTCCTGAGCCGACAGCTTTTCAATCATCGGCCTTCGGGTCGACAGCTTTTCAATTATTGGCTCCCATGCCAACATCTTTCAATTATCGGCCCCTGAGCCGACAGCTTTTATATCATCGGCAGCCACGCCGACGGCTGTCCGGGGTTCTTCAAAAGAAGGGGAAGAGAAAAGAGAAAGGAAAATAAAGAAGAGAGAAAAGAGAGAAGAGAAAAGAAAAAAAAGAGGAAAAGAGAGAAAATAAAAGAAAGGAAACACCCTATGAGGGCAGGGGAATATAGAAGAGGAGAGGAGAGAAGAGAAGGTGAAAAGAAGAGAAGAAGAAAAGGAAACACTCTTGAGGCGCCTTCAACGGCACGCCCAAGTTCCTCCCCCAATGACACACCCTGCGACTTCTTCAGCAGCACACACCCGTGCCTCTTCAGCGGCATGCTTTGGTGCCCTTTCAACGGCACGCTTGCTAGCATGCTCGCTTAGCGGCACGCCCGCTCCGCGGCGCGTCCACAGGCACCCAGTGGCACACCCACCCAACGGCACGCCCAATCGCTCGGCGGCACGCTTCCCTAGCCAGGCCCCTCAGCGGCACGCTCCCGCACCCGTTCAGCGGCACACTCCCCTGGCGCTCCAATGGCACGCCCTAGCCAGCCCTTCAGCGGCACGCCACCCCCGCCCCTTGGCGAGCCAAAAAAAAGAGAGAAAGAAGAGAAAACGACAATAATAATAATATATATATATGTATATACATATGGCTCCCGTCCGCATGCCCCTATGTATCGACGGGCATCCGCACGGGCAAAGACGGCTCTACCCCTGCGTTGGCGTTAGTTCCTTGCCAACAAATAAGTCCTTTTCCGGCGCAAGGCTTCGTGCCCTAGCCACTTGCTCTCACAATATTGCCGTTACTGACCTTACGTCCTAATCGGTGGAAAAAAAAGTGGCCCTGTTGCGTTGGCATTATCTTCTTGCCAACGAATGAACCTTATCTTTCGACGCAAGGCTTTGTGCCCTAGCCACCGTCTCTCATGCAAAATTGCTATTGTGGGCCTTACGCCCAAATTGGCAGAATCTCTATCCTTGCGCTGGCATTAGTCCCTTGCCGGCGAATAAATCCCTTTCCGGCGCAAGGCTTCGTGCCCTAGCCGTCCACTCCATACAATATTGCCATTACGGACCTTACGTCCGAATCGGCAGAAAATCCCCCGTTGCGTTGGCATTGTCTTCTTGCCAACGAATGAACCTTGTCTTTCGACGCAAGGCTTTGGGCCCTAGCCAACAATTATATATCACCCGCCCGTCAAAAAAAAAAATAAAAAAAAGAAAGAGAAAGGGACTTAAAATAGAGGTGCCCCGCCGGACTTGCCCCTACATAGGGACAAGGGCAAAAATGACAACAACCCAGCTGCGGCGAAAACCCGAAAGGGCGCTGCAGGTAAAATCGGGTACCCCGCCATGTGAAAACCAGAGAGGGCACGTGGGCAAAAGTAAGAGGGGGCCGGTGCTGGCGAAAACCCGAAAGGGTGCTTGTACCGGTAATGTGGTTTAAAAAGAAAGAAAAGAGAAGAGACCAACATACTACATCAGTCCCCGGCACCCCGTCGGCACTGATGAAGAGACAAAGAGACCAATGTACCACGTCAGATTCTGGCACCCTGTCGGCACTGAT
Organism: Amorphophallus konjac; assembly: GCA_022559845.1. Classification (NCBI taxonomy): domain Eukaryota; kingdom Viridiplantae; phylum Streptophyta; class Magnoliopsida; order Alismatales; family Araceae; genus Amorphophallus; species Amorphophallus konjac. The sequence continues at coordinate 50,494,017 of CM040118.1, forward strand.
GAAGAGACAAAGAGACCAATAAACCACGTCAGTTTCTGACACCCCGTCGGCACTGATGAAGAGACAAAGAGACCAACAAGCCATGTCAGATTTCGGCACCCTGTCGGCACTGACGAAGAGACAAAGAGACTAACAAACCAGGTCAGCTCCCGGCACCCTGTCGGCACTGACGAAGAGACAAAGAGACCAACAAGCCATGTCAGCTCCCGACACCCCGTCGGCACTGACGAAGAGACAAAGAGACCAACAAACCAGGTCAGCTCCCGACACCCCGTCGGCACTGACGAAGAGACAAAGAGACCAACAAACCAGGTCAGCTCCCGACACCCCGTCGGCACCGACGAAGAGACAAAGAGACCAACAAACCAGGTCAGTTCCCGACACCCCGTCGGCACTGATGAAGAGACAAAGAGACCAACATGCTACGTCGCTCCCCGGCACCCCGTCGACACAGACGAAGAGAAGAAGAGACCAACATGCCACGTCAGTTCCCGACACCCCGTCGGCACTGATGAAGAGAAGAAACGATAAATAAACCACATCAGTTCCCGACATCCCGTCGGCACTGACGAAGAGAAGAAGAGACAAACAAGTCATGTCAGCTCCCGACACCCCGTCAGCACCGACGAAGAGAAGAAGAGACCAGTACACCCACGGGCACCGCCCGGCTCATCCTTCGCCCGTGTTACCCGTGGGTGGGGGGCATTTGTGGACATGCAAAATTGCACGCCCATACGTCCCAACTAGTCTAGCATCAACAACGACTCCAACTAGAGAAACTACGGAGGAGATGGGCCATCTGGACTCTCCAAACAAACGCACACACTGCAGTGAAGTCGTCTCCGGAGTCATGACAGCGAAGAGAGATCAACTACCAGAATACACTCCAACCTGTGGGCCTCGAAGAAAATCGAATGGGCCACAACCCGCACTCTCAACGGGCTCAGAACTGCCCACTTCGCCCCTTCAGCGGCACGCCCCTCAGGCCCCTTCAACGGCACGCCCCTTCAGCGGCACGCCCTTCGGGCCCTTCAGCGGCATGCCCCTTCAGCGGTACACCCTCAAGCCCGTTTAGCGGCACGCCCTGGTAGCCCCTCAGCGGCACGCCCCTCAGGCCCCTTCAACGGCACGCCCCTTCAGCGGCACGCCCGTCGGGCCCTTCAGCGGCACGCCCCTCGGGCCCCTTCTAGCGGCACGCCTTGGTAGCCCCTCAGCGGCACGCCTTGGCAGCCCTTCAGCGACACACCCTTTGCCCTCTTCAGCGGCACGCTTGCCAGCCCTTCAGCGGCACGCCCTTGGGCTCTTCAACGGCACGCCCTCTGGGCTCTTCAGCGGCACACCCATCCTGCCCTTCCAGCGGCACACCCTTTGGGCTCTCCAGCGGCACGCCTGCGAGCTCTTCCAGCGGCACACTTTTGCAGACTTCCAGCGGCACGCTTTTACGGTCTGCCAGTGGCATGGGTTTTCACCCGTTCAGCGGCACACTTCGGCCGGCAAGCAATCTTAACGCCATCCCCTATAGATGCTTGGCACACAATGGGGTTGCTGAGGTGTCACCCGGGGAGAGGGCCACACTGCCTACTCCTCCTGCCACCCAGGACAAGGGAGTCAACTCCCATTAAATACCCGCCGGACGCTTCCCACCTTCGGACGCTCTCGCCACCGGGGGTATAAAACCCCTCTTCTTCGCTGCGAACAAAAGGGGGGAAGAGGCAGACATACACACACAGACGGAGAAGAGAAGAAGAGAAGAAGAAGAGGAGGGGAGGCTCTGCCTCCCCCTCCTGCTGCTCCATCCACCGCCGTCCGTGCGAAGAGGAGAAGAAGAAGAGAAGAGAAGAAGAGAAGAAGAGGAGGGGAGGCTCCGCCTCCCCCTCCTGCTGCTCCGTCCACCGTCGTCCGCACAAAGAGAAAGAGAAGAAGAAGAAGAGAAGACAGAGAAGAGAAGAAGAGAAGAAGAGGAGGGGAGGCTCCGCCTCTCCCTCCTACTGCTCCATCCACCATCGTCCGCGCAAAGAGAAAGAGAAGAAGGAGAAGAGAAGAAGAGTGGGTGGAGAGAGGGAGTGATGTCCGGGAGGGGAGGAGTCCGTGCTCCGTCCCCCCCCCCCCACGACATCTTCTTTCCTTCTTTCTTTGTCCCCCTTTCTTTTCATCCCTTCTTTAGGGTTTGCCTCCTCCCGGGCGTTTTCGCCTTCGTTCACATCCCGGCTGTGCCTTCGGCGGCACACCCCAACCAGCCCTCCAACGGCACAGTCCATTGGGCCCTCACCGGTGCACCTTACGACACCCTTCGCCGGTGCACCCTTCCTTGGACCCTTCGCCGGTACACCCTTTGATGCCCTTCGCCTGCACGCCCCTATGGGGCCTTCAGCGGCACACCCAGCAACTCTTTGCCGACACGCCTGTGATGGCCTTCGCCGGCACGCCCCCTTTTTCCGGCACGGTCCTAATGGCCTTCACCGGCACACCCTTGGTCTCCCTAGCCCGGCGCGCCCCTGACCAGTTCTAGAGAGGCTCCCCCCCCTTTTTTCCACCGTTGCCTCCGAGCTTTTCGAGGTTTTGTTAAGGTGTTGCCACTCTCGGGCGCCCACCTCCAGTTGTCGGGTTCCGCCACTCCATGTGGGCGCGTTCCCTGTATCTCCCTTACGCTCGGGTCAAGGGGAGATGCTGCCGAATTTTTGTTAGAAGTGATAACATATTAAAAGGTAAAAAGAAAGCAACAAACAAACGAAAAGAACAACGGAAAAACACTTTAACCAAGACAAGGGAACCGCAATCAACACAAAGAGAGCCTAATCGAACGACAACTAAGCAACTTAAACATTCGTCCTCATGGGAGAAAGAATGGAAGATAATCAAGAGAAAGACAGAAGAAACCCATGCAAACCGAATAAAAATCAAGGGGGGGAGAGAAAAGTAAAATATATAAGAGTGGGAGCGGAGTGGGCCCCGTCCTCACCCTCATCCGATACGCCTGCTTGCCTTGGCCTTCCTCGGCACGCTCCTAGACCGGCACACCTTGCCAGGCCCTTCGCCGGTACTCCCTACAGTCGCTCTTCACCGGCGCACCCCCAGCCCAGTTTCCCCGGCACACTCCTTCCCCGGTATACCCCTTGGAACCTCTCGGCGGCACACTCGCCATGCCCTTCGCCGGTACACCCTGCAGCACCCTTCGCCGGCACGCCTCCTCTTCCTTCCCCGGCACGCTCCCATGGCCTTCGCCGGTACGCGCTTCCAGCTCCTTCCCCGGCACGCCCATCCTTGAACCCTCCGGCGGCACAACCCAGCACCTTCGCCGGTACAGCCTGGCCGCTCTTCGCCGACACGCCCCTTTAGCCCCTTCCTAGCCCTCTAGCGGCCCACTCTCTCCGAATATATATATATATATATATATATATATATATATATATATATATATATTACAATAATAATAATAATAATAATAAATTAATACAAATTATGATGGATAAATAAATCTAAATATATATATATGAAATAAACAAAAAGGGTGTGAAATAGTAATAACAATAGTAAGAAAAGAGAAAAAAATATAATAATAATAATGAACGAAAATTTAGAAATCATTCAGAACAAATACATAAAAGGGAAATAACCAATAATATACATATATATATACATATATTTGAAATCCAGATAAAAAAAATGGTAAAATCTGTATCGCAGCCCCCATCTCTCCCGCGACCTGGTGCTGAAGGAACAATAATGCCGCCATTCCAGGTTGGGCCTAAGTCCTGGGAATTATCCCGAAATGACCATGACCCGACCCCGCCTCGGGCCGACATTTCGATTAAGCCGGACTCGTTTCTCAGGCCAGATCCCTTCTGAGCCATTATTAAAATCGCCGTACATTCGGTGGACATTTGAACGAGTTCACCTCAATTTTCGTCGCGTTTCTATTACGGACCCGTGTCCGAACATGAAAGGGTCCGTGAGTGACCAACATGGCCAACAGCTCCCACCTCGACATGGTCATAATCCGGCATTGCTCCGGGCCTATGGTTCGTCAAATCGGATTCATTCTATTGGGATTCGTTCTCGCTCTTTCGTTGAAAGCGCCGCGACCTCGGCCCACATTTGTACAGGGTTGTTTTCACCTACGTCGTACCTTCAATACGGACCTGCGTCCGAACATGAAAAGGTCCGTGAGTGACCAACAAAATCGGAATAGAACGAGATGGCTCCCGTCATCCTTGGACCCTTTGCATGGGAATGTCAACAAGGCCTCCGTGGGCCATGCTTAGACCTCGGGTCCGTCCTGATTATGGTCATTGTATGACCCATATCCTTGGCCTATAGCCCGCTCCCTTCGAACACGTTTTTTTGGTTTTTTTTAGAATCTAGTCCCGGGACTCTTCCCCGTTGCCCTCCAGCACCGGAAACATTAATGATGCCCACGCAAGCCCCGTCTGGACCGCCGGAGGTGCCCCCGGTATGGTCCTTACTCGATCTCGCATCGGGTTGATAAATTCACCAGTTTCCTGCTATACTAGCCGAGATTTAACCGAATGTTTTCAGTGCCTCGGAATAATATATTTACTGTATCCCGGCATACATATGTTCCGGGTCTTCCCGCGACGATTGCGATATTCTCAAGCCGGACACCGGTCCGAATAGTAACTGGTCCCCTGAATGACCGACACGTTTCGAACCTTCGCTCCCCAAGACATAGGGCTTTCTAGCTGGTTCAAGGGATACTCCCCCGTTGCCCCTTGGCACCGGAAATATTAAAGATGCTCATGCAAGTCCTGTTTCGACCGCGGGGGGCCCACCGCAGTATGGTCGCGACTTGATCTTGCACCGAGCCGACAAACTTATCCGTTCCCGACCACTTTAACTGAGATTTAACTGAACATTTCTCGTTCCTCTCGATAAAAAAATTGTCATATCCTGGCATGCATATGCTCCGGTTTTCCCGTGACGATCGCGCTTTTCTCGAGTCGGACATTCGTCCGAACATTAAATGGTCAGTACACGATCGACATGACCGCGAATGTTTTCTTCTCACCCTCATACGGGGATTTTAATGCTTCCTAATAGGCCTTTCCATGCAATTAATGTCCTGGCCATGAGGCCCTGATTCTCGACGATTAATCAAGGGTGTTCCCTCGTATGGGGGATGTAAATGACGTCGTGACCATTATGGCGCGGCGGGTTTTGGTCCCGACATGAACCACACAATCGTCTGACCGAGTCAGATCGAGCGCACCATGGGTTCTTCGGAGCCCAAATAAATTGTCACTTCGTGACTGGCATGCCCACGCACTTAATAGATGAATCAATCATTCCCGAACAGACAAACATAACCTAAAGAGCGAATTTTAGTGCATCCACAGCAGGACTATCCAGATCTGTCTCGAGGTTGGCCTGCAAACAGGGGTCAACGATAAAAGCCAACAAAAATACGTCGGAGAAGAATCAGCAACCGCCGCTCCCAGGGGTCGACCTGGGACCCTCCGCCAACGTCCCGGTGAACCGCCGCATCCAGAAGCCTCCAGGAGACCGGCGTCCCTTTGGACCCCCGTGCACGCTGTCCTATCGGTCGGAAACTGCAGATTCCGAGTCGCCGCCCCACCGCCGCCCGAAACCGCCGCCTTGCTGACCCGGCCGGACCCCACGTGTTGCCTATTACCTCCCTGCGTGGAGTGTGCTGTTGAAACACTTTGTAATTAATAATCATTATTGTACCGGGAGTCACGGATCTCGGCCGAGACGTCTTCCCCACACCCCGAGCGTGGAGGTACACCCGACCCCCCCTTTTTGTCGCTTTGCTTAGTTAGTATACACTCTTAATGCCGCTGCTTATGAGTATGTTACTTTCTTATCTAGCTCGCGATACATCACCGCTGTGAGTTGTGAGTGCGAGACCTGTCCCACGACTCGTTCAGAGCACGAGAGCGAGCCAATCACCCGAGACTCAAAGTCGGTTACTCAACAGTGTAGATCATCACGCTTCCCTCGATGGGGACGACCGTGAGTTAGCGCTCCTTGTTTGGGGCATATCGCCTCTTCTGGAGCTCATTTGGTGTCGCGTTATAGTGTCATTGCTGGTCGCGTCGTCTTACTAGCCGCGTCAATCTTTACAGTCCAAGGTCGCAACCCGTCCGTGTCAAGTCTCGTAGTCGTCCCGCATCAGTGGCTCTTTGGATTGGTCGGTTTCAGGTGGATTGTGTGTGGTCTACTCCCTGACTGCCACGGTTTCCCTAACGACTCGATCTAGGACTGCCAATGTCGTCGTCCATCGTTCCAGTTTTCCGTTCATCTTGGCTTGTCCTTATGGTTTGCTCACTTTCCTGTGGGTGTCTTCTGACATCCTATGAGGGCTAAGACTACGCTATAAGGCAGCCATGAGTCTTCTTACTTGTCATTGTCAGGTTCCGGTCAACCCAGGGTCACCTAGCGGTTGATAGGAGGCCTTGTGTGTCTCGACGGTTCCGCCCAGTTCGAGACATGGTTCTGGATGCCTTGAGGTATCATCCTACCTTGGTCTACGTGTTCAGGTCTGCTGAGTATCCCCGGTGTTCCCTCAGGCCTCCACGTGTCGTTTCCTCCGATCGTGTCATTTTCTCTGGCTTAGGATTAGACCGATTGACGGCTTGTCCCACTGTTTGTGACGATCTTGCCTCCGAGTCGTGAGACTCAAGGATCATTACATGGGTAGGTCTAGTTGCCTTGTCCTGAGTCTGTCGGTAGTGGCTGTGCTGCCATTGGTTCTCCGAAGTACGTGTCGTAGGGCATTCTTGCCTGCCTGTACTTCAGCACTCGTGTTTTGAGTCTCCGTGTCTTGTGATCCTTCACTAGTCGTAGCCTTACGTCACGTTTCTCTGTGACGGCTCTTGTAGCAGGGCACTTTCCCTGTTTACGGTTCTTAAGCTAGTTCCGTGGGATCCCGGTCCAACCGTAGCGTCGTTCAGTGGGGAAATACTAGTTAGAGGCCTGGCTTAGGCAGTGGGCCAGTGTGTGCACACGTGGTCAGGGGCTTTGGACTTACGTCGATGGGCGTAACCCTGACTAGTCACTCGTTACTGTAGTTCCTGTGTTGTTCAACACGTGTCTGCGACTCTGCCGAGACTGTAGTGGTACCGTAGGCGAGACACTTGTGGCGCAGTATAAGACGTCAGTGGACGCATCTGGCCGTCCTTCTAGTGTGGGGCACGCCAGTCACGTGGCACGTGACTCTCCGCATTTCCTGTGCGTTGTGACCTTTCGGGTTAGCCCTCTCGTGGCCGTACTCGAGGTGATGCGGGACGGGACCACGGACACGACAAGCTCGCGATCGTCCCTTAACGAGGGAAGCGTCGGATGTGCGCGGTTGAGAAACCGACAATGAGCTAGGGTGGTCGGCTCTCTTTTGCGCCCGGATCGGGTCACGGGACGGCTTCGCTCTCTCTCGCAGCAGTGATATTATAAATTGAAGGCGAGCTAGGTATCCCTACACATGCTCTCTAGCAGCGGCATATAAAGCATATAAAGAATTAAGCTAATGCCAAGTGTAAGGGTGAAGGCGATACCTCCACACTCTCAGCGTGGCGAAGACGGCACCCGGCCAAAGCTCGTACTCCCGGGAACTTAGTACATTATGTTTACAGCAATGCAATTAAGCCCACTCCACGCAGGGAGGTAAAGGGCGACACAAGTGGGCCCGGGAGGACCAAGTTCGGGTTGACGGGCGGTTTCGGGCAATGCTTCGGCTTCACGCGTACTCGTGCTAGTGGGGGCCCACGTATTGACCGGAGGGGTTGTGTGGGGCCTGATGACTCCTCTGTTGTGGAGACACCTGGAAAGCGTTCCCCTGGGATGGCGAGCTGCTGGAACGACCGCCGGACGCCGGGCGGCCCTCGGACGACGCTCGCTGGGAACTCGGCCACGAACCTGAAAGTTCTGTTTGCAGGCGCGCGACTCGGAGAAAACTGCTGCTGCGATCAGTCCCGTCGTCAGAATGCGACGAGATTAGCGCCGTTGGAAATCTGACTCAGAATACTTCGACGTAGGGGTCTTCAAGAAAAATAATCAGATCTATATTTCTGATCATGTATTTTACAAGCTTACTGGAATCTGGCCAGAACTGCAGGGGCAGGTTCTGACTTCTCTGAAGATCGACGTTGACCAGAAAGAAGACCTCTGAATCTGGAAATGATTTCTTCAGTAAAGTTGAAGGTCTCTGAGAGAGGAATCCGCGACTATTTTTGGTTTTTTGATTGGATAAGAAATGGATTTTCTGGAATGTTTTTACTAGACCTGGGTCGGATCTGGGAAACTGTGGGCAGACTGTTCTTGGGAACTTGGACGAAATTTGAAAAATACCTAGAGACCTTATCAAAAATTAAGAAAATTCCTGATGGTAGATATATGTGGACAGAACTCCCAATAAATTTGGTCGACCCAAAAAAAATAAAAAGATGGTTCGAATGGGGTAAACTCAGAGCTGATGAACAGTAAACAGAACCAGGACAGATCTGGAACTTGGACTTGACGAAAATCAAAAAATAGCTAAAGGATGAATTTTGACGTGATTGTTTTTGTGGGGATAAGGGTTCTAGAGGGGAACCAACCCTGAAATTTTGAGCTTCAGAAGATGAAGGGAGTGATAGCAGAAATTCGGAGAAGAGGAACCTGTCCTGAGTGGATAGAACCACCGAAACCGTTGGCAACGACGCGTCGACGGCGAGACGATGGCGGCGGCGATCACCGGAGTTGCTTCAGATGCTGGAGGGGATCAAGGGGGAAGGGATTACACTCTAGAAAGGGGAGAGGGGGTGGAGGAACTAGGGAGAGAGAGGGGAGGGGCGCAAATCTCCAAGGGGGCAAATGCCTTTTTTTCCTTCATTAATTCCTTCAATATGAAAAATACAACCTTATATAGGATGCCAACCAAACTCAACCTCAACCCTTAGATCTAGGGGTTTGGATTGAAGGGCTGGGATACAATGTGAATCACACATTTAATACATTAGTTTAATCTAATTTGACCATGCTTATTCAACCTTGGACTAAAGCTATTCAAACACCACCTAACAAGCCTAATAAGGCCAAAAGAGGGGGCGCCCCCTTCATGGGCCTCTCTTGGGCCTAGGCTGGTCCAAGGGCAGCCAACCCAACCCATTAACTCAAGTCTAGACTTGGGCCTTCCAAGTCTTGGTGGCCCATGAGAGGGAGTGGCCCAATTGGGCCATAAATGACTAATATGGTCCATAAGGGTGGCACTTGGTCCAATATGAACTAGGCTTTCTAATGGACTCTACTAATGGCAATCTAACCTTGGACTTGACATAACAAATGGCCCATTGGCTTGATATAAGCCTTACTGTTGAGTCTCCTTGAATGATTTTGATGATAACAAAACTCAGGGTTATGATTTCCTCGTCATCCGTGTTATTATTTTCTAGCTCTAGCAAAGGAGGTTTATGCAAATATCTTCCCATGGAGTCGCATTGAGTTACTAATGGAGCAATCCTTGATTCAATGACATTTATGTTTTGATAGGTCTTGCTAGACTAACAACTCATCTCTGCAGGCCAAGACCTCCTCAGTCGACCAGTTCTCCAAGACAGGTCGACCTACTTTGGCAGAATTGATGTTTTCTCCCTGTTACAGGTTTCGGTCGACCGGCCCAAGATTCTAGGTCGACCTGTTTTCCCAGAACCTCAAAACTCAACGGGTTACAGGTTTTCGGTCGACCGCTCCAGGTATTCCGGTCGACCGGTTTTGCCAGAATCAAAAGTTCCTATTTGTTACAGGTTTAGGTCGACCGGTTCCCTAATTCCGGTCAACCGGTTGGCTCGAAAGCCTCATTTGTTGACTTGCTTGTCCAAGCTCGAGTGAAGCCCTTCTCCCTCATTATTTTAAAGTATAGTCCAGCCTTCAAGGAGTGATTTGTGGATCTGGTTGGGGACTTGTCCCAGGCCCTTCCTAGGTCTATAAAAGATCTCCTTCAAGGGGCAAGAAAACCCTAATGCTGAAGTGATAGAACAAGGGGAGAGTGCTTGCACTGTTCATGTGAACAGTGATCCGTGGGAATCCTTCATCAAAGATCAAAGGAGGTCAAGCTCGAATCTTCATCCAAATCAAGAGCAGATCAAAATCAGAGGAAGCTGCATCCTGAATCTCCGTCAATCATTAAGGGGGAGCTGTCTTGTGTTCTTACTCCTTTTTGTTTATTCTCATTTTGTGTCCAAACTGGTTTTGCCTTTCTTCCCTCTTCGAAATCTTCTGTGTGTGTGGATCCTTATAGATCCGTGTACGCGTGTGTATCTTTTAGTGCTTGTCTCTTCGAGTGTGTGTGTGTGTGTTTGGGCACCTTTGTAAGGGTTCTAAATCCTTCACGTGTGTTTGTGTGTGTGTGGTGTCGATCTTGTATTCCTAAACAAGATAGTGTGTGGTTCCTCACCTTGTGAGGGGTGGACGTAGGTTGCTGTTGTTGCATCCGAACCACCTTAATATTGTTGTCCATTGTATGGTTTGATCCCTCTCTTCTCTCTCCTTCTGTTCTTTGTCTGATCCCCTAGCGCTTGTAGTCTTCATTGTGTGAGTGTTTTTCAAATCGGCAATCAGTTTTCATAATTATTGAATATACCCAATTCACCCCCCCTCTTGGGTGTCATTGATCGTGGGACTTCAATTGGTATCAGAGCTAAGGCTCTTTTTCCTTCCAGATCTAACGATCTTGAGTAAGATCCGGATCAATGGCTAACAAGGGTATGATACCTGAGGGTCACTCCATCAGTCGCCCTCCTTTTTTTGATGGTTCGAACTACTCGTACTGGAAAAACAGAATGCATGTCTTCTTGAGAGCTCAAGAGTATGAAGTGTGGAAAGTTGTGGACAAAGGTCCTTACAAACTCGGGGCTGATGAAGAAAAATGGACCCCAGAAGAAATTAAGAAATGCACTGTTAACTATAATGCCATGAATATTATGCAGTGTGCCATACATCCTAATGAGTTCTCCCGTGTATCAATGTGCAGCTCAGCCAAAGAGATGTGGGACAAACTGCGACTCATTTATGAAGGAACCTCGGAGGTCAAAGAGACGAAGGCCAATCTACTCGTAAGCGATTACGAGCTGTTCAAAATGAAGCCGGAGGAAACTATCTCAGAAATGTTTGCAAGGCTAACTGAGATCACAAATGGCCTTAAAAGCCTTGGGAAAGATTACACCAACTCTGAGCTTGTAAGGAAGGTCTTGAGATCCCTCACTCCCGCGTGGCACACAAAGGCTACCGTCATTGAAGACTCAAAAAATCTGTCCACACTCACGCTCGATGAACTCATAGGGTCACTTATGACCTATGAGATAAATATGAAAAGGACAGCAGAAGAAGATATCAAGAAGAAAAAGGTGATTGGATTGAAAGCTCATCAACCCAATGAAGATTCCCAAGAAGAAGAAACCAGCGATGGAAGCAATGAAGAAGAAGAACTTGCAATGATCACCCGACAAGTGAGAAGATTTCTAAAGAAGAAAAGGAACTTTCAGGGAAATTTCAGAAAGGGGCCAAGGAAGCCCATTCAACCCAAAGGTGAGTCGAGCAAACCAAACAGCATTATATGCTATGAATGCAAGAAGCCTGGACACATGAGAGGTGAGTGCCCAGATCTGAAAAAGAAATACAAGAAGGACATCTTCAAGAAACCCAAGGCCATGGTCGCTACGTGGAGCGATGAAGAAGATGAACCATCCGATGAGGAAATTCAAGAACTGGTGGGAAGTCTATGTCTTATGGCACACGGAGATGAATCTCCAGAGGTAAACTCTGACTCTGACTTCATTTCGAATGAACAATGGGAATCTGAATATGAGAAACTTTACTTGAAATATAAAAAAATCAGGTCTGAAAATAAAGATTTAAAAAAAAGGATTGATGAGGACATTTTTGCTAAATTTGAGAATTTGGAACAAGAATGGTTCGAGCTAGTCGAAGAAAAAGAAAACCTGTTGCAAATCATTTCAGACAGTGAAAAAAACAAAGAAGAGATGGCGTGCAAAATGGCTGAGATTGAAAAAGTGTGTGAAACATTAAAAAGGGAAGAAAAAATTCTGAGGTTTGAAAATTCAGAACTTGAGAAGAAAAATGGGATCTTGAGTGAGGAAGTGGTTGAACTTCAGTCCACTTTGACTAGGTTTGTCAAAGGAAAACAAAACCTAGACAACTTGTTGGGGGTTAAGTCCAACTTCCAAAGGGAAGGTTTGGGATACACTCCTGAAAACAAAAAATCTTTTGAGCATAAAATTCTCACATCGTTTGTGCATGAGAATCACCATGTTTCATCTTCCAACACACAATCTAAACGTATGCTATCCAAACCACCCAAACATCAAAGGAAATTTGCTCTTGTCAACTGCTATCACTGTGGTAGACTTGGTCATACCATCGCAAACTGTTGGGTCAGACAAAACTTGTCTAGGAATCACAATTTTTGGGCCAAGAAAAGATATGCACAGAATGAGACTAACTCTTACGGACCCAAACTAGTTTGGGTACCAAAAACAATTGCATGAGAATCTTCGTTCTTGTAGATATGTCTTGAAGCTAGGGGGAGCAAGTGGTACCTAGACAGCGGCTGCTCAAGACATATGACAGGGGACAAGGAAGTGTTCTCATCCTTGCAGGATAAGGATGGAGGCTTAGTGGTCTTTGGAGGCAAAGACAAAGGTAAGATCATCGGGATCGGCAACATAGGTAAGAACTCTGAATTTCTCATTGAAGATGTACTTTTGGTGAAAGGTCTAAATCACAATCTGTTAAGCATCAGTCAAATGTGCGACAAAGGCTTTAAAATCATCTTTGATGAAACTCACTGCATTGTCATGAACAAAAGCACTCAGAAAATAAAATTCATTGGAAATAGACACAACAATGTCTATACTGTAGATATCGATAATGTTTCTTGTGGTGATTTGTGTCTGTTAGCAAACAATCATGAAAATGCCTGGTTATGGCACCGAAGATTGGGTCATGCTAGTTTTGGAGTAATCTCCAAGTTGTCTAGACATGATTTAGTGAACGGATTGCCTAAATTAAAGTTTGAAAGTGATCGAGTCTGTGAAGCTTGCGCAAAAGGCAAGCAAACACGAATCTCCTTCAAAAATAAGAACATTGTATCCTCTGCTAGACCTCTGGAATTGTTGCATCTTGATCTTTTTGGTCCAACTAGGACGTCCAGCCTAGGAGGAAAGTCTTATGGCTTTGTAATTGTTGATGACTATTCCAGATTTACATGGGTGCTCTTCTTGGCCAACAAAAATGATGCCGTGACGGAATTTCAAGTCTTTTGCAGGAAAGTTCAGAATGATAAAGGCTATCCAATCACTATCATTCAGAGTGATCACGGTGGAGAGTTTGAGAATCAAGAATTCAGTGAATTCTGCGAAGAGCAGGGCTACACACATAACTTTTCTTCACCAAGGACGCCTCAACAGAATGGAGTTGTAGAGAGGAAAAACAGAACCTTGATAGACATGGCACGTACCATGTTAAGTGAAAACTCTTTACCAAAATACTTTTGGGCGGAGGCAGTAAGTACGGCATGCTACATCATCAATAGGGCTATGGTAAGGCCCATCCTAAAGAAAACTCCCTACGAGCTATATAAGGGTAAGAAACCAAATATTTCCCATCTCAAACCCTTTGGATGCTCGTGCTTCATTCTGAATAATGGTAAGTCAAATTTAGGGAAGTTTGATGAGAAAAGTGACAAGGGAATATTTTTAGGTTATGCCTTGAATTCTAGAGCCTATCGAGTTTTTAATAAACAGACCTTGGTTGTTGAAGAAAGTCCTCATGTAATTTTTGATGAATCTGAACCAAAATTGACAAACCAATCTGTCCAACTTGTGGATACAGGAGAAGTCTCTAAAAGCTCAACAATTGTTGGAACACCAAAAGCTGAAGATGAACCTAAGGAAGAAGTGTCCAGCGGAGGTGAACCAAGTGAAGACCCTTCAATCAGGACACTACAGGAGCAGCAAGTGCAGCACCCCGACCTTCCAAGCATCTCTACATTTTCAAAGGATCATCCGGCCCGGAATGTCATCGGTAATCCTCAAGACGGAGTAAGAACCAGAGCTTCACTAAGGCAAGTAGAAGAAGAAGATTTGATAGCTCTTATCTCTCAGGAAGAACCGAAAGACATCATTGATGCCTTACAAAATGAATTCTGGATTCAAGCCATGCATGAAGAGCTGCATCAGTTTGAGAGAAATGAAATGTGGACACTTGTACCCCGTCCCAGAAATCAACCTGTGATAGGGACTCGGTGGGTCTTTAGAAACAAACTGAATGATACAGGTGTGGTCGTCCGAAATAAGGCACGGCTCGTGGCCAAAGGATATAGCCAGGAAATGGGAATTGATTTTGATGAGTCTTTTGCCCCAGTGGCTAGACTAGAGGCAGTTCGGATTTTACTGTCTTTTGCATGCTCATTAAACTTCAAACTGTTTCAGATGGATGTTAAATCTGCTTTTCTTAACGGGTTCATCAAGGAGGATGTTTTTGTAGAACAACCTCCAGGATTTGAAGATCCTAAGCACCCACGACATGTGTACAAGCTCCGGAAGGCATTGTACGGGCTTAAGCAAGCACCAAGGGCATGGTATGAAAGACTCACCTCATTCCTGACTCAAAATGGATTCAAAAGAGGTAATGTGGACCAAACACTCTTCACTAAAAAATCAGGTAAAGAAATATTGGTGGTTCAGGTGTACATGGACGACATAATTTTTGGAGCCACTAACAACGGCCTGTGTAATGAGTTTGCAAGAATGATGCAGGGCGAGTTTGAAATGAGTCTAATGGGTGAACTAACATTCTTTCTTGGACTGCAGGTGAAGCAAACGTCCGAAGGGATTTTCATAAACCAAGCCAAATACACGATGGAGCTGCTGAAGAAATTTGGGATGGCAGAAGCAAAACCCATGTCAACTCCGATGGCCACAACCACCAAGTTAGACAAAGATGAAAACGGTAAACCAGTCGATCCCACACTATACCGAGGTATGATCGGATCACTACTATATTTAACAGCATGTCACCCAGATATTCAGTACAGTGTGTGCCTATGTGCTCGTTTTCAATCCTGCCCAAAGGAATCCCATCTTATGGCTGTTAAGCGAATTTTTCGGTATCTTATTGGCACTCTAGACTTTGGCTTATGGTTTCCAATCGGCAGTTCATATGACTTGATTGCATATACCGATGCTGATTATGCTGGCTGTATTGTCGATCGGAAAAGTACTAGTGGGTACTGTCAATTTCTTGGCGGGTGCCTAGTTTCGTGGGCCTCCAAGAAACAACACTCAGTAGCCTTATCAACGGCCGAGGCTGAGTATGTAGCCGCCGGAAGTTGTGGAGCCCAAGTACTTTGGATCAAAAATCAACTGCTTGATTTGGACGTTGTAATAAACTGTGTTCCAATTTTATGTGACAACACTAGTGCCATCAGCTTGTCAAAAAATCCGTTCAACACTCCAGGACCAAGCATCGTCATCACTTCCTAAGAGATCATGTAGGCAAGGGTGTTTTCGAGCTGCATTTTATTGATACCCATAACCAGCTGGCCGATATCTTCACCAAGCCTTTAAACCAGGAGCAATTCAACAAGATTAGAAGGGAACTTGGCATGTGCAAGGGCGAGAGCATACACCCTTAAGTCTGCATTAGAATGAGTGATGCATTTCAGGATCATTGGGGGTAGACAATATGTCTTGCATCATCCTATTGTGTGTGTGTATTTCTTTTTGCATGATATTCTCATGCATGCATGTGTGTATATGCTTTTATATTTATATATATATACCCCTCCTTGAATTACTTCTAGAACCATTTACTTCTTGATAAATAATTGTGGACAATGACCGTGGGTCACTGGGTAGCAACTGAGGGGGAGCCTTCAGACCAACCTCAGTAGTTGATTCATTAGAAGTCATCTTCTCTTTCCCCATATTTTGTTTAAAAAAAAGAAATAAAAAAAATAAAAAAAATTATAAAAAAAGGGGGATTCTATACCTTTCTGTTCATGGAGTTCACTTGAGGCAGCAGCTTTGGAGATCGTCTACATTTCCGTATTCTGAAGTTCTCTTTGGGGGGCAGGCCATCGACCATTTCGGTCGACCGGCCCACCCGTCCCGGTCGACCGAAACCGGCGAACCGGCCCAACCGGGACCCGACCGCCCCTCATTTTAAAGGCCCCACACCCCCCTTCTCTTTCATTCCATCCCATCTATCCCTCTTCCAACACCTCTTCTAAACCTTAGACCACACCACCTCTCCTCCACTAGCCTAAATCTCCATCTCCCATCCATCCGTCCTCCCTCCGGCAGATCTGTCTTTCTCCGGGGACGCACTCTCTACTGTCGTCCGTGGTGCCGCAACCTGCTCTCCCTGACTCCAGAGCTTGGAAAGCATCCTCCAGGGTTTCAAGAGTGCTCTTCTCGTCCATTCCCATACCAAGGGCCGGACACCCTCTCTTCGAGGGGTTTCACAGCCGGATTCCTAGCCAACGATGCCGCCCCGACGGAGTTCTCAGCGTTCCAATCTAGGGGAAGCCAGCGGCCAGAGAAGGGAGGCCCCTGCTCATCCACCGAGGGCACCAGAACCACGTCCAGCAGCCCGTCTGCCTCCTCGGCCCATCATCAACCCTCGACTGGTTGACTTTCAGGAGGTGACTGAGCTTCTACCAGACTTGTTTGCTCTATTTGCTGTTCAGGATGGCTGGATAGACTTTGCATCCCGATATACTAGGTACTATCCGAACCTAGTCCAGGAATTCTATGGCAACCTGGTTGAGAGAAATGGAGAGTTGTATACCTTTGTTCAGGCCACGGAGATACATATTGCACCTGAACTCTTCCAACTTGCCTTGGGAGTCTCGGACTGGGGTGCCGACATATCGTGGGGTCATGATGAAATGCCAGACACTTTCTTCCTCATGACAGGGTGTGAGTTTGTTCAAGGTGTAAGCAATCGCCTTCAGTTGAACGCCAACTACTTCCCACCGCTGCAGCGCATTCTACATCACATAATCACCACCGTGTTTTATCCTAAAAGTGGCAGTCGCAATGAAGTCACAACAGTCCACAAGTTCCTCTTTTACCATATCATGAATGCGAATTTAGTGAATATGGGTCGACTCATGACACATTTGATCAGTTCTTGCCGCACCAACTTGAGCCGGTCCTTACCCTATGCTTCACAGTTGACGGGTGTTTTTGTCTATGCTGGGATAGACTTGACACACGAAAGATCACTCCAAGTTCGACAAGATGATATCTATAATGAACACAAGATTTTCTTCGATCTTGGATACTACTGGGGTGATGATGGTGAGCTTACTAGAGATGTTCCCACATATGTCGCACAGCTTGCTCCAGCTGCAGTTCCACCGTTACAACCGGACCAGCCGGACCTTGGGGATGCACCCCCTCCAGTTCAGGCGGAGGATCAGCCTCCCGTGCAGGCTGCGGACCATGAGATGCCACCTCCTCCACATTTCTTTCAAGGGGAGTCCTCCACTCCAGGTGTTGGTCCTCCCACTAGGGCGGACTATGAGACTCTTGAGGGTCGTGTCTTAGGCTTGGAATCCCGGGTTCTCTCCTCCCTTGACCGGATGGACACATTCATGGGCACTATGACTGAACGAATGGATGGCGTTTTCCTTGCTCTGGATGATATCTCTCTCCACTTGGCCACCCTTTATGCCAGTCATGAAGATAACCGTGAAGCTTTTCGCATTACAAATCAATCACTTCTTCACATGCATTCACAGTTGTCTCATTATGATGACCTTCTCCATGGCATTTCTGACCGCTTGCCTCCTGCTAACCGTGAAGCTCCTCCTGCTCCTCCTGCTCCTGCTGCTCATGATGGCGTCGGTGCTTCGGGTGATGATGCTGCTGAGGGGACGCCTGATCCACCTACCTCTTAGCTGACCTTGTGTCCCCACTGTGTCTTTTATGTCCACACATTTTGTATCCCACTCCCCTTTTTGTTGATGTCAAAGGGGGAGACGTAGCTACCTCACCTTGTCTATCTATCTATCTATTTTATGCCTGCTGTGTGCTTGTGTGTCTGTTTGGATGGTTGTATGTCCTTTGGCACTTCGCTCGTCTGCATTCTGTGAGTCTTATGTCATTGCACCTGTATCTAGGACCTGCATTTGCATCTTGTCTTGTTCTCCAACCTTGTTATAAAACAATGCCAGGCACTTTTCGTTGTCATCTATCTTGGTCACTTCTACTTTTTATTACAGCTCCAACATCGAGCGCATATGAATGGCTGGAATTGTTTTGGTTGGATTGTTTGGGGTGCCCTTCTTTGCTTGAAGTATTCTATTCATCTCTGACAATTTCTTATTCGTGTTTTATCATCATCAAAAAGGGGGAGATTGTTGAGTCTCCTTGAATGATTTTGATGATAACAAAACTCAGGGTTATGATTTCCTCGTCATCCGTGTTATTATTTTCTAGCTCTAGCAAAGGAGGTTTATGCAAATATCTTCCCATGGAGTCGCATTGAGTTACTAATGGAGCAATCCTTGATTCAATGACATTTATGTTTTGATAGGTCTTGCTAGACTAACAACTCATCTCTGCAGGCCAAGACCTCCTCAGTCGACCAGTTCTCCAAGACAGGTCGACCTACTTTGGCAGAATTGATGTTTTCTCCCTGTTACAGGTTTCGGTCGACCGGCCCAAGATTCTAGGTCGACCGGTTTTCCCAGAACCTCAAAACTCAACGGGTTACAGGTTTTCGGTCGACCGCTCCAGGTATTCCGGTCGACCGGTTTTGCCAGAATCAAAAGTTCCTATTTGTTACAGGTTTAGGTCGACCGGTTCCCTAATTCCGGTCAACCGGTTGGCTCGAAAGCCTCATTTGTTGACTTGCTTGTCCAAGCTCGAGTGAAGCCCTTCTCCCTCATTATTTTAAAGTATAGTCCAGCCTTCAAGGAGTGATTTGTGGATCTGGTTGGGGACTTGTCCCAGGCCCTTCCTAGGTCTATAAAAGATCTCCTTCAAGGGGCAAGAAAACCCTAATGCTGAAGTGATAGAACAAGGGGAGAGTGCTTGCACTGTTCATGTGAACAGTGATCCGTGGGAATCCTTTATCAAAGATCAAAGGAGGTCAAGCTCGAATCTTCATCCAAATCAAGAGCAGATCAAAATCAGAGGAAGCTGCATCCTGAATCTCCGTCAATCATTAAGGGGGAGCTGTCTTGTGTTCTTACTCCTTTTTGTTTATTCTCATTTTGTGTCCAAACTGGTTTTGCCTTTCTTCCCTCTTCGAAATCTTCTGTGTGTGTGGATCCTTATAGATCCGTGTACGCGTGTGTATCTTTTAGTGCTTGTCTCTTCGAGTGTGTGTGTGTGTGTTTGGGCACCTTTGTAAGGGTTCTAAATCCTTCACGTGTGTTTGTGTGTGTGTGGTGTCGATCTTGTATTCCTAAACAAGATAGTGTGTGGTTCCTCACCTTGTGAGGGGTGGACGTAGGTTGCTGTTGTTGCATCCGAACCACCTTAATATTGTTGTCCATTGTATGGTTTGATCCCTCTCTTCTCTCTCCTTCTGTTCTTTGTCTGATCCCCTAGCGCTTGTAGTCTTCATTGTGTGAGTGTTTTTCAAATCGGCAATCAGTTTTCATAATTATTGAATATACCCAATTCACCCCCCCTCTTGGGTGTCATTGATCGTGGGACTTCACTTACAAGAAGCCCAAAAGAAAGAAATTACACAATTACAACTTCATACAAGCCATAACACACAAATACACTTCACCCGTGTATGGAAATCGCCTTTGATGCCTCATCACGAGGTCAGTGTCCTGTCGTATGCATGACGTTCTAGTCATGTGTGGGGCAGTGTGCACGATGTTCTAGTCATGTCGTCTATGTCTACGTCTGTCTAGGTTTTTCCTAGGTTTCTTTGTTGTCTTACAGGAATTTTCCAGCGTCGACAGATGGGCAATTCCAGACTTCGTCAACTCAGAGTCGCCTTCCTGTTGCTGCTTGGAGTAGTTTGGGGTGCCGAGGTTAGTTCGGTAACCGTTTGTCTGGTACGGTTTCCTTCCCCCTCCTCTCTAGCTTGTTCCCTACTCATGCTCCCCGTCTTTTCTTTTACGGCTTTCTAGCATAGCTTTACAGCTTTGTAGCGTAGTTTTCCCGCTTTACTACACCTGCTGTTTCTCCTGTTGTTTTGTCGTTCCGTGTTACTGCGTGTTTTTCAGTGGGGATCCGCGTGACCCCTACTGAGCCAGTGACACGAGGCTCACCCCTACTTTTCAGGTGGGCAGTATTCGTTCTGCTTCCGCGGTTCCTGGTGTGGCGTGTCCGTAGCTGCCAGCTAGTACGTTAGTCGGGCTTCCCCCGACTTTCTTGATACGTCTTTCCTTCTGTTGACTGTACTGTTAGACTGCTTGTCTTTCCTTTGGACTGGACTCTGGTATAATTACAAATCTTAAACTATTAATTAAAAGTAATTTTATTTCTGCTACTTTAACAAACTAATCTAATGAAATTTAATTGCTTACTGTTATATCTTTGTGGTTTAAATGTACTACATGATAATCCTTTCATCCCTTCGGAGCTTTACCGCTCTTGGGAGGCTTCACGGGTTCAAAGTGGTATCAGGTGTATTCGATAGTCCTATCGGGTATATCTGGTATCCGGGATCCGGGTCGTCACAACATTGGTGTCAGTGATTCCTTGTCTTGGCCACTGAGGAGCTACTCAAACATGCCGTGAGAGGTTTAAAGTCATCTTCTGCACATGGAATTGTGAGCCCCGAGTGCGCCTCCTGCCAACCAGCAGACCCCCCTGACGGTGCTTCTCCGGCCATCCCGGCTGCTCTGGCGAGCCTGTCTGCCGTCGTCCTCCCTAAGGAAGCGGAGCGGTTGGCCCATTTGACTGCTCTGCGCGCGATGAGGGATGAAGTCAACGCTCTTCCAGCCTTTTCTCGGCCTGGGGCTTCTGGCCTCCTTCGGCCCTGCATTGCTACAGTGCCTTTGGCGCCGTCTTCCCTGGCCTTGCAACCCCCCCCCCCGACGTGATCCTGGCTTTGCGAGCTGAGCCTTGCGACGACGTTCCTCCACCACCTGCTGCCTCCGTTCAGGCTGTCGGTGGTTCCGCCTGTGATGTCCCCAGCCAGCAGCCTCCCCCGACTGCCTCGCCTGATGCTTCCCAGAGCTATCCCGCGCTACCGCTACAACATGATATCCATCCTCCGATTCATGATGCTGCCCCCGATGAATTTGATGGTTCGGTTGATGAGCAGGGCCTGGAGTTTGATGCTTCTTTCCAGCCCGTCCGCAGGAGCAAAAGAAAGAATCGACGCAGGCCCAATCACCTCGAGTTCTATAGTCTCAGACTTTAGCTGGCGGTCTCTTTGATTTGGCTTCCTTGGCCTTGTTTCTGTTTCTTTGGGTCTTTTTTGGGTTCATGAGTTTCTCTTAACGGTTTTGTAGGCCTATCTCCCTTCTGTTGTTTGTGGCCCATTTCGTCTCTTTTAGTTTGGGTGCCTTTCTATCCTCCCCCCTCCTCCATGTTATGCTTCTGTCATTTACTGCTTTACTTAATGAAAATCGCTTGTGTGGTGGCCAAGGTGGAGCGTCCACCCCCTTCCGCTATGAAGGGATGAATAGGAAACCTCTACCCACCTTACAAGTATTGCCTGAGTTAAAAAAAAATTGTGAGCCCCCCCATTGAATGTTGGAAGCCAAGCTCTTCTTCTACTCTGTGCAGCAACGTTTAAAAAGAGGCATGCTTCAACTATGACATAGGAACCGTGAACCTTCGCCGGTTCTCTCCAACATAGACTGCAAAATGGCCTCTGGGTACATTGAGGACCATCATAGAAGACCATTTCCCAGACAAGTGCAGCCGGCTGATGAAGTGCTAAACCCTAATGCCCATGATCTTCTTAGAGATAGTGACTGTAACAGAACAGGAGTGTTGGGAGAACACGAGAGAAAGGCAGCTGAGGAAGAAAGCGTATTGTGTACCTAAAATCTCACAGGAGTGTTGGTAAGCCCCTTCTTGATGCGGCCCAGTGCCAACTTGCCTCTCGGCCCCAGGCCCTGTCAGTTGGAGCGTTCCATCCTGCTACTGCATCCATGCCTTTGGATGCCAGTGCCATACCTTATGTGCCCGTCCATGCCGCCAGCCTGCACGCCAGCTGCAACGATTTTGAAGACCTAATTGCAGAGGACTTGTTGCGTCATCAGGCTCTTGTTGGGTGTGCTCCATGTGTCCGCGTTGGCAGTCCAGTTCTCAAAAGAGGTTTCTTGACTAGTTCTACGTCTTTGGATTTTATGGATAAAACCCATACCGTGGTACGTAGAGGGAGGGGATCCAGACAACCCACAATTTGGGTCCTGGATCAACATCTTTTCTCAGAATTTGAGGATGGATGGTCTGAGGATGTCTCAATGGTCCCTATTCAATAGTCTGTCAATGCTAACACTGGTAGGAAAAAGATGAAATCTGTAGAAAAATATGCTCACCTTAAAGGTACAGGAATGAAGACTTGTGGCTTCAAGGTTGGGAAGCCTCAACGATACCGGTGATCTAGGTCCTTTTTTGTTTGGACTTTCTCTAGAGTGAGAGGTTTAACTGTTTTCCTTGTACTTTCTGGAGGTAAGGTGGGATCGATGCCTCCCTCCGGTCAAATCTCTTCATTTCCTTGAATAAAACTTTTAAAAAAATGGTGATAAGGCAGATAGATGTATTCACTCCCCCTTGATGATATCTTTTGGGGATCAAAGTAGGCCATGGTGTTTTCCTTTTGCAACACAGGGAGAGAACAAGCCCACATGAGGCAGCTATAGCCAGGTTCTGTAAGCAAGGACAAGCTGCACGCTACACCCTGTTTCAACAACTTGCTGCTCAAGTAAACACAAGGTTCTGAAAGCAACCTTAACCTTGCAATACAGATACAGGAGGGACCCCCTGGACATATCACGTTGATACCCTGTAATAATAGGTTCCTCGCTTCATCTGCATCAACTATTCGTGTAGATTCTATGTCACCCTAGCAAGCCAAGACGATGGATAGAAGTGTATGTTGTGTACCATTGCTCCTTGTCTTCAATGTATTAGTGACGAATATGGATAATGAATCATATTCATATTTATGGGCTCTTTACAGACGCATGAGGGAGTGAAGGGTGCAGTCAATTGTATGTACAAGTTAGGTGACGACAACCCTGGTTTCCTAGACCTGGTGGAGACCCGCTGAAGAGTAATTATGTGTTAAGAACTGTACGTAGAAGCCTATGAGAAGAAATAGACAAGCAAATTTACCCTGCAGTAAATAAAAAAAGATATGCTTAGAGAAAACTATTGGCATTCGTTTCTTGGCATTTTTTTTGACCTAATTGTCGGCCAACAGTACGTGACTATCCATTTATCAGTCCTTATTCATAACTTCAAAGCAGGATGAGGATCAA
Organism: Amorphophallus konjac; assembly: GCA_022559845.1. NCBI lineage: Eukaryota > Viridiplantae > Streptophyta > Magnoliopsida > Alismatales > Araceae > Amorphophallus > Amorphophallus konjac. Next base: position 50,517,469 of record CM040118.1, read on the forward strand.
GTTTTTTTTTTTTTTTGCATCTGTAGGATAAAGAAAGGATAGATAGTCATCTTCATTTCCAACCCCGTTGACATCCAACTCCCCATCTCTATCTTTGCTTCTGGCAACATATCATGATTTAGACCAACTGCTTTTCTTTTGGGCACGTCCTTTCTTTCTGACAATACTATTGTTCTCTATCTCGACTTCTCCTTTGTCTTTGGCAACATTGTTGCTTTATAGCTTCTTAATTTCTACTCAAGCTCTTACTTCATGAGTTTTATTAAAATGACATGACGTCCATTTTTTATGCATTATATATACGACATACATAGGAACTGTATGAACTAGTGTGAAGGAGGTCAAATATGGACTCTCTATAAGTTATCTTGCGTTACAGAAGGATAATATATTTTAAAAAGGATATAGCAGGCAATGTAGGATGGTGCTTAGTATTATCTGATAATTTTGTCTACATCTGTTTCAGATAATATTTAAAGTTAAGGTTATAAAGACAAGAAGAAGGATAGCTATTTTTCGTAGAGGATATGATAGAGCTTCCATCTGACCCATTAGCTTGACCTCCCTCGCCATAATGATCGGATGAAATTCCATATTTGCATGCGCTCAAGTCTAGGCTTGGCCATGGTGTGACTCAATCTAAAGGCTGATGTTATGGACTTGATGCAAAGGCATAATCTTCCTAGATATTGTATAGTTTTAACACAAATGAAGAGAACTAGATCCAACCCATCCTACAAAGTTGTATTTCTTTTAAACTTCAAGAAGCCTCACTCTGAAACTTGGTTCTCTGATAAAAAACAGGGACACCAAACGTTGGTTTACTGCACATGGTGGAGAGACAAAGGAACTTTATGACTTGGAAGCATCAAATATTGTTCCATGGTGTTCTTCCAGAACATCTACATTCATCTTGTGGTAGATAGTCCTTGATTTGCCGATTCTCCGACAAAAAAAATTGATACATTGATTGTTCAGGGTTTTGAAGAATAGCTGCTTCTACATTGAAAATTGATACATTGCCCATTCGCAGGTAACATCAACAAGGAAAGCAAACGGACATAATGTTGTACAAGATCCAGTGATGACACATTTAATCTCTACGCTACTGTGTTGAGTCGGCCTTCTACTGCTGCAGCTTAATCACTGCATGCAACCTGTTAGCAATGCACAGTACTTGGGGATCAGTGTTTCTTTGTCATGGACTCTGAGAAGCTAGTCAAATGAGCTGTGAGTGTGACGAAGTCATCTTCAGCACAGGGAATTGTGAGTCCTCCCATTGGATGTTGGAACCCAAACTCTTCCTCTACTCTCTGCAGCAGAGTTTGGAAGGAGGAATGCTTCAAGTAGAACAGTGGAATCACAAACCTTCTCCGTCTCTCACCAACATAGACTGCGAAGTGGCCTTTGGGGACATTGACGGCCATCATAGATGACCGGTTTCCGGCCAAGTGCAGCCGGCCGACGATGTGCTGAAGCCCAATGCCCATGATTTCCCTTGTGATGGTGACTGTAACGGGGGAGGAGTGTTGGGAAGATAACACAAGAGAAGAGCAACTGAAGAAGCAAGGAGTTCTGTACGTCTGTGTGGTCTCTCACAGGTTAATGCCCCTTCTTTTATAACCCAACCATTGCTGTTGTGGTGGTAAGGCAGACAGGCATATCCACTCCCCCTTGTCATCTCTCTTTTGGAGAGATTAAAGCAGGCCATGGTGTTGTCCTTTTACAACACTCTTGGAGAGAACAAGCCCACATGAGGCGGCTATGGCCAGGTTCTGTAAAGGGGGAATAAGCTGCACTTGCTACACCCTGTTTCAACAATCGACTGGGCCAAGTAAACACGAGGTTCTGAAAGCTACTGTACCTTACTTTACAGATAATGAAAGGGGGACCCCGGGGACATACATCACATGGATACCTGGACATAATAGTCTCACTTACATGTGCACCAGCTATTTGAGTAGATTGTTATGTTCCTTGCCTTTAATGTCTTTGTGAAGAATAAATAGATTCAATTGTATGTCCAAAGTAGGTGAGAACGGGCCCTGGTTTTCTGGACCTGGAGGAGATCTTCTGAAGAGTACGTAATGCTATGTTAAGAAGCGTGCGAATCTATGTAACTGAGCAGACATAGATAAGTAAATTAAGCCCGCGGTAAATAAAAAGATGTGTTTAGAGAAATCTATTGGCATTGATTTCTTCGTATTTTTGCTTTTTCTCCATCTCAACTTCTATTTTCTCTTTTACTACTAACTGTTTAATTTCTACTTGTGCGTTTACTTCATAAATTATATTGAAATGCATAAAGTTCATTTTATGCATCATGTATGCTACAATAAATAGGAACCATGTGAACTAGTGTGAAAGAGGTTAAATATAGGCTCTATATAAGTTGTCTTTGGTTATGGAAGGATTGATATAGCAGGCTACGTACGTCGGCCAGTGTTTACTCATACTCGACAATTTTGCCTATACCTGTTTCAGATAATCTTTCAAGATAAGGCTGTAAAGAAAATAAGTTGAGAAGGATAGCTCTTTTTTCATGAAGGGTAAGGATGGAGCTTCTATCCAACGCGATAGCTTCCATGCAAATGTTTAGCACAAGCACATGAATGCTCATGGCTCAAGGGATGAGCCACCCAACACCCACACGTGCTCAGAGTTTAAGAAGCAAGACCGGCCTCAGGCACAGTGCCAAAGGAAGAAGTTGGATAAGCTAACGCGATCACCTGTTAGAGTGTGGAGTCAGAACTCATGCGCATTTACACGAGATCACACTCTGTCTCAGGAGCGCATCCACTGCTCCTGGGGAGCATTCGCTGCATCAGCGGAGCATGGCGAGCACTTGTTGTCTCCAGGGGAGCATCTACTGTGCCAGGAGAGCATGCCAGGAGAGCATGTCATTGTGCGTTCTCGCACGGGAGCATATGAAGTCTCAGGAGAGCATCTATGGCCTCTGGAGAGCATCACTGGCGTCAGGGGAGCATGCATGCGGGTTCAAGGCAAGTCGATGTCACTTGGAGTGCGTCGACGCAGTCTTGGCAATGCGTCGACGCGGTCCTGGCAATGCAGTGATCTGACTGTTGGTAGGAGAGCATCTGCAGTCGTTGGAGGGCATACTCGGTCCCAGGAGAGCATCCGGTGGGACAGGCGAGCATGCGCGTCTGATGTATCCCGGAAGAGGGTTTATGTTTATCAGGGGTATTATTGTCCTTAATGCCCTGACTAATGACGCCCTAATCTCCTAGTATAAAAGGATGGGCTCTCTCCTTGTACTGTAACCTTGTTGAAAATCTTAGTGGAAAACTGCTGCGGCCGTGGACTTAGGAAGGCTCTTGCCTCCGAACCACGTAAAAATCCCTGTGTGTTCCTGTGTGATTCTTCTTCTATTCTTTCCTTATTTCTCTATTCTGATCTCGTGTGTGGACAGTGAGAAAGAGGGTCGCCGTCTGGTTTGGTTTTCATATCCCTATCCCAACAACTGGTATCAGAGCCTTGTTCTGGTTCGAGAGAGTAGTGGGAGTAATGGCGGCAGATGAAGGAAAGGTGAGGATCGACAAGTTCGATGGCAAGGACTTCGGTTTCTGGAAGATGCAAATCGAAGACTACCTGTATCAGAAGAAGCTGCATGAGCCGCTTCTTGGAACGATGCCGGAAGGGATGAAGAAGGAAGATTGGGATCTACTAGATAGACAAGCACTCGGAGTTGTTCGCTTGACGTTGGCTAGAAACGTCGCCTTCAACATCGTGAACGAGAAGACCACGGCAGGATTGATGAAGGCGCTATCAAATATGTATGAAAAGCCCTCAGCTTCAAACAAGGTATATTTGATGCGTCGTTTATTTAATCTGAAGATGGCCGAAGGTGCTTCTGTTAGAGACCACATCAATGAATTCAATGTGATTACAACTCAGTTGAGTTCTGTAGAAATAAACTTTGATGATGAGGTTAGGGCCTTGATTATTTTATCCTCCTTACCTGAAAGTTGGGGTGCAACTGTGACGGCTGTAAGTAGTTCTTCTGGTTCAAATAAATTGAAGCTCAATGAGGTACGAGACTTGATTCTAAGCGAAGATATTCGCAGAAGGGAATCAGGTGAAATCTCAGGTTCTGCCTTGAGTACAGAGAGCAGGGGAAGAACAAAATAGCGGGGTCAAAATAGGAGCAGATCCAGGTCCAAGAAGAAAGGTCAATCAAAGTTTGGTGGTGATGGGTGCTGGAATTATGGTAAAAAGGGGCACCTAAAGAAAGACTACAAGGCTCCAAAGAAGAAACATCACAATGAAGAGTCCGCCAATGCAGCTGCAGCAGAACAAGTTCAAGATACTTTAGTTCTTTGTGTTGACACTCCTTTAGAGTCATTGATTCTTGACTCAGGTGCGTCGTTTCATTCTACCTCACATAAAGAAAGTATGCAAAATTATGTTGCTGGAAACTTTGGGAATGTTTATCTTGCTGATGATGAGCCTTTAGATATTGTGGGGAAAGGTGATGTAATTGTAAGGACCACAAATGGCACTTTGTGGAAGTTAAAGAATGTAAGGCATATACCTTGCTTGAAGAGGAACTTGATATCTGTTGGACAGCTTGATGATGAAGGTTATGTCACAACCTTTGTGGGTGGATCTTGGAAGATCACCAAAGGTGCTATGATTATAGCGCGAGGCAACAAGATGGGTACTCTCTACATGACAAGCAACAATAAAGATATAGTGGCAGTGGCAAATTCAGGAGTTGACTCCAACATATGGCACTGCAGGCTTGGTCACATGAGTGAGAAAGGGATGAAGGTACTGCTGTCAAAAGGAAAATTGTCTGGCTTGAAATCTGTGGAAGTTGGTCTTTGTGAAGATTGCATTTTTGGGAAGCAAAAGAAGGTTACATTCTCAAAGACTGTAAGAACTTTGAAGACACAGAAGCTAGAGCTTGTACATACAGATGTATGAGGTCCTTCACCAGTACCATCTCTTGGAGGCTCACTCTACTATGTCACTTTCATTGATGACTCTACTCGCAAGGTATGGGTTTATTTTTTGAAAAGGAAATCTGATGTATTTGTTACTTTCAAAAATTGGAAGACCCTTGTAGAGAATGAGACATGTTTGAAGGTGAAGTGTCTGAGATCAGACAATGGTGGAGAGTATGACAACAAGGAATTCAAGGACTTTTGTGCAGCTAGTGGTATTAGGATGGAAAGAACTGTTCCAAGAACACCACAGCATAATGGAGTTGTCGAGCGCATGAATAGAACCTTGAATGAATGGGCTAGAAGCATGAGGATACATGCTGGACTGCCTAAAACATTTTGGGCAGATGCAATTAACACATCAGCTTTCTTGATAAACCGAGGACCATCTGTCCCTTTGGATGGTGAAATTCCAGAGGAGGTCTGGACAGGGAAAGAGGTAAATCTTTCACACTTGAGAGTCTTTGGCTGTGTTTCATATGTGCATGTAGATTCTAATGAAAGGGATAAGCTAGATGCTAAGTCTATAAAGTGCTTTTTCATTGGATATGGTTCTGATGAGTTTGGATATCGATTTTGGGATGATGAAAATCAAAAAATTCTCAGAAGGAAAAATGTTATATTCAATGAAAATGTCTTGTACAAAGACAGGGCTGTTGTAGAATCTGACAGTGCAGGGAAACAAGATGAGAATGGTGGACAGGTTGAGCTAGAAGAAATTTCACAAGATGATGTGAATACTAAGATACAGGATGTATCTGAAACAGAAGCACAGCCTTGTACACCGGTACAACTGAGAAGATCTGCAAGAATACCTAGGCCTACACAAAGGTATTCTCCATCTTTGCATTACCTACTGTTGACTGACGAAGGTGAACCCGAGTGTTATGATGAAGCAATGCAGGTTACAGATTCTGTTAAGTGGGAGTTAGCCATGGAAGATGAGATGAACTCATTGCAAAAGAATCAGACTTGGGAGCTAACTAAACTCCCTAAGAACAAGAAGGCATTGCATAACAAGTGGGTTTACAGAGTCAAAGATGAACCTGATGGCAGTAAGAGGTACAAAGCAAGGTTGGTAGTGAAGGGCTTCCAGCAAAAGGAAGGTATAGACTACACTGAGATCTTTTCTCCAGTTGTGAAACTAACCACTATTAGATTGGTGTTGAGCATTGTTGCTGCTGAGAACTTACATTTAGAGCAACTAGATGTGAAGACAGCTTTTTTTCATGGTGATTTGGAGGAAGACATCTACATGTTGCAACCAGAAGGGTTTTCAGTCCCAAGCAAAGAAAACCTTGTGTGTAAGCTCAAGAAAAGCTTGCATGGTCTGAAACAAGCCCCCAGACAATGGTACAAGAAATTTGATGGATTCATATGTAACAATGGTTTCATTAGGTGCAATATGGACCATTGTTGTTATCTTAAGAAGTTTGATAATTGTTATATCATATTATTGTTGTACGTGGATGATATGCTTATAGCAGGATCAAGTATGACAGAGATTAACAATCTGAAAATATAATTATCAAAGGAATTTGCTATGAAGGACTTAGGAGCAGCAAAGCAAATTCTTGGGATGAGAATTGTAAGAGATAGAGCAGCTGGCACTGTGAAGCTATCTCAAGAAGGTTACATCCAGAAGGTGTTGGGCAGATTCAACATGCAGGATGCAAAACCTGTTAGCACTCCTTTGGCGAGTCACTTCAAGCTGTCTAAAGAGCAGTCACCAAAGTCTACTGAAGAGCATGAGTCCATGAAGAAAATTCCTTATGCATCAGCTGTAGGAAGTCTGATGTATGACATGATTTGTACCAGGCCAGATATTGCACATGCAGTGGGAGTTGTGTGCAGACATATGGCAGATCCGGGCAAGCAACACTGGGAGGCAGTGAAATGGATTCTGAGATACCTAAAAGGCACCTCAGGCAAGTCACTTTGTTTCAGTAAAAGTGATGTTATCCTACAAGGTTTTGTTGATTCAGATCTTGGTGGCGATCTGGACACCAGAGAAGTACCACTGGATATGTTTATACCTTGGGTGGCACTGCAGTGAGTTGGGTTTCAAAACTTCAGAAGGTTGTTGCTCTCTCAACAACAGAAGCAGAGTATGTTGCTATCTCTGAAGCTAGCAAAGAGATGGTATGGCTGAAGAATTTTCTGAAGGAGTTGGGCAAGGAACAAAGCAATAGTGTGCTGTTTTGTGACAGTCAAAGTGCAATTCACCTTGTCAAGAACCCAGTCTTTCATGCAAGGACCAAGCACATACAACTGAAGTATCACTTCATTCGTGGTTTGCTTGAAGATGATGTTTTACTGCTGGAGAAAATACTTGGTGCAGAGAATCCAACAGACATGTTCACCAAGGTGGTTACCACAGAGAAACTGAGGCTGTGCAAGTCCTCAGTTGGCCTCCATGGATGATTGATGGAGGGTTGCCGTAGCAGTTTATTTCTATTGTTATACAGAGCAGGTTATTACATTGAGATGTTTGCTTTGTTTGGAGTTCAGACTCCAAGTGGGAGATTGTTAGAGTGTGGAGTTAGAACTCATGCACATCTGCACGGGATCACACTCTGTCTCAGGAGCGCATCCACTGCTCCTGGGGAGCATTCGCTGCATCAGCGGAGCTTGGCGAGCACTTGCTATCTCCAGGGGAGCAACCGCTGCTCCAGGGGAGCATCTACTGTGCCAAGAGAGCATGTCATTGTGCGTTCTCGCACGGGAGCATATGAAGTCTCAGGGGAGCATCTATGGCCTCTGGAGAGCATCACTGGCGTCAGGGGAGCATGCATGCGGGTTCAAGGCAAGTCGATGTCACTTGGAGTGCGTCGACGCAGTCTTGGCAATGCGTCGACGCAGTCCTGGCAATGCAGTGATCTGACTGTTGGTAGGAGAGCATCTGCAGTCGCTGGAGGGCATACTCGGTCCCAGGAGAGCATCCGGTGGGACAGGCGAGCATGCGCGTATGATGTATCCCGGAAGAGGGTTTATGTTTATCAGGGGTATTATTGTCCTTAATGCCCTGACTAATGACGCCCTAATCTCCTAGTATAAAAGGATGGGCTCTCTCCTTGTACTGTAACCTTGTTGGAAATCTTAGTGGAAAACTGCTGCGGCCGTGGATGTAGGAAGGCTCTTGCCTCCGAACCACGTAAAAATCCCTGTGTGTTCCTGTGTGATTCTTCTTCTATTCTTTCCTTATTTCTCTGTTCTGATCTCGTGTGTGGACAGTGAGAAAGAGGGTCGCCGTCTGGTTTGGTTTTCATATCCCTATCCCAACATCACCCTCTCATTTCCCTCCCTTCGTTATCTACTTCCGCAGGGATTCTTATGTAGATGGCAGGGCCCAGGGATCGTCATCTGCTTTAACACTGTGGGAGAGGATGGGTTCATGCGGGCTACTACGATGGTGCTGCAAGCTGCAACTGGTGGTGCTAAACCTGCCCAGTCCATAAAACAGGGATCTGGGCAGCACCATTATGTGGTGTTCATCTGAACCTCTTGGTCTTCGAAAGCCACCTGACCTTCCAATAGTAGAGTAACTGGTTAGTCACTTTTGTTGGTGTGGTCCAGCCGATTGTGGGCTCATGATAAGTGATAGGGGGTGGGATATAACATACCCTCCCTTTTTTCCTTTACCCTACACATCCGAGACCACCAAAAAAAATAACACAACACACAGGTGCAGCAGCAGCAAAAGGCAGCTGTAATGTCTCGGTTTTTTTCGGATCCTCGTTCGTGGGTCCCGGATCTGGTTTCTCAGAGCGTACGACTCTGTTGTGTCCGAAACTTCGTTTCGGACATCTTTCGTGTTTGGATCGGTGCGATCCGGAGTCGTTTCAAAGGCCCGGAGGCGTTCCGCGGCTTTTTCCGCGTGTGTTTTCCTATTCCCGGCGTGGGTTTCGGCTTTCCCTTCGGAACCTCGTTGCGGGTGAACCGGGCTGTTCACCTAGGCGAGTGTGGTACCGTTGTGATCGGTGCGTTCTGAGGATCGCGAGGGTGTGATTTTATATTTTTCGGGATTTTTCTGATTTTCTGGATTTTCCTATTTATACCCACCCTCTCTCTTCCTCTCATTTCTCACTCTCACCCTCTCTCTCTTCTCCCACTCTCTCCTCTCACTCTCTCCTCTCCGGCGACCGACGGACCGAGGCGGGGGCGAGGCGGGGAGATGCGGGCGAGGAGAACGGTGAGGATGGGTCGAGGATCGAGGCTCGGAGGCGTGGTGAAGCTCGGCCGAGAGTTCGTGGAGCGGCGAGGCTTCAACGGTATTTTCTTCGTGGATCGGCGTCCACGGTGCGCGAAATCTTCGGTGGAGGTAGGGTGATGGACCCCCAGCTCGTGCTCTTCCTTCCCCGCGAGTTTGGTAGGCCGTGGTGAGCCGAGCGGGTCGTTTTGGGGAAAATCATGTTTTGGGAGCGATCGCCCGATCTAGCGATTCGTTGGGTTTTAGGCCGATCCGAGGCCATAGATGCATGCTAGGGGTTGTTGGGGAGCTTCCCCTATGTTTTCCCCCTCATCCGTGGATGTTTGGGGGCGTGGCGTAGATTTTTGGGGTTTTCCCACCGTTCCCGGTTTTCCGAAATGGTCGCAGTCCACCAGAAACCGCTACCATCTGGTCGCGGTCCTGGGAGAACCGCCTTCATCCTTGTGTTTTGGTCGAGAGTGTTGGCAGCGTCGCGGTCGTGCGATAGACCGCTTTGGCCTAGTCGCGGTCATGGGATGACCGCTACTGCCTGGTCGCGGTCCTCGGGTGACCGCTACCATCGGGGTTGCGTCTGGCTGGTCGCGGTCGCGAGATGACCGTGACAGCATGGTCGCGGTCGCCGGTCGACCGCTACCATCTGGTCGCGGTCACCAGGTGACCACTACCATGTTCTGGTTCCTGTTTGCGCTGTTTTGACCTCCGGTCGACCCGGTTGTGACCCAGTGGTTGACTTTAGGTCTCGTGAGTGTCTCGGACACCCCGTGGAGTTCCGCGACCGTGTCTTTGGGTGTCCAGAGGAGGTCCCACTTACCTCATTTTGCGTACCCAAGAGCTTAAGGGTCTAGGTGACCTTTTAGCATCCCGATTGTGTTGTGTTGGTCTTCGGTCGACTCGGTTGGGACCCAGTGGTCGACCTCCGGCCTTGTGAGTGTCCTAGACACCCCATGGGTTCTGTGTCCATGTTTTTGGGGTGTCGGGAGGGACCGTGTTACCTCGATTAGCGTGCCTATAGGTGTGGTGGGTCCGGGTGACCCCACGTGTTCCGGGCTTTCGTGTTACACATGATCGAGTCACCGTGTGTCGGTGTGTGTGCGGTGGGGTCTCCCTCGCATGTTGTGGGTTTCTTTGGAAGGTGATTCCCGTGTGGGCCACGTGTTTGGCCTTGGACTGCGAGTCCAGTTATCCGGCCGGGGGCTGGAGGTTTTCCGCTTGCTTCAAGATGGGAAATCGACATGGCAGCTTGTGTGCTGCCCTGGGAATCGTGCTTCTGTGTTTTCCGTGTGGCCCGTGTGGGTGGCCTTAGTCCTTTGCGTTCCCTTCCCGAGGGAGTGGTCTTGGCAACTCGTGAGTTGTCTCGGTACTCGTGCTACCGTGGTTTTAGACCTAGAGATTGGACTAGATTGACGGCCTTGTGCTGTTGCGTATAACGGTCTTGACCCGGAGTCTTGTGACTCAAGGACCGTTGGTTGTAGTATGTCTAGAGGACTGTCCAGAGTCTAGTGGCTTAGCGCCACATGAGTTTTCTCGACTCTAGCACACGGTGCGTGCGTGGCCGTGGACTGTGAATCCCGTTTCTTCTCCGACTGTGGTCACCGTGCGACGGTGCTAGTACGTGGGATGGTCCCCGTACTTTGTCAGATTCGGACGTTGTTTTCCGTTGACTTGAGAGTCTACTCCTTCAGTGACCCTCCACTAGTCGTAGCCTATGAGTACGCGTGTGCTGGTCGCACCAGGGAGTGGTGTACGGGCTTACCCTGAGGACGGTTTTAGACTAGTTACCGTCGGGCCCCTCGTCACATCAGAGTCCAGTGCCAGGGGAAAACCAGTCAGAGGGCCAGACCTAGGACGCATGGTCTGTGTGTGCACACGTGGTTGGATACAGTGGACGCACGTCGACGGGCGTGACCCCAGCTAGTCACTTGTTGTGGTTACTTGTACGGTGTTCGCGCCTCGGGTAGGACCTACCACGTCAGGCGGTTCACCTGCGGTGCGGTGTAAGACGTCAGGGGACGCTACCGGCTGTGCTTCTGGTGGGTGGTACTCCTGTCGAGTTGGGAGTGATAGACTGTCAGTTTCCGTGACTTCGACCTTCGGGTTTTCGGTCGTGTCGACAGTTGGGTTTTCGGTTGTTTTGCCGCGGCACGTGTGCTGGTTTTCGCGCCGTGGGTCTAGTGCTAGTGGCTCTACCGAGGTTATGTCTTGTTGTGCGGTACCCGCGATCGGATGGTCGGGGTTGCACCTTGGACAGCGTGTCCAGGTTGGCTGTGTCCGGGGGACAGGCCTCTACGGCACGGTTGCCGTGTGTTTTTACTTCGGTAAGCGGTACTAGTGTAGTTCGGGAGCCTCGACTGCGAGATCGGGGTGTGTTTCTGGTACAGTAGGAGTAGTTGTAGTGCCGGGTTTCGACCGGCCACCGGGTTTACTGTTCCTATTGTTGCGGTTGCTCTTGTAGCCTTCCTTTCCGCTACCGTCGTTGTTTCCGGTTGGGGTTCTGCGGGATCCCTGCTGAGTCTCTGTTTTGGAGACTCATTCCCTGCTTTTCAGGTGTAGCGGTCCTTCCTCGAGGTTCGAGGGTGCGGAGCGGAGGTTCTCAGTTGCCAACTTGCCGGGCCGAGTGTTCACTTGGCATGTGGTACGTTTTACTGCTTTAGACTGTGCTTTCTGTTGGAACGGACTCTACTGTAGTTGTTTATTTATTGTTGTTGTTGTTGGTTGTCCTGCTTTATTTCCTATTTCTTTGTGCCTCCACACTCCTTTTAGCCCTTCCGAGCCCTCCCGGCTCGTGGGCGGCGGTGCGAGTCTCGGGTTATCGGGCCTTCCCGGTAATCGGATTCTCGGGTCGTTACAGCTGGTATCAGAGCGGTGGTTGTGGACGTACATAGGAATTCAAAATGTTGCAGTGATCAGAGTCCGTAAGGTCCAGTACAGTCGGCAGCTAGTTTAGGGTTTTGTGTTCGCTTTCCGCCTAGTTTCTCGCTTGAGAGCTTGAGTGCGCTGTGCGGCGCTGTGAAGGTGGTTGCTGTCTGCGGCTTTCGTGTCAGCATGGGGTCTAAGGATCGAGGTCGAGAGCCTTCTCCCTCATCGGTGGTGGCCCTGGTTGTGCTGCGTTGGGAAGAGGTTGCTGGCAGGCGTGAGTTCGCGGTGCTGCGTTCGAGGAATCTGCGGCGTGGTCAGGTGGCTGGAGAGGATTTTTCGTGGTTAAGTGGCCGTGAGCGTGCTCTGAGGGAGCTGATGTCGGTTTTGGCCACTCCAGCTTGAGATTTATCCAGCCCCTGAGGTGTTCAGGTTGTGGTTTAAGGTGGCAGAGCGGGTGTTCTGATCGAGAAGTGTGCTCCGGTGAGCGGAATGTCTTCTCGGTGAGCTGCTGATTTGTCGAGCCTGATGTCCTTGTCGTGCTCTGTGGCGTCAAAAATGACGTGTCGGTCCCGATTGTTTTATGGATTTCGAGGCAGGATTGGGTTGTGGTGTCCCAGTAAGTCTTGCTCCTGCGCTCTTGTGTGCGAATGGGGTGTGTTCGCCCTGGAGTTGGTTTGAGATGTGAAGGTTCCGCGGTGAGTTTCGGGACTCGAGGATGAGCGTCGGCGGTTGTCATTACGGCTCGTGTTGCGGCTCTTGGCATGCCGTGTTGTAGTTCGAGGAATTGCAGCGGTGGTGCATCGAGAGATGCTGTGATTGTGGTCCGACGTGACACTCGTCGAGTGTGTCGGAGGCGCTGACCTGATGGAAGCGATGGTTTTCCTTGGTGCTGGATGGTGCTGTTTCCAGCGTGCACGAGGTTCGAGGTCAGGTCGAGCGTGGAGTCCTTCCGTTGGTCGGAAGTGCGTTTGGTCTCCCCTTTGGTTGGAGAGATTGTGTTGGGTTAAGGTTCGTCGTCTTGCACGGTGTTCGGATTGGTTGGCCTTGTGTGCCATGAAGTCCATGCGAGACGTGCTCCTCGTCTTAGCAGGGTGGTTGCCTGTGAGAAGCTGTGCCCATTCCCTTGTCATGTGAGGGTGCTGGCGCTGTTCCGGAAGGACGAGTGCTGGTTGGACGGTGTTTGCTTTCTCGGCTGTGCGCGCGGATTTGAGTGCGCAGCGGAAGCGTGGTGGGCCCATAACCCACTGGTTCAGGATCGTAGCGTTGGTTGCTACGGGCGGATTCCTTAGTTCGTGTTGAGCATCAGAGGATTGGTTCCTCGGTGTGAAACGTGTTGTTGCCGTGCCGTTGCCCGAGATATCGTGGTTGTTGGCACTGGCAGGATGGAGTGTTGGGGAAAAGTGCTGACTAGTGCGCCGCATGAGTACCATGTTCCTGTGATGGAAGCCGTGTCAGGCGTCGGTGTTGGACCTGGATGAGGTTGTTGAGGATGTCGCCTGACGATGGTCGAGGACGTGTTGGTCAGGGTCGGTGGCTTGGCGCCGGACTTGTGTTACCAGTCGTGTCGTCGGATGAGATCATTTTTGGGGAAGTGGTCTCTAGCAGACTATGGGTCCCGGTTGACGGCTATGAGTGGCTGGTGAGCCTAACCGTGTGACCGACCACAGCAGTGTCTGTTGGTTCTACGGTCTTGTCGGATTGTGACGGTGAGATGTTTATTACTTAGGGACCCGTGAGCACTGTTCAGGTGGTGTCTCGTGGCTCTGTGGTAAGGGCGGAATCGGGATTGGCAGGTGTCCACTTGCATTGATCGAAGGATTTGATGAGACCAGATGGATGAGTGACGCCTGTGGGCGGAGGCCTTTTGTGAGATGGGCGTCGGAGGATGGTCCTTGATAGGACGTTGGTGTCACAATGGTTATCCCTGGTTTGGTGACCAGCATGGGATGATTACCCTGTGAGTCTGAGTCCAGTGAGGTGATGATTGAAGACACCAGGATCCGTCATTTGGTTTCGTCGTGCTCCCCGAGATGGTCGAGTTGGCGTTCGGATGCGAAGTCCGAGAGGAGTGCTGTTCGAGATGTGGCATCAGTCTGTGTGGGAGTCGACAGATGGCTTGCTGAGGTTTGGAATGTTTCCTTTGGACCCGGTCGAGGACCAGGAAAGAAGGAAGAAGCTGAGCAAGCGGAGGTTTCCCATTGATGAGCAGTTGGTGACCAGTGGATGGTCTTTTCAGAGACAGAAGATGCTGGTTGTTGGGGCTCGAGCGTGGCGAGAGCCGTGTGCCAGCGAGACCTTTGGTGGTCGTTTCTATGATGTGCCTTTCCTGATGGGATCTGGACTTTGTCGAAGTTTGTCTTCTGACAAGAGTTGGCACAGTGTTATGACCGGCTTTCGGCTTGCCATGTGTGAGGTGTTTCTTGGTGCTGAGCCGATGTTCTGGTTGCGGTCTGCGGAGAGGACTGCTTGAGCTGGTGGAGGCTCTGTTTTGGTTGCTCCCTTGAGGAGGGTGTGCGACCTGTCAGCTGGCTGCGAAGCTGATGTGCAATTTGTCTGCTGACCATTGGATGAATCGGTAGCTGTTGCTCGTGTCGAGGGTTGTGATTCCTCGGTGAGCGAGATTGTGGCTACGGTGCCATGTTGGTTCTCGCGTTGTCTGAGGCGATGTCGGACTGTGTCCTTTGGTATACGCCTGCTCTGATTGCCGGTGTGTGCGGCAGGCGGAGCGAGGTGTTGTTTGTGATTGTAAGTCTGGCTGTGTCCCTCAGGACCGGTGTTTTCATGAGAACCGAGATTTTCTGTGCTGGGGCTCTGACAGCGTTGTCAGTTCGTTCAGTGTTCTTCCCCTATGACTTCGTGCTTAGTCCTGAATTTCGAGGACGAAATTCCTTTAAGGGGGGAGGGCTGTAATGCCCCGGGTTTTTCGGATCCTCGTTCGTGGGTCCCGGATCTGGTTTCTCAGAGTGTCCGACTCTGTTATGTCCGAAATTTCGTTTCGGACATCTTTTGTGTTCGGATCGGTGCGATCTGGAGTCGTTTCAAAGGCCCGGAGGCGTTCCGCGGCTTTTTCCGCGTGTGTTTTCTGATTCCCGGCGTGGGTTTCGACTATCCCTTCGGAACCTCGTTGCGGGTGAACCGGGCTGTTCACCTAGGCGAGTGTGGTACCGTTGCGATCGGTGCGTTCTGAGGATCGCGAGGGTGTGATTTTCTATTTTTTAGGATTTTTCTGATTTTCTGGATTTTCCTATTTATACCCCCACCCTCTCTCCTCCTCTCATTTCTCACTCTCACCCTCTCTCTCTTCTCCCACTCTCTCCTCTCACTCTCTCCTCTCCGGCGGCCGACGGACCGAGGCGGGGGCGAGGCGGGGCGATGCGGGCGAGGAGGACGGCGAGGATGCGTCGAGGATCAAGGTTCGGAGGCGTGGTGAAGCTCGGCCGAGAGTTCGTGGAGCGGCGAGGCTTCAACGGCATTTTCTTCGTGGATCGGCGTCCACGGTGCGCGAAATCTTTGGTGGAGGTAGGGTGATGTACCCCCAGCTCGTGCTCTTCCTTTCCCGCGAGTTTGGTAGGCCGTGGTGAGCCGAGCGGGTCGTTTGGGGTGTTTGGGGAAAATCATGTTTTGGGGAGCGATCGCCCGATCTAGCGATTCGTTGCGTTTTAGGCCGATCCGAGGCCATAGATGCATGCTAGGGGTTGTTGGGGAGCTTCCCCTATGTTTTCCCTCTCATCCGTGGATGTTTGGGGGCGTGGCGTAGATTTTTGGGGTTTTCCCGCCGTTCCCGATTTTCCGAAATGGTCGCGGTCCACCAGAAACTGCTACCATCTGGTCGCGGTCCTGGGAGAACCGCCTTCATCCTTGTGTTTTGGTCGAGAGTGTTGGCAGCGTCGCGGTCGTGCGATAGACCGCTTTGGCCTAGTCGCGGTCATGGGATGACCGCTACTGCCTGGTCGCGGTCCTCGGGTGACCGCTACCATCGGGGTTGCGTCTGGCTGGTCGCGGTCGCGAGATGACCGTGACAGCATGGTCGCGGTCGCCGGTCGACCGCTACCATCTGGTCACGGTCACCAGGTGACCACTACCATGTTCTGGTTCCTGTTTGCGCTGTTTTGACCTCCGGTCGACCCGGTTGTGACCCAGTGGTTGACTTTAGGTCTTGTGAGTGTCTCGGACACCCCGTGGAGTTCCGTGACAGTGTCTTTGGGTGTCCAGAGGAGGTCCCACTTACCTCGTTTTGCGTACCCAAGAGCTTAAGGGTCTAGGTGACCTTTTAGCGTCCCGATTGTGTTGTGTTGGTCTTCGGTCGACTCGGTTGGGACCCAGTGGTCGACCTCCAGCCTTGTGAGTGTCCTGGACACCCCATGGGTTCTGTGTCCATGTTTTTGGGGTGTCGGGAGGGACCGTGTTATCTCGATTAGCGTGCCTGTAGGTGTGGTGGGTCCGGGTGACCCCACGTGTTCCGGGCTTTCGTGTTACGCATGATCGAGTCACCGTGTGTCGGTGTGTGTGCGGTGGGGTCTCCCCCACATGTTGTGGGTTTCTTTGGAAGGCGATTCCCGTGTGGGCCACGTGTTTGGCCTTGGACTGTGAGTCCAGTTATCCGGCCGGGGGCTGGAGATTTCCCGCTTGCTTCAAGATGGAAAATCGACATGGCGGCTTGTGTGCTGCCCTGGGAATCGTGCTTCTGTGTTTTCCGTGTGGCCCGTGTGGGTGGCCTTAGTCCTTTGCGTTCCCTTCCCGAGGGAGTGGTCTTGGCGACTCGTGAGTTGTCTCGGTACTCGTGCTACCGTGGTTTTAGACCTAGAAATTGGACTAGATTGACGGCCTTGTGCTGTTGCGTATAACGGTCTTGACCCCGAGTCTTGTGACTCAAGGACCGTTGGCTGTAGTATGTCTAGAGGACTGTCCAGAGTCTAGTGGCTTAGCGCCACTTGAGTTTTCTCAACTCTAGCACACGGTGCTTGCGTGGCCGTGGACTGTGAGTCCCGTTTCTTCTCCGACTGTGGTCACCGTGCAACGGTGCTAGTACGTGGGATGGTCCCCGTACTTTATCGGATTCGGACGTTGTTTTCCGTTGACTTGAGAGTCTACTCCTTCAGTGACCCTCCACTAGTCGTAGCCTATCAGTACGCGTGTGCTGGTCGCACCAGGGAGTGGTGTACGGGCTTACCCTGAGGATGGTTTTAGACTGGTTACCGTCGGGCCCCTCGTCACATCAGAGTCCAGTGCCAGGGGAAAACCAGTCAGAGGGCCAGACCTAGGACGCGTGGTCTGTGTGTGCACACGTGGTTGGGGACAGTGGACGCACGTCGACGGGCGTGACCCCAGCTAGTCACTTGTTGTGGTTACTTGTACGGTGTTCACGCCTCGGGTAGGACCTACCACGTCAGGCTGTTCACCTGCGGTGCGGTGTAAGACGTCAGGGGACGCTACCGGCTGTGCTTCTGGTGGGTGGTACTCCTGTCGAGTTGGGAGTGATAGACTGTCAGTTTCCGTGACTTCGACCTTCGGATTTTCGGTCGTGTCGACCGTTGGGTTTTCGGTTGTTTCGCCGCGGCGCGTGTGCTGGTTTTCACGCCGTGGGACTAGTGCTAGTGGCTCTACCGAGGTTATGTCTTGTTGTGCGGTACCCGCGATCGGATGGTCGGGGTTGCACCTTGGACATCGTGTCCAGGTTGGCTGTGTCCGGGGGGACAGGCCTCTACGGCACGGTTGCCGTGTGTTTTTACTTCGGTAAGCGGTACTAGTGTAGTTCGGGAGCCTCGACTGCGAGATCGGGGTGTGTTTCTGGTACAGTAGGAGTAGTTGTAGTGCCGAGTTTCGACCGGCCACCGGGTTTACTGTTCCTATTGTTGCGGTTGCTCTTGTAGCCTTCCTTTCCGCTACCGTCGTTGTTTCCGGTTGGGGTTCCGCGGGATCCCTGCTGAGTCTCTGTTTTGGAGACTCATTCCCTGCTTTTCAGGTGTAGCGGTCCTTCCTCGAGGTTCGAGGGTGCGGAGCGGAGGTTCTCAGTTGCCAGCTTACCGGGCCGAGTGTTCACTTGGCATGTGGTATGTTTTACTGCTTTAAACTGTACTTTCTGTTGGACCGGACTCTGCTGTAGTTGTTTATTTATTGCTGTTGTTGTTGGTTGTCCTGCTTTATTTCATATTTCTTTGTGCCTCCACACTCCTTTTAGCCCTTCCGAGCCCTCCCGGCTCGTGGGCGGCGGTGCGAGTCTCGGGTTATCGGGCCTTCCCGGTAATCGGATTCTCGGGTCGTTACAGCAGTAGACACTGGCGGTTTTCCTCTTTGAAGATCCCTAGCGGGAGAGAGAGAGAGAGAGAGAGAGAGGAAGAGAGAAAGAGAGAGGAAAGAGAGAGGTGAAGAAGGAAGAAACCCGATCTTGTGAAGTCGGATATTTTTCTATTCTCGTGAAGCTTCTATTTTGGAGATTTATCTTTTGTGAGGTAATCTTGTGTCTCTCCAATCTCTCATGTATATTCCCCAAGATTTGGGCAAATCTTGAGAGAGAAACTTTGCATTGCTATTTCTACATAGTGGATCGACGTCGGTTTTTCTCTCTCCATGTCGAGGGAGGGTTTTCCACGTTAAAAATCCGGTGCATTTTGTGTGTGATTGTTCTTGTGTTGGTTTGGTGTTTTCGACTCGGATCCTTGCGTGTGGATGCCGTAGAGATTATTGTGCTTGCACAGATCCGCCGAAGGTGTGCGGATAGAATTTATTTTCTTGTTGATTTCTCCGACTACACATATATTTGTGCCTAGTATATTTCTTGCAGTTCCCCAACAAGTGGTATCGGAGCAGGGTTAAATTACAGGCATTATTCTTGTGAGTCAGAATGTCGGACAGTGGAGCGTCTAGCACCATGATAAAATTGAATAATACAAATTGGATTATTTGGAAGCCAAAAATGGAAGACATCCTATATTGCAAGGATTTGTATGATCCGATTGAAGGTAATGGAGCCAAACCGGAGGGTATGTCCGCTAAAGATTGGGAAAAATTAAATCGAAAGACCATTGGCACAGTCAGACAATGGGTAAATGAGAGTGTATTTCATCATGTTTCGAGTGAAACCAGTGCACAAGCATTCTGGAAAAAATTAGAATCTTTGTATGAGCAGAAGACCGCAGGTAATAAAGTTTTTATTATTCGAAAGCTTGTTAATTTGAAATTCAAAGAAGGTAACAGTGTTGCAGAGCATTTGAATGAGTTTCAGAGTTTGGTGAATCAGTTGGCTACAATGAAAATGACTTTAGAAGATGAACTCCAGGCTTTGTTACTTTTGGGATCCTTGCCAGACAGTTGGGAAACCTTGGTTGTGTCAGTTAGTAATTCTGCTCCTAATAGTGTGTTGTCTATGAGTTTAGTTAATGCTAGCTTGTTTAATGAAGAAACAAGAAGAAAATTAACTGGATCAGATAATGCATATGATCTTGTCACAGAGAACATGGGGAGGAGTAGATCAAAATATAATGATCAGTCAAGGGGTCAAAGCAAGTCCAGAGGCAGGTCAAAGTCCAAGAGTAGAGCATGCTTTCATTGTGGAAAAGAAGGTCACCTAAAGAGGAACTGCAGGGTATGGAAGAGAGAGATGAAGAGAAGAAGGATAAAAATCAGATGAAGACAGGGGATGATCAAAATAACGCAGCTACATTGTTAGAGGGTGATAATGTCATTCTCACAATAGAGGGAGACACTTGTTTGCATTTCACAGGCCATGATTCAGAGTGGATAGTAGACACTGGTGCTTCCTATCATGCAACTTCTAAAAGGGAGCTCTTTACATCTTACAAGGCAGGAGATCTTGGAAATGTGAAGATGGGTAACACTAGCTACTCAAAGGTTGTTGGTATTGATGATGTGTGTTTGCAAACAAATGCAGGGTATGCACTAACTTTGAAGGATGTGCGGCATGTTCCTGATTTGCGTCTCAATCTTCTCTCCGATATTGCTCTAGATAGGCAAGGTTTTGAGCACAGATTCAGTCAAGGAAAATGGAAATTGACTACAGGCTCATTGATTGTTGCCAAGGGAAATGCTTGTTGTGGTCTTTACAAGACTCATGCAAAAGTGTGCAAAGATGTGTTGAATGCTGTCCAAGGTGATTCTTCTCCAGATTTATGGCATAGAAGGCTCGGGCATATGAGTGAGAAAGGACTACAACTTTTGACGAGGAAGTCTTATATTCCCTCCATGAAAGGTATGACTCTTAGTCCTTGTGATTACTGTTTACTTGGAAAGCATCATAGAATTTCTTTTCGTTCTTCATCACAACGAAAAAGTTGCATTTTAGATTTGATTTATTCTGATATTTGTGGTCCCTTTGAGGTGGAGTCCATGGGTGGAAATAGGTACTTTGTCACTTTCATTGATGATGCATCTAGAAAGGTGTGAGTCTATTTGCTGAGGACAAAAGATCAAGTGTTTCAGTCATTTCAAAATTTTCATGCTATGGTGGAAAGAGAGACAAGTAAAAAGTTGAAATGTCTTCACACAGATAATGGAGGAGAGTACATCTCCAAAGAATTTGTAGATTATTGTGCAGCTCATGGCATAAGACATGAAAGGACTGAACCAGGCACCCCACAGCATAATGGTGTAGCAGAAAGAATGAACAGAACCATTGTGGAAAAGGTGAGATGTATGTTGATGATGACAAAGCTACCAAAGAGCTTCTGGGCTGAAGCTGTTCGCACTGCTTGCTATTTGATAAATAGGTCTCCTTCTGTTCCTTTGGGTTTTGAAATTCCAATGAAGATTTGGTCAGGGAAGGAGGTATCCTACAATCACTTGAAAGTGTTTGGATGCAAAGTATTTGTGCATGTCCCCAAGGACCAAAGACGGAAACTTGATGATAAAGTCATTCCTTGTATTTTCTTAGGCTATGGAAATGAAGAGTTTGGCTTCAGGTTATGGGATCCAGAAAAGAAGACAGTAGTCAGACAGAGAGATGTGATCTTTTATGAAGATCAGAATATTGAAGACATCAAAGAAACAAAGTTGAAAGGCCAATCTTCCTACAGTGCTCCAGATCTCGCACTCATTCCTTCTCCAGTGCAAGAGCTTACAGATGGAGAAGAAATGCAAGGTGAAGATGACATTGATGAAATGCCAGAATTGGGTGACAGTGATACTGAGCCAGAGCATGAGGTTTCTGAGCAGGGGGAGCATCAAGAGTTAGAGATCAGGAGGTCTTCCAGAGTGCCACAGCTATCATCAAAATATCCTCCCTCTCAGTATATGTTGCTTACTGAGGAGGGGGAGCCAGAAAGTTTTGAGGAGGTACAATCTCATAAAGACAAAGATAAGTGGTTTAAAGCCATGCAGAGCGAGATGAATTCACTTAAGCTGAATAATACTTATGAGTTGGTGGACCTTCCTAAAGGCAGAAAAGCATTGAAGAATAAGTGGGTTTTCAAGCTGAAAAAGGATGGCAATGTAGAGTACTTGAAGTATAAAGCTAGATTGGTAGTGAAAGGTTTTGCACAAAAATAGGGAATTGATTTTGATGAAATATTTTCTCCTGTTGTGAAAATGACTTCTATCAGGGTGGTTCTAGGCTTGGTTGCAAGCTTAGACTTGGAGCTTGAGCAGATGGACGTGAAGACTACCTTCCTTCATGGTGATTTGGAGGAAGAGATCTATATGGTACAACCAGAAGATTTTGAAGTGAAAGGTAAGGAACACATGGTTTGCAGATTGAAGAAAAGCTTATATGGATTAAAGCAGGCACCTAGACAGTGGTATAAGAAATTTGACTCATTTATGGTAAGCCATGGGTACCAGAGGACAGCTGCAGATGCATGTGTTTACTTCAGAAAATTATCATATGTGAACTTCATTATCCTTTTGCTTTATGTTGATGATATGTTGATTATTGGTCAGGATACTCAAGAGATTGATAAATTGAAAGCAGATTTGTCAAAGTCCTTTGACATGAAAGACTTGGGACCAGCATGTAGAATATTGGGCATGGATATCCTTCGTGATAGGAAAATCAAGAAATTGTGGTTGTCACAAAGAAATTATATTGAACGGGTGCTTGACATGTTCAATATGAAAAATACCAAGTCTGTAAGTACTCCATTAGCAGCTCATTTTAAGCTCAGTAAGAAGTCATGTCCCTCTTCTAAGGAAGATATGAGAGAGATGGAGAGCATTCCTTACTCCTCAGCAGTAGGAAGTTTGATGTATGCAATGGTCTGTACCAGGCCTGACATTACACATGCAGTTGGTGTAGTGAGCAGATTCCTTTCTAATCCTGAGAAAGAGCACTGGGATGCAGTGAAGTGGATCTTCAGATACTTGAGAGGTAGCTCTAGAGTGTGCTTGACATTTGGGAGTTCAGAACCAGTTCTAGAAGGCTTTACAGATGCTGATATGGCAGGTGATCTTGATCACAGAAAATCTACCTCAGGATGCTTATTTACTTTTGCAGGGGGAGCTGTGTCCTGGCAGTCTAAATTGTAAAAATATGTTACTTTATCTACTACTGAGGCAGAGTATATTGCAGCAACTGAAGCAGGAAAAGAAATACTTTGGCTGAAGAGATTTCTACAGGAATTGGGTTTGAAGCAAGAAGAGTATGTGGTATTTTGTGATAGTCAGAGTGCTATGGATTTGAGCAAAAACTCCACATATCACTCCTGTACAAAGCACATTGATGTAAGGTACCATTGGTTGCGAGATGCTATAGAGCAACAACAGATGAAGCTGAAGAAGATTCATACAGACAAAAATCCTTCTGATATGATGACAAAGGTGGTTCCTAGAGAGAAGCTAGAGTTATGTCGGCGACTGGCTGGCATGGACTCCCGGTGAGGAGTCATTTTAGTTCTACCTCCCTCTATGGGCTGGAGGGGGAGATTGTTGGTACGGTCCAGCCCATTGTGGGCTCATGATAAGTGATAGGGGGGTGGGGTATAACATACCCTCCCTTTTTTCCTTTACCCTACACATCCGAGACCACCAAAAAAAATAACACAACACACAGGTGCAGCAGCAACAAAAGGCAGCAGACACCGGCGGTTTTCCTCTTTGAAGATCCCTAGCGAGAGAGAGAGAGAGAGAGAGAGAGAGAGAGAGAGAGAGAGAGAGAGAGAGAGGAAGAGAGAAAGAGAGAGGAAAGAGAGAGGTGAAGAAGGAAGAAACCCGATCTTGTGAAGTCGGATATTTTTCTATTCTTGTAAAGCTTCTATTTTAGAGATTTATTTTTGTGAGGTAATCTTGTGTCTCTCCAATCTCTCATGTATATTACTCAAGATTTGGGAAAATCTTGAGAGAGAAGCTTTGTATTGCTATTTCTACATAGTGGATCGCTGTCGGTTTTTCCCTCTCCATGTCGAGGGAGGGTTTTCCACGTTAAAAATTCGGTGCATTTTGTCTGTGATTGTTCTTGTGTTGGTTTGGTGTTTTCGACTCGGATCCTTGCGTGTGGATGCCGTAGAGATTATTGTGCTTGCACAGATCCGCCGAAGGTGTGCGGATAGAATTTATTTCCTTGTTGATTTATCCGACTACACATATATTTGTACCTAGTATATTTATTGCAGTTCCCCAACAACTTTGGTCAGAAGTACAATAGTAAATTCTTGATAAACAGCAACAAGATTTAAAGTTAGGACTCCCACAACCTCCAGCAGATCAAAAGTCAAGAGTGGAGCGTTCTGAGGTCTCGTTGCCGCCTCTCACATTAGCCAGGAGACGAGGAATAAGATATGGGACTCTGGATCTGCAATGAAGACCTGAAACAGCCACTTTGTGATCACTTTGAGCCAGCATTCAGCAGCAAGAAGCCCCAAATGATAGACCATTATGCACGACAACTGCAAAGAGTGGAATTACGGAGCTATCTTTCTGTAATCTCTTGATGTAATTCTGGGGGCATTGGCACCTCCAAAACGGATAAGAGAAATGAATCATATATCACATCCTTGTCTCTCCAGATTTCCCAATTTCGAGAGTAAATTACCTCCTAAGGATGTTAGTTGTAACAGAGACAGTTGAAGTTTTAACTGTTAAGAAGATTTTGTAGTTTTCTTTTATTCACAAGCAAAATCTCTCCAGAACTTATAGTATTAAATATTAGTAGATACAGTTTGTAATTTTGTTTTCATTAGCAGCTTTGTGATAGAGCTGAGTCCTCAAACGTATCTCTTGTAGACACATACACGTAAGACGGGAAGTACCCCGTTGTTGTTCTCTCTTTTCTTTTGAAAGAAGTCCACTCCGAAGGCATTATATTTAGGCTCAAGAGGTTTAAAAGGTTCTGTTTTTCATCTGTGAGGGGAGGGGCAGAGAGGTTGCAATATGCATGGAAACGCAATTTGCAAATGTTAACTGTTGTAGGCTTCCAAGCAGAGCACACATATTTCTCAAAGTCGACAAGTCCTTCGCTTCTGGTGGAGGGGTGTTCGGGTAATTGTAATGCACAACCCTGGGAGATCAAATCATATTACACATGGTTATTAGACCATCCATGCTATCCTTCCTAAACATCTACATGAAGCTTACAGTAAATAATCCTCAAATTTCATGATTTTCCAACAAAAATTTCATACATTGTTCATCAGGGTTTCCGAAGAATCACTGCTGCTTCGATGAAAATTGATACATTGCCCGTTCACAAGATCAAAAGGAGAAGGAAATGAGCATAACGTGGTACAAGATCTAATGATGACACAGTTACTCTCTAAGCTATTGTGAGTTCCTTCCTCAGCTTGTCATCTACTGCAGCAGCTTAATCACTGCAGCCAGTTAGCAATGTACAGGACTTGGGGATCAGTGTTTCCTTGTCTTGGACGCTGAGACACTGCTCAAATGAGCCGTCAGAGTGATGAAGTCATCTTCTGCGCAGGGGATTGTGAGTCCTCCCATTGGATGTTTGAACCCAACCTCTTCCTCCACTCTGTGCAGCAGAGTTTGGAAAGAGGAATGGTTCAAGTAGGACAGCGGAATCACAAACCTACTCCGTCTCTCTCCAACATAGACTGCAAAGTGGCCTTTGGGGACATCGATGGCTGTCACAGAAGATCGGTTTCCGGCCAAGCGCAGCCGGCCGATGATGTGCTGAAGCCTTATGCCCATGATTTCCAATATGATGGTGACTGTAACAGAAGAGAGAGTGCTGGGAAGAGAACACAAGAGTATAGAAACTGAAGAGGCAAGAGTTGTGTGTGTGTGCTCTAGCAGGCTAATGGCCTCTTTTATAGCCCAGCCATGGCTGTTGTGGTGGTAAGGCAGACAGACGTATCCACTGCCGCCCTGATCATGTCTCTTGAAGATTCAAGTAGGCCATGGTGTTGTCCTTTCACAACACTCTGGGGGAGAACTAGCCCACATGAGGCAGCCATGGCCAAGTTCCGTAAGGGAGGACATGCTGCCCCTCCTACACCCTGTTTCAACAACCGGCTGCCCAAGTAAAGACAAGGCTCTGAAAGCTACCTTACCTGATATCGGAGATAAGAGAAGGGACCCCCTGGACATGTACATCACATGGATTACAAGTCATAATGGTTCATCGGTTCATCTGCGACAGCTATTCGAGTAGATTCTCTCTCACCTTACCAACTAAAATAGAATTAGTGTGTCAAAGAGGGCACAATATGGAAGGGGATGGGACTCATATTTATTGGCACTTTGCAAGCACATAAGATTGGGGGGGGGGGATGCAGCCAATTTTATGTCCAAAAACAGGTGACAACAGCCCCTGGTTTTCTGGACTTGTTGGAGACCCGCTGATGACTAATTCTGTGTTAAGAACTGTAGCAATATATGTCACTGAAGAGACGAAAGACAAGCAAATTAAGCCCACAATAAATGCAAAGATATACTTATAAGAGAGAACTATCGGCATTCAGTTCTTGGCATGCGGCATGCTTTTTTCTGTGATTAGAGATGTCCAAGAATACTTGATTAATCGATTTATCCATCGTTATCCATATTTTAGCGGAAGGACGATGGTACTTTCCCTTTTTGTTGCACTGTTCAGATAAAAAGAGGAGGTGTGGTCTTTTCTGTCCTTTTATCTATCTATCATAAACATGTTTTTCATTAATGCATTTTATGATAAACGTTGCTCAGGAGAAGTCTCCAGCATAAACCTAGCTACTCATGTTTATGGGGAGATTTTGAGTTTATGATAAACTCAAATGAGTTTATGGCAAATTTATTTTCAGTCATCTGACCTAAAGTTATGTCAAAAAAAAAGAATTATAATGAACAGAAATGCATTTATGTCTTGCGTCCAAATAGGCCCTTAGGTTATAGGAACATTTTATATTTTAGAAAGGATAAAACAGGCAACGTAGGACAATGCTTAGTATTGTCTGATAACTTTAATTATTTTGTTTCAGATAATCTTTAAATAGGGATATAAGGAGAAGAACAAGAGGAAGGATCATAGCCCTTTTCTTCAAGGATGAGGACGGAGCTTCCATCGAACGATTTAGCCATCCTTTGACATCCCTAGCCCTGATGATTGGACAATGTTTTGGTCATGGTGTGACTCCACTCTATAGGCTGTCACTAGGGTCTTAGTGCAAAACCATGATCTTACCTGATATGATATATTTTTAGCACAAATTAATGAAGAGAATTAGATCTAACCGATACTATAAAATAGCATTTGATCTTCTCAACACTTTAGGAAGCTTCAGTTTGGAGCTTGGTTTCTGAGCAAAATCTGGGACACCAAAGCCTTGGGACATGAATTATGCAGTATGTTGGAGACCAAAAGATGCAGGATAGCAAATTACTAACACAATCACATGGATGTTCATGGCCCAAGGGATGAGCCACCTGGTACCCACAAACTTCTCAGACCCCTTGCTTAGAATTTAAGAAGCAACACCGGCCCCAGGCACGGTGCCAAAAACGGCGGATTAAGTTGGATAAGCTAATTCGATCATCACCTCATCCTCCTCCCTTCGTCATCTACTTCTGCATGGATTCTCATGCAGATGGCAGGGGCCCAAGGATCATCGTCTGCTGCAACACTCTGCGAGGGTATGGGTTTACGCACGAGGGGCTGCTGCGTGGCGCTGCAAGCTGCGACTGGTCGGGCTAAAACTGCCTAGTCCACAAGACTTGTGGAGCTGTCCATCACCCTTCTGTGGTGTTGGTCTGAACCTTTTAGTCTTCGAATCATGGCGGCACCTAGCACAACTCTTTTTAACTATTCTCAAAATCTTATCCCCATTTTTGATGGAGAGAACTATGATTTTTGGAGTCTCCAAATGAAGACTCTTTTCATCTCTCAAGATCTCTGGGAGCTCGTTGAAGGCGGATACGAGGTACCAGAGGACGGGGCAACTCTCGCATCGTGGACGTCGGCAAAGCAAAAGGAGTACAAAGAAAATAAGAAGAAAGATGCGAAGGCATTATTATTCATCCAACAAGGGGTAAGCAAATCTATCTTTTCCCGTATTATGACGTCTGCAACCTCGAAAGATGCTTGGGATCTTCTAAAGCAAGAATTTCAAGGGTCATCGAAGGTAATCTCCATCAAATTACAATCATTATGGAGAGAGTTTGATAATATTATGATGAAAGAAAATGAAACTGTTCAAGTATTTTTTACTCGAGTTGCCGGCATCATAAATCAAATTAGAAGCTATGGGGATAAAATAGAAGAGAAGAAAATAGTTGAGAAAGTATTGAGAAGTCTTCCATTCAAGTTTGATCATATTGTTGCTGCTATTGAAGAATCCAAAGATCTATCAAAGTTTTCTATGCACGAACTACTGGGTTCTTTGGAGGCGCATGAGCAAAGAATGAATATATTTTCTCATCAGAATATGGAGCAAGCATTTCAATCAAAAGTATCATTATCTGATAAGAGAGATGAGTCAAAGAAGGAGAATATGGAAGGCTATTCTTCACAACATCAGTTCAGGAAAGGCAATTCAAGGCAGAAGACGTTCATGAAACAAGGTCAGGACAGAGGAAGAAGATATGAGAAAAATTATCCAAAAGGTACGTCTACCTCCCAATGCCGAATTTGTAAAAAGTTTGGACATATTATGGAAGATTGCAGATTTAAATGCACCAAATGTAAAAACGCTAATCACTCCCAAAGAGACTGTTATTATCAGCAGAAAAATGAAGCTAATTATTCGGAGATGGATCAACTATTTTAATATTGCTTTACCAGTCATTCAAATTCTAGCAATATATGGTATTTGGATAGTGGCTGTAGCAATCATATGACAGGAAATAAAAGCAGCTTTGTCAAATTAGATGAAGAGATACATTCTCAAGTAAAGTTTGGAGATGGCAAGCTACATGAAGTACAAGGCAAGGGAGTGATAGCAGTGCATACAAAGGGAGGTAAGACGAAATTTATCACAGATGTTCTTTATGTTCCTAGCCTAGCTCAAAATTTATTAAGTGTTGGACAATTAATGTAAAAGGGTTATTCAGCCAATTTTACAAAAGATGAATGCATCATTATAGAAGACAGAAGTAAAAAGATTGTGGCAAAAATCAAGATGGCTCCCAACAAAGTATTTCCGCTAAAAATACCACTAGAAAATATGGCTCTAAAAATTGAAGGAGAAGATAGCTCTCTCATATGGCATAAGAGATTTGGCCATTTGAATTATAGAAGCCTCATATTACTAAAGAAGAAGAGAATGGTCATTGGATTGTCATATCTTAAAGAAGAAGAAAACAAAATTTGTGAAGGATGCATCTATGGAAAGATGCACAGATTACCCTTCACTAAAACATCATGGAGAGCTAAAGAGCCGTTACAATTGGTACATGCTGACATTTGTGGTCCAACAAAAACTGCCTCACTTAATGGTTCACGATATTTTCTACTATTTGTGGATGATTATAGCCGAATGATGTGGATATACTTTCTGAAGAAAAAATCAGAGGCATTTATAATGTTCTTACGATTTAAAGCATTTGTCGAGAAACAAAGTGGCAAAAAGCTCAAGGTTTTAAGGACAGATCGTGGAGGAGAGTTTACTTCTAAAGAATTTCAAGAATATTGCAGGTACGAAGGAATAAAGAAGGAGCTAACAGCAAGATATACACCTCAGCAAAATGGAGTAGCCGAGCGAAAGAACAGGACAATAGTAGAGATGGCTCGGAGCATGCTAAAAGGTATGAATCTTCCTAATAGTTTTTGGGCTGAGGCTGTACATACTGCAGTTTACATTTTAAACAGGTCTCCAACAAAAACAGTTCCAAACAAAACACCATATGAGACCTGGTTTAAGAGAAAGGCAAAGGTAAGTCATTTTAGAATCTTTGGATGCATTGCATATGGCCATATTCCTTCACAAGTTAGAGAAGAAAAATTTGATGAGAAAGGAGAAATATATATATTCATTGGATATAGTGAGGAATCAAAGGCATATAGATTGCTTGAGCCTAAGACAAATAAATTGGTTATTTCTAGAGATGTGATATTTGATGAAACATCATCATGGAAATGGGAAGAAGAAGAAGAAAAATAAGTACCAAAAATTATAGAAGAAAAAGAATTAGTAGCTCCTTCTCCTCCACAAAATCCAAGAGAGCAAGGCGAGTCAAGTAATGACTCAAACACACCACGACAAAAGGAACGCTCTCTCAAAGAAATATATGAAAGAAGTAATGTTGCTTATTTCTGCTATGAACCACAAAGATATGAGGAGGCAGTTAAAGATGAGAAATGGATAAGGGCCATGGATGAAGAAATGAATATGATTGAGAAAAATCACACATGGGAGTTAGTTGAGCACTCGAAAGATAAAGAAGTTATTGGTTTAAAATGGATATACAAGATTAAGTATAATGAGGATGGTTCCATTCATAAATATAAAGCAAGGCTCGTAGCAAAAGGATATTCTTAACAACCTGGTATTGACTTCAATGAGACATTCGCACCAGTTGCAAGGATGGAAACTATACGGGTTGTCTTAGCATTGGCAGCACAATTGAAATTGCCAGTATTTCAGCTTGATGTCAAATCTGCATTTCTGAATGGCAATCTTGAAGAAGAACTATATGTGGAGCAACCACAAGGCTATCAAATCAAAGGACAAGAAGACAAAGTTTATCGCCTACATAAGGCATTATATGGGTTAAAACAAGCCCCTCGAGCATGGAACAACAAGATTGATCAATATTTTCAACAAGATGACTTTCTAAGATGTCCGAACGAACCCTCATTATATATAAAGAAGAAAGGTATGGACTTCCTAGTCCTTTGTCTATATGTTGATGATCTAATCTATTTTGGTACTAGCCATGATATGCTAGACAATTTCAAGAAGAAAATGATGAAAGAGTTTGAAATGACCGATCTCGGCATGTTGAGTTATTTTCTTGGCATTCAAGTAAAGCAAATCAAAGGAGAAATATTTCTCAGCCAAGAAAAGTATTGTGAAAATTTGTTGAAAAAATTCAATATGGCCAATTGCAAGACTGTGGCTACACCTATGGCAGCAAACACAAAGCTTTCTATACATGATGATGCAGAGAAGATTAATACTTCAGTCTATAGAAGTTTAGTTGGTTCTCTTTTATATCTCACAAATACAAGGCCAGATATTCTTTTATTCAGTAAGTGTGGTATCACGTTTTATGAATGAGCCAAACAAACTACACTTTGCAGCGGCCAAGCATATTTTGAGATATCTCCGAGGAACTACAAATTATGGCATCAAGTATGTCTCTGAAGAAAATAATCATCTTATTGGCTACACAGACAATGATTGGGCAGGCTCGACAGATGACCGAAAGAGTACTTCTGGATATTTATTTTGTCTTGGAACAAAGCCTATTTCATGGTCATCTAAGAAGCAACAAACAATCGCTCTATCATCAGCAGAAGCCGAATATATATCTGCTACAAGTGCCGCATGCGAAGCTGTCTGGTTAAGGAGAATATTATCACAGCTTCAACAAAATCAAGAAGAACCAACTACTATACTTTGTGATAATATGTCAGCCATCGCTATGACAAAGAATCCAGTCTTTCATGTACGGACGAAGCATATCGAGCTGCGTCATCACTATATCTGAGATTTGGTCGAAAAAGAAGAAATCATTCTGAAGTTTATAAAGACAGAAGAGCAAGTCGCCGACATCTTCACGAAGCCTTTGGCCACCGACAAGTTTATACACTTTAGAAGGAGTATGCACATTACAAATTAAGAGGGGGTGTTAAAATAATAATTTGAATGTGCTGAACTTCTCTAGAAGCATGAAGAAAACTCCAAAATATTATGGAAGAAAGATGAAGGCATAGAAGGTTCTAGAATGCCATTAAAAAGAGAGAACTCCAGAAACACTTATCTAGAGAGAAGATGAGAGAAGAATGCTCTAGAATGACAGTGCCTAAGAAGTATCTAGAAAGAGCTCCATACCTCTTATGGAGTCTATAAATACCACTACCTAGGCACCCTTGTGGGTATCCAAGAAGAGAGATCGAAGAGATCCAAGTAGAAGTAGAAGTGAGCCAAAGAGCCTCACTCCATTCCATCAACCTTCCAAGCCTTTTACCAAGCCTTTCCATCTTCCATCTCCCCTTCTACATTGTACAAGATCTTTTGTACTTGTACTATTTCTTCAATAAAATTATTATTTTCTTCACCTTTTGTGCCCATCTCACTTCCGCTGCTCCAACAACCCTTCTGTGGTGTTGGTCTGAACCTTTTAGTCTTCGAAAGCCACCTGACCTTCCAACGATACAGAAGCAATAGGGCCCCCCATCCCTCTTCAGAACACCACAGCCATGGGGAAGCGAAATGATCGTGCTCACCACGAGGCAAACCGTGTCTTATGACATATCTCATCATGCTTCCTCCAGTTTCAGAGCAGAGTTAGACTGTGTTTGAGTGGATTGATGAGTGTTGTTGCTCTATCATCCTCCAACAAGACATCAATCCAATTTGTTCGGGCTTGTCTACCATGCATCAGCTAGGAATCCTCTGAACATACCCATTAACAAACATTCGCTGTTAAGATCTTTAAGGATGTCAGTTTGATCAGAAGTAGAATAGTAAATATTCTTACTAAACAACAAGAGCTACTGGGACTCTCACAAGCTCTAGCAGATCAAAAGTCAGATGGAATTTATGGCCAGCAAGAGAACTGGAACATATTGAGGTCTTTTTGCTCTCCCTCTGTCGTTGGGAAGGTGATGAGGAAATGATGTGTAGGATACTGGGGAAGCTAGGGACTCTAGAGCTGTAACGAAGACCTGAAACTGATATTTTGTGATCACCTCAAGCCAGCACTCGGCACCAAGAAACCCAAAATGATAAACCAGATTTATTGTATCATTCTATGCATGACAGCTGCAAAGGTGATACGAAAAATGAATCACACAGATCACATTCAATTCTTATCTCTCCAGATTTGCCAATTTTCGGAGCAACACATTAGTTGAGAAAACACAGTTATAGTTTGTGTTGAGATGACTTTGTAGTTTTCCTTTATTTACAGTCAAAGATCCTCCCGACTGATTGGATTAGATCTTAGCAGATACAGCTCGATCGTAATTTTCCTTTTATTAGCAGCACTTCTTGCAGTCAAGTTCTCAAATTTTCTCATCTCTTGTGTACACACAGATGTAAGATGAGAAGCCCACTATTTTTGTTCTCTCTTTTCCGTTGGATGAAGTCTAGTTTGGAGGCATTAAATCTAGCTAGGCTCAAGAGGTTAACAAGGAGCATGCATATTTTTCAAAGTCAATAGAATCATCTTTTGCTTCTGGTGGAGGGGGGTCCAGGTAATGGTAATGCACAAATCCTGAAACATCAATTTGTATTACACATGATTATTGATCATCCACGTACGGTATGTTAATTAGGATAGACAATGCGAGAAGAAAGCAAAGGACCTATACAGGTCTGATCTTCATATTGCTCTGTTGGGGGACCCCGAAAGAAAATAATAATAAAATAATATAGTTTTAAATATAAGGATGTACCTTTAAACGGAAGTAGAAATAAACTTTTTCTATAGAGGTAAGAAGACGACTATCAGAGTCACCTTCTTTACTCCACGCTCCAAATCCAAGGACTCGGGTGACAATCCTCCATGATCGATGCCAATGTAATATCCCCATTATACACCGGAGATTCACGCTATTCACTATGACCTCAAATAGTCAGGAGGTAGGGGAGAGGTGATAAGAACATTAGCCCTCTGCTCAAAATAAAACCCCCTTTTTATTTCTAAATAAAACCACACATAGCCCACTGTTGCAAACAAATGGCCATGGGCCTGTGCCCATTTGACTAGAAGGGTCGTTGGTGCCCCCTGCACTCGGAAGAGGCATTGCGCCTCTTCCAAGTGGCTCTTGCCCTAAAGTCACTGTCCCTCTCTCTTTTTCCTTTGACCCCACTGAAAAGCCACTATCCCTTTTTCTATTAGATAGCAAATCAGCACATAATATAAAAGGGTGCGAGAGTAAGATGTCTCCCTATGTAGCATATGTCAATCCAATTTGTCTCGATCGCTTTCTTAGACATTTCCCTTTAGACGATATCAATCTTCGCCCCAGGTAAGCATACTGAACTAGCGACATCGAGCTACATTTTCAAGACACAGCACTACAGATCACTAGGGGTACATCTAGAATCACACAAATGTGATTCATGAGCTCACACAATGATGAAGAGGGATGCATTCATCATTCTCATGTGCGGTTGAATACTACACATGTGGTATGAAACACATGTTGCGGTGTTCTTCCATTTACATGGACGTGTCACAATAAGATATTATAAAAATACCGCACGGATAGAAATCCAGATGCGACCTATGCAACTGATCAGAGTCTCATAAACTAGTCGCTCCTCTTGAGCGTCTTCTTGTGACTCACGTATTCAGATTTTACAGGCGCCACAGGATTGTAGCTACATCCACATGGCCGATCTGAGTCAGATCTCATCTTGGCCTCGGCCAAGGCGGCATATTAATATTACTTGGGATATTGTGCTTGCTCCTTGACCTCTAAGACGTCGCAATAGCAAATGTTTCATCTTTGCTTGCTATCTATAAGCGCCAAAGGTGAACCACCCATGTGAAGGGGTTGATATTCAAGCCTGATGACACTCGAGAATGTGGAAAGCAATCAATCATTCAAGTAGATATTAGTGAATAATAAACAACCTTTAATGATGTTGAACATTGTAAACTATTACAATTTATAATTTACAAAGACTCATAGACCTACAATAGGTAACAAAACTTTCTCCGACTATCTACTTTGTTAGTGGATCAGCTACCATTCAAGCATAACTAAGTTGTCAGAGCGTCACTAACCCTCTTCCCAACAGATCCCTGATGTAGTGGTAACGAATATCAATATGTTTTGTTCTGCCATGATATTTAGGACCTTGGGCGAAGGCTAATGCCGATGTGCTATCTACATACAGTAATACACTCTCATCTCTATGAGGTGTGATGGCTAATCACTGTAGAAAATTCTGTAGCCATACTGACTCCTGACTTGCGGTAGAACAAGTCACATATTCGGCCTCCATTGTGGACAGGGCAATGTAAGACTGTTTCTTACTACACCACGAGATAGTTTCACCAGCTAATAAGAACACGAAGTCTGAAGTGGATATACGCTCATCTCGATTAGCAGCCCAATCCGCATAATTGTAGCCGATAAGTTTCAATTCACCTTTCTTGTAACGTAATACATAATTTGACGTCCCTCGTAAATATTGAAAAATTCTTTTGACAGCTTTCCAATATGCGGGACTTGGGTTACTCTTATAGCGGATAACTAAACTCACTGCGAGGCTAATGTCTAGCCGAGTACATAACATGGCATACATTATACTTCCAATCACAGAGGTATATATATGACACTCTGGACATTCCTTCCTTTTCTTCTTCATTTTTGGGGTATTGGCAAACACTAAGGTCACACTCGTTATCAAGTTCAATATCAATGAGCTTTGAATTATGCATTCGGAAACGCTTCAAAATCTTATTAATATATATTTCTTAAGACAAACTCAGTGATCTTTCCGAGCAATTTCGCATAATTTTCACTCCGAGCATATAGCTCGCTTCACCCATATCTTTCATCTCAAATACGGAAGATAGTCATCTCTTAGTGGCATTGATTAACTCCATGTTATTTCTAGTGATCAATATGTCATCAACATAGAATGACAAAATGAGGAATCTTACTCCCACTCGCTTGATATACACACAGTGGTCCTCTTCGATCATCTTGAAACCATATAAGATAATCGTCTTATGAAATTTTAAATACCAATGTCGGGATAGATTGTTTCAAGCCATATATTGAGTGTGCGAGGCGGCTAAATTTTTGCTATTCACCTATAGTTTCAAAGTCTTTTGGCTAGACTATATAAATCTCTTCGTCTAGTTCTCCATTGAGACATGTAGACTTGATATCTATTTAAAAATATTTCAAATCAAGATGCGTGACCATAACCATAATGAGGCGAACAGATAAGAATCTCACCATCGGTGAGAATGTCTCATCATGCTCAATACATACAAATGTACAGGAGCAAAAGAAAGTAAGAGATAAACAACTATGCAAGGGAGCCCCGGAACAAAGTAATCCCAAAATGAAGTAACCTTCTATTTACAATCTTCAAAAGATCTACATGCATCTTACAGTCCTTCATCAGCTGATTCTACGATTAAAGATTAGGACATTGCTAATTCAGGGTTTTAATTAATCCTTACTTTTCTGATGAAAATTGATACATTGCTCATTCAACAAACGACAATAAAAAGAAAAAGAAATGGGCACAATGTTGTACAAGTTCTAATGATGGCACATTTAATCTCTAAGGCCCAGTTTAATATTAGAATAGGATATCTACTCCCATGAGAGATAAATGTGGGCTCCACGTCCACATCTCACACACAAACCTGCTACCCAACCCCGGGTAAGGTATTCGAGTCTCTTGGGCTCGAATACCTTATCCTACTCATTTTTCAAACTGGCCCTAAAAGCTATTGTGAATTCCCTCCTAAGTTTGTCATCCACTTCTGCAGCTTGATCACCGCAGCCTGTTAGCAATGGTCAGGACCATATGGGGTCAGCGTTTGGTTGTCTTGGACTCTGAGAAGCTACTCACATGAGACGTGAGTGGCAAAATCATCTTCTGCGCAGGGAATTTTGAGTCCTCTCATTGGATGTTGGAAACCAATCTCTTTCCTCTACTCTCTGCAGAAGAGTTTGGAAAGAGGAATGCTTCAAGTAGGACAATAGAATCACAAACCATCTCCCTCTCTCACCGACGTAGACTGCGAAGTGGTCTTTACACACATTGACGACCATCATAGAGGACTGGATTCTGGCTCAGTGCAGCCGTCCGATGATATGCTGAAGCCCAATGCCCATGATTTCCTATGTGATGGTGACTGTGTACAGAATAGGAGTGTTGGGAAGAGAACACGATAGGGAAGCAGCTGAAGACGCAAGAGTTCTGCGTGTCGTATGGTCACAGGCCAATGACCTCTTTTATAGCCCAACCACTGCAGTTGCACTGGCAAGACAGACAGACCTAGTCACCCCCCCTTGTCATACCTCTTGAAGATTCAAGTAGGTATTATCCCTCTACTACAGTTCCAGAGAGAACAAGCCCACATGGGGAAGCTATGGCCAAGTTCTATATGGATGGACAGGCTACACTGGCCATACCCTGTGGCAACAACCTGCTGGCTGCTGGTCATAAGCAAATTGAGCATCCTTCCACGTGAACTTGTTCTAGCTTTTCTTTAGGGTTCTGAACATCTGAGAATGATGGGGACACATGTTTCATGAACTGTAACCTCAATCAAATGCTCCCTACAGCTGCAAGTGGTATATATATCTTGAGCACATGCTTAATGGTAAGGGCTTTCGGAGAAGAAAGAAGGGCACTTAAAAAGAGGGACCATGATATTTTTTTTCCAAGAAAGATATTCATAATATTATGATTTTAAGAGATATTTTAAAAAAATAAAATTCCCCAGTGTTACTCATGTAAAAAATCTCCGAGAGAAATTAAAAATGCACCAAAAGAAGGTAGCCCTGACTTATCTATTGACCAGGTCCATCCCGATCCCTTTGTGTGGAAAACTATGATCGTCTTGTGATGCATCCAAATGGACCACACAGAAAAAAGGGAAACAAGAGAGAAGCTTTCCACGTCTCCATCCAATGGAACCCGCCCCCCATCCCCCCAGCCACTCACCCACCCATATGTTCGAGACAATGGCAACTCAAATCCTGTGTCCGCTGGCAGACTGGCTGGTGAAGGCTTGGCCACGGGCTTGAAGATGCTCACCTGGGTCAGGGCATGCGTTTGGTGGGATCTCTTGCAGGTGGTCACTCTGGGCATCTGCTTATCTGAATCTCCCAACTGTTGGGAATGAGATTTGCTGTTCTCATGGCTCAATACCCTTCGGTGGAACAAGACACATGACCCTGCTTCAGACACTACAATGAGAAAATGTTATAGCTATGGCGCGTACCTACGACATTGTTCAGTCGTTGGAGTAGATTGACTTATACCTGTGACTTTTATGAAAATAATATTATTTTAACAATTATGTGGCCAGTGTCGTAGGTAATGTATATGTTATACCTATGAGTTTTACGCAACATGGACATGGCACAAAAATAACGTAGGTATAAACGTGTCCCCATACCTCACAACGTAGGAAAAAGACTCAGACGGTTACGTCGAAAGTATAGATCGGACCGGCCCCTTTATATGACAGAGGCATAAATTGGGATTATGTTCTGCCGTAGGTATAGACCTAACTGCCCCCAGACAAGTCCTAAGAATAGGATATAATTTTTATCTATTTGATGTCAATTCGTATGATCACTCCCGTCTTGTACATAGAGGCAAAAATTGGGGATTCCCTCCCCCCAAATCTCCCTCCCACTCCGTATCCTCGAATCCCTACATCCTCCTGATACATAGAAACACACGTCGCTAATATGTCATCTACTAAATTTAATTATCGACTCACAAATAATTAAAGAGAGAATAATTATGTGATGAGATCGAGTCGAATTTATAGAGACGTTTAGATTTTAGAGTTAAAAATTTTAAATTTTTAAGATTAAAATATCAATGGGGGAATAGGGTTGAAAAGAATAATATTAAAATTGAGAATTTAAAATTAACTAATTTAGACGAAGGAACACTAAGAACTAAGGTTTAAATTACTAATTAAACAAGTGAAATAAAAACACCACAAGCATCACACTTAGAAAAGAGAAAGAGAGAGAGAGAGATTAAAGGAGAAAAATAAGCAAAAGGACAACACCACTCCACTAAATTACTATTAGAGAGAGAGAGAGTTTACAAAGTATTTTTCTAAAGTAATTAAACTTAAGACAACTAGGGTCTAAAGAAGAAGTAGATCAAATTATTAAGAAAATACTACAAGAAAAGAGGAGAGTTATTAATTCAAAAAAAAAGAATTAAAAGAAAGAAAAGAGAATGAGGGCCTCGTGCCTTTCGTCGCCTCTTCTTCCTCCTCCTAACACTCGCACCGCAGCAAATTAAAACACCCAACAGAAAAACCAAAACGAAGCTTGAAACCACAGAACACTGAACCCTCTCCCTCGTCTCCGATTAGATCCTTCTATAATCCCTCGACACCCCACAGTTCGTCGCCTTCACCTTCTCGCCCCCAACATGCGCGCAGACACGATAAACCCAAGTTTCCTTCCATACGACGCCTTCCCATGCATTGTCGTGCAACCTTCCTTCTACAAAACTCCCGTCACACGCTTCCACGTAACACGAGCACGAGCACACGGGAGAGCCCTTCCACGTTTGGCAATGTCAGTAACCTGTTTCCATAGCATGCGCCGCCACACCCACATGATGCGCTATTCCCATGCATCCAACCTGCCTAACACACGGGACCGGCAACCGCCTAACATGTCATCGCGCTAGAACAACAGGGGCGGTGAAGCTTCTCTTCGACGCACCACCGCCCAACGTGGCGACCACAAACCGCTAGGGGGACACTGTTGCAGTGACCCGCTCCCTGCGCTCACGTGCAGCTTTTCACGTACGTGAGCACAAACCATAGGCAACCAGGGTTACACGCATGACATGAGGTGCCATCTTAACCCCTTCACAAATAAAATTATCATTTAGTCCCCCACAAAAAATAATATTATCAATGAAAACTAAAAAATTACATAATCATGTAATATTTATTTCTCTGAAATATATCTCTAATTCCATGTGTTACTTCGTAACCCATAATTTAATTATTTACACATAAAAATCTAAATTTAGTATGAGATTGAGCTTAACTATAAAAATTACATAATTACTTCCATTAAATCTTAGAAAATGATGTGCATAACATAAATAAATATATAAAAATACATAATTATTACACCCCCAACTTACCCATTGTTAATCCCTTAGTAACCCAAACAATCAAAAAGTTAAGGACCACCGAGAGTTTAAAGATCTCATATCTCATTTCAAGATTATCCTTCACAAATTAACTTAATTAGGATCAAGACTATGGAATCATTAAAATACACTAACCTTAAAATTAGAAATTCATCCTCACAACTTTCTTAGAACACACGCAAAATTTTACAGCACTTGTGCTCGTGAGTCTAAATCTACAGCTGGACAATTGCATTCCACATATTACCATTCAAATTATGTGTATTTCAACTCTACACCTCCTATATCATAATTTTATAATGGGAGCTTTCACTATGCCTCTTTTTCCTTTTTCCTTTTTATTTTTTGTCTTTTTCATTACACATGGTGTTGAATATCCCTTTAAAGTTTGACGCGAACTTCAACACTTGCCTTAAGTGAAGAGGCCCGGTTGTTAAGTTCAGGGACATTTTCTATTATTTTCTTCTTCTTCTTCTTCTTCTTCTTTTTATTTTACTCCTACCTCACTTTATTCGATAGGTACCTTTTTCCAAGAATGTTTCTTCAACTAGAAAATGTAAAGTATCAGACACCATGCACACCAAATGATAGAAGGCTTATCCTACTTGCCTCATTAGTGTGCAAGTATTTTTTTAGTGCTAACGGACTTTAGGTGATTCTAAGTTAGTTTTCATAGTGTTCATTTTCGTTTTATTTTCTCACTTTTCTCTCTTTTCT
Source organism: Amorphophallus konjac (assembly GCA_022559845.1). NCBI lineage: Eukaryota > Viridiplantae > Streptophyta > Magnoliopsida > Alismatales > Araceae > Amorphophallus > Amorphophallus konjac. Next base: position 50,557,617 of record CM040118.1, read on the forward strand.
TTTTCGTTGGAAAAAAAAAGAAAATGATATCTCCTTGATCTCTTTCTCGCTAGACTCGATACTCGAAAGAAGACATCGAGGACGCACAACGAGACCCTATATCGGCCGACGGGAAAACTACTCAGAAGTTAAGGTCAAAGAGGGGATCCGTGAGTGCGGATGTGTAAGGTGATGGATGACATCCCCATCGATCACGAGTGATCAATGTTTATTTATATCGGATTGAATCCGAACACCTTGATTCACTTGATCGGCAAAGGTGGTGAGACACCATAAAAAGCCATGATATAAGAGAGGGAATAATACATTTATGATGAGACAGCACATCGATAATTGGGCTCATGAAAGTGGGAAGGAGATAAACATAATCATCCACATTTCATTTATAGAAGCTATGAAAGACATTACAAAGATACAAGAGTTCTTTTCTATCACATACGTAAGCCACGAGACAATTCCATCATAAATAGCGGTCCCCAGGTCAATGCTTCGAAAGGAACTCGACTATACACATAGCATTATCCCGAGCGGGATTATATGTTGGGAAGTGTCGGTCCTGAAAGCAGTAGTAGTGCTGGTGTTGAATTGGCTGTGCAAGGATCCAGTTTCCACTCGAGGTGAGCGACCGGGAATCCCTGAGAGTGCTAGCATGCCAAGATGGTTGCATGTTCGGAGTGCCGCAGGTTGGAACAGCAGATATGCCCATGTGGTGGGACATGACACCATGACATAGCTGAGACATTTAGAGGGGCGGTGGCACGTCCGCAACCGTAAGAGGGGCGATCGGGAGGTAACTGATCTAGAGTAAAACTGGTGTCTGGGAGGCAAAGGACATCTACATTATAACTGACCCCAAGCAAAACTAGATTTAGGTCAACGACTGGGCCAGGTCAGATGAAATATACATCAGAAGGATTAATTATAGTCCATGACATGATTCGAGTCAACATTGACTGAGATAGTTGAATAAACTAGAACAACCAGACCAACTGAGATAATTGGATGAATAGAGACAATCGGGTCAACAGAGACAGCTAGATCAACTGAGAGAGACAGTGATGGGGACATCGAGGCAAGACCGTCCGCATTTTATTTGTATTTATGTCCTTTCATATTTGTATGTATACCCTTGTGTTATATGGGTACGCAATTGTAAGTCTTAGTGGGTTTATATGTAAAATTCCAGTAGGCCCAATCAAGGGGGCCCTCACCCCTTTCCCATTGATCCACCTAGACCATGTGGGGTTGGTCAACCATCCTAGGTGGCCATCTAGAAGGTTGGAATGCCAATTGACCACATGGGAGACAAGTGGATTAAAAATTCAAAGGTAGGCTACCTACCTCACCTACCTTGTCCCCCCATTAGAATTAATTAGGAATTTCATTTTTTTTATTTTATTTGAATCAACTATGAAGTCTCTTAAATGCCCCTCCAGATCCTAGATCTAAGGGTATTCATGGTCTTTTTTTATTTATTATATAAGTCATGTATTTCTATTATTCTAGAATTAATGAAGAGAAAATTATTGAAAATCAAGAGTGTTCTTGAGCCCCTCCTCTCTCCCTCTGGTTTCTCTCCTCCAACCTCCAGTTCTAGAGTGATTCTACCTTCTATCCCCTCCCCTCTATCTCCGGTGATCATCTGTGCCGCCGCCGCCGCCGCCGTTCGTGCCGCCTTCGAGCCACCGCGGAGCCGTCTTCAAGTTTCTGTCTTGCTGGACAGAGGTGTAGCTCGTAAATTCTTGTTGCCAGCCACGAGCTCCGATGGATTTGAAATTTTGAGGGTGTGTTATTTCCTTGAATCCCCACCTCCACCTAAATTTTCACGTCCAAACTCCTCCATTTATTAATTTTCCATTTTCGTTCATTTCGCATTCCCAGATCTGTTTTGTCTCTATCTACAGTGACAACAGCTCTGCATTTCCCATCTCTAACCACCTTTTTAAATTTTCTAAACCCTCCCATTTTTACTGGGAGTTTTGTCCATAATCCCCTACATCCACCATTTTTCTTGATTTTTGATCTGCTCTCTATCCATTTTTCAAAATTTGTGTTCTATCTCTGCTACAGTGCCTTTAGTCAGATTCCAGATCCGACCCACTGTTAGTGAACAAATCCTATCAATTCGTAGCCACATCCAAACTTGTCCAAACTAGTTTTTCCGTCTTCCTAGCTCAATTTCCTACACCTTTGATGAAGACCTCAAGATCTGAATCGGACATCTACCCTACGGTCAACGATAGTTCTCAGAGGACAGCCCTACAGATCTGAGAGTTAAGCCACTGTACAATAGCAACCTTCAAAATTCACCAATTGGAAGTGGATGCTTTGTTATTTTTCTATAAATATAGAGAGTTTAAGCCCTTCGAAGCAGCTTTCCAACGGCGCCAGTTTCGTCGCATTCCGACGTCGGGGCTGATCGCAGCGTCCGTTCTCGCCGGAGCGCGCGCCGAAAAATAGAACTGGCAGATCCGTGGCCGGTCATTCCGACCGGTGCCGAACGGAGCCGCCTGGCCTCCGGCCGGCGAGCCAGCGTGCTGCCAGCCCAAGGAACACTTCCACAAGTGTCCCCACCACAGTGGTGACACCGGATCCCGCACGGTCCCTCCGGATAGCACGTGGGCCCCACCGTCACGTGTTCGGGTGCTGCCGAATCAACGCGAGAAGCCGCCCATCAACCCGAATTCGGTCCTCCCGGACCCCATTGTGTAGCCCTTTACCTCCCTGTGTGGAGTGGGCAGCGATTTGTGTTGCTGTAATACTGTGTATTATTGTTCCGGGAGTACGAGTTTCGGCCGGGTCCGTCTTCCCCACGCCGAGCGCGTGGAGGTACCGTTCTCGCTCCCTACACTCGGCAGTTGCTTATTTTCATATATACTTGTTTATGTCACTACTAGAGAGCATGTTCTAGGATCGTAGCTCGCTTTATATTCATATCACCGCTGCTGCGTGAGAGAGCGTTACCGTCCCGTGACTCGATCCGGGCACAAGTGAGAGCCGATCACCCTAGCTCATTGCCGGTTTCTCAACCGCGCACGTCCGACGCTTCCCTCGTTAAGGGACAGTCACGAGCTTGTCGTGTCCGTGGTCTCGTCCCGCATCAATTTGGTATCAGAGCGAGGTTGAGTCTAGGGTGTCCAAAACAAAAAAAAAGAGTGTCATTTAAGTCTAAGTGTCTAAGTCGGTCTTAGGAGTTGCATTTGCATACCATTCGTCGGTATATAAAAAGGTGTTGTCCGAACGTTAGGATACGCATATCGGGAAGGTCGCACACTTGCGCGAGTGATCTTCGGATCGATTAACTCCGCCCCGTATCGAGTCTTGGTGTCTTGTCCTTAGTGTGCATGCATCCCAACCTTGCATAGTCGGTCTAGTGTCATGTCCAAATGGCCTTTCATATCCATTCCTAGGGATCCATTCCCGTATTTTGGCAACTATGGCCAACCCATGCCGACCCGTCCAAGGCGATAAGTCCGTGTCCGAGTACATTTGGGACTATGATAAGTATCGGATGGAATATGGAGTTGGAGAGGATAGCATCACGATTGCCTTTGAGTTCCGGAGAGGTTTGCAGTTTCACTTCCAACTTGAATGTCTTGTCCGCGACGCGTTCTCGCTGGCACAATCTTATAAGGTCGCTCTAGAGGTCGAGCCCTTTGAGTCTCAATTTTCTCGCTCTAGAGGTCGAACCCTTGGGCAAACATCTACCTCCCAACCGAGTCCCGAGCCGATCGGACTACCTAACCCAATTCCTTCACCACCCGAGAGTGCTCCATTATCACCCTCACCTTCCGATCTTAATTCGGAACCCTCTCATTTGGAGCCACCCAAGCCCCAGCCACCCGTGTTTCTAACGGGTACGCTTTTCATCGCCGAGCCGCTTCTTAGTTGGCTCAAGGATGGCTTGGTCTCACATCCCTCCCCATCCATGGACCCCACCTTACCTTTAGTGCCGGTCAACTCATTCCATACCACATTTCGATCTAGTCACCATGTTGACACGTTGGACGATCATGTTATGGGACTAGACACGCAATGGAAGTTGACACATATGTTGGCCCGAGACTTCGACCAACCCACGAGTCGTAGCTTCACCCATCCGGCCTTCGGGTCCATTACCTCCGAGTGCACCGTGGGTTGTATCACCACGGAGGTTCTTCTACTTCTCCCGCTACCGAATGAGCCCGACTTCATGACTTTGTGATGCGACACAACCTAGGACTTAGGCATACCGGCACAAACGCACACCAAACGGGCCGATATCGGCGGCCAACTCACGCGGCGCTTACCCAAGCCCGGGGGTAACCCGGCGATGCCGAGTTGAGTTCGTGGGGCTGAACCCTTGCTGGTAGAGGGCCAGCAAGGTCTGAGGGTATCCCAAAGGGTTTGGAGAGCCCGAATTCAACGGGGCCGACCCGGAGCCGAAGGCTCGGTACCCACTCTCTCCCACGGTGCTCACTCGGATTCGTGGCAAATTATGAGTTCGAGCACTCTCTCACCGGCCAGCGGAGCTAAGAACTAACATTGAATGGAAAGCACAAATAATTAGAGCAAGGGCAGGGAACTTACTCGACCGGTTTGAAGAAACCGGTCCGGTCGGAGACGTGGGCGCGCCGGGAGGCGCGGGTTCGGACCCGGCGCCGCGGCGATGAAGCTTGAACGGCGACCTGTATTATTACAGCATAATTCCCCAAAGGAAATTGGGATTTAGGGGGCTGGGAACTGAATAGATACAGGGTAATACCACCACGCAGGGTGGGGCCTTCCGCCGGCCAAGCGGGAGCACAAGACGACGAATAAAACTTCGAAAGAAATGCCGACGTCGATTCTGTCCGGTTCTGGAATCTGTGACCAGCAGCTGTTGAAGTGGCTGTAGATCGCACTCTGGAATTTTGCCGGAGGCGCGGTTGGTGCCGTTGGCTTCGTAACAGGGTAGGGATGCAGCACAATTTTTCTGAATTTTGGTTCCGCCCGAACCTGGTCGCCACGGACGACTGAGCGGGGACCCCGTTCTGGTTCTGTGCAGGGGCAGCTTCTGGACAGCGGCTTGACAGGGACACCACGAGCAATCCCGAGCTCCGTTTGGTGCGCGGCAGGTGGCGTTGGAATCGTGGGGACGACTACTTTCCAGCGGCACTGGTCTCGCCTCAGTCGGATGTCGGTGTGGACGTGCAGGTCCCGTTGAGTGGGGAATGGTCGGAGGAGGGGATCGGTGGACAGAATGACCCAACAGTGGTAGGAAATTGATAACTTCACACCTTGAGCTCCGATCGACGAACCGCCTTCTGTTCCTGAGAGCTGACAGAGAGGGGAGGAACTTTGCTGAACGGCTCGGAGTCGGATTCCGTCAGGGTTGGGCGTGGTGGTGGTCTCCCTCAGCTTCTGGTCGGGTTCAGGAGCCTCCTGTGCAGTCGTGGGAGATTGGCCGCTGCCGACGCTCACGAACTCGGAAGAGGACGATTCCACCTCGCCTGGTCAGAAGACTCGCCCACGCACGTTTTTGATGAAGAACCCGGAAGCCGATTCTGCTTGGAACTGCTCCCAATATCGACTGCAACTCGGGCTTGATTTCTGCCTGCGAATGGAGCTGTTTGTGGAGGGGGGATTAAGGGGGATGGAAGGGATTTGTGGGTTTGGGTTAAGGGAGGGGGGGGATGAACGTGGCTGGGGTTGTAGGGGGGTGCTTTTGGGAGGTGGGGAGGTAATGGGGTGGTGAGAGAGAGAGGAGGGAACACCCAAATTCGAAATTGGGCCTTGGGGAGATGAAAGGGTGCCTGGGAAGATGAAAGGTTGTGTGGGGAAGGGGAGAGAATGCCTAGGGAGTGGGAGTTCTACCTAGGGGAGGGGAGAGGACTTAAATGAGGGATATAGGGAAGGGGGAGGGGTCTTAATTAGAGGTGAAAGAGAGGAGAGAGAGTGGATTTCGAATTTGGGGTGGGGATGAGAGAGAATTGGAGAGAGATAGAGAGAGAGAGGGAGAGAGGGAACTAGAGAGAGAGTGGGGAACTCAAGAAGGCTTCAACCAAATTTCATAAACTTTTCATTCAAAATGTCATTGCCTCCAAATGGGGATTTGGGGTCCTATTTATAGGAAACCCCCTTTTACATATAAGACCCTGGAAAAACTTCTAATGACAGAATGCCAAAAGACACAAGAGAGAGGGGAGGGGCAACCATGGGCCAAGCCCATTTGGGTTGGGCCTAATAGCCTCTTAATTAACCTATGACTCAAGACTTAGGACTTAATGACCAAGAACCTAGGGACATGACTCAAATAAAAGGAAGATTACATAATTTAAGACTCAAATAAAATGTAAAAATTACATGACTCGATCAACGGACACATGGAGAACATAGTGGCATAGATGGATGATGATGTAGCTCTCAAGAAGATGAAGGGACGGGCGATGTCCCCATCATACTCCCGGGGTGCGGAAAACTCGACTCCGTCGAGTTAGAGTCTTTCTTCCCCCGGGGGTGTGGTGTTGCCGCCAATCTTCCTACGGAGGCCGTTCCTTCCACCCGGTGAGGTAGCATCCATACACCTTGCTCATGTTGGTAGTGACTTGTCCACCCAATATTTGTTCTCTTGGCTCACGCTGGGCTCTCTTGGCTAGTGGACTCTCTTCACGGGTGGGAGCTCTCTCAAGGGGGGAAGGGGGCTCAAGCCTCTCACTAGGTTCCACCGTGGGGGCCTTCATCGCAAACAAGTCGGCCACTTTGAAAGTGGAGCTCATTCCATACCACTTGTGGAGGATTTCCTCATAAGCGCCGATGTGCCTCACATCTAGCAAGGGGCCAGCCTCATGGTTCCTCACTTTTGGGGTGGCTCCCGAGGTGAGCCACTCCATCCTTGCCATCGCGGGGTCACCCACATGGGGATGTTGGGAGTAGTGGCGAAAGTCGGCCAATCCAATGTACGTCCCATTGTTAGTGTGGTCATGCTTGCAGAGGACATTATGCAATTTTATGAATGGTGACCTTCTAAATATGATGGGAAGACTTGGATGTTCAAAGGTGACTTTACCTTGGACCTTGGGAATTGGGGAAGGGAAGTGTCCAAGTGTAGTGAAGACCCGACTCTCTTGGAGGGGTGGGGGTGGACTCATGCACCTAAATGCTTGGACCCGTGATGACTCTATGCATGGGGTGGTATGAGACTTCTTCCCTTTGTGCCATGAGATGATCTTAGGGTGAGGGGAGTGGGCAAGGAGCATGATGTCTCCAAGGGTTGGGGATGAGGTCCAAGGGTTGGTGGCCTTCCAATGTGAGGGGTCAAATGGATCAAGGTAGTTTGAGGGGTTGGGGAAGGTGTAGGTGGGCAAGGGGATGTGATGGTAATGGGGTGGTGGGAAGGGACCATGTGGGCTTCTTTGGGGCAAGCTATCGGTCATGGGTAGAACTATGAGAAGCTTGCTTATGTATGGACCCTTGGTGTAGATGGAGGTGAGGGTTCCTATTAAGGAATGGGAGAGGCTAAGAGATCCCATGGTATTTCTTCCTAAGGCCAACAAATTGGTTACCATCACTTGCCTCACTATCCCACTAATCACATCCCTCAAAGTCCCTACAAGGTAGGAGGGTTGGTAGGTCGTGTGGAATGGGGGAGTGGTAATGATTGGGAGGTTGTTTTCTATGTGGGGTTGTAAGGCATGGAGGAGGAGGCCTTGTTTTAGCCATTGGATGAGGGGCTCTCCTACGTTCACAAAGCTCATGGAAGGTTGGGTGGGGAGGCATGGTGCGTCATGGGATAAGACACGGAGGGAGAGGCACCTAATGAGGCTCAATGGGTTCTCATTGCCTAAGGATGATTCTCCTTGGTATTGGGCTTCATACTCATCTTCCCATTCTTGGGAAGCCTCATAGACCTCGGTCTCTTCTTGAGAGTCCCCTAGGGTAGGGGCTCCTTCAATCATCAAGTTGGACATGGCTCTTGAGGGACATTGGTTGATGAAATGACCATAGCCCTTACACCCAAAACATTGGTTCCTTTGCCCTTTGGAATTCTCATCTTGCCTTGGCATGGATGGGTTAGGGGTGGTCTTGGTTTGGGGAATGGTGGGGAGGGAGTTGGTTGGTCGGAATGGGGGTTGGGGTGGAGTTTTCAATAAAGGGGTTGGGTTGGGCCGGGGTGGTGGGGTTTTCAACAAAGGTGTTGGGTTGGCATGGGACCCCATGTTCTTGGAGTCGGGTAGGCGTGGGAAGACCTTTGGTGGCCTAGCAAAGCGTTCGGCATCTCGGGCTATCCGGTAGGCTTGTGGAAGGGTTTCAACATCCCTCATGTAGAGTTCCTTCTTGATGTGACTTTGAAGGCCATTTCTAAACCTAGATAGCGTAACCGAGTGCTCTTCCCGGACTCCACACTTTAGGACATAGTAGTCAAATTTCTCAATATACTCACTCACGGTCATACCCTCTTGGGTGAGACTATGCCATTCATCTAGGAGGGTTTGAGTGTGGGAGAGGGGTAGGTACTTAGTCCTAAGGTGGTCCTTCATGCTTTGCCAAGTATCAATGGGTTCTTGACGTCTTGCCACCCTAAAACTTTCTAGGTTCAACCAATAGGTCTTGGCAAGTTTTGTAAGTTGCATCTTGGCTAACCTTACCCGTCTCTCCTCACTCATGGGGTACCACTCAAAGTATTGGTCCATGGCATTTTCCCAATCTTGGTAGGCATTTGGGTTGTGGGACCCATCAAAAGTTGGTGCCTCAACCTTGATCATTCTAAGTAAGTGGTGGTCCGGGTCCTCCCGAGGGCGCCTTTCATCACGCCCATGGTGTCGGGGTCTCTCTAAATCATAATAGGGGTCATAGTCCCTATCAAAGTCATCATAGGGAGGCCTAACTCTATAGTCATGATGCCTATGTGGAGGCTCATTAGGTCCCCTTTCAACTTCATCCCGAGGTGGCCGAACTCTAGGACCTTGATTCCTAGGTGGGGTGTCATAGAATTCTCTCTCAATTTCTTCCCTTAGTGGTCGAGCTCTAGGGCCATGGTTCCTAGGAGGTGGGTTCTCAACTTCTCTATCCAACCTTTCTTGGGGTGACCGTGCCCTTGGTCTTTGGTCCCGGGGTAGGACATGGGCTTCCAACCGGTCTAGTCGGGTGGTGATGGCTTCAAGGTGTCCCCTAATGATGTCTAGATTTGGATCACGGGGCTGTTGAGGGGCTTCCCTAATGGCTTCATGGTTATCTTGGAGAATTTGGGGATTGGGATCCATGAAAGGGGTTGAAGATGATGAAGGGGGTTGATATGAGGTACCACTCCGAGTGGTCATGCAAGAGGGCTAATGATGGGACCATGCAATGAAGACTCCGAATGAAACGGCCCTAAGACTTGACTTGTGAGAACAAGCCAAAAACTTGCTCTGATACCATTTGATGCGACACAACCTAGGACTTAGGCATACCGGCACAAACGCACACCAAACGGGCCGATATCGGCGGCCAACTCACGCGGCGCTTACCCAAGCCCGGGGGTAACCCGGCGATGCCGAGTTGAGTTCGTGGGGCTGAACCCTTGCTGGTAGAGGGCCAGCAAGGTCTGAGGGTATCCCAAAGGGTTTGGAGAGCCCGAATTCAACGGGGCCGACCCGGAGCCGAAGGCTCGGTACCCACTCTCTCCCACGGTGCTCACTCGGATTCGTGGCAAATTATGAGTTCGAGCACTCTCTCACCGGCCAGCGGAGCTAAGAACTAACATTGAATGGAAAGCACAAATAATTAGAGCAAGGGCAGGGAACTTACTCGACCGGTTTGAAGAAACCGGTCCGGTCGGAGACGTGGGCGCGCCGGGAGGCGCGGGTTCGGACCCGGCGCCGCGGCGATGAAGCTTGAACGGCGACCTGTATTATTACAGCATAATTCCCCAAAGGAAATTGGGATTTAGGGGGCTGGGAACTGAATAGATACAGGGTAATACCACCACGCAGGGTGGGGCCTTCCGCCGGCCAAGCGGGAGCACAAGACGACGAATAAAACTTCGAAAGAAATGCCGACGTCGATTCTGTCCGGTTCTGGAATCTGTGACCAGCAGCTGTTGAAGTGGCTGTAGATCGCACTCTGGAATTTTGCCGGAGGCGCGGTTGGTGCCGTTGGCTTCGTAACAGGGTAGGGATGCAGCACAATTTTTCTGAATTTTGGTTCCGCCCGAACCTGGTCGCCACGGACGACTGAGCGGGGACCCCGTTCTGGTTCTGTGCAGGGGCAGCTTCTGGACAGCGGCTTGACAGGGACACCACGAGCAATCCCGAGCTCCGTTTGGTGCGCGGCAGGTGGCGTTGGAATCGTGGGGACGACTACTTTCCAGCGGCACTGGTCTCGCCTCAGTCGGATGTCGGTGTGGACGTGCAGGTCCCGTTGAGTGGGGAATGGTCGGAGGAGGGGATCGGTGGACAGAATGACCCAACAGTGGTAGGAAATTGATAACTTCACACCTTGAGCTCCGATCGACGAACCGCCTTCTGTTCCTGAGAGCTGACAGAGAGGGGAGGAACTTTGCTGAACGGCTCGGAGTCGGATTCCGTCAGGGTTGGGCGTGGTGGTGGTCTCCCTCAGCTTCTGGTCGGGTTCAGGAGCCTCCTGTGCAGTCGTGGGAGATTGGCCGCTGCCGACGCTCACGAACTCGGAAGAGGACGATTCCACCTCGCCTGGTCAGAAGACTCGCCCACGCACGTTTTTGATGAAGAACCCGGAAGCCGATTCTGCTTGGAACTGCTCCCAATATCGACTGCAACTCGGGCTTGATTTCTGCCTGCGAATGGAGCTGTTTGTGGAGGGGGGATTAAGGGGGATGGAAGGGATTTGTGGGTTTGGGTTAAGGGAGGGGGGGGATGAACGTGGCTGGGGTTGTAGGGGGGTGCTTTTGGGAGGTGGGGAGGTAATGGGGTGGTGAGAGAGAGAGGAGGGAACACCCAAATTCGAAATTGGGCCTTGGGGAGATGAAAGGGTGCCTGGGAAGATGAAAGGTTGTGTGGGGAAGGGGAGAGAATGCCTAGGGAGTGGGAGTTCTACCTAGGGGAGGGGAGAGGACTTAAATGAGGGATATAGGGAAGGGGGAGGGGTCTTAATTAGAGGTGAAAGAGAGGAGAGAGAGTGGATTTCGAATTTGGGGTGGGGATGAGAGAGAATTGGAGAGAGATAGAGAGAGAGAGGGAGAGAGGGAACTAGAGAGAGAGTGGGGAACTCAAGAAGGCTTCAACCAAATTTCATAAACTTTTCATTCAAAATGTCATTGCCTCCAAATGGGGATTTGGGGTCCTATTTATAGGAAACCCCCTTTTACATATAAGACCCTGGAAAAACTTCTAATGACAGAATGCCAAAAGACACAAGAGAGAGGGGAGGGGCAACCATGGGCCAAGCCCATTTGGGTTGGGCCTAATAGCCTCTTAATTAACCTATGACTCAAGACTTAGGACTTAATGACCAAGAACCTAGGGACATGACTCAAATAAAAGGAAGATTACATAATTTAAGACTCAAATAAAAATGTAAAAATTACATGACTCGATCAACGGACACATGGAGAACATAGTGGCATAGATGGATGATGATGTAGCTCTCAAGAAGATGAAGGGACGGGCGATGTCCCCATCACTTTGCTTCCGAGGGAGGAGTCATATTTCCTATACACGGTCCCATCTACCATGACGGAGGAAGGTGACCACCCGCACCTTCAAGAATTTCACGATTGGGACCATGTCATGTTGGAATCCATCTCACGGGGTCATACCTTCTTCGACCCTTTTGACCCCTTCACTAGTGAATCTCCCGAGTCTCCATCTTCACTTCACTTCCTCCGCGGAGTTCACTATCATGCCTTTTCCACTCGGGCCAAGCAACCTCCACATAGTCATAGGTCCGAACCTTCATTCGGGGGTAATGAAAACTTTGGTTTCCCCGATCCATCTAAACCACCCGCGCCTCCCGGACTTCCCACATCCAAGCCCAATGTCCATGATTGGTGCATCGTAGGGTGTCTAGGAGTTCCCCATGACGTTAACCTCCGGTTACGTCAAATGCATGCATGGCACACATTCGGGTGTCCTGGTCCGCCGTCACCCATGTACGGGTCAGACTAACCATAGATTTGTCTAGAGTCATGCATGAGTCCATTTCTTATTTGTGTGGTTTGCATATGTGTGGTGCATGGTGAGTCTGCATGTGTCTTGTGTAAGCTCGTTGTCGATCTCTTATGAGTAAGAGGCGATTGGACTCACTCGATGAGTATGGGATCGGTTCTACGTCTATACTCGGATCAGTCACCTACAGGGACTCAGCGGTGATTCCTAGTGAGTCTTCGAGCCGCCACCTCCCCTTTTGAGAGTGCCCCACTCGGAGTGTCCACCTCTAGCCCGTAGCAGCTTGTGCATATCGAGTATATATGGAATGAGCAGGTGACGGTCACTTGGAGTGAAGCATACTCGCGTTACTTGGCAAGGTGATGGATCCGCCGGAGTACTCGAGCATCCATACCCCTACTCGACGGGGTCGAGTTCCTCCCACCCGGGGAGAATTGATGGGGACATCGAAGCAAGACCGTCCGCATTTTGTTTGTATTTATGTCCTTTCATATTTGTATGTATACCCTTGTGTTATATGGGTACGCAATTATAAGTCTTAGTGGGTTTATATGTAAAATTCCAGTAGGCCCAAGCAAGGGGGCCCTCACCCCTTTCCCATTGGTCCACCTAGACCATGTGGGGTTGGTCAACCGTCCTAGGTGGCCATCTAGAAGGTTGGAATGCCAATTGACCACATGGGAGACAAGTGGATTAAAAATTCAAAGGTAGGCTACCTACCTCACCTACCTTGTCCCCCCATTAGAATTAATTAGAAATTTTATTTTTTTATTTTATTTGAATCAAATATGAAGTCCCTTAAATGCCCCTCCAGATCCTAGATCTAAGGGTATTCATGGTCTTTTTTTATTTATTATATAAGTCATGTATTTCTATTATTCTAGAATTAATGAAAAGAAAAATGTTGGAAAATCAAGAGTGTTCTTGAGCCCCTCCTCTCTCCCTCTGGTTTCTCTCCTCCAACCTCCAGTTCTAGAGTGATTCTACCTTCTATCCCCTCCCCTCTATCTCCGGTGATCATCTGTGCCGCCGCCGCCGCCGTTCGTGCCGCCTTCGAGCCGCCGCGGAGCCGTCTTCAAGTTTCTATCCTGCTGGACAGAGGTGTAGCTCGTAAATTCTTACTGCCAACCAAGAGCTCCGATGGATTTGAAATTTTGAGGGTGTGTTCTTTCCTTGAATCCCCACCTCCACCTAAATTTTCACGTCCAAACTCCTCCATTTAGTAATTTTTCATTTTCGTTCATTTCGCATTCCCAGATCTGTTTTGTCTCTATCTACAGTGACAACAGCTCTGCGTTTCCCATCTCCGATCACCTTTTTGCATTTCCAAACCCTCCCAATTTTACTGAGAGTTCTGTCCATCATCCCCTACATCCACTATTTTTTTTAATTTTTGATCTGCCCTCTATCCATTTTTCAAAATTCGTGTTCTATCTCTACTACAGTGCCTTTAGTCAGATTCCAGACCCGACCCACTGTTAGTAAAAAAATCCTATAAATTCGTATCCACATCCAAACTTGTCCAAACTAGTTTTTCCGTATTCTGAGCTCAATTTCCTACACCTTTGATGAAGACCTCAAGAGCTGAATCGGACATATACCCTACGGTCAATGATAGTTCTTAGAGGACAGCCCTGTAGATCTGAGAGTTAAGCCACTGTACAACAGCAACCTTCAAAATTCGCCAATTGGAAGTGAAGGCTTTGTTATTTTTCTATAATCACAGAGAGTTGAAGCCCTTCAAAGCATCTTTCCAACGGCGCCAGTTTCGTCGCATTCTGACGTCGGGGCTGATCGCAGCGTCCGTTCTCGCCGGAGCGCGCGCCGGAAAACAGAACCGGTAGATCCGTGGCCGGTCATTCCGACCGGTGCCGAACGGAGCCGCCTGGCCTCCGGCCGGTGAACCAGCGTGCCGCCAGCCCAGGGAACACTTCCACAAGTGTCCCCACCACAGTGGTGACACCGGATCCCGCACGGTCCCTCTGGATAGCACGTGGGCCCCACCATCACGTGTTCGAGTGCTGCCGAATCAACGCGAGAAGCCGCCCGTCAACCCGAATTCGGTCCTCCCGGACCCCATTGTGTAGCCCTTTACCTCCCTACGTGGAGTGGGAAGCAATTTGTATTGCTGTAATACTGTGTATTATTGTTCCGGGAGTACGAGTTTCGGCCGGGTCCGTCTTCCCCACGCCGAGCGCGTGGAGGTACCGTTCTCGCTCCCTACACTCGGCAGTTGCTTATTTTCATATATACTTGTTTATGCCACTGCTAGAGAGCATGTTCTAGGATCGTAGCTCGCTTTATATTCATATCACCGCTGCTGCGTGAGAGAGCGTTACCGTCCCGTGACCCGATCTGGGCACAAGTGAGAGCCGATCACCCTAGCTCATTACCGGTTTCTCAACCGCGCACGTCCGACGCTTCCCTCGTTAAGGGACAGTCACGAGCTTGTCGTGTCCGTGGTCTCGTCCCGCATCAGACAGCTAGATCAACTGGGAGCTGGGCAGCTGGATCAACTAGGAGAGACAAGCTGGATCAACTGTGAGTTGGGCAGCTAAGTCCTTGAAAGCCAAGTCACCTAAGGACGGGACCATTATAGTGACTGAGGATATATAATATTATGATATTCCAACAATTTCTTCATAATATGTTGATAAATGGCGAGACTCAGATGGAGATAATAGACTTGGGCGGAGATAATCAAGCCAAGTATACCGAGGAATTCAAGTCACTACCGTTGGAGCAACGCTTGCAGAGCAAAATTCAAGGTCACCGCTGGAGCAACACTTGCAGAGTAGAGCCAAGACTACCTGTGCATTCATCCAATAAGTTCTCTAGATGCCCCTAACTATTGGTCTTCCTTGAGTATTTATAGACAAGGAAGAGGAGGAGTTTCACTGAGGGAGAGCGTTGGAATCCTCAATTGGTCCCAACTTCAGGGCTCCCAACTTTGATTGGGTCCAAATAATGTGCTGGTGAATCAAACTCGATCAGGGTAAGGCGTTGGACGCTTGCAATATCACCGGGCACCAAAAACTTAAATTTGGCCGGAGTATAGGCGTTGGGCACCTTCATTTGACCGAAATAGGCACTTGATGGAGAGAGGGCGCTGGGCGACCACTTTTGGTCGAAACAAGGTGTGGAGCGCCCATATTTTGGTCAGAATGAGGCGTTGAGCGCCCTCATTCGACCAACAGAAGAGGGTGGCCACAACAGAGGGCGTTGGAGTGAGTTGTTTGGTAAGAACAAGGGAATGAGCGCCCTAATCTGGCCCAGGTAAACAACGCGCCAGCGCTGGTGGCCATTGTTGGTAAAAACAAAGTGTTGGATGCCTTCTTTCCTCAAATCATGGTCATGGGTGCCCTACTTTCTTCAAATCAGGACGAAGAAGGAAGAAGAGGATGACGTTGACGCAGCACGAACAAGCCTCTTAGAACAACAACACAACCCAGCAACGGCAGAGATGCGATGGCTCTGCCATCAAAGGGTGGGAGCTCTATATATAGTGTTTAAGGGCCTAAAGAGTTCGTCGAGGAATCAAAAATCCTATTGGGACTTAATTTCCTACGGGCAATCCTAATGGGGTTTAAGTTTCTTTGTTTGATCTCACCCCTTACCACATCACCAGCCACTTCCCTGTTAGACTACAACCCTCAATCTCCCATGCACGTCGTCGAAGGTGATATGGCTTTTAAGATCACCCATTATGTGTTTTAAGCAAGAAGCCCATTATGCATTCACGGCCTTCGTGAAACCCATTAGCTTTGGGTTCAGGTTTTTTAAAGTAATTTTTTAATAGGGTTCGGCCACTAAACTAATTGTTCGTAACATTAAAGGCCCATTAGTTGACTTAGTAGGGTATGGCCTTTTTAAGATTGATTAACTGGACTTTTATCTTTTAAAGATTTATTTGTAATGTTTCCAAAATCCATAATTTAATATTAAGGCCCATTATCTCATTTAGCTATTTATATTTTACTTACAATAGAATTTTTATTTCTCATAATTTGTTATTTGACTATTATTACATAGTCAATTTTATTTATTTTCTATCTAAATTTTCGGGTTGCTACAGTACATATTTGAGCTATTCATTCATCATGTACTTGATATATTAGAAGCTTTAATATTTATATTGTTTTGATGTTGTAGGACTACAAAAGAGTATTATGATGGGATAGATAAATTTGTTCACTATGCCTTTATGAAGGAGATTCATGTCATAAGACATTGAATGTTGATGATGGACATGCAGTGACAGTCACTGCTAATAGAGCTATCCATGAAATGTTACTTGATGCATTTGAATTGTCAAGTAGTCCTCTTCGGGAGGGTGGTGCTTCAAATGATCTTATGTATCAGGTTGATGAAACGTCTCACAAATTTTATAAGTTCATTAAAGATGCCAAACAACCATTATATCTTGGATGTAATAAATTCAACAAACTTTCTTTCATAATAAGATTATTCAATATTAAATGCCTAGGTCATTAGATGTAGTGCTTTGACATATTGTTGAAGTTACTTAAGGGTGTTTCTAGAAAGGACTAGTTTGCCAGAGTCTTTTTATGAAACAAAGAAGATTATTAGAGAATTGGGTTATGGATATCGCAAGATAGATGCATGCCCTAATGATTGTATCTTATATTGGAAAGAGAGAGAGAATCTTGAGTAATGCCTTAAATGTGGGGAATCTCGTTAGAAAATTGAAGAAAACATGGAATAGTGTGGAGGGAAGAAAAATATGGGTAGGAAGATTATTCATCACTTTTCAGTGATACCAAGACTTGTACATGTGCTCCCATGTTGCAGCAAATATGAGTTGGCACAAAGAAAAGTATACAGAAGATGACATCTTAAGACATCCGATCGATTCACCATGTTGGAAATGTTTAGATGCAATTGATGACTTTCGATCGGAGAGTCGAAATGTACGTCTTGGGTTAGCAAGTGATAGGTTCAACCTTTTTAGTACTATGAGTGTTAGTCATAGTATTTGGAAAGTTCTATTAGTGCCTTATAATTTGCCACCTTGGCAATGTATGAAAGTCCCAAATATACTCTTATCCTTACTAATTTTTGGTCCAAAGGGGTCCGACAATAATATTGACGCTCATCTGTAGTCATTCATAAGAATTACAGATTTTGTGACGTAGGGTAGATACATATGATGCTTCAAAGGGTGAAATGTTCACCATGTGAGCATCATTGTTATGGACTGTTAATGATTTTCTAGCATATGTATACATGTCAGGTTGGAGCACTAAGGGTCAACTAGCTTTCCCTATATGTAATAAAGACACATGTTCCATGTGGTTGGATACTAGTGGAAAGTATTCTTACACCAGTCATAGGAGATGGTTAAAGAAAGATCATAAATTCATATTCATGTTACTCCGATTTGATAGAAAAGAAGAGTTAAGAGATAGGCCCATACCATTGTTTGGGGCTCAAATCTTGGAGCAACTACGAGGCTTGTATTTTAAGGTAGGCAAATGTCAAATCCAAGTGAAAAGGAAAAGGAAGCGGAAGAAGGTGGTGCCTATAGATGTCAATAAGTATCTGAACTGGAAGAAGCATAGTATTTTCTTTAAATTGTCATATTGAAAGTCATTATTGTTACATCATAACCTTGATGTGATGCACATAAAGAATAATGTGTGTGAAAATATTGTTGGAACACTTTTAACAATTGATGAAAAAATTAAAGATGGTTTGAAGGCTTGCCAAGACTTACAAATCATGGGTATAAGGTCATCTTTTCATCCACAACAAGTAGGTCCAACGAAGACAATTTTACCCCTTGTAAAATTTACATTGAGTAAACAAGAGAAGGAAATGATTTGCAATGTCTTGAGGAAAGTGAAAGCTCCATATGACTATTATTCTATAATAGAAAGGCGTTTTAACACTGCAGATAATTATGATTATCATGTGTTTATGCAATAATTACTTCCGATAGCTGTAGCACCCCAGACTAAATAATGGTGATTTAACTACCCTTTAGTAATTAAAAAAAATCTCAGTAAAATAAAAGAGGGTTAAATAAAGAGATATATAACTATATACATGGTGGCCAACCCTTGGTGTGTATATACAGATAAACCCCGTATATATATATTATGCAATACCTATAAGTAAACCCACTCATATATGTAAATATATATATAATACATGTATATATGAATCTTATAATTAAATGGGTCTAAAGCCTTTAAACCAATTAGAATGGGCCTCCCGTAACGAGGATAGGAAATTATTGAAGGCTTTGAGATTTTCCTTGTCATATTTGAATAGGATACGTGAGACCTTTAAGGGTCCAAAAACCCATTGTACAAGCTTAAAACTATATATACATAAAATATATTATGCATGCCAAGCCTTAAGTCACAGTGAAGAAACTACCCACATATTTATGTGGGTGTGCATATTTACAATACGATAAGATATATAGATATATATATATCTATATTCATCAACCCCATATATATATATATATATATATATATATATATATATATATATATATATATATATATATATATATATTATACCATGCAGATGAGTAACCCACTCACATATATACACATATGCAATACATATACATAAATAGGTTAACATATAAGGGCTTTCTACAAACCTAAAATCCTTAATCTCATCACGATCGAACCTGTTGGGGAGGCGGCGACGATTATGGCAGGGAAAGGATTTAGAGTAGGAAAGTTTAAACACCTATTAGGACTCTTACGTGAGAATTTAATTCCCATTAGGAAACTTAAGAACCCCATTTGGTTTTCTCTATAAATACATGGCCATCGGACGCAGAAGCATCCTTTTACTGTTGTTGTTCGTGGGTTCTAGCTGCTGCAGTTAGAACGTATCTATTTCCCCTGCTGTCGTGTGAGAGGAGAAAGACTGAGCTTCTTTCACGTCAACTGCTGCTATTTGCTGTTGCAGTTACAGTTCTGCTGCCGTTGTTATTCTTATTGTTGCTTCCCTCTCTCTTTCGTTCATCATCCCAGGCAACCCGACAGGTAGGTGATCTCTCTAACAGCTAAACTTGTTAATAAGGATAATACGCAGACATGATACTATCAGCATGCTTGTGTTTTCGTAGGTTCATAGTCTCCAGTTTTCTCATAGGTGTTCTCAATATCTCAAGCTAAACACTTTAACCAATTAAATCTTATAAGTTCTCTGCATATATCATGGCCGTAGGTGATCTCTCTAAAGCCTAAACACGTTAATGTTGCATGCAATTATCATGGTTTTTATGTAGGTGTCTTCAATATTTCAAGCTAAACCCATTAATTAATTGAACCTTAAACGATCTCTGTATATACC
This sequence comes from Amorphophallus konjac, assembly GCA_022559845.1. Classification (NCBI taxonomy): domain Eukaryota; kingdom Viridiplantae; phylum Streptophyta; class Magnoliopsida; order Alismatales; family Araceae; genus Amorphophallus; species Amorphophallus konjac. Next base: position 50,577,044 of record CM040118.1, read on the forward strand.
ATGATGCTCTGCTGTATCTGTAGGTGACCTCTCTCCAGCCTAAACTCGTTAACAATATATGCATCATGGGTTAATTAATATCTAAATTCTATATGTAAAGACACTAAATCATTTGCATGCTTTATTCATATTGTTCTGTATATAAAGTAAATATCGACCCTTATATGGTCGCGAAATCAGTGAATGACGGCATAACCCATTCCGCTATTTCTATTCAACGCTTTAAACCCCGTCGTTAAAAGCTTAGCTAGTTAATAATTGAGCCATCTTTGAAAATTAATAACTATAGAATCATGTATCCTAAAATTATGTTCGGCATATTTTTGGAACCTCCATCTTATTCTCCTAATTTTCATATAATTAGATCAATGAAAAATTATTAATTTAAAAGTGACTCCGTTTATTCGGTTAAAACCCAGCATGAACTTCAAGGATTTTTATCTTATAGATCAGATAGAATTTGTTGTGTATGTGATTTTGATGATTACAAAATGCCTTTGTTGCTTAGCCTTGTGCGTGAATGCTCTTCACTTGAACTGGTTGTGGAAATGATCATAAACTATTTCTTTTGGGATATCATCATGTGGATGCATTGTATGCATTGTAATTCTATAAGGCTTATCATCATGTGGATGAATTGTAATTCTACAAGACTTATCATCATGTGGATGCATACGTGCTTTGAAGTTAGCACAAACATTGCATATACATTGTCTCTACACTTGGTGAGATTGCTTTGTATTTAATGAGAAGCCTCTGTGAAAAACATACTTGGATAAATGTCATTTTGAGCATCATGTCATATTGAGCCTCTCATATTGAGCATCATGTCATATTGAGCCACATATCATGAATGTGTACTTTAGTAATGCTAAATGAATGGAGGGAATGATATGTGGTTTGATGAGCTTGTGAATTGATCACATGGAATGTGACTCAACATTGTTATGCGTACCTTGATTCCAAATTTGTTGATCATGCAATGGTAATTCAATATTGGAACTCCATGATTCTTACATGAACGATTCAATAAAAGAACAAGCATTTAAGGACAATGTGACACTCAGGTAAAACAATGTTATAAGTTCCATCTTTCACTCTTGGAATAGGATCAACGAAGCAATTTATTGTGAACATGGTCATAGTGTTAATGCTTGATGTAAAGATCTTAATTGTCAACTAACACCTTACTTTATCATATTTTTCAGGATGAAAAATCATTGTTGATCTTCATGGGATTATGGTAACATTTATTCAATTGTTTCCCTTTGGTTTGATGGAGGTTTTAGTTATTTTTTAAACTCATACTGTCTTACAGTCTTCACCATTTTCAATCCAACCGTTGAATCTCCCTTCTAAAATTATATGTTGTAGCTCTGGGAGTCCTCTTTCCAACGCCTCCAGTCTTGCTTCGATCGGAGTTCGGAGCTAGGAGAATTAATTCCTGTCGCCGAAGCGCGCAGAGCTGTTTTTTTTTTAAACCTGCTGAAAGGGGTCGACCCCTGTAACCCAGAACCTTAAATCAGGTTCTGTTTGGGTTCTGGAAGCACGAGGGTCGACCCCTGGGGTCGACCCATTGAAAGGGTCGACCCTGGGGTCGACCCCTGTATCCCAGAACCACATTTTAGGTTCTGTTTGGCTTCTGTGAGCCCGAGGGTCGACCCTGGGGTCGACCCCTTCCGGTCGAACGTCCAACCACCATCTTTGACCGCCGTTTTCTTGCCCCAAAAGTCCTACCAATCACATCCTAATGCCCTATATCACTCCCTAATTCGTGGATCTGGTCTCCAAGCTGTCCCTTGACCGTTCTAAGCTTATAAAACATCCTATTGGAGTGAAAACCCTAAGGAGATGGCTGAAAACTATTCTTTGGTGTGCAGGTTCGGAGTTGAAGCTTCCAAGCCCTCTTCCACCTTGATCTGAAGTTGAAATTGAAGGGAAGAAGCTTGAATCAAGGCCCAAGATCATATACAACTGAAGGCTGCATCTAAAATCAAGATTCAACCTCTATTCATGTTGCATCTCTTCAAAATTACTTCAAGAACGTTCTTCATCCTGTAGAAGCATTTCATGAGGGAGTAATCTTGATCCTTCACTTCTATATGTTTTGTTTGAGATTGTTCAAGGTTTTGAATGGGCATCTAAGAATGTTCTTTGTTCACTCTCTCTTGCATATATATATGAGCTACAATCTTTGTGATACAGCATCTCTAATGCTCATGTGTTCTTTCGTATAGGTTGAAGATGAAGAGGGGGATCTCTAAACCATTCATTTCTATACTCTTGGTTGAGATTAGCTTAAAGTTTGATCTTATTATTTCTATCTATTCTTTCAGGTGAAGAAGAGATTGGAAGAAGGAAAAGAGGAGCGGCTAGAGAAGAGGGAGAAGATGATGTCAAGATTATGAACATCTGTCAACGAGCAAGGAGAATCAGATTTTGATGAAGAAGGGGGAGCCTTATACTTGATGCATTCTTCTAGTTTACATCTATAGAATTTGTGTGGAAGGTCATAGTATATATTTGTGATTGTTACATATACATTTGACAGAATATTTTGTGTGGGTGTTCGGAGAAAGGGGTCTCCGAGTGTGTGTGTGGTCTCTTGTGTGTCGATCTATGCGGAGTATATCCGCGTGTGTTGTTGGGAGTTTTCTCCCGTGTGGTTGTGTAGGCCTTGTCCTACGTGTGTGTGGACGGAGTTGTGTCTCCATGTGAAGTATTCTGTTCGGGGTGTGTTCCCCAATGTTGTGGGTGTGTGTGTGTGTGTGTGCTGCTGTGGCAGCAGTTTGAGGCAAGGCCTCGTGTGTGTGTGTTGCTGCTAAAGCAGTGTGTGTGTGTGTTGGGGTTCGTCCCCGTGTTGCTACATTTTGTAGCGTGTAGTGAAGCCTCACCGGTTTGGTGAGGGGTGGACGTAGGGAGCCCGTCGTGGTCCCGAACCACCTTAAAAATCCCCGTGTCTTGTGGTTTGTTTCTTGTGATTGTGTGTTCTCTATCCTATCTGTTTGTGCAATCGTGTGAGCTCGGTGAGATTGAGTGAATCTAGTTTAAACATGTTTAGATTAAATTACTCAATCTTGTATATTCCGCTGTATGCTAGTTGTGTTTTTAATTGGACATAGTTTTTAGTAAAAGGATCTATTCACCCCCCCTCTAGATCCGTGTTCCTGCACTATGTGACCCAACAATTGGTATCAGAGCGAGGCTCTGTTGTCCCTAGATCTCGCGATCTACAGAGTGATCCCAGTGCATTCCACAATCATGAATTTTTCTACTGAACATATATCAATGAACTGTTTGCCAATCTTCACTGGTTTGAATTTTAATTCATGGCTAGGTAAATTGTGTGTGGTGATCAATTCTATTAATCATAGTCTTTGAAAATTGATTTGTCATGGTCCACACATATTACCTCTAGATGAGACCAAGTGGTCTAATCAGGATAAAATGATGCATCATGATAATGTTACTGCTTTGAGTTTATTGAAAGCTTCTGTAAGTACTAACGAATATCCATTTGTATCTTCTTGTAGGACGGCAAAGGAGCTCATGAACCAGTTAATCAAACATCAAGAGAAGGAAAGGTAAAAATGTCTCATGGCCAATGATGCTGATCAACAAAGTGACCAAAATACAGAAGAGGTAAATTCTGATTCTGAAGAATTTACTCTTGACGATCTTGTTGAAGCTTATGATGAGTTGGCAAAACAATATAAGAAAGTCAAGTCAGAAAACAAAAAATTGAAAAAGAAATCTGAAAACTTGGTCCATGAAAATGGTTCTTGTGATAAATGTTCTGAGCTTGTTAGCTTCAATGAACTTTTAGAGCATGATGTTGAATGTCACAAAGAAACTATTGCTTGTTTGAGAAATGAGAATGTTGCACTCAAGAATAAAATCGATCAATTGGAGAAAACTGAAAAAGATCTAAGAAATAAAATGGAATCAAACTCAATTGATCAGGATATTTGCAATGAATTGATTATGAATGATAAACTTACAAATGAAAATGAAGAACTTAAAAAGGAAAACAGTGCTATATTGATTCAGACATCTCTGGTTGAAGGCAGCATGAAGGTTCTTGAAAAAGAACATGTTTTGTTAAAATCTAAAAATGAAAAACTGAAACATCTAAACACAACCATGTCTAAAAAATTACTTGCTTTTGAAAAAGAGAAAAGTTTGGTTGTTGATGATTCTGAAAAGATGCATGTGCTAGAACAAATGATGGAGAGCTACAAAACCATCAATGCCCAATTGAATGAAAAAATCATTTCCTGTGACAATGAGATCATTTCCTATGAATTGCATAATTCATCACTTGAAAAAGAAATTCTTGATCTGAATGCTTCTTTGTGTAAGTTTGTGAATGGGGAAGAAAATCTGAACAAGATATTGGGGACTAAGGTGAATTTCCAAAAAGAGGGGCTAGGCTATAATCCTGTGAACAAAAAGAACTTTGAAAATAAAGTCTACACATCATTTGTCCATAGTTCTAATATAGCCAGCACATCCAATGGGTCTCCAAATTAATCTGTTCCTCAAACAACAAAGTAATCAAATGAAAGTCTGAAAAAGAAACAAAACTTGCATCAAAAGACTAAAAATGTTGCTGGTGTCACGATGAATGCCATGAAAAATCTTGTTGCACATACACATGCATCCACAAAGAAAATCTCATGTTTTTATTGTGGTGAACTTGGCCATATGATACATGATTACTTTTTGATGAAATCTGAAGATCTAGAAGCATGCAAGAAAATGAATGGCTTCACAAAGCCAAGAAAGTTTCTGAACTCAAAAAGAACTCTTGATAACTCTTATATTCATGCAAGAAGACCATTTGAAAGATTTGCTCCTTTGAACTATTTTCATTGTAGAAGGTTCGGTCACAGGATGAACAATTGCTTTAGTTTGAAAAATGATAACATCTCTACAGACCCACATAAATTTCATGCTCATCCTGTTGTGAAGAAGAAAAATTTCCATGCTTATAATGATAACATTCATGCTAAATCACATAAATTTGATTATCATGTTTATGAGAATTCTGTGAAGTCTCTTGGTGGTTGTCATTATTGTGGTGAGTTTGGGCATACCATGCATGTTTGCTCCTCAATGTATTTTGATGATATGCATGCCCAAGAACTGTGGAAGGCACCCTCTAGAGGTGCAACTAACCATCCAGGACCAAAGAAGGTTTGGGTACCCAAAACAACCAAATGAGAACTTTGTTGCAGGATTGCATTGAGGTCAGGGGAAGGCTTTAAGTCGACTTGGCCAGTTCTGGTGTGATGCCTTGGTGAACATGGGCTTGTCCCTGAGTTGATACTTGAAGCTCATCATTCATACTTGTAGCTCATAGGAGATTGTCTTGTGGAAGAAAAGTATTGATATTGGCCTTCTCATTTGTATTGAATTGATATTGACATGAATTGAGCTCTTTACTGTGCAGGTTTGATAATGACCATCAACCCCTGAAATCATGGTAAGAATTCAAATGTTTGAATGTATCACCATGTGCCTAGATGGAGTTTAATTCATGTTTGGCATTTCTGGGCTCAGATTAACTGTCTTAGGCAGTTTTGCTTGTTCCTCAGTTGGTGTCGAAATGCCCATCTTGAGGACCGATTGGTTTGAACTTTTACCCCATTACCCTTAGAGTTTCTCTTCTTATCCTAAGGAGTTTTGAAAGGGTTTTGGCATGGGGTTCTTGATCTTGTCATATCCTTATGTGCTGCCTTATATGAAATACGAATTTGGGGTCTCAATGGAACTCCTTTGGCAAATATCGATATATTTCTTACAGGAGAGAAAGAAAGGAACATGTTGATGAAGATTACAACAAGCGAAATAAAGCAAAGAATCTGAAAATGTCAATAAAGGTAACTCAAGACAAAGGTGAGAAAATGAAGTGTTTGTAAGAAGCTCTTTGGTCTTGATGTTAATGCCATATCTTGATAGACAATGATTTTGAAGTTTTGAATACCCCTTGGTTGCCTTTGACAATGTGGATGATTGTGATGACCCAGAGTTCAGGATACGGATATACCGATAACATCAATACACCAATACCAAGAACTGGGGAGGCCACCCAAGAGGCTGATGAGGCCCCCGAAGGGTTAGTGGGGGTGAGCTGAGGAATAAGCATAACGAATTAGAATCTTGGGCCGCGCAATACAATTAAGTATTAAAATTAATACAAGTGCGGAAGCATTTCAAAATAAACAGAGTGATATATATATAAGCTAGTCCAGAGTCACAAGCACTAGTCCACAAAAGTACAACTACACGGGGCATACCCCGGCAAAAGTACCACACAAGCCTCAAAAAGGCAGCTCGTGCACAGCTGGCAGCTAGGAACGGTCCCGAAACAGCACACTAAACTCCGGGAGACGGCGGGCGCGGCTCACCTGAAAGGAGAAGGGTGAGTCACAGCCAGACTCAGTAGGGGTCACGCGGATCCCTACCTCGCACTAACAAACAGTCATGCATAAATAACAGCGATAAGAGCATGCATTTAAATAAATAACATGCAATGGCATGATTAACTAATCAAAAGAAAGCTGTAAACTCTATCTACGCAGGTATAACAGCTAACACATGCCAATAATAATTAATGCAAGCGACTGAAACTAAAACTACCAAATAGAAGAAGCTGCGACTAATCCAAGCAACAAGGACGGACAACCACTGGGAGCAGAAACCAGATGCGTCCACTGACGACTTACACTGCGTCTCAAGCACTCGCAGTCGGCGAACGACAAGCTGAGCGCGCAAACAGTACCAGACCAAGTGACCAGTCGGAGTGGCACCCGTCGGTGTCAGTCCTCAGTCTCCGACCACGTGTGCACACACTGACTCTAGCCCCGAGCCAGGCCCTCTAGCTAGTTTTCCCCCTTGGTAGGATGCTACCATTGGCCGGGAGCCCACGGAACTAGCTTACAAACCGTGAATGGGAAACACCCCTCCGCCATCCTCAAGCGGGTCGGCACTCAACAGACCTTAGGGCTACAACAGTGGCTCCATTGCATGGAAAGAAAAGCTATTCTATTGGTATAAAACACGCCACAATATATTAAAACAATACGAATATGGCATGAGTATAAAAAAGAACGCATAACAAATGGGCTAGCAACATATTACAACCATCAGGGAAGCGGCGGTCGAAGACCCACGCGCTACTTGGAAGTGGCGGTCGGGGACTGGCGCGTTACATCAGGAGTGACGCGCTGGTCTCCAGCCGTTACTTCCACCTGAGTTCCAGCTCAAAGGTGCAAGAGGGAATGTAACGGTAGGGGCCCTATGCGTTACTCCCAAGCAACGCGGTGGGTCACCGCCGTCACATCCACCCGAGGCCACCCAAAACAACTAACAGCGTTGAAAGCCACAGCAGGCGAAGCGACGCTCCGGTCTAAGCGCGTCAGAGGTGAGCGACGGTCGGCCGATAGACCGCCGGGCTCACCGCCTCACCTGGCCAACGGAAAACAACAGGCGAGTAACGGATGGGACTCCCACCGTTACTCTCCAAATGACGCACCCCCGATGGGCCGTTAATTGGAAGCGACGCGTCCACTATGGACCGTCAGGCAAGTGACGGTTCCTGGCAGGACCGTCACTCCACCTGGGTTACGGGCGGGTAAGGTTTATAAACCGAAGCCCTCCCGGACGGCTGAAAACGCCGGGTATCGTCGAAAAACCTGATAACCTGTCAAACCATGCATGCTATACAACAATTTAACAGCTAAATCTAGCACATGCAAGGCTTAAAACGCATTGAACTCAAAGATTTAGGCTAAAACCCCAAATATGGAAACATGGGCATCATGCATGCTACAGGGTACTAATCAACAAACGGGCTAAGGGAAACGATCCTAGCAAGATCGGGATTCCATCCCCCTACCTCTTACAAGCCGAAACAGACGAAAAGGCCGCATACACCGAGGTAGGCTCACCGAGCCTTCGAGTTCCACCCCGCTCCCACGATCACCGAACCATGCCGAAGTGGACACCTACGCGCTCCTCTCGACGCGAGGAATCCAACGGCGCCAATCTTGTCTCAATCCGACCTCGTCTCGCCCGCGTTCCCTAGAGAGGAGAGGGGACGATCGCACAGAGGAGAGAGAGAGAGAAGGTGAGAATGAAAGATCGACGGGGAGAAAGAGGGTGAGAGAGGGATTAAAAGAAAGAAAAAAAAGAAAAAGAAATTAATATATATATAATATAATCATTATATATATATATTAAAATCTCATTAATTCTAATAACCCTCAAATAACTCCAAATAAATCCAGAAAAATACCAGACAAATTCCTAAAAATCTAGGAAAATAGCCGAAAATTTCAGAACAAATAATAGAACAAAAACCGACAAGGATCCGTTAAGGCACGGGCCTTACAGTCCCTCCCTCCTTATAGAAATTTCGCCCTCGAAATTTACAACAACCGAAAAGGAGGAAACTGAGAAAGGACATATACCTCACTGGAACAAAAAAGGAAAAAGCTGACGCATCTCATCTTCACGCTCCCAAGTAGACTCATTACCAGAGTGACGCTGACAAGCAACTCTTACCAGAGGAATAACCTTATTTCTCAACCGCTGCTCACGACGGTCTTCAATTTTGATAGGAAACTCTGGCGCGGACAAATCAGCAGTCACCTCAGGCCATACTGAATCATCGAGAACATGAGAAGCATCTGGCACATATTTCCTTAATTGAGACACGTGGAACACATCATGAATAGCTTGCATGGCCGCAGGAAGTTGCAAACGATAAGCCACCTGACCAATAGCTTCAACAATCGGAAAAGGGCCAACGTACCGCGGACTGAGCTTTCCACGCTTCCCAAACCTGGAAACACCTTTCATCGGAGATATTTTAACAAACACCATATCTCCAGGTTCAAATTGTAGTGGACGTCTGCGCTGATCTGCATAGCTTTTCTGTCGACTCTGAGCCGTCAACAATCTCTGCCTGATCAGATGAACCACATCGGAACATTGCTGCACCATGTCAGGTCCTGTCAACAATCTGTCACCAACATCAAACCAGTTCAGAGGAGTTCGAGAAGGACGACCATAAAGTGCTTCATAAGGAGCCATTCCAATACTGGAGTGAAAACTGTTATTATAAGCAAATTCAACAAGTGGCAAATGCTGACTCCACGAACCCTGCCAATCAAGGCAACACAATCTCAGCATGTCTTCCAGAGTCTGAATAGTCCTCTCTGACTGTCCATCTGACTGAGGGTGATACGCTGAACTGAAAGCTAACTCAGTGCCCAAAGCTTTCTGAAAACTACGCCAGAAGCCAGAGGTAAAACGTGGGTCACGATCTGACACAAGTGAAACAGGAATTCCATGCAGCGGCACGATCTTCTGCACGTACAGCTCGGCCAACTTCTGCACATTCCAAACAACTTTAATCGGCGACAATCTGGCAGTTTTAGTCAATCTATCGACAAGCAACCAGATACCATCAAAACCTTGAGAAGTCCGAGGCAAACCCACCACAAAATCTGTAGTGACATGGTCCCATTTCCACATTGGAATCTCTAATGGCTGAAGCAAACCACCTGGCTTTTGATGTTCGGCTTTAACTAGCTGACAAGTCAAGCACTTAGAAACAAATATAGCCACGTCTTTCTTCATACCTGGCCACCAGAACTGCTTCTTCAAATTCTGATACATCTTGGTGACACCCGGATGAATAGCAAAACGAGAACCATGGGCTTCATTCAGAATCTCAAGTCTCAAATCATCATCATCGAGAACATATAATCTGCCTTGAAAACTAACAACTAGCTCCATGTCAAAATCCACATCATATCTTGATATAACACGAGCCAAATCAGAATCAGCCTGCTGGGCATCTTTAATCTGATGATATAAAGCTGAACCCAAAACCAGGCTAGCACAAACTGCCATCTTCGGATCAGCAGGAAACTCTACACTAAATGCCTCACTTGGAAGCTGTTCCCACAATTTCCATTCATGAAGCAACAAATGACTGACCTGAACTTTCCTGCTCAGAGCATCAGCCACAACATTCATTTTACCTGGCTGATAGGAGAGTGTAAAGTCAAAGTCTTTCATGAATTCCATCCATCGGCGTTGCCTGAGATTCAAATCTTTCTGGGAGAATATATACTGTAAACTCTGATGATCAGTAAAAATCTGAAATTTCTCACCATACAGATAATGTCTCCAAATCTTTAAGGCAAAAACAACTGTAGCTAGTTCCAGATCATGAGTGGGGTAATTCTCTTCATGCTGTTTCAACTGTCGGGATGCATATGCAATAACCTTACCATGTTGCATCAGCACTGCACCCAGACCTACTCGAGAAGCATCAGTACAAACTAGAAAACCACCCGAGTCGGAAGGCAAAGTCAACACAGGAGAAGAAGTCAATAGCCTTTTCAATTCAACAAAGCTAGCCTCACACTGATCCGACCAGACAAAAGACACATCTTTACGAGTCAATCTAGTCATCGGTGCTGCAATCCTCGCAAAATCCTGAATGAATCTGCGGTAGTACCCAGCCAAACCTAGAAAACTTCGAATCTCTGTTACAGTTCTCGGTCTCTGCCAACTCAAAACAGCATCAATCTTTGCAGGGTCCACTGCCACTCCATCACCAGAAATCACATGACCAAGAAAATGAATTTCTCGAAGCCAGAATTCACATTTACTGAGCTTCGCATAAAGCTCGTGATCCCTTAGAGTCTGCAGAACGATCCTCAAATGCTGCACATGATCTTCATCAGAGGCAGAATAGATCAAGATGTCATCAACAAAGATCACCACAAACTGGTCCAGAAACGGACGAAAGATACACTGCATTAGGTCCATAAAATCTGCTGGGGCATTAGTTAAACCAAACGGCATGACTAAGAATTCAAAATGACCATATCGAGTACTGAAAGCAGTCTTCTCCACATCGGATTCCCGGATCCGTAACTGAAAATAGCCAGATCTGAGATCTATCCGTGAAAAGACGGTAGCAGACTGTAACTGGTCAAACAAATCATCAATCCTGGGAAGCGGATACCTATTCTTGATAGTCACCTGATTCAGCTGCCTGTAATCAATACAAAGCCTCAGGCTTCCATCTTTCTTTTTTACAAACAACATTGGAGCACTCCACGGAGAAAAACTGGGATGAATATAACCTTTCTCTAGTAACTCTAGTAGCTGTGCACGCAGTACTTTCAATTCAGCTGGAGCCATTCGGTACGGCGGCTTTGCTAAGGGGCCGGTACCTGGAATCAATTCAATTGCCATCTCAATCTCTCGCTCTGGGGGCAAGCCTGGCAACTCGTCAGGAAACACATCAGGGAACTCACAGACAACCGGAATATCACAAACATCCCGTCGTGGTTTTTCAACAACAACCACTGAAGCAAGGAATCCCTGGCAACCTGCACTAAGCAACCTATAGGCTCGAATAGCAGAAATAATCATACGAGAAGATCGGGATCGAATACCTTGAAAATAAAAGGCTGATTTTCCCTGTGGTTGAAAATAGACTTTCTTCGATCTGCAGTCAACCACAGCTCCATAATGCTCCAACCAATCCATTCCCAGAATAACATCATAATCTGCCAGCTGCAACGCATACAATCTTGCTGGCAACTGGTGACTATCAATCGTCACAGGAGATTCTTCCAGACACAAAGGTGTAACCATGAAATCTCCAGAAGGCAATTCAACAAACAGCTCACAAGATACCTCAGAAGTCGGTTCCTCAATACAGGCCATGAATTCCTCAGAAATAAAAGAGTGAGAAGCACCAGAATCAAATAAGACACGAGCTGAATGACCATAAAGCATAATCGTACCTTCTACCAGATGGGACGCAACAGCATCAGCTCTAGTCAAATGAGAAACCTTGCCTTTCTGCTTCTTAGAACCAGCTGAAGATTGCTGAGAAGACGTCGACGCCTGAGAATAAAATTGTTGTTGAGCTTGCGGTGCAGGAGGTCTAAACTGTGGTTGAGGTTGAGAGAACTGAGAAGCTTGCACTTGTTTCGGCCTCAGCGGGCAATCCCGAACCACATGACCAGGCTGGTCACACCGAAAGCAAACAACAGGAAGAGAACACGGCTGGCCCTTGTGACGACCACCGCATCTCCGACACGTCCACGGATGACCCTCAGCTGAGCTCTGACGAGTCTGAGAAGAAGGTGCTGTCGGCTGCTGAACAGAATTTGTACCGGACGGCTGCTGGAAAAACGTCTTCTTCTTCTTCGTAAACCGCTTGAACTTGGGCTTGGAAGGAGAGGAAGCACTGGAAATTTCTGACTGGACCGAAGGAACACCTGGTACTGGCGATCGGTAAGCTTGTTGAACCTGAGCTACAGGCTGCACTGACCCTGCCTGAGGATACCCACCCGGTCTCGCCATCTCCAGCTCGAGTTCCACAGCTGTCTGGCACGCACTGTCCAAATCTGCAACATGACTAGCAATCAGAGGCATCTTCAACTCTGGCCTCAAACCTCGCAAAAATTGCTGGGTTTTCAAAGCTTCACTGGCCAGCACATGGGGCGCATACTGACCCAACTCCATGAACTTATTTCGGTACTGAAGCACCGTCATACTGCCCTGTGTCAGCTCCATAAACTGATACATCTTGTCCATTTGAAGACAGGCGGGAGTATAAGCACGCTCGAAAGTAGCAACAAACTCTGCCCAAGTGATCTGCCGAAGAGGTCTAGAACAGAAAGCGATCTGCCACTCGGCCTTCCACCACGTGATAGATGTACCCTGGAGTTGAAAAGCAGCGAGCATGACTTTTTCATCTTCAGCACACTCCATCGAAACAAACACGCGCTCGATCGCATCCAACCATTGCCTTGCCACCTCTGGATCAGCTTGACCATCGAACGCAGGCGGATTGAACATAAGAAATTCTTTCAATGCCTTGCCTCGACTGCCAGGCGCTTCAACAGGAGGAGCAACAATCGACGCTGGAGGAGCAACAGGAACAGTAGGAACTACCGGAGGAGGTGTAGAACCACTATCTTCCCTGGGCGCATCTCGAGGAACACGAGGAGGTCTTCCTCGACGAGGAGGCATAATTACACTGCCAAAACACAAATCAATCACAATTAATCAATCACACGGAAAACATCCTATGCCAGCAATGGACGACGCACTGGACTAGCTCTGGACAAAGTGCAAATTTCAATTCCTTATACAGATCCTCAACTTACGCTCTGATACCAACTATGACGACCCAGAGTTCAGGATACGGATATACCGATAACATCAATATACCAATACCAAGAACTGGGGAGGCCACCCAAGAGGCTGATGAGGCCCCCGAAGGGTTAGTGGGGGTGAGCTGAGGAATAAGCATAACGAATTGGAATCTTGGGGCGTGCAATACAATTAAGTATTAAAATTAATACAAGTGCGGAAGCATTTCAAAATAAATAGAGTGATATATATATAAGCTAGTCCAGAGTCACAAGCACTAGTCCACAAAAGTATAACTACACGGGGCATACCCTGGCAAAAGTACCACACAAGCCTCAAAAAGGCAGCTCGTGCACAGCTGGCAGCTAGGAACGGTCCCGAAACAGCACACTAAACTCCGAGAGACGGCGGGCACGGCTCACCTGAAAGGAGAAGGGTGAGTCACAGCCAGACTCAGTAGGGGTCACGCGGATCCCTACCTCGCACTAACAAATAGTCATGCATAAATAACAGCGATAAGAGCATGCATTTAAATAAATAACAGGCAATGGCATGATTAACTAATCAAAAGAAAGTTGTAAACTCTATCTACGCAGGTATAACAGCTAACACATGCCAATAATAATTAATGCAAGCGACTGAAACTAAAACTACCAAATAGAAGAAGCTACGACTAATCCAAGCAACAAGGACGGACAACCACTGGGAGCAGAAACCAGATGCGTCCACTGACGACTTACACTGCGTCTTAAGCACTCGCAGTCGGCGAATGACAAGCTGAGCGCGCAAACAGTACCAGACCAAGTGACCAGTCGGAGTGGCACCCGTCGGTGTCAGTCCTCAGTCTCCGACCACGTGTGCACACACTGACTCTAGCCCCGAGCCAGGCCCTCTAGCTAGTTTTCCCCCTTGGTAGGACACTACCATTGGCCGGGAGCCCACGAAACTAGCTTACAAATCGTGAATGGGAAACACCCCTCCGCCATCCTCAAGCGGGTTGGCACTCAACAGACCTTAGGGCTACAACAGTGGCTCCATTGCATGGAAAGAAAAGCTATTCTATTAGTATAAAACACGCCATAATATATTAAAACAATACGAATATGGCATGAGTATAAAAAAGAACGCATAACAAATGGGCTAGCAACATATTACAACCATCAGGGAAGCGGCGGTCGAAGACCCACGCGCTACTTGGAAGTGGCGGTCGGGGACTGGCGCGTTACATCAGGAGTGACGCGCTGGTCTCCAGCCGTTACTTCCACCTGAGTTCCAGCTCAAAGGTGCAAGAGGGAATGTAACGGTAGGGGCCCTATGCGTTACTCCCAAGCAACGCGGTGGGTCACCGCCGTCACATCCACCCGAGGCCACCCAAAACAACTAACAACGTTGAAAGCCACAGCAGGCGAAGCGACGCTCCGGTCTAAGCGCGTCAGAGGTGAGCGATGGTCGGCCGATAGACCGCCGGGCTCACCGCCTCACCTGGCCAACGGAAAACAACAGGCGAGTAACGGATGGGACTCCCACCGTTACTCTCCAAATGACGCACCCCCGATGGGCCGTTAATTGGAAGCGACGCGTCCACTATGGACCGTCAGGCAAGTGACGGTTCCTGGCAGGACCGTCACTCCACCTGGGTTACGGGCGGGTAAGGTTTATAAACCGAAGCCCTCCCGGACGGCTGAAAAAGCCGGGTATCGTCGAAAAACCTGATAACCTGTCAAACCACGCATGCTATACAACAATTTAACAGCTAAATCTAGCACATGCAAGGCTTAAAACGCATTGAACTCAAAGATTTAGGCTAAAACCCCAAATATGGAAACATGGGCATCATGCATGCTACGGGGTACTAATCAACAAACGGGCTAAGGGAAACGATCCTAGCAAGATCGGGATTCCATCCCCCTACCTCTTACAAGCCGAAACAGACGAAAAGGTCGCATACACCGAGGTAGGCTCACCGAGCCTTCGAGTTCCACCCCGCTCCCACGATCACCGAACCATGCCGAAGTGGACACCTATGCGCTCCTCTCGACGTGAGGAATCCAACGGCGCCAACCTTGTCTCAATCCGACCTCGTCTCGCCCGCGTTCCCTAGAGAGGAGAGGGGACGATCGCACAGAGGAGAGAGAGAGAGAAGGTGAGACTGAAAGATCGACGGGGAGAAAGAGGGTGAGAGAGGGATTAAAAGAAAGAAAAAAAAGAAAAAGAAATTAATATATATATAATATAATCATTATATATATATTAAAATCTCATTAATTCTAATAACCCTCAAATAACTCCAAATAAATCCGGAAAAATACCAGACAAATTCCTAAAAATCCAGGAAAATAGCCGGAAATTCCAGAACAAATAATAGAACAAAAACCGACAAGGATCCATTAAGGCACGGGCCTTACAATGATGAATGCTTGGCTGAATGGTATTGGAACATTTGAGCAGTATATATGAGAGTGTAGCCATTGAATGCCTTTTGCTAAACCCCCGATGTCATATAGGAATGCATTGTATTTTTCTGATCATCATTTCAATGATTACATGGTATATAAAATGGTGACATGTGGAAGGGCAGGTCAAGTCTGTCTTAAAGCAATCACCATGCGTGAGAATATGCCTCCGCCCGGTACCATGAATCATTTATGCATATGGCATCCAACTTAAATGAATTTTCTGAAATCATGCATTGATTATGGGGGAGTTTTGCATGCTGAAAATTTTGAAAATGATGTTTTTCCATTCTCTCAGCATGATGATATTGTGTTCATGGCTGAGCATCTTAAGGACTGAAGTTGATCAATGTTCCATGGTCTTTACCAATATGCCACTCATCTTTTTGGTTAAAAGCACAGCTGTTTTCAAGAAAAGTTCACATGTGATGATTTTGATGCTTTGAATAAATTTTCTGAATTCTCTCTTCAGAATAAAGTGGGTCCTCACATTTTAACATTTGGTAATGCATGTCATGCATTAGTTGCATTAGGTGCATATAGAGTGTCATGTGAAATTTGGAATCGTGCATCACATTGCATATTTGTAAATCACTCTCTACATATCATTCACATAGTACTTTTGGAAGATGAAGCTCATCGTGTGTCTTGTTGCATAGTTGGCATTTCTAGTATGCATATAGTGCATATTTTGAAATGCATCATCTTGAACATTTCATGTTTCATAAATGCCAAAAAGAATACTTCCATCATTGGTCATCATATCTGTCGAGCCAACATTTCAAGCATTGAAATTGCATACCTTTTCATTTTGCATTGCATATGCATATCTCCATTATATGCTTGCATGTTATTATATGCTATTCAACCCCTTCTTTGAAACTTCTAAGACCAAATACTCCATTGTTAAATAATGTTGCATCTGAGTCTTAACAAGTGTGCTTCATGTCAAACTCTTAGGGGGAGCATTTCATACTTGTTGCATTTACATAGGGGGAGCTACACTATCTTGTTTTGAGTTAAATTTTCTCCATACATATTGAATCAAATTTGTACACTTCGTGCACTTTAATGTGAAATTGAGTGTTATTCATATGGATATAGGAATTTCATTTCAACACTCTAAAGTAATTCAACTTGCTGCATGGATGATAAGAGACAGTTGAGGAAAAAGCTGCCTGCCTCCGCATAAAAAAATTGGTTGGAATGAAAGGCAGAGCAATGCTAAGTCTCACAGAGTAAACTGGGCACATGTCACCTGAGACGTGATGTCGTTCATTTCTGAAAAGTGTTGACTAAAGTATCTCTATTCAAATGAGGTGACAAGGTTCAGTATTCTGAGTAACCGGGGATTCTGGCATGAGCTCCATGTGTCTCCTCGCGTAAAAAGGAATTATGTTGAACCTGATCCTTCTTAGAAAAATTCAGATTGTCAGTATGAAAATTTCTGATGATATATTCGATTGAGGTAGAGCGAAGCCTCCAATACGATGTTCTCTAGATTGAAATGCAGTTTGTACACTTACTATTGTGTTTACTTGAAAATCTGGTTATCCATATGGCTAAACTTCATTCTCATGTTACTCACTTGCACATGGTAATTTGATTTGATATGTATTCTGAAAATTTGATTAATTGCAATGACCTGCTGTACGTCTTCTCCTATTTATCTGCATAATCCTCTAAGTGTAAACATGATCATTCTGAACTTAATGACTCACTTGCACTTTTCCTACACCTATTCCCTCACTGTATATCAATTGATATCACTTCTTGTGAAGGAGTTATGTTGCATGTATCTATAGATATCTACTTGATTACATTGTATGCATTTCATATCTCATCATTTTCATACATCTTGTTTCATACATTTCACAAGAAAACTAAAAATCAAAAATTTAAAAATCAAAAACAGTCATCTAATGTGTCAATGTCAATGGGGGAGCTTTGCATGTGATCTTTTCTGCTTAACTCATCAGGTCTTGCATGAGACAATACCTTTCTATGGGTGTTTGAGTGCTTGTTTGCTTGCTCATTATTGTCATGCCATACGCCATTTCTAATTGCTGCAACTCATGTGCATTTGCATATCGTTTTGTCATCTTGCATGACCACATTATCCACATTTGCATTTCCACTTTCCACAATTGGTATCAGACATTTGGTATAAGAGTTTCATTTCAACAATTGATTTTCAACAGCTCTGCAATTAGTTCATGCATAATTGTATAATCTGGTTGTCCATGGGTTCCTGCCCTTCTGGATTTCCCATCATGATCCCCATTTCTGATTATGTCAAAGGGGGAGAGAGCATTATAACATAATATTTTATCATCATCAAAATGGGGGAGATTGTTGTGTATGTGATTTTGATGATTACAAAATGCCTTTGTTGCTTAGCCTTGTGCGTGAATGCTCTTCACTTGAACTGGTTGTGGAAATGATCATAAACTATTTCTTTTGGGATATCATCGTGTGGATGCATTGTATGCATTTTAATTCTACAAGGCTTATCATCATGTGGATGCATACGTGCTTTGAAGTTAGCACAAACATTGCATATACATTGTCTCTACACTTGGTGAGATTACTTTGTATTTAATGAGAAGCCTCTGTGAAAAATATACTTGGATAAATGTCATTTTGAGCATCATGTCATATTGAGCCTCTCATATTGAGCATCATGTCATATTGAGCCACATATCATGAATGTGTACTTTAGTAATGCTAAATGAATGGAGGGAATGATATGTGGTTTGATGAGCTTGTGGATTGATCACATGGAATGTGACTCAACATTGTTATGCGTACCTTGATTCCAAATTTGTTGATCATGCAATGGTAATTCAATATTGGAACTCCATGATTCTTACATGAACGATTCAATAAAAGAACAAGCATTTAAGGATAATGTGAAACTCAGGTAAAACAATGTTGTAAGTTCCATCTTTCACTCTTGGAATAGGATCAACGAAGCAATTTATTGTGAACATGGTCATAGTGTTAATGCTTGATGTAAAGATCTTAATTGTCAACTAACACCTTGCTTTATCATGTTTTTCAGGATGAAAAATCATTGTTGATCTTCATGGGATTATGGTAACATTTATTCAATTGTTTCCCTTTGGTTTGATGGAGGTTTTAGTTATTTTTCAAACTCAAACTGTCTTACAGTCTTCACCATTTTCAATCCAACTGTTGAATCTCCCCTCTAAAATTATATGTTGTAGCTCTGGGAGTCCTCTTTCCAACGCCTCCAGTCTTGCTTCGATCGGAGTTCGGACCTAGGAGAATTAATTCTTGTCGCCGAAGCGCGCAGAGTTATTTTTTTTTTGAAACCTACTGAAAGGGATCGACCCGTGGGTCGACCCTGGGGTCGACCCCTGTAATCCAGAACCTTAAATCAGGTTCTGTTTGGGTTCTAGAAGCACGAGGGTCGACCCCTGGGGTCGACCCATTGAAAGGGTCGACCCTGGGGTTGACCCCTGTATCCCAGAACCACATTTTAGGTTCTGTTTGGCTTCTGTGAGCCCGAGGGTCGACCCTGGGGTCGACCCCTTCCGGTCGAACGTCCAGCCACCATCTTTGACCGCCGTTTTCTTGCCCCAAAAGCCTTACCAATCACATCCTAATGCCCTATATCACTCTCTAATTCGTGGATCTGATCTCCAAGTTGTCCCTTGACCGTTCTAAGCTTATAAAACATCCTATTGGAGTGAAAATCCTAAGGAGATGGATGAAAACTATTCTTTGGTGTGCAGGTTCGGAGTTGAAGCTTCCAAGCCCTCTTCCACCTTGATCTGAAGCTGAAATTGAAGGGAAGAAGCTTGAATCAAGGCCCAAGATCATATACAACTGAAGGCTGCATCTGAAATCAAGATTCAACCTCTGTTCATGTTGCATCTCTTCAAAATTGCTTCAAGAACGTTCTTCATCCTGTAGAAGCATTTCATGAGGGAGTAATCTTGATCTTTCACTTCTATATCTTTTTTTTGAGATTGTTCAAGGTTTTGAATGGACATCTAAGAAGTGTAATAATCGTTTACATGTTCTTTGTTCACTCTCTCTTGCATATATATATGAGCTACAATCTTTGTGATACAACATCTCTAATGCTCATGTGTTCTTTCGTATAGGTTGAAGATGAAGAGGGGGATCTCTAAACCATTCATTTTTATACTCTTGGTTGAGTTTAGCTTAAAGTTTGATCTTATTATTTCTATCTATTCTTTCAGGTGAAGAAGAGATTAGAAGAAGGAAAAGAGGAGCGGCTAGAGAAGAGGGAGAAGATGATGTCAATATTATGAACATCTGTCAACGAGCAAGGAGAATCAGATTTTGATGAAGAAGGGGGAGCCTTATACTTGATGCATTCTTCTAATTTACATCTATAGAATTTGTGTGGAAGGTCATAACATATATTTGTGATTGTTACATATACATTTGACAGAATATTTTGTGTGGGTGTTCGGAGAAAGGGGTCTCTGAGTGTGTGTGTGGTCTCTTGTGTGTCGATCTGTGCGGAGTATATCCGCGTGTGTTATTGGGAGTTTTCTCCTGTGTGGTTGTGTAGGCCTTGTCCTACGTGTGTGTGGATGGAGTTGTGTCTCCATGTGAAGTATTCTGTTCGGGGTGTGTTCCCCAACGTTGTGGGTGTGTGTGTGCTGCTATGGCAGCAGTTTGAGGCAAGGCCTCGTGTGTGTGTGTTGCTGCTAAAGTAGTGTGTGCGTGTTGGGGTTCGTCCCCGTGTTGCTACATTTTGTAGCATGTAGTGAAGCCTTACCGGTTTGGTGAGGGGTTGACGTAGGGAGCCCGTCGTGGTCCCGAACCACCTTAAAAATCCCCGTGTCTTGTGGTTTGTTTCTTGTGATTGTGTGTTCTCTATCATATCTGTTTGTGCAATCGTGTGAGCTCGGTGAGATTGAGTGAATCTAGTTTAAACATGTTTAGATTAAATTACTCAATCTTGTATATTCCGTTGTGTGCTAGTTGTGTTTTTAATTGGACATAGTTTTTAGTAAAAGGATCTATTCACCCCCCCTCTAGATCCGTGTTCCTGCACTACGGGACCTAACAGAATTAAATTATGATATTACAGGGTTAAGATCCTCGTATTTTTCTCTTATTTTTCATATAATTTATTTTATAAAATTCCTAATAGACAAAAAGTGACACTATTCACTTGTAACATGTTAAAAGAAATAACGACAAGTGCATTGTCGTTAATTCTTGAAGATTTTTCCATAAACCCTGTGAAACCCCAAATTACTTACATTATATTTCTCTTTTATCCATATCTATTAGATCCTTATATGTATAGCCTTGTTCCATCAAAATAAACATATAGCTATTTGCATGCTTTGTATCGAGACTATACTGTTTTGCATAAAAATGGAATTGGCGACATATATATGGTCGTTGGTTCATTGAATAGCGGCAGAACCCCTCACGTCATTTCAATTGGCGACTTTAACCATGTCGTCAATTGTTTGGTTAATTAATAATTGTTTTATCTTTGAAATTGAATAACTATGGAACCATATATCCAAAAATCATGATATTTATATTTCTGGAACTCCTGTAATTTTCTTTATTTTTTCATATCTTTTGTTCTCGAAAAAATCTTTGAAATCTGAAAGTGACACTATTCATGGCTTAAATGAACAGAAAAAAGTAAAACTACTGTAGCTTAGAAATTGCGCCAGATCAAAACGACGTCAAACATGAAATAGCGACCCCCACATGGTCGCCCATCAAACTATATATATATATATATATA
Source organism: Amorphophallus konjac (assembly GCA_022559845.1). Taxonomy (NCBI): domain Eukaryota; kingdom Viridiplantae; phylum Streptophyta; class Magnoliopsida; order Alismatales; family Araceae; genus Amorphophallus; species Amorphophallus konjac. Next base: position 50,598,479 of record CM040118.1, read on the forward strand.
TATATATATATATATATATATGATAAATGAATATCTGGAAAATATAAATACTGTGTAGTAATTATTTAGAAAATGAATACGCGCCCTTGCGGACGCCAAATCTTCAATAAAGTCTTTTCTTTGGACGCCATTTAATAATGCATGAATGATCTGACTATTTTTTTCCTTCGGATGTTTTGATCCAATACTGCCGGATCCGTTGGCACCACTGTCTCACATCCGTAGACTTGGTCCCGGTTTTGTTTTCTCGCTTACACACTCAACTCTCGATGACGAATGAACCATCCGCGGGATATTCCTTCCTCCGGACAGATGACTTTGTCATTGGGACCTGTGTAAGACTCCGTTAACCTTGGATTCCCTCAAGACAGCCGAGCTGGTTGTATCCTATCAACCCTGGGACCGATACGTGTTACTTTGGTTTTCGGAAAACTTGTATATCTCTGAACTGCGACCATGACATGGACGTCTAATAGAAAGTCATATCACATATTTACATGTTTAACTTCCACATTAGCCTTGACACTATATCCCTTTTGGGAATTTCCTTGATATTATCTCGGGAACATAACCCTTGGATTTTGTATTAGCCATATCTGATTCTGAAACATTAAGGGCTCTGGGTCCGCGACTTTTCAATGCTAGGCAAGGACGGAAGTCCAATTCTGTAAACCATAGAAATTTTGAGTGTGACATTGCACCAACGTCTGTAAATCTGTAAAATTCTGTTATTCTGGATAATTCTGTTATATCTATTATTCTGATATTATGTTGCTCTGTTATTCTGATAATTTAAATATTCTGTTAGACTGATTATTTCTACTTGTTATTATTGAAATTATGTTATGTTCTGGCCAATTCTAAAGTTATGTTCATATGTAACTTTTGCCCTTGCTTATTTCTGATATCTATCCTTGGCTCAACATGAAAATTTATTTCCTTTCTCTTGAGCTTATATCTGCCTTGACTTTGATTTTCATCCTTTCAGTTAGATTGATCATCATGATTTTCAAGTTATATCATTTCATGCATTGCATCATCATGAATATAATAAAATCTACTAATCACTTATATTCTGCTTGATGAGAGATGTAATTCCTACTGAGCTTTTTGCTCACCAGTCTATTTTAACATTTTTCAGGTAATAATGTTGAAGACAATCAATCAGACGGGGAAGGGCAAGAGTGATTAGTGCTATGGAGAATCGAGTCGGTGTCTTTTATTTTATTGAGTCTTGTCCTGTCACTTGAGTCTTTTCCTTTTATCAGGTGTAGTATTGAGTCTTTTTCTTTCTTTATGTAAGTGAGTCAAGTTATGTAATTCAAATATTTGAGTATCAATAAAGATTATGTTTGTCCATATAGTCTGGCCTTAGAATTTTGTGTCTTATGTTTGCTCTGATTATTCACGACTGTATCACTGCCGCGTTCCGAACTACACGTTCCGTTGCTATCGGTTCGGGACGTGACAGTTTGTGGTATCAGAGCCTAAGTTTATTAAACCCTAGGTCTCGACTATAGGTTGCCATAAGTTCTAGGTTCAACCCCATTATTACCCGGTGAGATTGGGTAGAACCTTGGGTTAAGAGCTAAAAAAGAATTATAATACTAATAATATCCGCTTATGAAAATAGCTTAGTAAAATTTCACGAGAATTACTTGATAACCTTACATGAATTATTTGTGTCTTGTAGAACTAGATAGATAACAATGGCCACTGAGCGTGCTCAATGGCGTGAAATGCAAAGGACGGTACAAGGCAAGCTCTTCAGCGGGTAGCCGAGGGTGGAGCCAATCGTGGAGTTGGAGAGTTATATCGTGAGTTCCGGAGCCTCAATCCCCCTAGATTTAGTGGAACTCCTGATCTTGATATGGCGGAAGATTGGACTAAGGAGATGGAAAGAATCTTCCGAGTAATGCAATGCTCTGATCAAGATAAGGTCCTTTTAGCAACATTTCAACTAGAGAATGATGCAAGGGCTTGGTGGGAGTCCGTGGAAGCCACTTTGCCAAACATTCATGTAACTTGGGTAGAATTCTTAGAGCACTTCAACGAAAAGTATTTCTCGGAGAGAATTCGGGAGAGAAAGGCGGGAGAATTTGCTTCACTTAAACAAAGAAGTATGTCCGTGGCCGAATATGAGGCTCAATTCTTGAGGTTGTCACGTTATGCACCTCATTTAATTCTAACAAAATGAAAGCCAGGAGATTTTTGAATGGCTTAAGATTGCAATACATATCCCAACTAGTACCAATGGATATTCAATCATATGCCGAGATGGTTAAGAGAGCTCAACTATTGGAAGACGCTATGGAATTATCTGATAAAGTTAAGGCAAGAATGGAAAAGAAGAAGGTAGATAATGGTAATAAAAGGTTCAATGATGGAAATGGAGTTTCGAATGGCAAGAAGCCTAAAGAAGAGAAGTGCAAGCATTGTGGCAATGAAGGTCATCAATCCGAGAAATGTCGCTGGAAGAATGGAGCTTGTTTTCGCTGTGGGAGCTAGGAACATAAGGTATCCGAGTGTCCTCTTCCGAAAGATCAACCTCAGCAGGCAAGGGATCGTAATAAGGAATGGCGTCAAGGACGAATGCAAGCAATGAGACGAGTCGAACCTACTGATAATGGATTAGCTAGAGGTACCCCTTAACCTTAGCTTAAAACCTTAGTTATTATGCTAGCATGCCTAGATGATCTTGTCTTATGATTGGAGAATAGGACTAGATATCTCATTGATGTATTGGAAATGTATTTCATGTGAATTTGGAGATCAAATTCTTTTAAGAGGGGGAGGATGTAGCACCCCGGACTAAATAATGGTGATTTAACTACCCTTTAGTAATTAAAAAAAACTCTCATTAAAATAAAAGAGAGTTAAATAAAGAGATATATAACTATATACATGGTGGCCAACCCTTGGTGTGTATATACAAATAAACCCCGTATATATATATATATTACGCAATACCTATAAGTAAACCCACTCATATATGTAAATATATATATAATACATGTATATATGAACCTTATAATTAAATGGGTCTAAAGCCTTTAAACCAATTAGAATGGGCCTCCCGTAACGAGGATAGGAAATTATTGAAGGCTTTGAGATTTTCCTTGTCATATTCGAACATGATACGTGAGACCTTTAAGGGTCCAAAAACCCAGTGTACAAGCTTAAAACTATATATACATAAAATATATTATGCATGCCAAGCCTTAAGCCACAGTGAAGAAACTACCCACATATTTATGTGAGTGTGCATATTTACAATACGATAAGATATATAGATATATATATATATATATATATATTATACCATGCAGATGAGTAACCCACTCACATATATACACATATGCAATACATATACATAAATAGGTTAACATATAAGGGCTTTCTACAAACCTAAAATCCTTAATCTCATCACGATCGAACCTGTTGGGGAGGCGGTGTGGACGCGCAAAATTGCACACCCGTACGTCCCAACTAGTCCGGCATCAATGACAACTTCAACCGAAGAAGCTGTGGAAAAGCGGGGCCGCCCGGACTCTCTGAACACACACACTACTGTGAAGCCATCTTCGGAATCACGACAATGAAGAGGAATCAACCACCAAGAGGCCTTATAATCCATGGGCCTCGAAGAAAATCAAATGAGCCACAACTTGTGCCCACAACGGGCTCAGAACCGCCCATTTAGGCCTTCAGCGGCACGCCCCTGGCGCCCTTCAGCGGCACACCCAGGGCCCTTCAGCGGCACGCCCCTGGCGGCCTTCAGCGGCACGCCCATGGGGCGCTTCGCCGGCACATCACCAAGCGCCCTCAGCGACACACCCCGTGCCTCTTCAACGGCATGCCCATTGGCCCTTCAGCGGCACGCTCAGTGGGCCTTCAGCGGCACGCCCCTGGCGCCTCCAGCGGCACGCCCTGCCTCCCGTTCAGGGGCACGCCAGGCTCGCTTCAGCGGCACACCCCCAGGGAGCCCCAGCGGCACACCCTCTAGGGTGCTCTAGCGGCACACTCCCATGAAGCCCTTCGGCGGCACACCATGACAAGCCCAGCGGCACGGCCATATGCCCCTCAGCGGCACACCCAGGCTGCCCTTCAGCGGCATGCCCCTGGCAGCCTTCCACGGCACACTCTTTATGCCCTCAGCGGCACACTCACTTGAGTGCCTCCAGCGGCACACTCGCAGGCCTATCCAGCGGCACGCCCCTTTTGGCCCATTCAATGGCACACCTTAATTCCCCTTCAGCGGCACGCCTGCGAACACCTTCAGCGGCACACTTGGTGCCTCTCTTCAACGGCACGCCTGCCAGCTCCTTCAATGGCGAGCCCGTCCAGCTCTTCAACAACACGCCTGGGTGGCTCTTTAGCGGCACGCTTGCTGTGTCTTCCAGCGGCACAGTGTCCATCCCATTCAACGGCACACCCTGGTTCTTCTTCACCCGGCGCAACCGATAAAACGACGTGATGCCCACGCCCTACGGATTCTTGGCGCGCAATGGGGTTGCTGAGGTGTCGCCCCGGGAGAAAGCCATGCTGCCTACTCCTCCTGCCACCGAGGACGGGGAAGTCAAATCCCCATTAATGCCGGTCGCTTCCCGCCTCTGTCGGTCACGTTCGGGCGTTCCCGCCGTGTGGGGTATAAAAACCCCTCTTCTCCGGTGAACAAGAGGAGGAAGAGGGACACACATACGCAGACACAGAGAGAACAGAAGAGAAGAAGAAGAAGAGAAGAAGAAGAAGAGGAGGAGGGGGAGGCTCTGGCCCCCCCCCTCTGCAAGAGCCTCCCCCTCTGCTGCTCCGTCCACCGCCGTCCGCGCAAAAAAAGAGAGAGAAGGAGATAGAAGAGAAGAAGAGATGAAGAGTGGGTGGAGAGGGAGAGTGAGGTCCGGGAGGGGAGGAGTCCATGCTCCGTTCCTCCCCACTTTATTTCTTTTTCTTCTTTCTTTTCCTTTATTTCCTCCTTTTGTCGTCGTCGCAATGTATTAGCTCCCTTGGGGCACTCCTTTTGTGAGAATAAAAGTAGAAGGCCTGCAAGTATTCTTTGGGCATCTTTCTAAAGCATTTCTTCCGTGTTTACGTCCTTTGGTGTTTCACGCCCCTTTCCTTTTTTTTTTCCTTTTCTTTCCTTAGGGTTTGTTTCCTCCTGGGCGTTTTCGCCTTCGTTCACCCCTGGTTGTGCCTCCAGTGGCACACTCTAGCCGTGCCTCCAACGGCACACTCCAGCCGTGCCCCCAACGTTGCCTCCAGCGGCACACCTCCAGCCGTGCCCCCAACGGCACACCCCAGTTGTGCCTCCAGCGGCACACCCCCAACCGTGCCTCCAGCGGCACACCCTAGCCGTGCCTCCAGCGGCACACCCTTGGCCTGCCACCACCCGGCACACCTGACCCTCCCCCTTCCAGTCAGGGTATCCTTAGGCTGCATTAACCCAGTGTCTCCCATTCGCTGATTCCTCCGGGTTTTATGAAGTTTCCTCAAAGGTGTTGCCGCTCTCGGGCGCCCACCTCCAGTTGTCGGGTTCCGCCACTCCATGTGGGCACATTCCCTGTATCTCCCTTACGCTCGGGTCAAGGGGAGATGCTGCCGAATTTTTTGTTAGAAATAACAATATGTTAAAAGACAAAAGGAAGCAACAAAAAAGGGGACAATAACGAATTAAAAGATAAAAAAGTGACAAATAAATGAAAAGAACAACGGTAAAACACTTTAACCAAGACAAGGGAACCGCAATCAACACAAAGAGAGCCGAATCGAACGATAACTAAACAACTTCAACACCCGTCCTCAGGAAAGAAGGAATGAAAGATAATCAAGTGAAAGAAAGTAGAAACTTATGCGAATTGAATAAAATCAAGAGAGAAAAGAAAAAAAAGAAAAGACATAAGAATGGAAGAGGAGTGGGCTCCCCATGCCCTTCGCCGGTACACCCTCTAGCCACCCTTCACTGGTACACCTGCTCACGCCCTTCGCCAGCACGCTCCCCTCCACCCTCCTTCACCGGCACACCTTCCACCGTCCTTCGTCGGCACACCTCCCACCATCCCTCAGCGGCACGCTCGTGCCCTCCTCCAAGCGGTACACCGTTCCACTGCCGCCAGCGACACACCCTCAGCTCACTCTCCCGGTACACCCCGATCAACCCCTCAGCGGCACGCTCGTGCCCTCCTTCCCCGGCACGCTTCCATGGCCTTCGCCGGTACGCGCTTCCAGCTCCTTCGCTAGCACGCCCATCCCTGAACCCTCCAGCGGTACACCCCCCGTCCCTGCCTTTGCCGGTACACCCCCGATCAACCCCTCAGCAGCACGCTCGTGCCCTCCTTCAGCGGTACACCCTTCCACCGCCGCCAGCGGCACACCCTCAGCTCACTCTCCAGCGATACACCCTCTTTCAGTGGTACACCCTCTTTCAACGGCACACTCTCCACCGCCCTCTTTCTTAACACATGTGCCGAATGCAACAAATAATAATAATAATAACGGACTCACAATAAAAAAAGAGGGATAAATGATAACAATAATAATAAAATTATAATAACAAAAAGGGGCAAATAATAATGATGACACACCCAATAAATAAATAAATAATAACAATAAAAAGGGGAAATAAGTAATAATAATTACCAACCCAATAAAAAAAATAAAATATAATAAATTAATAAGCAGAGAATAATAATAAGAACAATAATAAATGAACAATAATAATAAACTCACCAAAAATATATATAAAAATAATAGATAATAATCTTAAAATTTAAATAATAATAAAAATGATGAGACCCGCACTGCAGCCTCGTCTCTCTCCCGTGACCTGGTGCTGAAGGAACAACAATGCCGCCCTTGTAGGCTAGGCCTGTGCCTTGGGAGTTATCCCGAAATGGCCATGACCCGACCTCGCCTTGGGTCGGCATTCCGATTAAATTAGATTCGTCTCTCATTGCCGGACCCCTTCCGTGCCACTGCTAAAATTGTCGCGCATTCGACAGACATTTGAACGGGTTCACCTCGGTTTCCGTCGCGTTTCTATTAATGGACCATTGTCCGAACATAAAATGGTCTGCGAATGATCGACAAAACTGAATGGAACGAGAAGGCTCTCGTCATACCCGGACCCTATGCAAGGGAATATCAATAAGGCCTCCGTGGGTTGTGCTTAGACCTCGGGTCTGCCCCGATCATGGTCATTGCCTGACCCATATTCTTGGCCTATAGCCAGCTATCCCTGTACACGTCTTCATTTTGGAATCTAGTCCCGGGACTCTTCCCCGTTGCCCTCCGGCACCGAAAATATTAATGATGCCCACGCAATCCTCGTTTGGACCGCGGGAGGCGCCCCCAGTACGGTCCTGACTCGATCCCGCACCGGGCTAATAAATCCACTCGTTTCCTACTACACTAACCGAGATTTAACCGAATGTTTTCGGTGCCTCGGAATAATATATTTGCCATATCCCGATGTACATATGTTCCGGGTCTTCCCGTGACAATTGTGATATTCTCAAGCCGGACACGCGTCCGAATATTAAATGATCCCTTGAATGACCGACACGTTTCGAATGTTTGCTTCCCTAGATATAGGGCTTTCCCGCCGATTCAAGGGACACTCTCCGTTGCCCCTTGGCACCAGAGATATTAAAGATGCTCATGCAAGTCTTATTTCGACCGCGGGGGGCTGTGGACGTGCAAAATTGCATGTCCATGTGTCCCGCTAAGCCCCGCATTAATGTCAAAGTCAAAGGAAGAAGACCCGGAGAGACTGGCCATCCAGGGCTCCGAGAAGATACTACCGCCCGGCAAATCCCCGCATTCGCACGGGCGCATTAAGAGACCGAGAAGTCACAGGATGTCCTCCTGAATTAACACACTGATAGGGACCCTCCCTCGGGCCCTTAACGGTGAAGAAATATCCCGAAGAATGCACGGCTTCAAGCTACTTAAGCAAGAGCAAAGGCCCTCCAGCGGCACGGGCCTGAGGCCCTTCAGCGGCGCGGCCATAAACCCCCAGCGGCACGGCCCTTCAGCCTTTCAGCGGCACGGCCATGTGGCCCTCCAGCGGCACGGCCATCTAGCCCTTCAGCGGCACGCTTCATTCAGGGTTTCACCAAGTCTATACATCCGTCAGCTGAAGTCTATACACTCATGTCTGAAGTCTGTACAGGCTCATGCATGCTCATAGTGTGAAGTCTGTACAGAGTTCAGGCAAACGCGAAGTCTACACACTCATGTGGCAAGTCCGTACAGAGTTCAGGCAAACGCGAAGTCTATACATCCGAGCTCCAAGTCTGTACGTTGGCAGTTGCACAATCGAAGTCTGTACATTCACCAGTTCAACCTTCAAGTCCATACATTGGTGAAGTCTGTACATTCACCAGTTCAACTTTCAAGTCCATACATTGGTGAAGTCTGTACATCCGCCGGTGGAGCTTCCAAGTCTGTACATCGGCCCCTGCAAGTCTATACATTGCAGCTGAGTTGAAGTCTGTACGGCCTTTACTTTGTCAAAGTCTATACATTGATGAAGTCTGTACACCGCTTTTGACGCAGGCCCCTGCAAGTCTATACATTGCAGCTGAGTTGAAGTCTGTACAGCCTTTGATTTGTCAAAGTCCAGACATTGTGAACTCTCAAGTCTGTACATCATCCGGTTGCCTTGCCCATGAAGTCTATACACTCATTCACCAAGTCTTGGCCCTTCCAGCGGCACAGGGCTTCCTGGCCCCTTCAGCGGCAAGGCCTTTGGCCCTTTAGCGGCACAGCCTTTCTGCCCTCAATGCCATGCGCCCTTTCCCCAGTGACACAGCGCTGAAAGCCTCCCGACAGCATGCACCGGCAGAAGACACAACGGTCATTAGGCAGACCCATTGGCAGGCAGTTGATAGTTGCAAAACGCATGTCGTTAATACATCCACTACCAAATTTAATTATCGGCCCACAATTTACTTAAGAGGAAATAGTTAAGCGGTGAGTCCGAGTCGAGTCCACAGGAAAATTTAGATCTTTAAGCTAGAAAATCTTGTATTTTCTAATCAACAATTCATGAGTAAATAGCTATTGAAATAAAAGTTGTTGAATTTTAAATTAACTAAACTAAATGAATGAACTTAAGGAACTTAAAACACCAATTTAAATTAAGCCAACGTAAGGAAGATAGCAATCACACCTTGCGTCGAGAATAACATGGGAGATAAGGATGATCAAACAAATCACTCATATGAAAGAGCATTCTTACAACGTGTTCATCTAATCTAAAGCAACTTAGATCGATTACTAATTTAAACTAAACAATACACCAAACAGGGAAAGAGACTCAGCAGTTTTATATAAAATAACAATGCTTAAAGGTGAAAACAAATGCAGAACTGTGCTTCACGTCCTAGAGATCACATGCACGCCGCAGTAATGGGTGTAGCTTGCAGTAGCGGACAGTCTCCACCAGGGCTGGCCAAGGACGCTCGTGGCAACAGAAAACTCGCTGAAGACGATGCTGCTACAGGATCTGCACCGACGCAGACGAGGTGCGCAGCAGCTCTCCTGCACGGACGCAGAACCGCACGGGCTGGCTGGGGTTGCACGAACTGCTACAGGAACTGCACGGACACACGAAAGTGGCTGCTCGAACCAGCGAACAGGAACTGCGCGAACCCTGCACGGACGCAGGCAGAAGCTGCTCGGACCTGACCACGGACCGCAACAACGTGGGATGCTTGCTTCCTCTCACGACGCAAACCAAGACCCAAGGAGAGAACCAAAAACAAAAGACAAACCCAGCCAAAAGGAAAACAACCCAGTGAGAGAACAGAAGAATTCAGAGATTAAAAATCCCAAAGAGAGAACTAAAAGTAGAAAGCTTTAAAATTCCATTGAACTCCAGACAAAGATTACAACTCCCTAGCATTCCCAGAACAAGGCTAAGACTAGAAGCTCTAAACAACGCACTAAGAACCCAAAAAGATGAACTTAAAGCCTCCAAAACGCAAGAGCCAAAATTCCCAGCCCCAAAGAACATAACAACAGAGAAAGCTTATAAGCCCCCAAAGAAAAGAACTTCAAAGGAAACCCAAAGCCAAAAACATCAGATGGGACCCCCTGCTGCGTTCCCTGAACATCCCTTTTATAGGGGCACAGCTCGCCCAGAATTTCTACGGAACCACCTCCGCCTTCATCGCCATTATCCATGCTCCGCCGGTGTCATCCTCACCAAGAGTCCTGCTACCTCCTCCGGGATCGACGCCATCATCTTTATCCCGTCGGCATCATCCACCGCGCCTCACATGACCGCTAGCGAGCATTTCGCCTCTCACGCGAGCGGTTACCTCGTTCGTCCTCTCGCAGTCTCACAAACGGCATCGGCTCCCTTGCTTTTGCATATTCTTCCGTAACCACACGAATACCCTCCGGTGTTCCCTCGGCGTCCGCTTTCCTTATCTTGTCGACGGCGTCCACGTGAAGCCCATTGCATGCCACTGCCGATATTCCTGCAGTAACCGTGGAGATGCAAACACCCGCTGCGAACCAATGTGGGCGTCACCCTCGCGCCGGGAAAGTCACGTCTGCGGCCACCCCATCTTTTGCATGCACTCTCAACGTCCCCTTGGCCATGCACTACCAATACTTCATGCAGCTCACGTATGCATGTGATGCCCACGCCACCTTACTGTTCACGTAGTATCCACGTGATGTCCACATTGCAGCCACCTTGATGTTTGTTGGATGTTTATACTGCCATCGCACCACCATCCATGCACATGCAACTAAGCTTTTGAAAATGCATGTGTTGGGTATCTTGTATAGCCATCCACGTGATGCTTGCATGTGTTTCATCCAACTTATTTGTGGCCAATGTGATTATGTTGCATGTGTTACACCAATCAACCTGCCATTTAAAAGAGTGCATATGTGATATATAATGTTGTTAACACACTATATTAATCAAATGCAAAATCTTATTCACCTATATGCACTCAAATAATTGCCAGATATTTATCATTTTTCATGAAAGCTCAAGTGTTAATAAAATTCTATTTTTTTGAACATTTTCACACATAATCAACAATTTACTTATAATATTCTCCCATGTATATAGAAATAATCTGTGAAAATATGAAGTTATCACACCCCCCAACTTACTCATTGCTAGTCCCTTAGCAATGCAATCAATTAGGACTAACAAGAGTTCATAAATCACGTTTCATGAGAAGAATGTGAGCATCATGATTTAAACTATAGAATACTGCAAGTTCAAGCAAAGTATGTCCGGAATAAACTTTGTCAATCCATGTAATTTAGATACTTCCCCAGGTTACACTCACAATTTTTTGTATCTCTTTGTGTATGTGCTCCAATTTGATTAGTGGACATCAGACAACCGGATGCATGAGCCTTCTATTTATCACTTAACGATGATTTCCAATTCTACCTTTTGCAAATCAGACTCTCGAATTACAGGTAGCTTCACTCTGCCTGATCATCATCATTTTTTTTTTCACCATGGTGCTGCACATTCCTTCACTGTTTGACGCGAACCTCAACTCTTGCTAGGAGAAGCAGGCCCGGTTACTAAGATCAGGAGCATTTTCCATGAGTTTTTCATCATATATATATATATATATATATATATATATATATTTCTTTTTCTTTCTTTTTGGTGCTTTGCACTTATTTGCAGGCAGGTAGCTTTTTCCCCACGATAGATCTTTAATGACTAGGCAGAATTTTCAATCCTCACCAAAGTTTTAAGTAAAGAACTCATCATCCTCGTGTTTAATATCTACTATTCTCATTAGTGTGCGGATGTGTGTGAGTTCAAAAGTATCTGAGTGTATTCCGAGGAAGATGCTAAAAACATAACCAACTAATTTACCCTTTAATTCAATGCTGTCACAAGTGGATATTCTAAGTCTTATCATTTTGACAATGTTTCTTATCATGAAAAATGACCCTGAAGCATTTGTTAGGGGAATCATGAAAGATTACAGCATTTTGATGAAATTTTAAGCTTAAGCTACCCCCCAACTTAGGTGACATTGTCCTCAATGACATGATTAAAATAGAAAGCTAGGACAATATGGAATGAATGTATTGAGAGGGAAAGGTACAACCTGAGCAAGATGAAGTGTTGCTGAAGAGAGATGCTGCGCCATGCTCCATGTTTCTAGAAAGAAAAGCAATCAATCATTCTCATTTATTTATGAAGAAGAATTGGGTTGCCTCCCAATTAGCGCTAAGTTTACTGTCTTCAGCCAGACATCAGAGAGTTCAACTTGGTTCAAATAACGCAACTTCTTCCATAATCGTTTCATTTGAGACTCCTTCAATGAAGGGTTTGAGTCTCTGACCATTGACTTTGAAAGTGTTGCCACTTTTGGGGTCACAGATCTCAACAGCACCATGGGGAAATGAATTGACTACAAGGTATGGCCCATCCCATCTAGATCTAAGCTTCCCAGGGAAAAGTTTTAATCTAGAATTGAATAACCAAACCTTTTGATTAGGTTCAAATGTTTTCCTGGAGATGTGTTTATCATGAAAAGTTTTCATCTTGGCCTTATAGATTTTGGAGTTCTCATAGGATTCCTCACGAAGCTCCTCTAACTCACTTAATTGCAAGGCCCTGTGTGATCCAGCTTGGGTCAAATCCAGGTTAAATTGTTTGATTGCCCAATAAGCCTTGTGTTCCAGCTCCACTGGGAGGTGGCAGGCTTTTCCATAAATCAATCTGAAGGGTGACATCCCAATAGGGGTTTTATAGGCCGTTCTGTAGGCCCACAATGCATCATCTAATCTCTCAGCCCAATCTTTTCTATCAGTCCTCACAGTCTTTTGTAAAATGTTCTTGATTTCTCGATTTGAAACTTCTACCTGCCCACTAGTTTGGGGATGGTATGGTGTGGCCACTTTATGGGTGATCCCATATTTTTTTAGCAAGCTTTTGAATTGGTAGTTGGTGAAGTGACTACCTCCATCACTAATTATGGCCCTTGGGAATCCAAACCTAGAGAAGATGTGCTTTTGCACAAATTTCATGACCACTTTGTGGTCATTGGTTCTAGTTGCTACAGCTTCAATCCATTTGGAAACGTAATCCACAGCCACTAGAATATACTCATGCCCATAAGATGGTGGAAATGGTCCCATGAAATCAATTCCCCAAACATCAAAAATTTCGACCACAAGAATGGGGTTTAAGGGCATCATGTCTCTTCGAGAGATATTCCCCATTGTTTGACATTTTGGGCAAGATTGACTAAAAGCATGGGCATCCTTAAAGAGAGTAGGCCAATAAAAACCACTATGGAGGATTTTCACAGCAGTTTTCTTCCCAGAAAAATGTCCCCCGCAAGCTAGAGTGTGGCAGAAGGTGAGAATACTATGATGCTCATTTTCTGGGACACACCTTCGAATGACATTATCAGCACATATTCGAAACAATTCTGGGTCCTCCCAAAAGTAATGTTTTATCTGAGCAAAGAATCTATCCTTCTCATTCTTAGACCAACCTTTAGGGGTCAATCCAACAGCCATATAATTAACAATATCAGCATACCAGGGAGATTTGATGTGGCTAATGGACAAGAGTTGTTCATCAGGAAAATGGTCTCTCATTGGTTCCTTTTCTTGTACAAGAATTCTAGAGAGATGATCAGCTACCACATTCTCAGACCCCTTTTTATCTCTAATCTCAATGTCAAATTCCTGCAGCAGTAGGATCCATCTAATCAAACGGGGCTTGGCTTCTTTCTTAGACATTAGGTATTTCAAGGCTGAGTGATCAGAGTAGATGATGACCTTGGATCCTAAGAGATATGATCTGAATTTTTCAAGGGCGAACACCACAGCCAAGAGTTCTTTTTCAGTGGTGGTGTAATTCAGTTGAGCATCACCCAATGTGCGGCTAGCATAATAAATCACCACTGGGCGCTTATCAATCCTCTGCCCTAAAACTGCACCTATAGCAAAATCAGATGCATCACACATGATCTCGAAAGGAAGAGACCAATCAGGTGGCTGAAGAATAGGAGCTTTGGTCAGAGCCTCCTTCAAAACATTGAAAGCCTTTAAACATGGTTCATCCAGATGGAAAGGAACATCTTTGGCTAGGAGGAGAGTTAAGGGTCGGGCAATTTGAGAAAAATTTTGAATGAACCGGCGATAGAAGCCGGCATGGCCAAGGAAAGACCGAATTTGCTTAACTGAGGTGGGTGGAGGAAGATTAGAAATGAGGTCAATTTTGGCCTTATCTACCTCTATGCCCCGCTCAGAAACTATATGGCCCAACACTATGCCCTCTTTTACCATGAAATGACTCTTCTCCCAGCTTAGAATCAACCTCTTTTCTATGCACCTCTCCAAAATTTTTGTCAAATTATCTAGGCACACTTCAAAAGAATCTCCAAAGACTGAGAAATCATCCATAAAAATTTCTAAGAAATTTCCCACCATATCTGAAAAAATGGCCATCATGCATCTCTGAAAGGTGGCTGGAGCATTACATAATCCAAAAGGCATTCTCCTAAATGCAAATGTTCCATAGGGACATGTGAATGTGGTCTTTTCTTGATCCCCTGGATAAATGGCCACTTGGTTATATCCTGAATAACCATCCAAGAAACAGAAATATTGTTGGCCAGCTAATTTCTCCAAGATTTGGTCTATGAAGGGTAGTGGAAAATGGTCTTTCTTAGTGGACTCATTCAATTTTCTGTAATCTATGCATACCCTCCATCCTGTGGGTAATCTAGTGGGTACTAATTCTCCTTTGTCATTGCTCACCACAGTGAGCCCAGCTTTCTTAGGTACCACTTGAGTTGGACTAACCCATGGGCTGTCAGAGATTGGGTATATGATTCCTGCATCAAGCCATTTGACAACTTCTTTCTTAACCACTTCTTTCATGTGAGGGTTCATCCTTCTTTGCATCTCCCTAGATGGCTTTGCATTGTCTTCCAGATAAATGTGATGCATGCATACTGATGGACATATTCCCTTAAGATCGGCTACAGACCAACCTATGGCTTCCTTATGTCTTTTGAGGACATCAATCAGTTGGTCCTCCTGAGTGGGTGTCAGATCAGATGCTATTATGACAGGCAAAGTCCTCTCATCCCCTAAGAAGGCATATTTCAGGGAATCGGGTAGGGGTTTCAATTCTAGGTGTGGTGGGGCATAGATGGAGGGAAGTGAAGGTTCATGTTTCACATCAGACAAATGTTCAAACTGATGAAGGGCATTGACCTCTGAAATGGGCTCTTTGTCTTCAGCTTTGTCAAAGTTTTCTATTCTGGTCAAGGGAGAGTCATTTTCTACCATCTCATCAATCACATCAATGATGTAACAATCTTCTTCCTCCCTTATTTGTTTAGACGCCTTGAAGACATTTAGAGTCATCTTCTGATCTCCAAAAGAGATGTCCATAAGTCCAGACTTACAATTGATGTTGGCATTGGCTGTGGCTAAGAAGGGACGGCCCAATATAATTGGGCTTTGGGCTAAGTCTGACTTAGAATCCATGTCAAGGATTAAGAAGTCAACAGGAAAATAGCACGTGTCTATCTTGACAAGGACATCTTCTACCAACCCCTTAGGTGTTCTAACAGATCTATCAGCCAATTGGAGAATGACAGGGGTTGATTTGAGTTCTCCCATACCAAATTTTTGGTACACAGATGTTGGGAGGAGATTGACACTTGCTCCTAGGTCCAATAGAGCATTCTCAAAGGTGACCCCCCCAATGACACAAGATATGAGTGGGGTGCCAGGATCTTTCATTTTCTGGGGGAGTTGATTTAGTAGGACAGCACTAACATCCTCAGACAATAGAATTCTTTCCCGATTCACATTTGGTTCCCTCTTTTGAGTGCACATTTCCTTAAGAAATTTGGCATACGCAGGCACATGTTGGATTGCATCTAAGAGGGGAATGTTGATGTGGACTTGTTTGAACAATTTCATCAATTCTTCATTCTGAGCTTGATTGTTCTTCTTTTTCTTTTCTTTTCTAGCGCCCAAGGCATTAGGGAAGGGAATCTTAGGTTTGTAGCTTTCAGGTGATTCATCTATCTT
The DNA here is from genome assembly GCA_022559845.1 of Amorphophallus konjac. Taxonomy (NCBI): domain Eukaryota; kingdom Viridiplantae; phylum Streptophyta; class Magnoliopsida; order Alismatales; family Araceae; genus Amorphophallus; species Amorphophallus konjac. The sequence goes on from CM040118.1 coordinate 50,614,547, forward strand.
TGCCTTCCCTTTCTCTTTGTTGATTGCCTCACTATCCACTATAGGAGTGGAAATGGGTTCTTCTTCTTCTTGGATTTGACTAGATGAGGCTTGATTGGATTCATCAATTTGGTGTGGGTCTGATAAGATTTTACCACTTCTTAAGGCTGAAATGGCCTTAGCATTCTCAAATTGTGGGCCCTTTGGAGGATTTGGGCCTTGTTGGAATTGCCCTTGAGGGGCGAGTGGAAGGGGCTGCTGAAAACCAGGAGGATAATTTCTAGGGTTGGGAATGGGTTGACTTGGAAGTTGACCCGGATCTCTCCTTACGTTGGTTTCCAAGAGTTGGCCAATCTGGGCCTTCATTTCAGCCATTTGGGTTTGGAAAGATTGGTTTTGGGCCAAAATGAGTTGTTGTAATTGATTGATTTTGTCATCATTTTGGGCCATTGGTGGAGGTTGCATAGGTGGTTGGTAAATTGGAGGAGGATGTGAAGATTGCCCATATGCGGGTTGAGCAAATGAGGGTTGGCCATAAGATGGCTGGCCATAAGGGACTTGAGGGTGATTGGGTAACTGTTGTGACAATTGGCCCCTATGGAAAGTTTGATTTTGAAAATGGGCCTGAGGTTGGGGTTTGGGTTGGAAATTTTGATTTTGCTGGGGCTTCCAAGAGAAGTTTGGGTGATTTCTCCAGCCCGGGTTGTAAGTGTTTGAAAATGGGTCATTGTTGGGCTTAGACAATCCTTGAGCTGCATAAACTTGCTCCTGGATAGCAGGTGGTAACTGGGCTGCCGCAGGGCATTCATCCACTTGATGGGCTGGGCTTTCACAAAGCACACATGCCTCTTGGACTGGACCTTGGCGAGAGTAGAAAGATGGTTGTGATTGGGCATTGAAGGTTTGTTTATTCAATTTAATGAGCTCGCCCACTTGTTGGGTTAACAAGTCAACTTTCTCTAATTTTTGGGCCAAGGCATTCACATCTAATCTAGGCTCAAATTCTCCCTTCTCTTTTACCTCATACATCCCAGCTTTTCTAGATGGCCCCACTGATTTTTCATATGAAGAAAGAGAGGCATGGTTGATGGAGTTCTCACTCAACATTTCAAAGAGAGCATAAGCTTCTTCTTCACTTTTACTCATAAACGCACCTCCACACGAAGCATCAACCATTTGCCTATAGGGTTCAGTCAATCCTTCATAAAAGGCCTGCACAATCTGCCATTTTGATAGCCCATGATGTGGGCATTTTCTCAATAACTCCTTCATTCTTTCCCAAGACTCGTGGATCAATTCCCCTGGGTTTTGAACAAAGCCCGTGATGGCTCTTCTCATTGTATTGGTCCGACCTATAGGATAAAATTTCTTCAAGAATTCTTTTTGCATTTCTTCCCATGACCGAATGGGTCTTCCTAAGGTCCCTAACCAATATTTGGCTTTATCTTTCAAGGAGAAAGGGAATAGAGTCAACTTTAGGGCATCGTCTGTGAAATTCTGAATTTTCACAGTGGAACATATCTCCAAGAACTCATCTAAGTGCTTATATGGGTCTTCATTTGTAAGCCCATGGAAAGAAGGGAGCATTTGGATCGTGCTAGATTTGATCTCATATTGGGCTGCTGGCACTTCCGGAAGATGGATACATGTGGAAGGTTGATAGTTAGAAGGAATGAAATATTCCTTCATCTGTTTGGGTAATTCACCTTGATTAGCCATTTGTTGAATTGGATTTTGGGCTTGATGGATCTCCCTCTCAATTTCTTGGATAGGTTCAACTAAATGCGGATGTTGGGATCTTCTTCCCTGCATGAACTCCAAAAAAAAAATTTTGTTTTGTTTTATTGATTTTTGTTTTTATATTTTTATATGTAATTGCAAACACTTGTTCAACAAATTAACCTACGAAACCTAGGGCTCCTTAGACTTAAAAGCACAAATAGTGAGAATTCCCCAAAGTTCAATTGCAATCTTGCATACACCGACCTTCAAGTTGGCCAGGTAAGAGGTAGGATCGTGGGAGGTTCCCCTTGCTTTCGCAAGCTCCTAATTAATGAACCACGGATCCACTTAGGCGTAGCCTTTTAACCTCTTGCCTAGACACCAGCCTTTAGATGGTGATACAAGCACAATTTCCCTTAAGGTTCAACCACTAAGTGGGCTTAAATGTTAGCTTTCTCACAAATCAACTTGAATCCAGCCCAAGTCCACTACCAAATTTGTCCACTAGCCAGGAAAGAGGTGGGGTTGTGGGAGGCTCCCCCTACAGATGTAGGGTCCTAATTAATAAACCACAATCCCACTTAAGGCGTTTGCCATCGGACCTCTTTCCTAGACACTAGTTTCCAAATTGATAATGGGCCCAAGTGAAATCAAATCTCAAAGTGAACCCTAGGGCCAATGTCTACTAGATTTTATTAGGCTCGGGAAATGCAAAATGTGGAGTTGTGGTTTGTGGGCTAAGGAAGGGTGATGAAATCCCCACCTTATGTGATTATGGGTTTTGCCCTTAAGATAGATTTGAAATGAAATGCAACACCACAATATCAAACAAGGGGTTCTATGCAAATATGAATGTCATGTGATTAAGAAAGAGATAGACGAACTCACCTTGCCCCCGCAATCTTCAATGATGCATTTAACAAAATTGAATAACAAGAAATAATTCTAACCTATATGATGCATGTCCTAAGACATGGAAATGTGGTTGCTAATCTTGAGATGATGATTTTTATTAAAGTTCAAGTGAAATTTTTTTTTTTTTAATTAATGATCCTATCTAACCACAAGATATGAAAAATAAAGAAAATAAACTCAAATGAAGGAGGGAAATGTGAGTACTTACTTGAAAAAGCGTTCCCTCATTTTTTTTTTGAAATAAATGACAAAGAAAACTTACCACTTTTTTTTTTTGATTTTCCTGCAAAAATAAGAAAAAGAGAATTTATTAGTGTCAATTTATGTACAAAAATACAAGATTAACAACCTAAAAATCATAAATTTCCCCGGCAACGGCGCCAAAAATTGATAGTTGCAAAACGCATGTCGTTAATACATCCACTACCAAATTTAATTATCGGCCCACAATTTACTTAAGAGAAATAGTTAAGCGGTGAGTCCGAGTCGAGTCCACAGGAAAATTTAGATCTTTAAGCTAGAAAATCTTGTATTTTCTAATCAACAATTCATGAGTAAATAGCTATTGAAATAAAAGTTGTTGAATTTTAAATTAACTAAACTAAATGAATGAACTTAAGGAACTTAAAACACCAATTTAAATTAAGCCAACGTAAGGAAGATAGCAATCACACCTTGCGTCGAGAATAACATGGGAGATAAGGATGATCAAACAAATCACTCATATGAAAGAGCATTCTTACAACGTGTTCATCTAATCTAAAGCAACTTAGATCGATTACTAATTTAAACTAAACAATACACCAAACAGGGAAAGAGACTCAGCAGTTTTATATAAAATAACAATGCTTAAAGGTGAAAACAAATGCAGAACTGTGCTTCACGTCCTAGAGATCACATGCACGCCGCAGTAATGGGTGTAGCTTGCAGTAGCGGACAGTCTCCACCAGGGCTGGCCAAGGACGCTCGTGGCAACAGAAAACTCGCTGAAGACGATGCTGCTACAGGATCTGCACCGACGCAGACGAGGTGCGCAGCAGCTCTCCTGCACGGACGCAGAACCGCACGGGCTGGCTGGGGTTGCACGAACTGCTACAGGAACTGCACGGACACACGAAAGTGGCTGCTCGAACCAGCGAACAGGAACTGCGCGAACCCTGCACGGACGCAGGCAGAAGCTGCTCGGACCTGACCACGGACCGCAACAACGTGGGATGCTTGCTTCCTCTCACGACGCAAACCAAGACCCAAGGAGAGAACCAAAAACAAAAGACAAACCCAGCCAAAAGGAAAACAACCCAGTGAGAGAACAGAAGAATTCAGAGATTAAAAATCCCAAAGAGAGAACTAAAAGTAGAAAGCTTTAAAATTCCATTGAACTCCAGACAAAGATTACAACTCCCTAGCATTCCCAGAACAAGGCTAAGACTAGAAGCTCTAAACAACGCACTAAGAACCCAAAAAGATGAACTTAAAGCCTCCAAAACGCAAGAGCCAAAATTCCCAGCCCCAAAGAACATAACAACAGAGAAAGCTTATAAGCCCCCAAAGAAAAGAACTTCAAAGGAAACCCAAAGCCAAAAACATCAGATGGGACCCCCTGCTGCGTTCCCTGAACATCCCTTTTATAGGGGCACAGCTCGCCCAGAATTTCTACGGAACCACCTCCGCCTTCATCGCCATTATCCATGCTCCGCCGGTGTCATCCTCACCAAGAGTCCTGCTACCTCCTCCGGGATCGACGCCATCATCTTTATCCCGTCGGCATCATCCACCGCGCCTCACATGACCGCTAGCGAGCATTTCGCCTCTCACGCGAGCGGTTACCTCGTTCGTCCTCTCGCAGTCTCACAAACGGCATCGGCTCCCTTGCTTTTGCATATTCTTCCGTAACCACACGAATACCCTCCGGTGTTCCCTCGGCGTCCGCTTTCCTTATCTTGTCGACGGCGTCCACGTGAAGCCCATTGCATGCCACTGCCGATATTCCTGCAGTAACCGTGGAGATGCAAACACCCGCTGCGAACCAATGTGGGCGTCACCCTCGCGCCGGGAAAGTCACGTCTGCGGCCACCCCATCTTTTGCATGCACTCTCAACGTCCCCTTGGCCATGCACTACCAATACTTCATGCAGCTCACGTATGCATGTGATGCCCACGCCACCTTACTGTTCACGTAGTATCCACGTGATGTCCACATTGCAGCCACCTTGATGTTTGTTGGATGTTTATACTGCCATCGCACCACCATCCATGCACATGCAACTAAGCTTTTGAAAATGCATGTGTTGGGTATCTTGTATAGCCATCCACGTGATGCTTGCATGTGTTTCATCCAACTTATTTGTGGCCAATGTGATTATGTTGCATGTGTTACACCAATCAACCTGCCATTTAAAAGAGTGCATATGTGATATATAATGTTGTTAACACACTATATTAATCAAATGCAAACTCTTATTCACCTATATGCACTCAAATAATTGCCAGATATTTATCATTTTTCATGAAAGCTCAAGTGTTAATAAAATTCTATTTTTTTGAACATTTTCACACATAATCAACAATTTACTTATAATATTCTCCCATGTATATAGAAATAATCTGTGAAAATATGAAGTTATCAGCAATCCAGCCACTTCGAAGCCAGCTAGCGCCTGTCTCCGTGTCACCTTCTGGCTGGAGGAGGGGAGATCTTTGCCTGACGAGGAAGATACCGAAGTCAACCTCGGATGGCAGTGCCATCATGAGGCGACCTCGTCAATCGCCCGCATATAGAAGGCCCCCCACAGATAGAAAGGAGGAGGATGGATTTCTGCTAGAGGAAAAAGCACAGAAAGAGAAGAGAGCATCTTCGTGCGAAGAGGCCCGTTCGAGGCAAGGAAGAAGAGAAGAAGAAGGTAGAGGAAATGTAGGAAGAAGAGAGGAGTGTTGCATGTAGCAGAGGGAGGAGGAATAGAGGATAGGGAATGGTTACCCTTCCTCGTTCCAGCCCTCTCTCCAACTCTTTTTTTTCTATTCTTTGTTTTCTTTTCTCCGTTTGTTCAAGGATGCATTGTATGATGTGTGGTCTTCGGGCCATGATTCCTTTTTTCTTATCATCCTGAATCTTCCATGAATGAAATGGAGTTTGGTTCTGCTTCTTACTGCATTTGTTATCTTCCTCTCACCGGTCTCTTGTGGTTTTGCTTTCTCTTCCCTCAACCTCCCAACTCCCTGTTCTACTTGATTTCCCATAGCGCTGGTTTATGCAGTCAATAGAGTATGGCCAGCTTCGTCCCTCTTCAATGGCTCTCCGTTGCACAACAACCCTTGATATCCCCTTCTATCTCGGGTCTGTGGGAGCCCATTCTCTTTGATACATTGGAGTCACGTGATGCCCAGAGCATCCTCCTTTGCCCTCCCTCGGGACCAGTGGCATGCCCATACACCCTTAAGCTCTCAGTCACTCTACCACTCAGGCCCCCCCCAGCGGTACGCCTCCCTCATTTGGCTGTTCGGCGGTATAGCCTTCCTTGAGTCTGCCTGGCGGCACACTCTCCTTAGGGCCATTCAGCGGTGCACCCTTTCTCTTCTTATCAGCGGCACACTTCCCTTCCTTGGCCGCCCAGCGGCACACCCTTGAACTGTCAGCCCGGTACTCTTTGGCCACCACCTCCCCGGTATACTCATAGCTTGCATCAGTCTACTGGTTCCTTGTTCGTTGTTTTCTATGAGTTTTCCGAGGTTTCCCTAAAGGCGGCTGCTCAGGCACCCTCCTCAGATGTTGGTTCATGCCACCCCCGTGGGCATGTTCCTTGTTATTCCTTTACCTCCCGGGTCAGGGGGAGGTGCTGCCAAATTTTTGCCAGGAATAACAATCAATCTAAAAAAGATGAAAAGAAGTGGCAGACACATGGACTGAGCAACAGTGAAAACATTCTAATCAACTAAAAGAACTATGCAAGATTCAAGGAGCTGAACTGAACAAGACTTTAAGCACTGCATTGCTAAAAATATGACTTGGGACTCAACCTCATGGCAGGAAAAATGAAAGTTTAACCATCTAAGATGCTTCATTCTGAGCTGAACAAGGAACCCTCACTTGAGTCCTGGCCACCCCTTCAGCAGCACATCTTCTATCCTCCAGCGGTACGCTCCCCTTTGGCCCTCTAGCGGTGCACTCCCCCAATTCCTTTCCCAGCGGTACGCCCCCCCCTTACTGTCTGAGCGGTACGCATCCTCCCAGCGTTGCATCAAGTCTATACATCGCTGCATCATTCACGCTCAAAGTCTATACATCGTCTTCTTGTTCATGCATTGCATCATTTGAATTGAAGTCTTTACAGCCTATGCATGAAGTCTGCACACCGTCTGATTGCAAACACTTATAAGTCTATACATTGGCAGCTCTACCTACGTTGCACTCATAAGTCCATATGTTGTGAACTCTCAAGTCTGTACAGACCTCGCTTTGCTTAAGTCTGTACATCGTCTAGTTGTCTTGGCTAAGTCTATACGTTGATTGTCTGCTCACGCATCATTCCTTTGGCAAGTCCATACATTGTGAAAGTCTATATATTCCTCACTGGCTTGCTTCATGCACGAAGTCTGCACATTCCTTTCTAAAGTCTGTACGTTGCATCGCATGAAGTCTACACATTCCACGCTAGCGAAGTCTGCCTAAGTCTATACATTGCTCCTTCATGCATTGCATTAAGTCTGCACATCGTGTGCATCATGCTGCCAAGTCCATACGGCCATTGTACCGCTGGCCAAGTCTATACATTGTCTGTTGCATAGCAGTAAGTCTGTACAATCCCTACGGCTTGTTCACGCACTCCACCCTTCACCCTTCAGCGGTACGCCCATCTTCAGTCTAGCGGTGCGCTCTACATTCTTCCAGTGGTGCACTCTCAGTCCCTTTAGTGGTCCACTCCACCCTTCACCCTTCAGCGGTATGCCCATCTTCAGTCTAGCGGTACGCCCCCACTCTCCCCAGCGGTACACCCTCTTTTACACTTTGAACCGCACACACCATTCATCTCTCAGCGGTATACCCTAGTCTCCATCATCTCCCCTACGAATACACACAGGTATGCAATAAAAAGGGGAGGGGGCTACATGATAAAAGGAATGATGAATAGTAATAACAATAGTGAGATAAAAGGGGTGGCCTCAACCAAGACGACAACAAGGGAAAATAATAACAAAGAAAGGGTAGTGTCAACAAATAAATAGTAATAACAAGCATCGATAATCATCGCGAATACGATAATGTGGCAGCAGTCTCTCCTTCTTGGATTCCGAATCCGGGGATATTAATGGTGCTCCTGTAGGCCGGAAGTCACTCCCGGGAGTTCTCTCTCTCATCATGGTGACCGCCCGGCCTTACCTCGGGCCGATAATTCATCAGGGTCCCCTCCCTCGTCGGGATCTGATTTGCCTCCATGTATTAAAATTGCCGTCCCTCGGCAAACATTTGTACGGATTCGTCTCCCGGGTTATCGTCTCGTTTTCCGTGTGAACTTGTGTCTAAACATGAAATGGTCCATCAGTGACCGACATGACCCGAGTATTCAGGCCCCCACCGCGGGCTCACCGCATAACCCGACGGGTGGTTTCCTTCCCGCGTTAATCAGTATTTCTTTCGACCGTGGAGCCCTTATTTCTGGCAATTAATCAAGGGTATTCCCCTCTCCGAGGGGATGTAAATGACGTTGTGGCCTTTATGGCACAACGGGTCTCAGTCCCGACCCAAACCACACAATCGCCTGGCTGAGTCAGATCGAGCGCACCATGGGCTCTCCGGAGCCCGAACAAATCGTCACTTTGTGACTGGCACGCCCACGCACTTAATAAACCAATAAATGAACAACAATAACTAATTGATCAAAAAGTGCGTCCACAAGTCTGGCACGCCCGGTGGGATTGGATTACCCTTTATCTTTTTGCCGGAACCAAGGGCTCCACGGCCCCTTTCTTGTAATACTGATTCTCTAATTTGCAAATGCAGGTTGCGTTACGGACATCCAGATGGCTCTCACTTTCGGCCACCAACCCGTCGAGAGTCACATGCGGAATGGCTACATGGCCGTCCCTCTCACCTTCGGGAGCTTCCCTCCCTCAGTTGGCTTCCCCAACTTTTTGGGAGTGGCCTTCACTCACCTGTTGGATGTGGAAGCATCTGACGGAATCAAGAACGACGCCTCCATCCAGGGGGCCACCGAAGTTGCTGCCAGCTGACCAATGGCCGAATCCCCCAAGGCTGCCCCTATGAAGATATTGGGCTGCAACGTGCACCATGTGCACGAAGCCACCGGCCCATCTCGCCCAGGCTCGGCTTCCCGTCAGAGAAGGCTCCGGAGGAGTCATGCAACCACATCATCCCGAGGCCAGGTCTCCGGCACCGGCAAGTCTACTGTCGTCGGAACCCTCCGGGTGCATCTTTCCGGGTAGCGCTCTGAGGCAATCCCGGATCGCATCGTACCCGCCGTTCCAGTGCGTAACTCCTTCCAGCCACTGGGGAAGATGAAGGGCAGGATGACGCTCGCAGCTCCAGCCACAGTCCCACAGCACCGATCGGCCCCTAAGCCGACTAAGGGCAAGCAGGCGTGGATTCCCAAGGTGGCCCGAGCCATTTCACCGGCACTAGCGGGACCCAGCACCTTTCGCCCGGCAAGGGCTCAACAAGAAGACCGGGTCAAGACATCAACCCCCGTCTATCAGCCGGCATCGGCCACACTGACCCCACCAGAGAATACCCGCCGTCGACACCACCGACATCACTACCAGGCTGCCCGTGAGGAGCCTGCAGCCTACATGCCTGTTACTGTCAACAGGGCCACACCACCGGCTTCTCCTCCAGATCAAGACTGGGAAGGGGTGGAGCAAGCCATGAGAAACTATCTGCGGGGCCCGGGGAGCACTCCCTCGGCATTTGAAGAAGAAGAAGCCCGATCCGTGCCTAGTGCCGAGTCGAGGAACTGCTCTGAGGAGCACTATCAGTCCCCGCCGAGGGAAGAGGCGAGGCCGCGGGGGTCGGTCTTTGACAGATTGGTCTTCCCAGGAAGGCCGTCAAGGAGAGCAACAAGAAAAGGTAGGGACATAAGGGTCTACACTTGCAATATGGCAGGAGTGTCCGGCCGGTACTGGCCCTTACCGACCAAGCCCGAAGAAATGGCCAAACTTGCGGCAAGGCCAGGACCTCTCACCAGAAGAAGAAAGGCAGCAACCGAAAAGACAGAAGCTCACATTGAAGGAACTGTCTACGGGGAATCGTCGACGGCCCTGGCCGCCAACGTCATTACTGAAGGTACCACGGGAGGACCATCCACTTCCACCGAGGAGGCGCCAGCCGAAGAAAGAGGGGGCACCCCCAGCCTCTCAATGAGTGACCCCGCTGTATTACTCATGATGCAGCAATATCAAAGAGAGATCGAGTTGCTAAAAAAGCAATTGACCGACAGAGCGGCTCAACCCTCAACGTCCGGGCAAACCGAAGCACTACCAAAGACCCCTGGGGGTAACGGTCAGGCCTCGGAAGCTTCTTCACAAGCGACGGTGTCTCCGTCGATCTCCGGCTACACCGGGGGCATACCCCTGCACCAGCCACAGCATATAACTCCGGCCCCGCCGCCGAACCTACCGTTCCAGGGATCCACCATTGTGCCTCATGCGACAGTGTTAACGACGCCACTGGCGCAACCGGCTCATTTCTACCCGAACCCGGTGGACCCGGCGACAGGGAACAGACTCATGTTGAAACAGATGATAGACATGAAGTTGGCAGAGAGGGGCGATAGTGATTGCACGCCCTTTGATGTGTATCGGGTACCTTATCCGCCACACTATGCTGCAAGGAGGCTCCCGGTCGGCATCACCAAACCGCCGAAATTTGAAAAGTTTAATGGGCAAGGGTCTCCCAGGGAGCACATCGCCTACTATGTGAATATTATGGGGGATTGTGGACGTCAAAAAATGATGATGATCATACGACATGCACGTCTCAGCACTCGAGAGCGAGTCGAAGATGGAAAGGCTGAATAAACCCTTTGCCCCCTCCAAGAAGGACGAATACCTACCCGGTGCTCCGCCACCCAACAAAGAAGTCCCCCGGGTTGAAGAGCTAGCCACGGCTCCCAAGTCGGCAATGCCGAAGGTCGAATCAAAGAAACTCAGGAGTCCGAACGCCTGCTCGGCATACACCGGAAATCACTCAAAGCCCTGAATCGAGACTCGGAGGCTCACAACTAAAGGAACACAGGAGGGCAAGCATCTGTCCGAATCGCCACTAAGCTGGGGGGGAGCCCTTTGACGCTTAAACCGGCGTGGCATAGCTTTAAACCGGCGTGGCATAGCCTTAAACCGGAATGGCATAGCCTTAAACCGGCGTGCCCCTAAGGGGGCCTTAAACTGGCGTGCCCTTTACAAGATGCTAGTCCGGCGCGCCCCATGAACTCCCTTGCTTTATGTTAAAACGGCATGCTCCCATTGAAGGGCCACCCCTTTGAATGCACTAAACCGGCGCGCCCATTTTGGAGTGCTAATACGGCGTGCTTAGTTTAAAAACAAGCCTTTCTCTGAGGCCTTTATCCGGCGTGCAGCCAACCCATCACGTCATCAATGCGGTCCCCTGTTTCCTGGGAACGGCATGATCACGAACAAGCCTAAAATGGTTAAAGCTCCCACTTCGATCCGGCGGGCAACCGAGCATATGCCGTGAATGGAAGTCCTCGAGCCCCATCCCGCCGAACGCTCATTCCGTCGATCGGCCGCCCATCCTCCGGCAAATGATGATAGCAACGTGGCTCGCGGTGGATGTGCCAGCGGAGGAGGAGGCCATGCCTCTGCCCCCCTCCCGGTCACACTAGAGCCTCGGCGGAGGTAACCTCGACAGCAGCAGCAGGGCAACGTCACCAACGTCAGCAGTAGCAGTGGTGGTTGCGGGAAACAAGGAACCAACGGGAGGAAGAAGAATCCAGAGGGCATCCCTCCAAAACAGGGCCTCCGGCCCCTATAAAAGGAGCGCCCAGGCAAAGCTTAAATCGGTTGGAAGGTTGGAGGGGGAGAAACTCCTTGAAGCCCGAAGCCATTGTTCCTGTGAGAGCGAAGTGAAGTGAGAAAAGAGAAGAAGAGAGCATAGAGTGAGGTGAGGGAGATACAGCTCTCCCCTCCCCTTTGTTTCTTTTCCTTTCCTCCGATGTATTCTTCCCGTTAGTTCTTTTCTTTAGATGCATGAAGAGCCCATGTATTTGCACCCCTTCCTGGTGAAATGAAAATGATCCTTCGGGAGATCCTCTTTTTTTGATATGTTGCATCTTCTTCTCCCCCTTCGGAATACGTTCAGGCTGTAGCCCCCCCCCTTTCTACTTGGCCTCCAGCGTTTCTGATCTCCCTCCCCACTCGTTCCCCTTCGAGGGATCATTACCCGTGAGTCGTGAGAGCTCTTGAAGGCTAGTCCTCGAGCTTTTCCACACTCATACTTGGGTTATCGGACCGCGTAAGGTCTACATTTTGAGGTTCACCCTGGAGCAATCCACTTGGTGTTCCTCTATTTTCTCTGGCAATCGTCAGTCCGGGGGAGGTGCTGCCCAAATTTTGCCAGAGGAAGAACACGTAAGAACAGAGGATGCATAAGAACAGACGGACGAACAAACACACTAAACCACTGAGACAAGCTAAACTTCCAAGTTCCTGCACAGCAAACTGTTCTAATAAAACACTCGAATCATCACGATAATCCACCTGAGTGAACAATTAAAACACTTAAACCTCCTTTCCACAGACGTAATCCATCAATAAGATGAACAAACCAATCAATAAATCAACTTGCAATTGAAGGAAAGAAGAAACAGAGCACAAACGGGTTGAAAGGAAGCTATACAATGCTTAATCCGGCGCCCCCTAATCCGGCGTGGGTTAATCCGGTGCGGTACCCCCCCGCGCCGGTTTAACCCCACACTCAAAACTCATTTTATTTTCCTTGCAGCTATCCGGTGCGCCCCCTTGCATTAGCCCATTAAACCGGCGTGCTATACTGTTCATTGCCTATTCCGGCGCGTCCTTGGAACCTCTTCCTATTTGAGCCTTAAACCGGCGCGCCCCCTTCTTGGACCTTAACCGGCGCGCCCCCCTTGAACTCCCTTAAACCGGCGCGCCCCATGGATGCCTCTACCCGGCGCGCCCCCTTCATATCTTGACCCGGCGCCCCTTAACCGGCGCGCCCATCTTCTTGCAACGTGCCAACACGGCGTGCTAAAAGAAAACTAAAAGAATGAAAGGAAGAAAGAGAACTATTGAAACTAAAGAATAAACCAGAGGATAAGGATTAAATCAATAAGCAAAATGGAAAGAATGGAATGGGAATAAAACACTTAACTCAATGATCGGAACAATGACAATAGCATACCCACGCCTTAATCCAAATTTTGTTCCGGGGGCGCTGCCCCCGGAAACCCCCGCAAGGGGCGTTGCCCCCTTGACCCCCACGACCTGACCGGGCAGGTCGAACCCCACGACCTGATCGCGCAGGTCGATCCGCGTGCGAGGGCGCACATTGCCGAGTTTGGGCTTCACACTTAACAACCCGCTCCCCCGGACTGTGCGTGAAGAGAAAAGCAATGATGCCCCGTGGTATCGGACGTGGACCTCGGGATCCCCGACATGGTCATGATCCGTGCACCTCTTGGGCTGATAGTTCATCAGCTTGACCCACTTCTTCCGGGATCCGATCCCGCACCCACGTGAAGCGTGCCGTACCTACGGCAGATATCCAAGTGTCTTTGTTGTTATCTCCGATGCTTCAATTACGAACTCCCGACCGAATACTGGATTGTCCGTTAGTGGCTGATGTATATATACCGGGATCTAATTCCGCACTTTCATTAAATTCGCCGCACTCGCAGTAAGTATTTGTATGGTTTTGAACACCGTTTTACATACCGATGCGGAGGTTTTAAATCATGTCAACCCAACTCGCATGCTTTAATGAAAAATGATCTTTAGGTCATTTGGCCCCTTTTCTTGGCGATTAATCAGAGGTCTTCCCCTCTCCGAGGGGATGTAATTAATGTCGTGGCCTTTATGACGCGGCGGGTCTCCAGTCCCGACCCGATATCCACAATCATCTGATTAGTCAGATGGAGCGCACCCCGGGCTTCGGACCACTCCAGTCTCGAAGCCCGAACACATTGTCACCTAGGTGACTGGCACGCCCTCGCACTAGATAAACCGATAAAAAGACCACCGATACCCCAATATTCCCGTCCAACAAAACTTAGTGCGTTCCACAAGCTGGCACGCCCGGTGGGACAGATGATCTCGAATCAATATAACCACCGATACCACGATATTTCCGATACACGAAACTTAGTGCGTTCCACAGGGATTTAGCTGCAGATGAAGCCTATCTCCTCAAATTCTTTGGCTCAACACTTACCGGGCTTGCTTTCGAATGGTACTCGAGTCTGCCCGTCGGGTCCATTGTAGACTGGCCCGACATGCAGAAGAAATTTAAAGAAAGGTTCTACATAGCTGAATGGGAGGTCACCGTGGCAGAACTCTACGCCACAAAGCAAAGAAGTGATGAGTCGGCACTCGACTACATAAAGAGGTGGAGGAACCTCAGCATGAGATGTAGGCGTCCCCCGCATCAAGAGGACGCGGTGCAAATTTGTAAACAGAACCTGAAGAAAGAAATCCTTGAGAGAATGATCGGTGTGGAAATAAAGTCATTTGACCGCTTAAATAATATAGTGGCGGAGATCGAGGCATTCCTTGCTCGATACTCTTCCACTCCAACGGCATCAAGTCAAAGGGCCAGACAAGCCGAGAAGAAGCCAATGCCGCCAGAAGTCCACACATTAGACTTCCAAGCTTTTGAGAAACAGACGGAGAAGGCCAAGGAGACGGCCAACCCACCTCCAGCCAGGGTTACTGAACGATGGGAAGGTCCTTCCCTGCGGGAGAAAATGAGGAATAAGTTGTATTCTTTTCCTCGAGATAAGTCCCGGATCTTGTTTGAATGGGCCACCAGATACAATAAAATTACATTGCAAGAACCAAAGAGGCCTGGCGACATAAAAAGAAAGGATGATCCTCGTTTCTGCCCGTACCACCAGATGCTGGGGCATACTATCGAGGAGTGTTACATCTTCAAGGATGTCATTGAATCCTTGGTGAAGAAGGGAGAACTGGACATGAGGGAGCACAAGGTGGATCCTCTGCAGCCGCATGAGATGCGAAACCTCGGCACTTCTGTTAACATGATCTCTCTTTACCAGCAGCTGCCTGAGGAATGGGCAGAGGCCAGTACAGCTGCAACCTATGAAGCCTTTGTCATGGCACCAGCTCAAGACCAAGGAGGTTGGCAGGCTGCGCCGACGAGGAATAGAAGAAAAAGGTAGGCCCCCCGGCCCACGCCGGAGGTTCATATAAGGGGTGTCATACCTCGACCAGTCCCACCACCAGTGACGCCTGTATAACATGATACAGCCCCCTGGCTAGTCATGAGGCGCTTCACCAACAACAAGAAGAAACATACCCCAATGCGGGTGCACAAAGAGACCAGTCCTGCAGTGGAAAGACTCCAGGCCATTATCGATGGGCATGAAGAGTATGAGCAGCCCGAAATCCGGCCCGTCGAGCTGAAGGAATATGTCCCCTGGAGGGAGTTCGAGTCACTCGAACTGGCTCCAGAAGCAGAAGCCGAGGCGAAGGAAGAGCCCCTCTTGTGGGGTGAGCCTCCCCAAGGCCAGTTGCCAGCCACTGAAGAAAAGAAGAAAAAGAAGAAGAAAAGGCCCAGAAACAAGAAGAAGAGCGGGGTTGTTCTCCCCTGCAACACCCTATCAGCGTTGTTTGACACTGCCCTCTCTCTGGGGGAGGAAGAGCAAGAGACGCCCATTGAGCCATCAGAAGTGAACCAGGCCGAGGCATCCACCTCCCAGCATGCCACCAGGTCGGGAAGGAAATGGGGATGCCCTCCTCAGGCCAACCATAACATCCTGCTTAGGGGAGAACATCCATATCATATCCCTGAACCTAGGATCCAAGGCATGGAGATTCCCCCTCCCTCGGGTCTCTACCCCGGAGAGCCGATCGGCCGGAATACCCCTTCATTCATTGAGTTTCTAACGACTCAAGGGGAAAGGCAGTCATGCCCCCGAGAGTCTCGACAAGTCAAAGAAGCAAGTAGTCTCTCGGCCCCACTCGTGGCAGGTCCTCATCTCTCAAGGGAAGAGACTGGCAACATTCCGAACCTTACCGAGTTCATGCAAGAGAAGGCAGAAACCCAACAGGCCCCGCAAGCCCAAGTAATACCTAACCCGGCAGAGGAGACACCCCCTGAGCCGGCTCCCCCGGCCCAGACTGGGGGCAGGCGTAGCAGAGCCGAAGAGATGAAGTTGCTCGAGGTCCGAGCCGGCAACAGAATAGTCAAGCACTTGAAGAAGATCCCACCCAGGTTTACCGTCTGGGAGATTCTATCTCTGGATGAAGAGACACGGAGGGCCGTCATCGCAGCACTCTAGACGCCAGCTTATGTGGAGGCTTGCCTTGCAGAAATGTCACCCGAGGTAGCGGTGGCTTTCATGGAAGAAGATATGCTCCTGCCTACCTGCAGTCACAATAGGCCACTCTACATGAAAGGACAGCTGAATGGGCACCCCATCAATAGGGTGCTGATTGACCCTGGGGCGGCAGCGAACATACTCCCTTACCGAGTATACCAAATACATTACTTCGAAGTGCATTTGATCGAGGTCAAGAATGTTAAGATCGCCGGCTTCAACCAGAAGTGTGAGGTCCCCATGGGGATTGCAGAGTTTAACCTCTCTCTCGGTGATTTCACGACTAAGGTCCAATTTCATGTTATTAACTCTGGTACCTCCTACAAAGCATTACTCGGCCGGCCTTGGCTGCACCAGAACAGGGTCGTGCCGTCTACTCTGCATCAATGCATCAAGTACCCTGGCAACGGGAAGGAGGAGAGAATCTTTGCCGACCTCCACCCTTTTGAGGTGTTCGAGTGCCATCTCTCAGATGCCAACCTGTATCTAGAAAAGCCGAAGCAAGCTCCCCAAGTCACCTTAGACAAGGGAAAGATGAAGGCAGAGCCGGACAATTGGTTCTCTCCACCGCCGCTAGGATATGTGGCTCCCCGTCAAGTAGCATTTGTTTCTGGGGCAGAAGAAGTATTCAAAGCAACTCCCCTTTCCATCTACCCCACACCGGGGTTTCCGCACCTCGAATACTTGCTGGAGGACATCAGGGTCCCGTTCGGGATCATCAAGCCTCTCGCAGAAGCTGACTGCCAAGCGGCTGAACCATTGAGGACCTTTGAGGTGCCTAACCCCGGAGGACGGTCCACTATTTTCTATGTGGCTAATGAACACCCGATCAGAGGGGACAATGATTGTAAACTCCCCGACGAACTGCATGACCCACTCGTCCCGATCACGGGACTGCCCGACATGACTGGTCGTGTAGCCAGAATGACCAGGAAACAAGGGGTCCCCTTTCGCCAGCTCTCCAGTCAGAAGGACATGATTAGGTTTCTCATTAGAGGATTCCTACGAAGCCGATGTTATATCGGTCTCAGCTCCGAGCGGCAGCAACCTCACGGGCGCCCAAGGCCCACAGGAAGTGCAAGGTCGGCAGTACCTTAAGCCTTCAGTCGGTGAAGATCAGGACGAGGAGGTATTCTTATGGAAGCCGCCTCCCTGCAAGCACAAGGGGAAGGTCCCGTCCTCCTCTGAGGGAGCGGCCCCGAACGACTCCAGCAACAGGCCGTCATTGCCTTCGTCGGACACTGATGTAAAAGGCAAAGAGGCAAGTCGAACTCCGGGCCTCCCTCGGTGCGACTCCGCCATGTTTGCCATGTGCTATCAATAGCAGCGAGAAATCGAGATGCTGAAGGCTCGGTTGGCCGAAGTAACCGCACTCATATCTGACTTGATTGGGGGCATCTTCCGCCAGCAGAATATCGGCATGAACCTGCCCCGGGTGATGGGGACATCAACGTCAGCCCGCTCACATTGTGTTCGCATTTACGTCCTTTTATATTTGTATGTATACCCTTGTGATATATGGGTACACAATTGTAGGTCTTAGTGGGTTTATTTGCAAAAGGCCATTGGGTTTCTTTGCAAAAGTTCATGTAGGCCCTACAGGGCCCCCCTCCCTCCTCCTTATTGGTCCACTTGGACTCCCGGGCCCAAGGGGGCTGGTCCATGGTCCAACCTTGGACTTGGACCTAGATTTAAATAAAGAAGACAATTCAAATTTGTCTTCTTAAAGGGGGGGGGGCAAACCATATAGTTTATTAGGCTTTTAATGTATTGTTCAAAGTTGTTCAAACCACATCCTAGCCCTTGATTCCCCTTCCCTAGATCCAAGGGTCCACATTGCATTTGATGTAAACCATATATAAGCTTGTATTTTCATGAGAAATTCAATGAAAAAATCAGAATTTTGTTGCAAGGCTTGAAGCTTGGTGCGCCCCTCTCTCTTCCCCTGCTGTTCTTCCATCCCCAACCCCAGATCTAGAGTGTATCTATCTCCCTTCCTCCCCTCTCAACCTCCGGTGATCGTCTGTGCCGCCGCCGCCGCCGTTCGTGCCGCCTTCGAGCCGCCGTGGAATCGTCATCAAGTTTCTGTCCTGCTGGACAGAGGTGTAGTTCGTGAATTCCTGAAGCCGGCCACGAGTTCAGATCGATTTGAAATTTTGAGGGTTGGTTCCTATATTCTAGCCCCTTCTCCACAAAAAACATTAGGTTCAAAATCCACCGTTTCTTATTTTTACCTTTTCGTTCATCTCTCAATCTCAGATCTGTTATGTCACTGTCTACAGTGACAGTAGCCCTGAGTTCTCCCCCTTCGACCACCCTTTTGATTTCTGTTAGACCTCCCAATTTAACTGGGCGTTATGTCCATCGTCCCCTACCACAACAATTTTTCTTAAATTTTTATCATCCTTCTACCTATTTTTAAAAATTTATGCTCTACCGAAGCTACAGTGTTGTCAGCCCATTTCCAGATCCGACCTCCGTCCATTAAACAAATCACAGAAAATCATAGACACATCCCAACGTGTCCAAACCAATTTTTCCGTCTTCCCAGATCCATTTCCTACAACCTTGCTGAAGAACACATCTTCAAATTCGGACATCTACTTCACGGTCAAAGGCAATCAACAGGGACATTGTCTACAGATCTGAGTCTTCGGTTACTGTACAACAGCAGCATATAAAATTCGCCAACACAAAGTACAAATCTGGTGAATTTTTCTGAAGGCCACTAGATTGTAGTACTTCGAAGCAGCTTTCCAACGGCTCTGATCTCGTCGCATTCCGACACCGGTGCTGATCGCAGCGTCCGTTCTCACCGAAGCGCGCGCTGAAATACAGAACCGACAGATTTTCGATCGATTTTTCCGACCGGTGCCGAACGGAGTCGCCCGACCTCCGGCTGGCGAACCAGCGTGCCGCCAGCCTGGGGAGTGCTTCTCCAAGTGTCTCCACTACAGCGGTACCACCGGGTGCCACACGGCCCCTCCGGACAGCACGTGGGCCCCACGGTCGTGAACACGCGTGTAGCCGAATCAACACCCGAAGCTGCCCGTCAACCCGAATTCGGTCCTCCCGGGCCCATTTGTATAGCCCTTTACCTCCCTGCGTGGAGTGGGCATGTTCCCATTGCTGTAATTATTGTGTGTTAAGTCTCCCGGGAGTACGAGTTTTCGGCCAGGTCCGTCGTCCCCACGCCGAGCGCGTGGAGGTATCGCATTCGCTCCCTTACTTGACATTTTGCTTAATTTTCATATATACTCGCTTATGCCACTGCTAGAGAGCATGATAGGGTAATTAGCTCGCTTTCTATTTATATCACCGCTGCTGCGAGAGAGAGCGTTACCGTCCCGTGACCCGATCCGGGCACAAGTGAGAGCCGACCACCCTAGCTCACAGTCGGTTTCTCAACTGCGCACATCCGACGCTTCCCTCGTTAAGGGGCAGTCACGAGCTTGTCATGTCCGTGGTCTCGTCCCGCATCAATTTGGTATCAGAGCGAGTTTGAGCGTAGGGTGTCCAAAATAAAAAAAAAGAGTGTCATTTACATCGAGTCATTAGTCGGTTTAAGTCGAGTCTAGGATCATCATTGTTTTAAAACAAAAAAAGTGTCTTTTGCAACGCATCCCAATAACCCGGTATATCAAAAGGTGTTGTCCGAACGTTAGGCTACGCCTATCGGGAAGGCCGCACACTTATGCGAGTGACCTTTGGGTCGATTATCTCCGCCGCGTACCACGTTTTGGTTAAGTCTAGGCGCATCATTTTGCATTAGTGTGTTTTGCTTTAGTCGGCGTCTTCTAGTCGGTGTGTTTGCATGCCCACTCGTCGGGGTACTCAGTACTCACCCCCACCACCACCTATGGCCAACCCACGGGATACCTCGGGAGACTTCCACTCCCTACAAGAGGCGATGATGGCCATTATGACTAGGTTGGACCAATCTGATGCTAACTTTCGGGCTTTCTCCGATAATATGGATGGTCGCCTTAGAGCCATGGAGGGGCGCTTGGAGACCTCCGACAGGTCGGTCCAAGACCTCGTTGGGCGGTTAGATAGGATGTCACACGGGGACCCTCCAGGGGCAGCCCAAGGCCCACCCGCACCTCCTCCCGCGGTGGCCCAAGTCCAACCCGCTCCCATGGCCCAAGTCCAACCCGCTCCCGCGGCCCAAAACCAGCCACCACAGTCTCCTCCACCCGCCCTTCCTTGGGTTCCCCAACTACCGCACCGTGACCTTGGTCTAGAGGACTATGGTTCCGACAATGCCTATGAGGGATATGGTCAACGCTGTCGTGGTTTTCAGCCACAACGAGATGAGGATGATGACCGGGTCCTTAAGACCGTGCGAGCGGACCCTCCCGCTTTTTACGGGTCTTTGGATCCGAAAGTCTACCTAGATTGGGAGTTCGGCATGGACCGTTACTTTGAGTGGTATGATATGTCGGAGCGTCGAAGGGTCCGATTCACCACCATGAAACTCATGGGGCAGGCACAAACCTATTGGAAGAATGTGGAGAGCCTGCTAAATCAGCGGTTAGAACCCCCGATCGACACATGGGCCGAGATGAAGAATAAACTTCGGAAAAAGTACCTTCCTCCCACATACCGCCAGCGACTCATCGATAGATGGCAAAGTCTTAGCCAGGGAGACCGGTCCGTCTCCGAATACATCGCGGAGTTTGATGAGTACTTTCTACGATGTGGTGTCACGGAGGAGAGTACCATGCCCATGTCCCGCTTTCGACGTGGTTTGCGGCCACACTACCAGTATGAGCTTTTCCGCCGCAATGCCAAGACGTTGGAAGAGGCATACCAGGTTGCTCTCGAGATGGAGCAATTTGAGGGAGAGTTCGAGTCTAGCCATCGGTTGGGCCCCACCCCTCTCCGTAGTGCCGAGCCCCGTCACTCCATAGGCCCACATCAGCGGCCTCCCATGGCTCGACCTCAGGAGTCCACCCGTCAGGAGCACTTCGCTCCACGGCCTCGTCCTCCTCCACCCCATGATCTATTTCCACCCCAACCACCGGCACCCGTTGCCCGTTCCCCGGCTCCTATAGCCCATCCTCTGGCACCGGCACCCCCTCCACTATTGTCCAAAGCACCTGCATCTCCCCCATTACTGCCTACACCCCCTACCCGACGGGATGATAAGGGTAAGGCCCCTTTTATAGGAGAGAGTAGTCGGTCGAGAGTGCAGTGTTTCCACTGTCATGGGTTTGGCCACATTGCCAGCGAGTGTCCCGCTCGCACCACCCTAGCCTTGGGTGTTGGAGGATCCGTACCTCCCGAGCCTGAGTGTGTTGATTACGAGGCCGATGAGGCACTAGCCGAGGAGTACTATGCCTTGGGAGGGGAAGAGCAGGACGGCTCTCCTGCCGCCCAGGATGCAGCCACCTAGTGGGCTTGATGCTACCACCTTCGTCTAGAGTCATGCATAAGTCAGTGTGTTTTCCATGTGTGGTTTGTTTTGAGTGGTGTGTTTTGAGTCGATTGTTTGTGTGGTTTGCATACGTGTGTTAGTGCATGGTGAGTCTGCATGTGTCTTGTGCAAGCTCGTTGTCGTTCTCTTATGAGTAAGAGGTGATTGGACTCACTTGATGAGTATGGGATCGGTTCTACTTCTATACCCGGATCAGTCACCTATAGGGACTCAGCGGTGATTCCTAGTGAGTCTTCGAGCTGCTTCCTTCCTTTTTGAGAGTGCCCCTTCGGAGTGACCACATTTAGCCCATAGCAGTTCGCATATCGAGTATATATAGAATGAGCAGGTGACGATCGCTTGGAGTGGAGCATACCCGCGCTACTTGGCACGGTGACGGATCCACCGGAGTACCGGAGCAGCCATACCCTTACTCGACGGGGTCGAGTTCCTCCCACCCGGGGAGAATTGATGGGGACATCAACGTCAGCCCGCTCACATTGTGTTCGCATTTACGTCCTTTTATATTTGTATGTATACCCCTGTGATATATGGGTACACAATTGTAGGTCTTAGTGCGTTTATTTGTAAAAGGCCATTGGGTTTCTTTGCAAAAGTGCATGTAGGCCCTGCAGGGGCCCCCTCCCTCCTCCTTATTGGTCCACTTGGACTCCCGGGCCCAAGGGGGCTGGTCCATGGTCCAACCTTGGACTTGGACCTAGATTTAAATAAAGAAGACAATTCAAATTTGTATTCTTAAAGGGGGGGGGGGGGGGGGGGCGAACCATATAGTTTATTAGGCTTTTAATGTGTTGTTCAAAGTTGTTCAAATCACATCCTAGCCCTTGATTCCCCTTCCCTAGATCCAAGGGTCCACATTGCATTTGATGTAAACCATATATAAGCTTGTATTTTCATGAGAAATTCAATGAAAAAATCAGAATTTTGTTGCAAGGCTTGAAGCTTGGTGCGCCCCTCTCTCTTCCCCTGCTGTTCTTCCATCCCCAACCCCAGATCTAGAGTGTATCTATCTCCCTTCCTCCCCTCTCAACCTCCGGTGATCGTCTGTGCCGCCGCTGCCGCCGCCGCCGTTCGTGCCGCCTTCGAGCCGCCGTGGAATCGTCATCAAGTATCTGTCCTGCTGGACATAGGTGTAGTTCGTGAATTCCTGAAGCCGGCCACGAGTTCAGATCGATTTGAAATTTTGAGGGTTGGTTCCTATATTCTAGCCCCTTCTCCACAAAAAACATTAGGTTCAAAATCCACCGTTTCATATTTTTACCTTTTCGTTCATCTCTCAATCTCAGATCTATTCTGTCACTGTCTACAGTGACAGTAGCCCTGAGTTCTCCCCCTTCGACCACCCTTTTGATTTTTGTTAGATCTCCCAATTTAACTGGGCATTCTGTCCATCGTCCCCTACCATCACAATTTTTCTTAAATTTGTATCATCCTCTACCTATTTTTAAAAATTCATGTTCTACCGAAGCTACAGTGTTGTTAGCCCATTTCCAGATCCGACCTCCGTCCATTAAACAAATCACAGAAAATCGTAGACACATCCAAACGTATACAAACAAATTTGGCCGTCTTCCCAGCTCAATTTCCTACAACCTTGATGAAGAACACATCTTCAAATTCGGACATCTACTTCACGGTCAAAGGCAATCAACAGGGACGTTGTCTGCAGATCTGAGTCCTCGTTTACTATACAACAGCAGCATATAAAATTCGCCAACACAAAGTACAAATCTGGTGAATTTTTCTGAAGGCCACTAGATTGTAGTACTTCGAAGTAGCTTTCCAACGGCTCTGATCTCGTCGCATTCCGACACCGGTGCTGTTCGCAGCGTCCGTTCTCGCTGGAGCGCGCGCTGAAATACAGAACCGGCAGATTTTCGATCGGTTTTTCCGACCGGTGCCGAACGGAGCCGCCCGGCCTCCGGCCGGCAAACCAGCGTGCCGCCAGCCTGGGGAGTGCTTCTCCAAGTGTCTCCACTACAGCGGTACCACCGGGTCCCACATGGCCCCTCCGGACAGCACGTGGGCCCCACGGTCGTGAACACGCGTGTAGCCGAATCAACACCCGAAGCTGCCCGTCAACCCGAATTCGGTCCTCCCGGGCCCATTTGTATAGCCCTTTACCTCCCTGCGTGGAGTGGGCATGTTCCCATTGTTGTAATTATTGTGTGTTATGTCTCCCGGGAGTACGAGTTTTCGGCCGGGTCCGTCGTCCCCACGCCGAGCGCGTGGAGGTATCTCATTCGCTCCCTTACTTGGCATTTTGCTTAATTTTCATATATACTTGCTTATGCCACTGCTAGAGAGCATGATAGGGTAATTAGCTCGCTTTCTATTTATATCACCGCTGCTGCGAGAGAGAGCGTTACCATCCCGTGACCCGATCCGGGTACAAGTGAGAGCCGACCACCCTAGCTCACAGCCGGTTTCTCAACTGCGCACATCCGACGCTTCCCTCGTTAAGGGGCAGTCACGAGCTTGTCGTGTCCGTGGTCTCGTCCCGCATCACCGGGGGGCCACCCCGAACATCCCTACGCACTGGAGAAAGCAGGCCAGAGGCGCAACTGTTTCCCCAATCAGACGGCCGGTCGACCGGAATCCCACATTACAAGAGAGAATGCGGAGGCCCTACTCCTTCCTGAGGAATAAAACCCGGGGGATCTTCGAATGGGCTTGCTACTACGGCAAGGTTACCCTCCCAAGGCCCAAGAGGCCGCAAGATGCTCGCAGAAGTGGTGACCCTTTGTTCTGTCCGTACCACCAAATACTGGGTCACTCCATAGAAGACTGTTACGTCTTCAAGGACATTACTCAGGACTTAATTGAGAAAGATGAGATCAGAATGGGAGATTACGTGGTAGCTCCACCATGCCCTCATGCGACAGGCAACCCCGAAAGAAATATCTACATGGTGTCAGTCCAGCACCAGATCTTTGAAGAGGTGTTGGAGAATGGGCAACCCCGGTCACCGGCAGAGAACCGGCCCCCGGTGTGGCAATCAATTACTTCGGTCCCGGCTGGAGCCGCCTATGATGACTACCAAGAAGACCCTGGAGAGGTTCTTTGTCTCCCCGCACAGGAGAACCCCCTGGAGCCACAACCTGCAAGCCTGGAACAGGGGGACATTAGCAAAGCCTCATTGCCCAATGAGGCGGAGCAGGGTGACATCTATGGTGTCCTCGAAGCAGAAGACGGTGAAGATCAAGATTTCGTCGACTTATTGCCAGCACCGCCAGAAATTGAAGATGGCGGTCAGGCCACAGTAGATGAACTTATCAAAATTAACCTGGGCACGGAGGACGACCCCAAGCCGACCTTTCTAAGTGCCCTTATTCCTCTACAGGAGAGGGGACGGTATATCAAGTTGCTACAAGAGTTCCGGGACTGTTTCGCCTGGAATTATAAGGAGATGCCCGGCCTGAGTCCTGGCGTGACTCAACATGTTCTTGCCATCGACCCCAAGGCCGAGCCAGTGAAACAGTCTCCCCGGCGCATGAGACCGGAACTGATACACCAAATTTGTAAAGAAGTCGACAAGCTCATAGATGTCGATTTCGTAGCTGAGAACCAGCATACTACCTGGTTGGCCAACATTGTGACAGTGAAGAAGAAGAATGGACAGATCAGGATTTACGTGGATTTTCGCAACCTGAACAAAGCCTGCCCAAAAGATGACTTCCCGGTGCCCATCACTGAAGTGATGATTGACGCAACCACTGGCCACGAGGCCCTGTCCTTCATGGACGGATCGTCCGGCTATAACCAAATCTGGATAGCTGAGCACGACCGAATTCATACGGCCTTCCGATCGCCCAAAGGAATATTCCATTACAAAAGAATGCCATTCGGCCTCAAAAACGCCGGCGCCACCTACCAGCGGGCGATGACCAAAATATTCGACGAGCTGCTATACAACAAAGTCGAATGCTACATTGACGACTTGGTCGTCAAGATGAAGAAAAGGGAAGATCACCTGAAGGACCTTAGAGTCATCTTCGAGAGGCTCCGGCAGTACGAGCTGAAGATGAACCCGATGAAGTGTGCCTTCGGCGTCTCCAGCGGGAAGTTCCTCGATTTCATCATCCGATATAGAGGGATCGAGATCGACCCTTTCAAAATAAAAGCCATCCAGGAGCTGCCTCCTCCGAAGGATCTAGGAGAGCTAAGATCCCTGCAGGGCCGGCTGGCCTACATCCGAAGATTTATTTCCAATTTGTCGGGGCGTTGTCAGCCATTCCACAGATTGATGATGAAGAATGCACCTTTTAACTAGAACCAGGAATGCCAAAAGGCCTTCGATCAGCTGAAGGACTACTTAAGGACCCCGCCTGTGCTGGGGGCACCTGTTAAGGGGAGGCCGCTTATTCTATACATAGCCACCACCGAATGCTCCCTGGGGGCAATGCTCGCTCAGAATAATGATGAAGGGAAGGAGCAGGCTCTCTATTATCTCAGCCGGAGGCTAGTGGGGGCAGAAGCAAAATACACCCCGATCGAGAAGGTCTGTCTTGCCCTGGTCTTCGCAGTCAAGAAGCTGAGGCATTACATGCTCTCCCATGAAGTGAGCTTGATCTCCAAGGCCGATCCAGTCAAACACATTCTCTCCCAGCCAGTCCTGAAGGGACGTCTCGAAAAATGGGCCGTGCTGCTAATGGAATTTGATATCACCTACGTGCCGCAGAAGGCCGTTAAGGGTCAAGCCGTGGCCGAATTCTTTGCAGCACATCCTGTGCCCGAAGATTCCCCATTGGCTACAGAGCTGACCGAAGATGAAACGCTAGAGGCGGACCAAGTCCAACAGGTCGCTTGGCAGCTGCACTTCGATGGAGCTTCAAGAACAGAAACGGCCCCGTCCGGACATACAAAAGTACGGGCAGGGGCCGGCATTGTCCTCAAATCCCCCGAGGGAGAAGTATTGCATACATCTTGCTCCATCAATAAACCTTGCACAAATAATGAGGCGGAGTATGAGGCTCTGATTATTGGTCTCCAGGTTGCGTTGCAGATGGAGATTAGAATGCTGCAAGTATTTGGCGATTCGTTACTAGTCGTCAAGCAAGTCCAAGGGTAGTTTGATGTCCGAAAGCCTGAGCTGCTACGTTACCATGCTAAAGTAAAGCGGCTCATGGAACAATTCTACCTTATTGAGATAGGCCATGATGCCCGGGGAGAAAATGCACAAGCCGACGCACTGGCGAAACTGGCAAGCTCATTAGCAGTCCTGCCTGATGGATCTCTAAGCATCCGAGTGGTGAATCAGCGCCAGGTGCCTAGCATGATAGAAGAGCCAGAAGAAGAAGAATTGGAGGTCGCTGCAGCGGAAGCTGTCGGCCTACCTGACTGGAGGGATTCCCTCATGCAATGGTTTAAATACCAGCAATTGCCCAAGCAGAGAGAAGAAAAGATCAGGCTGATCAGAACAAAGGACTCTTATGAGATCCGGAACGTGATCCTATTCCGAATTATGGCGGATGCCAAATGGAAAGTACTCCTGCGATGCCTATCCACGGAAGAAGCTTGGAGGGTCATGAAAGAATTCCATGCCGGAACAGCAGGTGCACACCAGGCGGGACCAAAAATGAAAATTGAAATAAAGAAGCTTGGCTACTACTGGCCAACCATGTTTGATGACTGCTGCAAGTACGCCAAGTTTTGTCAGAAATGCCAGGAGCATGCCACAGTGCCCAGGAGGCCGCCCGTGCCGCGACATCTGACATTGCCCAGCTGGTCGTTCACCCAGTGGGGAACAGATGTCGTGGGCCCACTACCCGCGTCATCCGCCGGGTGAAAATACATTTTGGCGGCAACTGATTACTTCTCCCGTTGGGCAGAAGCCGTTGCTTTGAGAGAAGTGACTGGTGAGATCGTCGCCAGATTCGTCCGGCGCAACATCATATTCCGGTTTGGTACGCCAAACCGAATCATCTCAGACAATGGAAGTCACTTCCGCAACCAGAAAGTCTACCGGCTGGCCGAGAAGTACAAGATCGACTGGAGAATGTCAACCCCCTACAACCCACAAGCCAATGGTTTGGCTGAAGCTTTCAACAAGACTCTTTGTACTCTCCTGTCCAAAATTGTTAGTTCTAACAAGAGGGACTGGGAAGAGAAAATGTATGAGGCCCTGTGGGCGTATCGAACTGTATACAAAACTCCGACGAGTTGTTCACCCTTCTCTTTAGTGTACGGCTCAGAGGCACTCGTCCCCATTGAGCTGGAAATACCCTCCCTTCGGGTCGCAATCCAACACGGGCTAGTCCATGAAGAGCAAACAAATGTCGAGCGAAGGCTCGAAGAGCTCTCCGACCTGGAGGGGAAGCGGCTTCACGCCCAGCAGAACATCCGGATCTATCAAGCCCGAATAGCTCGCGCTTTCGACAAGCTCGTCAAAGAGCGTGAATTCAAGAAGGGTGACCTCGTTATGGTCAAAAGGAGGGAAGTCATGGCTTCCAACCCCAAGGGCAAGCTGAATGAAAATTGGCTTGGACCCTATGTAATCCAAAGGGTCTATGAAGGCGGGGCATATGTGATAGTCGATCATTGGGGGGAGGTCCAGTTTCCACCCCTTAATGGTAGGCATCTAAGATTGTATCACGCTCCAATTCCTCCATTCAATGAATAATACATTTACCCGCCCCACGGCGGGCGGATTTGCTTTCAATTGCTTGAATGGTTTGCTTGCCGCCTGTTACGGACCACAAGAGAAGCGACCAAAGGGAACATGCGCATACCAAAAAAAGGGGAAGAAAAGAAGAGAAGAAAAAAAAAGAAAAGGAAAAGAAAGAGAAGGAAAAGAAAGACAAAAAAAGGAAAAGAAAGAAAAAAAAGAGGGAAGAAAAGAAAAAAAAGGAAAAGAAAAGAAAGAAAAGAAGAGGAGGATTCAGCCCCTCCAATAAACGAATCAACCTTGTCAGCCCTTGACATTTTATTGGCACTGATGAAAAATACCCCACCCGGACCTTTCGTCCGAGATTGGGGAATCAACCCATCTCCTTGCGTTGGCACTCACCCGTACCGACGAATATTCCAATAAACGAATCAACCCTGTCAGCCCTTGACATTTTGTCGGCACTGACGAAAAATACCCCACCCGGACCTTTCGTCCGAGATTGGGGCATCAACCCATCTCCTTGCGTTGGCACTCACCCGTACCGACGAATATTCCAATAAACGAATCAACCCTGTCAGCCCTTGACATTCTGTCGGCACTGACGAAAAATACCCCACCCGGACCTTTCGTCCGAGATTGGGGCATCAACCCATCTCCTTGCGTTGGCACTCACCCGTGCCGATGAATATTCCAATAAATGAATCAACCCTGTCAGCCCTTGACATTCTGTCGGCACTGACAAAGAATACCCCAACCAGACCTTTCACCCGGGATCGGGGAATCAACCCTCCTCCTTGCGTTGGCGCTCACCCGTACCAACGAACACACCCAGAGACAAATAAACCACACCTGTCATCTGCACTCTGTCGGCGCAGATGAACAACCCTCTTTTGACCAAGACCTCCCGTCGGGGCCATTGAATGAACAAACTCTTCTCTCCGTCCCTTCGGGCGACGAACAACCCCTTCTGACCAATACCTCCCGTCCGGGTCGCCGTATGAACAAATTCTTCTCTCCGCCTCTCCAAGGTCGGATCAACCTACTTGGGTTAAACATACCGGTGACATCATTCGACTGAGTCGCTTTATGGACATGGTGGAGTGGTCCCCTCGTCCCCCCTCTGGAAGGGGCGAGCACTCTCCTATGCTCATATGCGGATCTCATTAGGGTCTACCCGAATAAACTGTTAACGTGAACTTGCGCTCCATCACATAGCAAGAAAAAAGAAAGGGAGGGAAGAAACCGTCCGACACCACATGCATACCATAGACACATGAAATAATTGCATTGTATTCTTTTCAAAAAAAATTTTTTACATCGGCATCAAGGCATACCCCGGTGTTACATGAAAAGAAAGGAATGGAAGGGGAGCCCCGGGCTATTCTAGCCCTCGGAAGATGTCCTCAAAAGGGAGGATCCCGACGCAAGGGAAGCTTATCATCTCACGCAGGCGGCCCTCCTGCGCGTCGAGGCGTTCCAATTCCGTCGTCACAGAGGCCACGGCTGCCTCAGCAACGGCCAACTCTTCAGCCTCTTGGGCCTTACCCTTCTCTGCCTTGACCAGGTCAGACTCCGCCTGGGCAAGCCAGCCCCGGAGTTTCTCTATCCGGCTCCCCAAGGCGTCGATGTCGGCATTGTACCTATCCAAGGCTCCTTGATGTTGCTCCCGACTGTCTCTCCGAACAGCCAGCGCCTCCAGATACTCATCCCTTTGGGCACCGATAGCTGTGAGCTCGGTCGGGGCTAGCGTCTCGAGGAATGCGCGATGATTTACGTATTTCAACAATAAGAGAACACGTCGCGACCATTCTTCCAGTGGGCAGCCCATCATTTGCAACGCCTTGGTCAGCTGCTCCACGATAGCTTTCGCGCCCTGGTATGTTAGCGTCGGGTCGGCGGCGACCATTGAGCGCAATACCAATAGGGTCTGGCGGACGGGCAGATCCGAGCTCACATGGCTGACAGAAGGGACGACTGGTGGGTCGAAGCTGACTTTGCTGTCCACAGCCGCCCACAGCTCTGTGTCAACCACGACCGAGCTACCCGGAAGGGCCACGGACGAAAGGAGGGCTCTCCCGGCCTCCAAAGATGACCCCTGACCAGCCACCGCCACAGGTGAGGGAGAGACCATAACAGAGACGTTCGGCGTCGCCATGATGAGCGACTGCTCCAGCTCCATAGACCGGGTAGGTCCCGAACCCGACGATGCCGCCTCCTCCATCGTAACTAGAGCCCCGGCATACAAAGTTGCTTCGGCCTCCGCCACCTCGGCTGGCAAAGCCTCTATGGCGGGCGGGTCCAGTATCGCTCCCGGGAAGTCTTCATCTCCCCCTGCCTGGAATTCCTCTGAGTGCTCGTGGAGGATCACCAATATCTTCCCTAGAAGCCGGGCTTCCTCGGGTATCACCGGCGTCGGGATCGGTGGCAGTGGGATCACCAAATGCGGGATGGCTCCCATCTGTAGAAGAGACGTCAAGGACCCCACGTCCGGCCCCAGAAGCATCTTCAGCCTTTTAGCCGCATGCACACGAAAAGATGAGCTCCACCTGGGGACGGCTTTACGAGCCTGAGGCGCGCGTGCTCCGTGGGGCGTTGTTGTCACCTGGCCATGTAAAGAGAAGTTAGCCGCTTGCCAAGTGGAATAAATCATTGAATCCCCGAGAAAGCCCAGCGTATTCCCCTGCTTACCTCGCCCGCCGGCACTATGCTGCTCTCCGACGTTACCTCTCCCCGGGCAGCAACTTCAGAAATTGTCTCCTCCCGAGTCTCGGCTTCGGGTACCACCGGCACTTGCACTTCGACCTCTGGTGCTATCTCTCCCTCTTCTAGGGCTCCGGTGGCTAGGGTAGAGGTCTCCACGGCTCCTTCAGAAGCACGAGCCTGTATTGCCTCGAATAAATCAATAACTCTGAGCGAGAGCTCAGTAGGAAAGAAGAGGAAACTATGCACTCACAGCCACTGCCGCGCGGTCAAAACAGCAACGCCGGAGCTCGCCACGACCTCCTCTCGCCGCACAGCCTCGGCCAGGGACGCCAATTTGTCCAAAGCCGCAGCAGCTGTCTCTCGCCTGATAGCTCCCGCCCCCGGAACTTGGGTCTCTGCACCTTCTGACGGGGTCTGTCCCTTTGAAAGCCAAAAACAATAAGATCAAGAAGATTAGCCGAGGGCCTAAAGAAAGAAAACCTGAATTAACAGGTTCGCACTTACGGGCGCGTACTTCACCAGGCTAAGAGACACAGACAGTACCGGTGCTTGCCAGGCAGGAACTTGAAGTAGGGGTTCTCCGGGGACACCCTCAGTTGAGAGTACTTCGTCGGAGGAATTTCCGTAGTCTACCTTCTCGCCCGACGAAGATCTAGGGCTGGTGGGCACCTCCTTTGCTGGCAAGGCAGCCCCCGCCTCAACATCCGGGGTCGGCAGTCGCGCCTTCCTTGACCACCGCCCCTTCTTCCGATATATCTGCTCGAACCAGGATGCCTCCGGGGCCGCCTCCGGTTCTGGGACCTCCACATCAGCTCCTGCATAAGCAACGCAAAATCCAGATTCGGTCAGGTCCGCAAAATTTTGAGGAACGAAGAAAATTAAATGAATGACCGCTCAAGAAAGTGCTATACCTCCTTCGACTTCGGCAGCGGGAGCTGGGGCGAAGAAGGTCTCTTCGATAGATTCTACCACCTCGTGGGTCATAGGCGCGGGCCTCTTTACGACAGCTGAAACAAAAGACACGGGTGTCACAAGGAGCGTCCCTCTTAGCATCTTAACAAACTCTGAAGATCCTCAAATAGCAGAAGGGACCCAACCTGCAGACTGACTCGGCTCGGCCTGAGCAGCTTCGAATTCCTCGAATGAGGAGATTACGGGTGCCGGGGGAGCGGTCGGCGTGGCTTTGGCGGCCTCGGTCTTTCTGCGTTTGGCCTCCCGCCGCCCAGCCGCCTTAGCAGCATCCACAGCCTTCTTCACGGGCGATTTCACCCGGGACCTCTTCGCAGGCGGGGGCAGGGGGGTCGTGGTCGGAGCCGCTGGCACCTCCTCGAAGTAACCAGGTTTCCCCGCCTGCCGCAGGAGATTGCGATACGTCGCCAGTTGAGTGATGTCGGGGTGATCTGTCAAAAAAAGGGGAAACAAAGGACTTGATCAACGCCCAATATTCAAGAAAGGTCAGCACTGAGGAACACAAGGGAAGGAAGAAAACACTAAGTACCGTGGGGGCCAGTGTACAGCCGTAACGTTATCGGCCAATAGCTAAGGGATGATTCCTTGTCCCGACGAGCCGCCTCTCGGACCAGCCAGCATACATCTTCAATTTTCTGGCAGTGATCTGAGAGGGCAGCCAGGTCTGCATGCTTCTTGGCAGCCAGGTGACAAAAGAGGTTGAAATGGTCCATCCCCCATCCCTCGGCATAGTAGTAGGCGATGTGGAGGCGCTTGCCCAAGATGACCATGGCTGAATCTTCAATCTTCAACCCGTGCACTCGAAGGAGGACGTAGAGCCACGTGGTGTCCTTGTAATTCTCTGGGTTCCACTCCTCCCTCCTCACAAATGTGTGATAGGGACACAGTGCATCCCTCTCCGGGCGCCAGCTCCTTGCCGGGGTGCCTTCTTCCTCTATGGGGAATGGATAGTTGATCAGTTCCAGGTGGTCACTCCCGATGTGGCAGAGGTCTCGCAAGGTCTTCTTGAAATCATCCTTCGCCACAAGAGGCAGTTTGGCCTGCGGCGCTGGCTTGGTCTCACGAGCTGCCTTGCGCGCAGCCATGTAGGCGGCGACTTCCTGTTCCTTGCCACGCCTCAATTGGAGTAGGTGCTCCGGGTCAATATCCAGTACCGGCACTGGCTGCCGGCTCAGAAATCTCCTCTCGGCCCCGTCCCAACAGTCGGTCAGGCATAGTCAGTAAAAAGCTGTCCGGGCGTTCCACCACTTCACATATTCGGGAGTCACCCGTGGAACCCGACCTGGGGCTGGCACCCTGAAGCTGGCAGTGTCTGCCCGATGAAAGAAATCCCACCAGGTTCGGGCAGCTTCGGCAGTAGGACTCCCCCAGAGACTTCGCACCGGTAATTCAAAGCGAGCATTGTGTGTCGGGATATGCTAGTCATATCCAAAATTCCTGTCGAAGCGAAAATGATAATATGGCTCCAACAGCAAACTGTCCCCTTTGCGGAAGGCCAGCACACTGGGACGGATGGACAGCGCCCAGGCCCTGAGTTCCGACTCCAATAGCGGGCGAACCACGTTCTCCTGACTAATCGGGTGCACATACTTCTCCACTTGGTCATCTCGGCACTCCCGGTTACTGTTTGCTAATGGACTTGAGTGAGCGGCCAGGGTCCAAAAGTGGATGGTGCCCGCAGCGTCAAGGGGCACCGTCGTCAGTTTGCCTCGAATGTCGTACAGTCGCATGGACATCGAGCTTGACGCCACACTCGTAAACTCCAACATCCGTGGAACCAATCCCCAGTCTTGAATGGTACGTAGGGCGAATTCTGGGAATAAAGAACAGACCCACGCATTAAAAAAATGCAGTGGGCACACATACCGCGCTTGGCGCGGGAACTGTTGGCGGCTGATGTCCCCGAGCGCTTTGTATATCAGACACAGCGTGGCCGGGCACAAAGACAGCTTGATACCCCAGGCCATCTAACAGGCTGGGTAAATGGTGTCTGGGCGAATGACGGTCTCGTCCCCGTGGGGCATGGCGAACGAGCACAGCCAGTACGTCAGATACGCTGCGTAATGTGTCAGTGGGTCGACTCCCATCGGGTTCGGCCCGCCGCGGTGCCCTCGAGAAGGGATCTTCACGTCAACCTTTGACTTGGCGCGTTTCTTCCGGCCGGCAGCAGTGCCAATGTGTGGGAACTCCTCATACTGCTTCAGCCCATCGTAGAAATACCGCACCCAGAGGACCATGCGGACCCTTTTTCGTTCCCCTCGGGGGGGTTGCCTCCCGCCATGCGACAACTGATATAATTCCCGGTACGCCTTCATAAGGTACCAGTATGAATAGCCCAAGGAATAGTAGCCATCCCCGTTGGTTTCATCCTTGATCATATCCGGCGGACAGACTTCTTCGTAAGGCTCCCCGTCAATGGGCAAGCCA
This sequence comes from Amorphophallus konjac, assembly GCA_022559845.1. Taxonomy (NCBI): domain Eukaryota; kingdom Viridiplantae; phylum Streptophyta; class Magnoliopsida; order Alismatales; family Araceae; genus Amorphophallus; species Amorphophallus konjac. Next base: position 50,648,859 of record CM040118.1, read on the forward strand.
CTGAGCTGACTGAGACTCCACAGGTCTAACGAAGTCTCGCCCTCTGCAGTGTAAAAGGTGTTGGTCTCTGCATTAAACACCTCGATCATCCCGCAGCAAAGGCCCCTGGAAATAGGGTAACTGTACCGGGAGGCGTACACACTGTGGTAGATGCCAGCCCGGATGAGGATCGGGGCATAGTTGAATAGCACATACTCTGTGAATTCCACGGCCCCTTCTCGGAAGTTGTGCGCGTCTTTGAGCTTCAACTCTCCGAACCAGCCCAGAGCCAGCTCATGCTTGAATCAGATGGCCAAGCAGTCCAGCAGAAAAGGTTCCTCTCTGTATCCCCACTTCAATGGAGCCAGGAACAGATTGAACCGGGGATGCTCACTTTGAACCCGCCCGGCAGATGTGTCCCACTGAGCAGGGATGAACTGAGGCGCCCGCACTAGTTTGTCCTCTGCCGGCAGCACGGCTTCGAGCCCCAAGATGGGCTTCCACTCCCGAGCTTCCCCCACTAAGTACATCGGGATGCTCCTCGAAACACTGTAAAATAGGCTATCCTGGGACTGCAGAATCATCCGCTCAGCCTCTTTGACAACCCGAAAGTTCCACCTCTCCAAGTGACTGAGGTGCTTCAGGAAGCGAACGAGATGCTTGTCCTTCGGGAAGTCCTTCCGGTACTCCCCCATAGCCCGGTCAAAAGTCATGACGCCGTTAACCCGAGTAAGCCTGCGGTAATCCATTGTCTCGGTGTCTGAGCCCGACGATCCGGCCAATGTCGCTATCTTGGTGTGCTCCCTGTCCAAGTCTTCTATGTTGAACCAAGTGACTGCTGGCACCGGAGGTGGGGGAACGTGCTCGGCACCGGAAGCAGCGGAATCTCCTGGGGCAGCCATTTCTCTGTAAAGGGTAAGATACCGCAGATCAGAACAAGGCATAAGTAAAGGAAAAGGAAAGGAAATTATAAAGGGAGGCTACACTACAGTTGAATTAAAAGAATGCCAATAATTTCTGACGAAATTTCGGCAGAGTTTCCCCTAGGCCGGAAGCGTAAGGGAAAACACAGGTGCACGCCCACAAGGAGTGACGGCCCCAACAAAGTCACGGTGTGCCCAAGGGAGACACCGGAGGTCCTCCAGTTGAAGAAGTCTTCTTTCCTCTCTTCAGCGGTATGCCCAGGCCACATCCCCTAGCGGCACACCCCGTGGAGGCACGTCCTCAGTGGCCCCAGCGGCACACTCCCTGTGCCTCTTCCCAGCGGCACACCCCCACACTCCCACCAGTGCCCAGCGGCACACTCCCACTAGTGCCCAGCGGCACGCCTGTGCCCCCTAGTCCCAGCGGCACGCTCTGTGCCTCCCTCAGTGGCACACTCCGTGCCTCCCTCAGTGGCACACTCCGTGCCTCCCCCAGCGGTACACTCTCAGTGCCTCCCAGTGGCACGCTTGTGCCCTCCCGTCAGCGGCACGCCCATGCCCCGCCTCCCTAGCGGCACGCCCCGACGCTCCACCCCACACCGAAGAGAAGAAGGAGAAGAACAAGAGAAAAAAAAAGAGAAGAAGAGAGGGGGGTGAAGAAGAAGAGAAGGGGGAAGAGGAAGAGGACGACGGAGAGCATAGGGCTCCATCGTCCCCCGAGGAAGAGAAAGAACGAGAAGAAGAAGAGAAAGGAAAGGAAGAGAAAAACGGAAGGGGAAGGGAAGAAGAGAGGAAGGAGAAGAGAAGAAGAGGGAGGGGAGAGGGGCACGGTGGCCTCACCCCAGGCACCGGTGACGACGGTGAACGGCGGTGGCGACAGAGAAGAGAGAAGAAGAGGAAGGGGGAGCGACGGTGGCGGTGGTGACCGAAGAGACGAAGGGAAAGAGAGGGAGAGAGAAAGTTTAAAAAAAAGAAGTAGAAGGGGGGAGTTTCGAACTCGCCCTCCCCCTTTTATAGTCTTCTAAGAAAAAGGAGAAAAAGGGAGAAGAAAAAAAGGGGAAACGAACGAACGGAAAGGGGGAATAAAAAAAATGAGAAGAAAAAGAGAAAGGAAAAGGAAAAAAAAGAGAGAAAGGGGGGAATAAAAAAAAAGAGGGAAAAAGGAGAAAGAAAAAAAAAGAAAAAAAGAAAAGGAAAAAAGAGAGAAAAAAGGGGGAATAAACGAATGAAAGAGAGAATAGAAAAAAAGAGAGAGAAAAAAGAAAGAGAGAATAAAAAGGGAGAGAATAAAAAAAATATATATATAATAAAATAACAATAATCATAATAACATAATACATATATAGCAATACAATAAATATACGATAGAGATCATGATGCCCGCATCACGTGTCTTATGAACGTACGTCCAATAATGTACGTTAATTCCCCAGACACACCCGCGGGCACCGTCTGGCTCATCCTTCGCCCGCACTGCCCTCGGGTGGGGGGCATTTGTGGACGTGCAAAATTGCACGTCCATGTGTCCCGCTAAGCCCCGCATTAATGTCAAAGTCAAAGGAAGAAGACCCGGAGAGACTGGCCATCCAGGGCTCCGAGAAGATACTACCGCCCGGCAAATCCCCGCATTCGCACGGGCGCATTAAGAGACCGAGAAGTCACAGGATGTCCTCCTGAATTAACACACTGATAGGGACCCTCCCTCGGGCCCTTAACGGTGAAGAAATATCCCGAAGAATGCACGGCTTCAAGCTACTTAAGCAAGAGCAAAGGCCCTCCAGCGGCACGGGCCTGAGGCCCTTCAGCGGCGCGGCCATAAACCCCCAGCGGCACGGCCCTTCAGCCTTTCAGCGGCACGGCCATGTGGCCCTCCAGCGGCACGGCCATCTAGCCCTACAGCGGCACGCTTCATTCAGGGTTTCACCAAGTCTATACATCCGTCAGCTGAAGTCTATACACTCATGTCTAAAGTCTGTACATGCTCATGCATGCTCATAGTGTGAAGTTAGTACAGAGTTCAGGCAAACGCGAAGTCTACACACTCATGTGGCAAGTCCGTACAGAGTTCAGGCAAACGTGAAGTCTATACATCCGAGCTCCAAGTCTGTACGTTGGCAGTTGCACAATCGAAGTCTGTACATTCACCAGTTCAACCTTCAAGTCCATACATTGGTGAAGTCTGTACATTCACCAGTTCAACTTTCAAGTCCATACATTGGTGAAGTCTGTACATCCGCCGGTGGAGCTTCCAAGTCTGTACATCGGCCCCTACAAGTCTATACATTGCAGCTGAGTTGAAGTCTGTACGGCCTTTGCTTTGCCAAAGTCTATACATTGATGAAGTCTGTACACCGCTTTTGACGCAGGCCCCTGCAAGTCTATACATTGCAGCTGAGTTGAAGTCTGTACAACCTTTGATTTGCCAAAGTCTAGACATTGTGAACTCTCAAGTCTGTACATCATCCAGTTGCCTTGCCCACGAAGTCTATACACTCATTCACCAAGTCTTGGCCCTTCCAGCGGCACAGGGCTTCCTGGCCCCTTCAGCGGCAAGGCCTTTGGCCCTTTAGCGGCATAGCCTTTCTGCCCTCAACGCCATGCGCCCTTTCCCCAGCGGCACAGCGCTGAAAGCCTCCCGACGGCATGCACCGGCAGAAGACACAACGGTCAATAGGCAGACCCATTGGCATGCAGTCCAGCCACTTCGAAGCCGGCTAGCGCCTGTCTCCGTGTCACCTTCTGGTTGGAGGAGGGGAGATCTTCGCCTGACGAGGAAGATATCGAAGTCAACCTCGGATGGTAGTGCCATCATGAGGCGACCTCGTCAACCGCCGGCATATAAAAGGCCCCCCACAGACAGAAAGGAGGAGGATGGATTTCTGCTAGAGGAAAAAACACAGAAAGAGAAGAGAGCATCTTCGTGCGAAGAGGCCCGTTCGAGGCAAGGAAGAAGAGAAGAAGAAGGTAGAGGAAATGTAGGAAGAAGAGAGGAGTGTTGCATGTAGCAGATGGGGGAGGAATAGAGGATAGGGAATGGTTACCCTTCCTCGTTCCAGCCCTCTCTCCAACTCTTTTTTTTCTATTCTTTATTTTCTTCCCTCCGTTTGTTCAGGGATGCATTGTATGATGTGTGGTCTTCGGGCTATGATTCCTTTTTTCTTATCATCCTAAATCTTCCATGAATGAAATGGTGTTTGGTTCTGCTTCTTACTGCATTTGTTATCTTCCTCTCACCGGTCTCTTGTGGTTTTGCTTTCTCTTCCCTCAACCTCCCAACTCCCTGTTCTACTTGATTTCCCGTAGCGCTGGTTTATGCAGTCAATAAAGTATGGCCAGCTTCATCCCTCTTCAATGGCTCTCCGTTGCACAACAACCCTTGATATCCCCTTCTATCTCGGGTCTGTGGGAGCCCATTCTCTTTGATACATTGGAGTCACGTGATGCCCAGAGCATCCTCCTTTGCCCTCCCTCGGGACCAGTGGCATGCCCACACACCCTTAAGCTCTCAGTCACTCTACCACTCAGGCCCCCCCAGCGGTACGCCTCCCTCATTTGGCTGTTCGGCGGTATAGCCTTCCTTGAGTCTGCCTGGCGGCACACTCTCCTTAGGGCCATTCGGCGGTGCACCCTTTCTCTTCTTGTCAGCGGCACACTTCCCTTCCTTGTCCGCCTAGCGGCACACCCTTGAACTGTCAGCCCGGTACTCTTTGGCCACCACCTCCCCGGTATACTCATAGCTTGCATCAGTCTACTGGTTCCTTGTTCGTTGTTTTCTCCGAGTTTTCTGAGGTTTCCCTAAAGGCGGCTGCTCAGGCACCCTCCTCAGATGTTGGTTGATGCCACCCCCGTGGGCATGTTCCTTGTTATTCCTTTACCTCCCGGGTCAGGGGGAGGTGCTGCCAAATTTTTGCCAGGAATAACAATCAATCTAAAAAAGATGGAAAGAAGCGGCAGACACATAGACTAAGCAACAGTGAAAACATTCTAATCAACTAAAAGAACTATGCAAGATTCAAGGAGCTGAACTGAACAAGACTTTAAGCACTGCATTGCTAAAAATATGACTTGGGACTCAACCTCATGGCAGGAAAAATGAAAGCTTAACCATCTAAGATGCTTCATTCTGAGCTGAACAAGGAACCCTCTCTTGAGTCCTGGCCACCCCTTCAGCAGCACATCTTCTATCCTCCAGCGATACGCTCCCCTTTGGCCCTCTAGCGGTGCACTCCCCCAATTCCTTTCCCAGTGGTACGCCCCCCCCCTTGCTGTCTGAGCGGTATGCATCCTCCCAGCGTTCCATCAAGTCTATACATCGCTGCATCATTCACGCTCAAAGTCTGTACATCGTCTTCTTGTTAATGCATTGCATCATTTGAATTGAAGTCTGTACAGCCTATGCATGAAGTCTGCACACCGTCTGATTGCACACACTTATAAGTCTATACATTGGCAGCTCTACCTACGTTGCACTCATAAGTCCATATGTTGTGAACTCTCAAGTCTGTACAGACCTCGCTTTGCTCAAGTCTGTACATCGTCTAGTTGTCTTGGCTAAGTCTATACGTTGATTGTCTGCTCACGCATCATTCCTTTGGCAAGTCCATACATTGTGAAAGTCTATATATTCCTCACTGGCTTGCTTCATGCACCAAGTCTGCACATTCCTTTCTAAAGTTTGTACGTTGCATCGCATGAAGTCTACACATTCCACGCTAGCGAAGTCTGCCTAAGTCTATACATTGCTCCTTCATGCATTACATTAAGTCTGCACATCGTGTGCATCATGCTGCCAAGTCCACACGGCCATTGTACCGCTGGCCAAGTCTATACATTGTCTGTTGCACAGCAGCAAGTCTGTACAATCCCTGCGGCTTGTTCACGCACTCCACCCTTCACCCTTCAGCGGTACGCCCATCTTCAGTCTAGCGGTACGCTCCACATTCTTCCAGCGGTGCACTCTCATCCCCTTTAGCGGTCCACTCCACCCTTCACCCTTCAGCGGTACGCCCATCTTCAGTCTAGCGGTACGCCCCCACTCTCCCCAGCGGTACACCCTCTTTTACACTTTGAACCGCACACACCATTCATCTCTCAGCGGTATAGCCTAGTCTCCATCATCTCCCCTACGAATACACATAGGTATGCAATAAAAAGGGGAGGGGGCTACATGATAAAAGGAATGATGAATAGTAATAACAATAGTGAGATAAAAGGGGTGGCCTCAACCAAGACGACAACAAGGGAAAACAATAACAAAGAAAGGGTAGTGTCAATAAATAAATGGTAATAACAAGCATCGATAATCATCGCGAATACGATAATGTGGTAGTAGTCTCTCCTTCCTGGATTCCGAATTCGGGGATATTAATGGTGCTCCTGTAGGCTGGAAGTCACTCCCGAGAGTTCTCTCTCTCGTCATGGTGACCGCCCGGCCTTACCTCGGGCCGATAATTCATCAGGGTCCCCTCCCTCGTCGGGATCCGATTTGCCTCCATGTATTAAAATTGCCGTCCCTCGGCAAACATTTGTACGGATTCATCTCCCGGGTTATCGTCTCGTTTTCCGTGTGAACTTGTGTCTAAACATGAAATGGTCCATCAGTGACCGACATGACCCGAGTATTTAGGCCCCCACCGCGGGCTCACCGCATAACCCGACGGGTGGTTTCCTTCCCACGTTAATCAGTATTTCTTTCGACCGTGGAGCCCTTATTTCTGGCAATTAATCAAGGGTATTCCCCTCTCCGAGGGGATGTAAATGACGTTGTGGCCTTTATGGCACAACGGGTCTCAATCCCGACCCGAACCACACAATCGCCTGACTGAGTCAGATCGAGCGCACCATGGGCTCTCCGGAGCCCGAACAAATCGTCACTTTGTGACTGGCACGCCCACACACTTAATAAACCAATAAATGAATAACAATAACTAATTGATCGAAAAGTGCGTCCACAGGGGCGCACCGCAGTATGGTCGCACTTGATCTTGCACCGGGCCAACAGACTTACTGGTTTCTGACCGCTTTCACTGAGATTGAACTGAATATTACTCGTTCTTCTGAACAATAAATTTGCCGTATCCCGGCATACATATGCTCCGGTTTTCCCGTGACAATCGCGCTTTTCTCGAGCCGGACATTTGTCCGAACATTAAATAGTCAGCACTTGACCGACATGATTGCGAATGTTTTCTTCTCGCCCTCGCGCCAGGATTTCAAGAAATCCTACTAGGCATTTCTATGCAATTAATTTTCTGGCCACGAGGCTCTGATTCCCGGCGATTAATCAAGGGTGTTCCCTCGTATGGGGGATGTAAATGACGTCGTGACCTTTATGGCGCGGCGGGTTTTGGTCCCGACATGAACTACACAATCATCTGACCGAGTCAGATCGAGCGCACCATGGGCTCTTCGGAGCCTGAATAAATTGTCACTTTGTGACTGGCACACCCACGCACTCAATAAACCCAATAAACCAATAAACAACGACATCACAAAAAGTGCGTCCACAGGCGGCTACGATTATGGCCGGGAAAGGATTTACAGGAGGAAAGTTTAAACACCTATTAGGACTCTTACATCAGAATTTAATTCCCATTAGGAAACTTAAGAACACCATTAGGTTTTCTCTATAAATACATGGCCATCGGACGCAGAAGCATCCTTTTACTGCTGTTGTTCGTGGGTTCTAACTGCTGCAGTTAGAACGTATCTATTTCCGCTGCTGTCGTGTGAGAGGAGAAAGAGTGAGCTTCTTTCACGTCAAATGCTACTATTTGCTGTCACAGTTACAGTTCTGCTGCCACTGTTATTCTTATTGTTGCTTCCGTCTCTCTTTCGTTCATCGTCCCGGGCAACCCGACATGTAGGTGATCTCTCTAACATCTAAACTTGTTAACAAGGATAATACGCACACATGATACTATCAACATGCTTGTGTTTTTGTAGGTTCATAGTCTCCAGTTTTCTCGTAGGTGTTCTCAATATCTCAGGCTAAACACTTTAACCAATTAAATCTTATAAGTTCTCTGCATATTCCATGGCCGTAGGTGATCTCTCTAAAGTCTAAACACATTAATGTTGCATGCAATTATCATGGTTTTTATGTAGGTGTCCTCAATATTTCAAGCTAAACCCATTAATTAATTGAACCTTAAATGATCTCTGCATATACCATGATGCTCTGCTGTATCCGTAGGTGACCTCTCTCCAGCCTAAACTCGTTAACAATATATGCATCATGGGTTAATTAATATCTGAATTCTATATGTGAAGACACTAAATCGTTGCATGCTTTATTCATACTGTTCTGCATATAAAGTAAATATCGACCCTTATATGGTCGCGAAATCAGTGAATGACGGCATAACCCATTCCACTATTTCTATTCAATGCCTTAAACCCTGTCGTTAAAAGCTTAGCTAGTTAATAATTGAGCCATCTTTGAAAATTAATAACTATAGAATCATGTATCCTAAAATTATGTTCGGCATATTTTTGGAACCTCCATCTTATTCTCCTAATTTTTTTTCACCACAAAGCATCTAGTAGGACGAAGGGAGAGTGCACCCCTTTCCAAAGGAAAGAAATGTTCTCACTCCACCAACTCACCACTAGATGTGATTTTATTGAATATTGGAATTGTAAAGAGTACAAGAGGGGTTAGCATGCCCCTGAGATACAGAGAGAAAAGTAAAGATGGTACAATCTAAACTCGCCGAACACGAATGTTCGGAAATCGTGAGACATCAGCTTTAAGATAACCTCTGGCCAATATAGGCAGCTCTCTCCTTGACAAAAACTCAGAATTATATCCAATACTCGTAGCGTGCTTTGCCAATGAATCGGCTAACTGATTAGCTTCCCTGTAGATATGGACTAAAGGGCATTGGAATGAAGTAAAGAGATCTTGAAGATGCTTCCACCATGGGAGAAAAGACCACGGTGGGATTCTTTTGCCTTTAAGTAGTTCAGCCAATGCCATGGAATCTGTATATATAATAGAAAGAGGAATGCTATGAAGACGAGCCAACCTAAGACCATCAAGCAGAGCTCTCCCCTCTGCCACCATGCTTGAGCCATAACCATAATAGTATGAGAAACCTAGCAACAGATTGCCTCGGGTGTCTCTAAAACAGCCACCACCTCCGGATAACCCAGGATTTCCCTTGAACCGTCTACATTAAGAGAATAAGCCACAATAGGAGCCTGCCAGCATACTGTGAATGCTTGAAGAGTTTTGTATTTGATGATTAAGCCCATGTCATGGATATTCTGCAATAGATATCGACTGGGTCCCTGTTTAAAAGTAATCTGCCGAAGCACTTGCATGGCATCCTCTTATATATGCAGAGCGATTCTAGCAGGATTAGTCTTAATTCCCTCAATTCTGTTTCGGCATCTTTGCTTCCAGATTTCCCAAATAATAAGCATAGTCATTAATATGTTGATATAACCCTGCAGATTAGATATGGCAGATTCACTAATGATCAACTGTAATCTACTGTTGATGGAGGAAATATTCATGTAAGGACTATCAACAAGGTTGCTAAACTTTGTCCACAAAAAGGAAGCTAGCTCACTGCTAATAAAAAGATGATCCAGGCTTTCAATAGAGGAAGAGACCTGACAACAATTGTAGCAAGATGCTAATTGAATGCCACAGTTCTGTATTCTTTCATCAACAGGAACTGCATGATTGAGCAATTTCCAGTAAAACAGTGAGGCTCGAGGGGGATAGCTTTGGTGCCAAAGCTTTGCTGAATGAGCATTAACATGTTGCCCTTTAATATAGCTATATGTGGATTTGAAGTCAAATTTGCCCGATCTGGTAAATGACCATATAGGGATGTCTTCTCCTTCTTCAATCACATATTTGGATAACTCAGTTCTCAGATTGGAATCAGTGATCCTCTGCCATATAGGGTGTTGGGGATTTGCCAAAGCTTCTTGAACTGAACAGTTTTCTGCTTGAGAAATTACCTGAAATTGAAAATTGTCTTGCAGAGGTATTCCCTTGTACCATGTGTCTTTAATGAAATTGGTGGTAGCACCATTGAAGACAATTTTCCTCATACCAGCCAAGAGGATCGATCTAGCTTTTTCAAAGTCTCTGATTTTAATTCCAGCAGGAAATGGAGACTTGCAATCTGAGATGTGCTGACCATGAATGTATTTCATCCTGATAAATCTAGCCCAAAGAGAGTTGCTATGAAGAGAATTCCATAATTGTTTGACCTGAGAGCATTGCTGAATATCCAACAGTCTTCGTATGCCCAGCCCACCCTCTGGATGGGGGTAGCATACTTTATCCCAGGATACCCAATGTTTCCTGTGAACCGACTCCAGACCTTGCCAGAGAAAATTAGCACAAATGCTTTCCACTTGCTTGATAATGGTATAAGGTATATTTGCAGAGCTAGTATATATAGGAATAGCCAACAGAACAGATTTAACAAGAGCAACTCTACCAGCTTGAGATAGAAATTTGCTCTGCCAACCGGCCAGCTTATTATTGATTTTATCTAGCAAGTATTTAAAATGAGGAATTCTAGTTCTACCTTTAAAAAGTGGGATGCCAAGGTAGATAATACTACCAGTTTTATTTTGGAATCCTGTCACTTGGCTGATCCTTTCAATAACCTGACTTCTCATATGTTTAGAGACCATAAATGAGCTTTTGCGAGAATTGATCTGATGTCCTGAAGATTCTTCATACTGTTTCAATAATCTCAACAAGGCCTTGATGGATGGAAGTCCACCATTCAAGAAAATAATGGAATCATCCGCAAAGAGAATATGGGAGATGGGCATGACATTATGAGATAAATGAAAATATTTGCATTGTCCTGACTGAAACAGCTGAATTAAGCCCCTACTCAGAACCTCTTCGGCCAATATGAAGAGAGCAGGAGCTAGGGGATCTCCTTGTCTCACCCCCCGAGTAGATTTAAAGTAGCCTTGAATTTGGCCATTGAATGAAATAGAGAACCAACAATTCATCAATAACTGAGCTATGAATGAAGTAAATCTGCTGGAGAAGCCAAATTTTCTCAGCACAAGAAGAATGAAATCCCATTCAATGCGGTCATATGCTTTGGCCATATCTAATTTAATAAGCATATTATGGCCTCTAACTGGTCTATCTATTTCCATGAATAGTTCTCTAGCCAACAAAAAATTATCAGTGATACCTCTACCACTCACAAATCCACTTTGATGTTCTGAAACAATCAAAGGCATAATACTCCTCAGCCGATTGCTAATAACTTTGGAAACCACCTTACAAGAAAAATTGCATAGACTAATCGGTCTGAAGTCGGCAAAGGTAGTGGGGTTTCTGACCTTAGGAATCAGGCATAAAATTGTTGAAGTAGTTCCTTTCAGAAGACCCCATCCATGAAAAAAACTCTGGACTGCAGATATTACATCTTCTCCTATAATTTCCCAACAGTAGGTGTAGAAGTTACCTGTAAACCCATCAGGACCAGGGGAACTACTGCCATTTGAGGAGAATACAATGTTTTTAATTTCCTCTTTTGATGGGATGGAGCAGAGATAGTGATTCTGTTCTTCTGTAATCATAGTAGGAATGCCAGAGATGAGCTGCTCATTGATAGTGTGGGGTTCAGTGGATAGAATAGATTTAAAGAAGTTTATTGCTCCATTTAATAACTCTGTCTGATCTTCCACCCAGATGTCATTGATCTTCAACTTCTGGATATGATTCCGTTGTCTTCTGACTTTAGTATAGTGATGAAAAAAATTAGTATTACGATCACCATAATTAAGCCACTGAACTCTGGATTTCTGTAACCAAAACATTTCTTCTCTGTGTAAAACAAGTCTCAATTCAGCATTGGCTTTATTCAATCTCTCCCGATTTTCTATAGAGGGACTTTCATCATAAGCATCTTGAATTGACAGAATATGTGTCTCAGCCGCCTCCTTAGCTAGCTGAATGTCACCAAAAGTCTCTTTGTTCCATTTTTCAGAGCCTCTTTCAAATGTTTAAGCTTGTTCTGAAAGGAGAGAAAGGGGTGACAAACATCATCTGACTTGCTCCATTGGGATTTAACCAAATCCAAAAACTCAGGGTGAGTCTGCCATATTTGATGATAAATGAATCTCCCAAGAATAGCATAACTAGGACACATATTTAATAGCAGAGGAGCATGATCAGAAGGGCCTCTAATGAGGTGTTGAACAGATACATTGAAACTGGAATTTAGCCAGCTTTCATTATATAAGACCCTATCAAGTCTTGCCCGAATATGGTTAGCTCCAATTTGATTATTGGTCCAAGTATAAGATGATCCAGAAAATCCAGCATCAATTAATCCTATAGTAGTGATAAAACTTTGAAAGTCTAGCATTGCATTAGCTGAAGACATTAAACCTCCAAACTTTTCTTCTGGAGATATAATACAATTGAAATCCCCATCAATAAGCCAAGGGACAGAAATCTCAGGGCTTAGAGCCATAAGAGCATCAAACAACTCCCTACGAGCATAAGCATTACAAGATGCATATACTGCAGTAAAATACATGCAGATATTATTATCTTCCTTCAGTGCCACAGTAATAAATTGAGGATGTTGCTATTCTCCTAATTTTCATATAATTAGATCAATGAAAAATTATTAATTTAAAAGTGATTCTATTTATTCGGTTAAAACCCAGCATGACCTTCAAGGATTTTTATCTTATAGATCAGATAGAATTAAATTATGATATTACAGGATTAAGATCCTCATATTTTTCTCTTATTTTTCATATAATTTATTTTATAAAATTCTTAATAGACAAAAAGTGACACTATTCACTTGTAACATGTTAAAAGAAATAACGACAAGTGCATTGTCGTTAATTCTTGAAGATTTTTCCATAAACCCTGTGAAACCCCAAATTACTTACATTATATTTCTCTTTTATCCATATCTATTAGAACCTTATATGTATAGCCTTGTTCCATCAAAATAAACATATAGTTATTTGCATCTTTGTATTGAGACTATACTATTTTGCATAAAAATGGAATTGGCGACATATATATGGTCGATGGTTCATTGAATAGCGGCAGAACCCCTCACGCCATTTCAATTGGGCGACTTTAACCATGTCGTCAATTGTTTGGTTAATTAATAATTGTTTTATCTTTAAAATTAAATAACTATGGAACCATATATCCAAAAATCATGATATTTATATTTCTGGAACTCTTGTAATTTTCTTTATTTTTTCATATCTTTTGTTCTCGAAAAAATCTTTGAAATCTGAAAGTGGCACTATTCATGGCTTAAATGAACAGAAAAACGTAAAACTACTGTAGCTTAGAAATTGCGCCTGATCAAAACGGCGTCAAACATGAAATAGCGACCCCCACATGGTCGCCCATCAAACTATATATATATATATATATATATATATATATATATATATATATATATATATATGATAAATGAATATCTGGAAAATATAAATACTGTGTAGTTATTATTTAGAAAATGAATACGCGCCCTTGCGGACGCCAAATCTTGAATAAAGTCTTTTCTTTGGACGCCATTTAATAATGCATGAATGATCTGACTATTTTTTTCCTTCGGATGTTTTGATCCAATACCGCCGGATCCGTTGGCACCACTGTCTCACATCCGTAGACTTGGTCCCGGTTTTGTTTTCTCGCTTACACACTCAACTCTCGGTGACGAATGAACCCTCCGCGGGATAATCCTTTCTCCGGACAGGTGACTTTGTCATTGGGACGTCCGTAAGACTCTGCTAACCTTGGATTCCCTCAAGGCAACCGAGCTGGTTGTACCCTATCAACCCTGGGACCGGTACGTGTTACTTTGGTTTTCGAAAAACTTGTATATCTCTGAACTGCGACCATGACATGGATGCCTAATAGAAAGTCATATCACATATTTACATGTTTAACTTCCACATTAGCCTTGACACTATGTCCCTTTTGGGAATTTCCTTGATATTATCTCGAGAACATAACCCTTTGCGGACGCACTTTTCGGTGGGAAAATCTTTTGTTGGTTTATTGGGTGCGTGGGCGTGCCAGTCACGAAGTGACAGTTTATTCGGGCTTCGTGGAAGCCCATGGTGCGCTCAATGTGACTCAGTCAGATGATTGTGTGGTTCGTGTCGGGACCAGATCCTGTCGCGTCATAAAGGTCGCGACGTCGTTTACATCCCCCATACGAGGGGAACACCCTTGATTAATCGCCGAAACTAAGGGCCCTGCGGCCATAAAGGACTAATACTAGCTGTGCAAGAAGGGAGAGGAACAAATCACACTAAGGATCCACGTCAGGGTACGAGCCATCGGCCATGTCGGTCACTCACGGACCTTTTCATGTTCGGACGAAGGCCCGTAATAGAAACGCGACGTAAACTGGGGTGAACCCGTTCAAATGCCTGCCGAGTACACGGTGATTTTGATAACGGCTCGGAAGGGATTCGGCCTGAGAAACGGGTCCAGTTTAATCGCGATGCCAGCCCAAGGCAAGGTCGGGGCCTGGCTACGTTGGGACGAATCCCAAGACTCAGGCCCGGTCTACGGGGGTGACATTACTGTTTCTTCTGCACCGGGTCACGGGGAAAGACTGGGCTGCAATGTGGACCTTATTGCAATTTTTATCTGGGGTTTTGATTGTATGTTTTTTTGTTTTAATTCCCTTTCCACATTCGTTTTGAGTGATTAAACTATTTGTTTTCTTTTTATTACTACTACTATTATTATTCTTCCTTTTTTTTTGATTATGCGAATCTACTTGTTTGGCAAAATTATTATTAATTTTGTTATCATTATTACTACTATTATCATCATTATCATAACATAATATATATATACTTTTTTTTGGAGAAAAAGTGGTCCATTGGAGGACTGAAAGGAGCGCACCGGATGAGCTGGGGCTAGTGTGTCGGCGAAGGCGGGGAGAGCGTGCCAGAGAAGGGTTGGGAGTGTGCCGGTGGAGGCCATGGCAGGGTGTACCTGGCTAGGGGAGCAGGGGTGTGTGCCGGTGAAGGATCCAGGGAGGTGGGGTTGGGCGTGCCGGGGGAGTCATGGCAGGGTGGTGTGTCGGGCTGAGGCGTTGAGGGTGTACCGAAGAGAGGCGAGAGCAGGCGTGCCGGCCAAGGATGTTGAGGGTGTGTGCCGGGAAAGGCACCAAGGAAGTGTGCCAGGCCAAGGGCAAGTGTGCCGGGTAAGGGCCGTGAGAGGCCCACTCCTCTTTCATTTTCTTACGTCTTTCCTTCTCTTCCCTTCCTTGATTTTATGTTGTTTGTATGGGTCTTCTCTTCCCTTTCTCATAATCGTTTTCCTTTCTTTCTTCCTTGCGGGACGAGTGTTCATGTTGCTTAGTCGTCGTTCGGTTCGATTCTCTTTGTGTTGATTGCAGTTCCCTTACCTTGGTTGAAGTGTTTTACCGTTGTTCATTTCGTTGGTTTGTCGCTCCCTTTAATCTTTTAACGTGTTATTATTCCATTTATTTGTTGCTTCCTTTTATCTTTTAACATGTTGTTATTTCTAACGAAAATTCGGCAGCATCTCTCCTTGACCCGGATAGTAAGGGAGATACAGGAATGCGCCCACATGGAGTGGCGGAACCCGACAACTGAGATGCGTGCCAAGGGCGACAACACCTTTAAAGAAACTTCGGAAAACCCGGGAGAAACGACAAGGGGAAGATGATTCTAGGACTAGCTATGGGTGCCATGGGCTAACACAAGAGGGGGAAACTGGCGGCTAGTGTGCCGGCCAAGGAGGCCAAAGGGGGTGTACCGGCCAGAAGGCTGTACCAGGCTGAGGGGAGGCCAGGGTGGCTAGTGTACCGGCCAAGGATCCTACGGGGACTGGAGAGGTGCACCGGGCCGAGAGAGGTCAGGGTGTACCGGGCAAAGAGGGTTGCAAGGTGTAGCGGGCTGGAGCCTCAAGGGCGGACCGGGCTGGGTTCTTGAGAGCGTGTCGGGGAAGGCTCAAACGGGTGAGGGTGCACCGACCAAGGGCTGTACCGGTGAAGGGTTGGCCAGGGAGAGTGAAGGCTGGGGGTTGGCCAGGTAAGTTGGTGATAAAGAAAAGGGGAAGACCAATGGTGGTGTGGGTGCCTAGGTGTTCAAAAGAAGAGTAGGGGTCTCTCCCTCCAGGCAAGTGGACGAGGGTGGAGGCCAGAGAGAAGGGTATTGGGCTCGTGAGGCCCCGAGAAAGTGGTAGAGTAAACTCCCTTGGGCCAAAGACTAAGCGTAAGGCCAGGGATCATACGGGGGAACAACATCGACATGGAGACTCCAAGACACCGGAGAAGGAGAGAAAGTGAACAACACAGCATGCACGCTGGCATAAACCAACGGAAGCAACAAGAAACCCAAGAAGGGTTATTTTTATTCACGAAGAGGAATGACCACGGTCGGCCACATACATTGCAAAGCACATTCTTGCTGAAACTACGGACAGGGGAAGGGAGAAGATCATGAAAATGAAAGAAGAAGAAGGAAACGGGAGAGTGTTGGGGCCGAACAGGGGTGACTACTCCCTGCCCTTCCCCCACTCCCTCCTCTACATCACAGCTCACTTTCCCTCTCTCACTCTCTTCCTTACTCTCTTTTTCCCGGTGGTCGCCAGAGAACCTCACGCCGAAGTTCACCCTCCTCTTTCTCTTCTCTCTTCTTCTTCCTCTGTGGCAGCGTCATTGTTGCTCTCTCTGTATCTCCCTATGGCTGTCCGTGTCTTTTGCCGGGGAAGAAGGGTTTTTATATCCCAACGGTGGGAGCGTTCGAGCATGAACGGCGGTGGCGGGAAGCTATCGGCATTGAATGGGATTTGACTCCCTTGTCCTGGGTGGCAAGAGGGGTAGGCTGTGTGCCTTCAGGAGGAGAAGACACCTCAGTTAACCCCACTGCGCGCTAAGGATCTTAGGGGATGGGTGTCACGTTGGTCTTCCGGTCGCACCGGGTAGCAAAGCGTGCCGCCGAATGGCCAGAAACCTGTGCTGCTGGGAGGCCCAAGAAGTGTGCCGCTGGAAGAGCCAAGAAGTGTGCCGCTGAAGGCTTGAAAAGTGTGCCGTTGAAAGGCCCAGGAGGGTGTGCCGCTGAAGGGGGCACATGAGTGTGCCGCTGGAGGGGGCACAGGGAGTGTGCACTGGAGGGCAGCCAAGGCGTGCCGCTGAGGGGCTACCAGGGCGTGTCGCTGAACGGGCTTGAGAGCAGTGCCGCTGAAGGGGGCACAAGGGTGTGCCGCTGAAGGCCATCAGGGGTGTGCCACTGCAGGGCCCTGGGTGTGTGCCGGCGAAGGGCCCCATGGGCGTGCCGCTGAAGGGGGCGCAAGGGTGTGCCGCTGAAGGCCATCAGGGGCGTGCCGCTGAAGGCCTAAATGGGCAGTCCTGAGTCCGTTGTGAGCGCGAGTTGTAGCATATTCGATTTTCTTCAAGGCCCACGGATTATAAGGCTCTTGGTGGTTGATTTTTCTTCACTGTCGTGACTCCGGGGATGACTTCACGGTAGTGTGTGTGTGTGTTCGGAGAGTCCGGATTGCCCCTCTTCTTCGTAGTTTCTTTAGTTGGAGTTGTTGTAGATGCTGGACTAGTGTGGACGTATGGGCATGCAATTTTGCACGTCCATAAATGCCCCCCACCCGCTGGTAGCGCAGGCAAAGGATGAGCCAGGCGGTGCCCGTGGGTGTACTGGTCTCTTCTTCTCTTCATCGGTGCCGACGGGGTGTCGGGAGCTAACGTGGTATGCTTGTCTCTTCTTCTCTTCATCAGTGCCGACGGGGTGTCGGGAACTGACGTGGTATGTCGGTCCCTTCTCCTCTTCATCAGTGCTGACAGGGTGTCAGGAGCTGACGTGGTATGTTGGTCTCTTCTTCTCTTCATCAGTGCCGACGAGGTGTCGGGAACTGACTTGGTATGCTTGTCTTTTCTTCTCTTCATCAGTGCCGACGAGGTGTCGGGAGCTGACGTGGTATGTTGGTCTCTTCTTCTCTTCATCAGTGCCGACGAGGTGTCGAGAACTGACGTGGTATGCTTGTCTCTTCTTCTCTTCATCAGTGCCGACAGGGTGTCGGGAACTGACATGGTATGCTTGTCTCTTCTTCTCTTCATCAGTGCCGACGGGGTGTCGGGAACTAACGTGGTATGCTTGTCTCTTCTTCTCTTCATCAGTGCCGATGAGGTGTCAGGAGCTGACGTGGTATGTTGGTCTCTTCTCCTCTTCATCAGTGCCGACGGGGTGTCGGGAACTGACATGGTATGTTTGTCTCTTCTTCTCTTTTGTTCTTCTTTCCTTCTCTCTCTCTCTTCCTCTTTTTTTCCTTCTCTCAACCACATTACCGGTGCCCAGCCCCCTCTTGCTTTTGCCCACGCGCCCTCTCGGGTTTTTACGTGGCGGGGTACCCAATTTTGCCTATAGCGCCCTTTCGGGTTTTCGCCACAGCTGAGTTGTTGCCATTTTTACCCTTGTCCCCGTGTAGGGACGAGTCCGGCGGGACACCTCTATTTTAAGCCCCTTCTTCTTTTTTTTGACGAGTAAGATAAGGTTCATTCATTGGCAAGAAGATAATGCCAACGCAACGGGGGATTTTCTGTCGATTCGGATGTAAGGTCCATAATGGCAATATTGTGTGAGAGCGAGTGGCTAGGGCACGAAGTCTTGCACCGGAAAGGGACTTATTCGTTGGCAAGGGGCTAATGCCAGCGTAAGGATTTGCTGATTCGGGCGTAAGGCCTGCAATGGTGATTTTGCATGAAAGAAGGTGGCTAGGGCACGAAGCCTTGCGTCAGAAAATGACTTATTTGCTGGCAAGGAACAAATGCCAACGCGGGGGTGGAGTCGTCTTTACCCGTGCGGACGCCCTTCGGCACATAGGAACGTGCGGCCGGAATGTTCCCACGGAGACATCTATCATCGTGCATTATTTACATATGTATATATATATATATATATATATATATATATATATATATATATATATATATTTGTGCACACGCCCACGTATATGTATATATGTACGTATACGTATATATGTATACATTCATATTTATTCATTATTATTATTATTTCCTCCCTTTTTTTCTTCTCTCTCTCCTTTTCTGTTTTTCCTTTCTTCTTCTTTTTGTCAAAATTCCTCCCCCTCTCTCTCTTTCTTCTCTCTTTTTTTCTTCTCTCTTTTTTTTTCCTTTTTCTGCTCCCTTTTCCCCCTTCTCATTTTTTCTTTTCCTCCCTTCTTTTCTTTTCTTCCTTTTTTCTTTTCCCCCCTCCTCTTTTTCTTTTCTCTTCCATTTTTTGCTGTATAAAAGGATTTGATGAGGGCATCTCACGACACTCCCTCTAGCTCGGGTCGCCTGCACACTCTTGATGTAGACTGACTATGATCCACACTTGTTATCTTCATTTCCTTAGTTTCATTTTATGTATTTTCCTTTTATTGAGTCCTATCATTGCATTTCTCTTTATTAAGTCATGTGGTTCTAGTCCATTTCCCTTGGTATGCTTAATTGGGCCTTATTACCTTAGTTATGGGCCCATTAGGTTGAGTCTAGGATATGCCCGGTCTTTTGTCTAATTGTCAAGGGTACTATGGTCATGTAAAGAGTGGATGCCTATAAATAGGCCTCCCCTCCCTCTCATTGAAACAACTTTGATGAATATTGAAAGGCATTTGCCATCTCCATCTCAATATCTCCCTCTCTCTCTCTCTCTCTCTCTCTCTCTCTCTCTCTCTCTAAGTGGGTTGTGCCCCCTTTCTCTCTCCTCCCCACCCCAAATTCAAAATTCATTCTCTCTCCTCCCCATTCACCCCTCATTAAGGCCCCTTCCCCTTCCCCATGCATTCATTCAATTCCCCCTCCAACCCCTAGGTGGAAACCCCTTCTCCTAGGCACCTTTCCACTCTCCCAAGCAACCCTCCCTCTTCCCAAGGCTGAATTAACCCCTCCCAAAGCCCAAATTCGAATTTCCCTCTCCCTAGGGCTGTGCCCTTCCATCTCCCCACCTCCTAAACCACCCTAGGTCGAAATCCATCTCCCCCCAACAGCCAAGTTCGTCCCCCATCCTCCTCTCACACTCACCCTCTCTCTAGTGCACCTCCACCCCCCCATCTCCACCCCTAGCTGCTCCAGCCCCCCTCTCCATCTACCCCTGCCACTCCAGACCCTCCAGGAGCCCTAGACACGTCCTTCCCATATCCACAAACCATCAGCCATCCCCCCAATCTATGCTAACTCCCTTTTCCCCTCCCCTTGTTCTTGCAAGTTGCAGCTTCAAGTAGCAGGTCGCAGGCAGCAGAGTGAGGCCCTGAAGTCGCATCATCCCCGGCCGGTCCCTGCTCCTCCTGGTGGCAAGGCCTACATCTCTGGAAAGTTTGTCCAGAGAGCTTCCAAGGCGAGGTGGTTTCGTCAGCATCCGAGCTCCGAGCAGTCCACAGCGGCCGATCTCCCTCGACTGCGCAGAAGAACCCAGGCAGAGAACCAGAGCGAGAGTGGAAGCTCGGCCACGACGAACCCTTTGGGATTCAGATCAAGCTTTCTTCAGAAAATTCCTTCCCTCTCAAGTCCTCTTTCATCTTCAAGAAGCAGAGTTGCATTTGGACATCGACATCGAAAGTTACGAATTTTCTACTCCAAGTGTGTCAGGTCAGTTTACAGGAGCCAGAACTGACATCCCTCCACTCATCTGATCGTCCCAGTCTTCTCCGACATCTTCCGACCCCGCTGTTGGCACCGACAGAAAGAAGACTCGACCAAGGTTCCAACGGTTCAGGTCTTGTACCCATCAGAGCTTTGTG
The DNA here is from genome assembly GCA_022559845.1 of Amorphophallus konjac. Taxonomy (NCBI): domain Eukaryota; kingdom Viridiplantae; phylum Streptophyta; class Magnoliopsida; order Alismatales; family Araceae; genus Amorphophallus; species Amorphophallus konjac. The sequence goes on from CM040118.1 coordinate 50,669,547, forward strand.
GAGATCATGGCACCCTCTGCAACCAGCCCCATTGTTCTGCACCAGACAGAGACAGAATCAACCAGTCCGGTTGCAGACTCTGCCACGGCCAGCTGGTGAAGGCTCTGAGCGCCATTTTTGGAGGAGAGAAACTACATCTAGTTAGCTGCCACCTCGAAGAAGAAGGGACTCAATCAGCCACCGGAACCCCCTGTTCCAATTTTTTTCGTCGGAGAGGGCAGACTGCCCCCTGTGATCCCAGGTTAGACCAGTCCACACTCCTCCGGTCACCCCTCTCTCCAACGACATCAGATTGCATCCCCGTCAACTCCGGCTCGAAGCTACCCCGATCACAATCGCGTCACCACCAGTTTCATTCCAATCGGAGTCCGGGAGAGCCCACAGTGACTTCTGCAACCTACTGCTTCAGTCCGGTACCAGCCAGAGACCAGACGCTGGTGCCCTGTTCCAGTCGCCGGTGCGGTCAGCCCCGAGAATCAAAGCTTCCCCAAAAATTCAAGCTTCATCCCCTGTCAGTTGGTAAACTTTTGGCGCTGGTCTCGTCAAGATCCGAGCTCCGTGGAGCCCGTGGCAGCACCGTCTCTGACTGTCTGTCCAGCGAACCTGAAGCAAGGCAGAACCGGTGGAGCTCGGAAGATAACGTTTTCATTGCGTAATCCCCACCCCGCTTGGCCGGCTGAAGGCTCCTCCCTGCGTGGAGGTAGTTTTGGATGTACTAAGTCTAATCCCTACCCCAAGATCACCCCTCCTGTGCGAGGCGTAGTGTTGTACATCATTGCATTTTCAGGTCAAGCTACATCGCCGCGGCGATCGGTTGTATACCCTCGCCTCCCGGCGCGCCCTCTTCTCCGAGCGGGATCAGTGTCTTCACACCGATCAGGTGAGCGTCTGATATCTCCTTAGTTGCCTTCATTCTGCAAGTTTAGTATTGCTTTGATTGCCCGTCGGCGGTGAGAAGAGGGCCCGTACTTATATGCTAGTTTGTTAGTGTCCACCGCAGACCGTGAGAGAGTGCCACCCACACCCCGCCCAGCGGGCCAGCCACCCACGAATTTGGGGAATCCTAGGCCCTTTGGGGTCAGCCTAAGCAAACTAAGTCCTTTAGAGTCATTGGGTCCCGCCTCGGACCCTTGCCATCATCCCCCGGCCCCGCCGGGTGATCGCGTGTGCCGTGTGAGTAAGACGCTATTGTGAGAATCATTGGAGAGCTTGTATGCTTGTGGACCTTGGTCCTAGGTTGTCCATTACATATTTAGTCATCCTAGGGCTGTTTTACATCAGGGGCAGCGGTGGCGTGGCGAGCCATCCCCCTCCTTTGAATTCTCTCTTTCCCTCTCTCTTTCTCTCTCTTCGGTGACCGAACGGGCGAGCCCCCTCCTCTCCCTTCTTCTTCCTCTTCTCCATCCGTCGAACGCCACCGTCATCACCGACGTCATTGTCTTTCTCTTGCCAGGGTGAGGAGGCCGCCGCGAGAGCGCTCCCCCTCCCCCTCTCCTCTTCTCTTCCTTCTCTTCCTTCATCTCCTTCTTCTCCTATTCTTCCCCTCTCTTCTCTTTCTCTTCACCGCGGAGGGCGGGGGGCCCTAGCCCCCTCCTGTCCCTCTCTCCATATCTTCTCTTCTTCTTCATCTTTCCCTCTTCTTCTTCTTCTTTGTCTCCCTCTTCTCCTTCGTCGTCGGCTGCCACCGGTCGCGCCGGCGAAGGGGGTTTCGAGCGTGTCGGGTAATGAGGGTGCAGGCGTGCCGGGCGAGGGGGCACGAGTGTTGTGCTGGAGAAGGGCACGGTAGGTGCCGTGCCGGGGAAAAGGCGTGAGGGCGTTGTGGACGCACTAAAATTTGCCTATTATGTTGTTCGTTTATTTGAGTGCGTGGGCGTGCCAGTCACAAAGTGACAATTCATTCGGGCTTCATGGAAGCCCATGGTGCGCTCGATCTGACGTTGTCAGATGATTGTGTGGTTCGTGTCGGGACCAAAACCCGCCGCGCCATAAAGGTCACGGCGTCATTTACATCCCCATACGAGGGAACACCATTGATTAATCGCCGGGAATCAGGGCCTCATGGCCAGAAAGTTAATTGCACGAAAGGTCTATTTGGAAGCATCGAAATCCCCGTATGAGGGTAAGAAGAAAACATTCGTGATCATGTCGGTCGTGTACTGACCATTTAATGTTCGGACGAATGTCCGGCTCGAGAAATTCACGGTTGTCACGGGAAATCGGAGCATATGTATGCCAGGATATGGGAATTTTATTATCGAGAGGAACGAGAAATATTCAGTTAAATCCCGGTTAAAGCGGTCGTGAACGGATAAGTTTGTCGGCTCGGTGCAAGATCAAGCCGCAACCATAATGCGGTGGGCCCCCCGCGGTCGAAACAAGACTTGCATGAGCATCTTTAATATCTCCGGTGCCAAGGGGCAACGGGGAGTATCCCTAGAATCGGCTGGAAAGCTCCATATCTTGGGAAGCGAACGTTCGAACGTATCGGTCATTCGGGAGACCGTTTAATATTCGGACGGGTGTCCGGCTTGAGATTATCATAATCACCGGGGGAGGACTTGGAACATATATATGCCGTGGTACGTCAAGTTTATTATTCCGAGGGACTGAAGGCATTCGGTTAAATCCCAGTTAGCGTAGTAGGAGACTAGTGAATTTATCAGCCCGGTGCGAGATCGCGTCAGGACCATACCGGGGGCACCTCCCGCGGTCCGAACGAGGCTTGCGCGGGCATCGTTAATGTTTCCGGTGCCGGAGGGCAACGGGGAAAAGTCCCGGGACTATACTCCAAAACCGAAAACGTGTTCAAAGGGAGCGGGCTGTAGACCGAGGATATGAGCCAGACGATGACCATAATCGGGACGGACCCGAGGTCTAAGCGTGGCCCACGGGGGCCTTATTGATATTCCCGTACAAAAGGTCCAGGGATGACGAGAGCCTTCTCGTTCCATTCAAATTTTTGTCGGTCACTCGTGGACCACTTTATGTTCGGACAAAGATCCGTATTGAAGGTACGACGCAAACAGAAGCAAACCCGTACAAATGTGTGCCGAGTTTACGGCAATTTCAATGAAAGAGCGGAAACGAATCCCAAGGGAACGAGTCCGGTTTGACGAATTATCGGCCCAGAGCAATGTCGGATTACGGCCGTATCAGGATGGTTCCCAAGATCCGAACCTGACTTGGAGGGGCGACGTTAAAATTCCCTTTACACCGGGTCTTGAGGAGAAACGGGGCTGCGGAGCAAATATCATCATTTTTTATTATTGTTTGAATTTTTATCATTATTATTTGTTATATTTTTCTATTATTTTTTGATATGTTTATTATTATTTATTTATTTATTTATTTTGAATTTATTATTATTATTATTACTTATTGCTATTGTTATTCATCCCTTTTTATGAGTTTGTTGTTATTATTATTATTCCTATTTGCACTTGGGGCGTGCGTGGAAGGGTCTGTGCACATTGGGGCTACAGAGGAGGCAAGGTCGGTGCACATGTGCACCGGGTTAAGAAAGAGGAGGTCGGTACACATGGGCACCGGTTTGATGGGAGGTCGGTGCACAAAGGCACCGGGTTAAGGGATGTCGGTGCGTATGGGCACCGGGTTAATAGAAGGTCGGTGCAATGTGCACCGGGTTGATGGAGGTCGGTGCACAAAGGCACCAAGGGTGACGTGGCGAGGCAAGAGAGGGAGAGGAAGATGCTGAGAGAGAGAAATGAGAAGCTAGGAGAGAGACGAGGGTGAGACAGAGGGGGAGAGAGAGAGGTGAGACGGTGAGAGAGAGGGAGGGTGAGACGCTGGGAGAAGCTGAGAGAGAGAGAGAGACGGTGGGAGCAAGAGAGAGAGAGATATATAGATGAGACGGTGGGGAGAAGCAGTGAAACGGTGGGGAGAAGAGAGGTGAGACGGTGGGAGCGTGAGAGAGGCTGAGACGGTGGGGGTGAGAGAGAAAGAGAGAGACGATGAGCGTGAGAGAGAGAGACGATGGGAGTGCGAGAGAGAGAGACGGTGAGAGCGTGATAGAGAGGCTGAGACGGTGGGGGTGAGAGAGAAAGAGAGAGACGATGAGCATGAGAGAGAGAGACGATGGGAGTGCGAGAGAGAGACGGTGAGCGTGAGAGAGACGGTGGTTGCGTGAGAGAGAGGCTGAGAGAGAAAGAGAGATGGTGAGGGAGAGAGAGAGACGATGGGAGTGCGAGAGAGAGAGACGGATGGGGAGAGAGAGAGAGGTGAGAGAGAAAGAGAGATGGTGAGAGAGAGAGAGAGAGAGAGAGAGGGAGAGATGAGGTTCGTTCAGTTGGGGGAGTGAGGTCCGTGCAGGTTCTATGCATGCAAGGGACAAGGTCGGTGCATGGTTCAGACGAGGTCTATGCAAAGGGAACTGAGTCGGCGCAATGTTGGGTTGCATAGGTGCAATGTGGGGTGAAGCCAGTGCATGCACAGGGACAAGGTCGGTGCAGACGAGGTCGGTGCAGTGCGCACCTAGGCAGACTCAAGGTCGGTGCTGCCTGAGGATTGAGGTCGGTGCAGCCCTGAACTGCGAAGGAGGGGAGGGCAAGGTCGGTGCAGCTGCAGCCGAGGTCCGTGCAGGGTTCAGGCAAAGTCTTTGCAAGCTGGGGAGAGGTCCGTGCAGGGTGTGTTTATGCAAGGGGCCAGACCAGTGCAATGGCTGTGAAGGGCTGAGGAGGTCGGTGCAATGCATGTAGGCTAGAGTCAGTGCAGCTATTGCACGGGGTATGGGGTCCGTGCAGGTTTGGACTGAGAAGGGCGAAGTCAGTGCAATGGTCACCCTGAGGTCAGTGCAGGTTCACCATAAGGTCGGTGCGGTGCTGGGCAGTGTGCCACTGAAATGGGCTAGGGTGTACCGCTGAAGGAGGGTTCAGGGGAGGTTTCCCTCTCTCATGGACGCATATGAGGGGTTTTCTTTTGGTTTTCTTTTATTCTCGAAATGCAAATGAAGGGGGGGTTTCTTTTATTCATGAAACGCATGTGGGGAGTTTGTTTTAGTTATTATTATTTTTATTCTTGAAGTGCAGGTCATTAGCTTTCTTTTATTCATGGAATACGTTTACAGAATTTCTTTTGTTCATTAATCCCTTCTTTTATTCATGCAATGCATGTGAGAAATGTTAATTAAATCCTTTCCTTGTTTGTGCAGCTCACGGGAGTGCCTTGTTGTCTCTCTTATTTATTTGTTGCTTTCTTTTTATCTTTTAACTTGTTGTTATCACTCCTGGCAAAAATTTGGCAGCATCTCCCCTTGACCAGAGATGGAAGGGGATAACAAGGGACGTGCCCACAAGGAGTGGCATGACCTAACAATTGAGGTGGGTGCCAGAGGCAGCAGCACTTTGGAGAAAACTTCGGAAAACCCGGGAGAAATCAATGAGTGTGACACACGATCAGCAGGGGGTGTGCCGGGAGCTTATGACTGCTGTGCTAACACTAGGGAGGCCATGGTTGTACGTAAACGACCTGACTATTAGGGGAGGAAAGCAGAGCAGATGACGAAGGGAAAAGAACAACAGAGAAGAAATGCAGCGGAGAAGGAAACCAACGTGCAACCTAGGGCAACGACGCCGCAAACACTGGAAGGGAGGCCGAGCATGGCACGGCAAGATAGGAAGATGGTTCTAACATTCTCTTCTTTTATTCATGCAGCCCCAAGGGGGCTAATACATCATGGTAAACAAAAAAAAAGGGAATGGAAAGAAAAAAAATCAAGATACGATGGGGAGGGGAACGGGGTGCTAGCTCCTCCCCTCCCATAGTTCACTCTCTTCTGTCTTCTCTTCTGTTTTCTCTCTGCACTCAGACCGTGGTGATGGAGCAGCACCGGAGGGCAAGAGCCTCTCCCCTTCTTCTTCTTCTCTTCTTCTTCTTTTTTGCTTCTCTTCTTCGTCTTCCCTCCCCGGGGCTTCCCTTGAGCGGGTGGGGCTTCTCACAGCAGAACCCAAGATCTCCTTCCCCTCCGTGAGTGACTGCCTCCCATTCTGGGATCGCCTTCGGCGTAGCCTTTTATACCTCGGACCGGCGTTGGCAAAGCCGCTGGCGTCCGAGGTTGACCGATCTACCATCGACAGGCCTTCCCATGAATCACGGGTCGACACGCAGGCAAGGTTAGCTGTCTCTGAGGTTGACTGGGCTACGCGCCAATGATCCCACGCAATGACTAGCGTGTTTGCCGTCGGTTGGTGCCGGTCCAAAGGGTGGAACGCTGCAACGGGTGAAGAAGACGTAGCGCTGTGCCGCTGGAGGCTTGGAACACCATGCCGCTGAAGAGACTTGCAAGTGTGCCGCTGGGAGGGGCCAAGGTTGTGCCGCTGGGAACCTACAAAGATGTGCCGCTGAAGAGCCTTGCAGGGGTGTACCGCTGGGGGTTCAGCAGGGTGTGCCGTTGGGAGGCACCAACAGGTGTGCCGTTGGGAGGCACCAAAGGGGCTTCCTTTTCTTCTTTTCCTCTTCTCATATTCTCTTCTCTTCTCTCCTCCTTTTTATTCCCCTGCACGTAAACATGGGGTGAGAATTTTTAGTGTCCACAAATGCTCCCCAGCCGCAGACGGCGCGAGAGAAGGACGAGAGAGCGGGGCATGCGGGTGCAACCGACTAAGAGATTCATCAACATGATGAGAAGAGCGGATCCGCGGACTAAAGTTAAGGTCAAGAACCCATGCCACGTGGGCCAACACCCGGGAAGCAGGCTATGAAAGCCAAAGGTTGGGGAGCAGGCTATCGAGCTGAAGGATGTTGGAAGGCGAGCCACGTGGGCGGGGAGAAGGGTTTGTTTATTCAATGATCTGGACGGGAGGTCCAAACCAAACGGATCATTCGTGACCCCGGAGGGATGGAGAGGAGAGTTTGTTGATTCAATAGGGATATTTGTCACCCGAGGGGATGGAGAGAAGATTTTGTTGATTCAATGACCTGGACGGAGGTCCAAATCAAAAGGGGTATCTGCCACCTAAGGGTGGGCGGAGAGAAGAGTTTGTTTATTCAATGATCTGGACGGGAGGTCCAAATCAAAAGGGATATTCGTTACTCGAAGGGACGGAGAGAAGAGTTCATTTATTCAATGACCCGGACAGGAGGTCCGAATCAAAGGAGTATTCGTCGCCCGAAGGGACGGAGAGAAGAGTTCATTTATTCAATAGGGATATTCGTCACCCGAGGGGACGAAGAGAAGATTTTGTTGATTCAATGACCTGGACGGAGGTCTAAATCAAAACACGTATTTGTCACCTGAGGGGGATGGAGAGAAGAGTTTGTTTATTCAATGATATGGACGGGAGGTCCAAATCAAAGGGGTATTCGTCACCCGAAGGGACGGAGAGATGGTCAAGTCGTTGACACGGGTTAGTGTCAACACAGGGAAAGAGGGTTGATTCCTCACTCGAACAGCGGGCTCGGGCCAAGGTGGAAGGGTGTTTTGTTCTTTAATGCGCCGGGGGTACCAGCTATATGACGGGTCTTTTATTTCTTTGGCTGGACAGAAGGTCCGAACCAGAGTGGAGATAATTCTTTTTAGTTCTCTAGCCGGTTGGAAGATCCGATCTAGATTGGAAGGGTCTTTTTGTTCTCTAGCCAGACAGAAGGTCCGATCTAGATTGGAAGGGTCTTTTGTTCTATGGCTGGACGGCAGGTCCAAACCAAAGTGAAATGATCTTTTTATTCTCTAGCCGGACGGAAGGTCCGATCTAGAGTGAAAAGTCTTTTTGTTCTCTGGCTGGACGGCAGGTCCAAACCAAAGTGAAAGGATCTTTTTATTCTCTAGCCGGACGGAAGGTCCGATCTAGAGTGAAAAGTCTTTTTGTTCTCTGGTTGGACGGAAGGTCCGAACCAAAGTGAGAGGGTGTTTCGTTCTCTAGTCGGACGGGAGGTCCGATCTAGAGTGAAGAGAATCCGATGTTCTTTCAATGCGTCGGGAGTATTGGCTACGAAATCCGAACCCGAGAAAGTGGACCGCAAGGTCCAGAATCGGTGTTGTAGAAGTAGGCCGTGAAGACCGAAATTGGGGAAGCGGGCTGCAAGAGCCGCAATCGGAAAGTTGGCTGCAAAAGCCAAAATTGGGGAGCAGGCTATGAGAGCCCAAAGGTAAGGAAGCGGATTACGGAAGCCGCAATCGGGAAGTTGGCTACAAAGCCAAAGGGCAGCGGGCTGCAAGAGCCGAGGTTGTGAAGAAGGCTGCAAGAGCCGAGATTAAGGAAAGCAGGCTACGAGAGCCAAAGATGAGAAGCGGGCTGCAAAGAGCCGAAGTTGAGAAGCGGGCTGCAAGAGCCGAAGTTGGGGAAGCGGGCCGTAAAGAGCCGAGGTTAGGAAGCAGGCTACAAGAGCTGAAATTGGAGGAGCAAGCTGTAAGAGCCGAAGTTGAAAAGCGGGCTGCGAAGAGCGAAGTTGGGAAGCAGGCTACACGAGCCAAAATTGGGGAAGCATGCTGCAAGAGCCGAAGTTGAGAAATTAACAAGCCGCGAGGGTGGAAAGTAGGCCATGGGGGTCAAGATTGGGCTCCACGAGCCAAAATTTGGAAGGCAGGCTGCTATAGCCAAAATTGAGCTTATATTTTTTTAATTATTATTATTTATCTCTTTATTCAAGCATGTAAGCATTCGCCAGCAGGCATAACATAAGTACACATAAGGTAGCTCCCTCTATAGAGGATGGGATAAGGACATCGCCCATAATTCGCAGACACGGTGCGGGCCAGAAGGCATAGCTGAGGGGTGGTGCACCCGTCAAGAGGATATCGCATGTCTTGGATGCACAGCTTAATTCATGCATTTCGCCCGAGGCAATTCTCTGTGGCATGGCAGTGCAAATGTGTGAACAAAGGGCCCTAACCATAGGGATATGCAGGTTTTCCTAGTGACACTCAAGGATCACTCTAGCGCCTACACATGGGTTTCAGGCTCTCGATTTCGGCAGCTTCGCACAGTCCCCGTCTGTTTCTTTTGGTAGCGAATTTCACCGTTCGGCGCGAGTCTCCTCATGTGTCTCAATGGGGATTCCCAGCTACTAGGATTCATCCTTATTATAGTCCTATTGCGGATTTCACCGTTTGACGTGAGTCTCCTCATATGTCTCAATGGGGATTCCCGGCTACTAGGCTTCATCCTTATTGAAATCTGCTTCACCTCTTCGCGCGAGTCTCCTCATTTGTTTCAGTGGGGATCCCCGGCTACTCGGGTTCACGCTTCTCCCTTTTTTTACATCATTTTTTTCCTTTTTTTTTTAGTGGGGGCAGGCAGCTTTTTTCCTCACGATTACCTTTCACGCGAGTGCAGGAATTCAAGTCTCCGTAGAGTGCTAAGAAGAAATTCGGACAATCCCTATGGTCGAAGGCCATTGAACACGTTAAGTGCTAAGTGTGGGAGCGTTGGCTTAGGTTTATTTTATGAGTTGGGCTTAGCAATTTAGCCATGACTCTTCCCCTAGACGTGTGCACCCGTCATAATTGGGTTCCCTTCGAGCGTACGCCGTGACGCGCGTGCATCTGGAATCGGGGCGATATTATTTAGCAAGGAAACACGGTCCTAGAAAATTTCAAGGAGGTGTATTATTCTATAATAAGAAACCATGCAAGCAGGGCAATCATGCATTCTCTTTTTTTTGTTTCCATTTTCTTTTTTGTGTTTGTTTTATTTTTTTTTTTTTTTGGTGTTATTTTTTTTGTTTTTTGTTTTTGCATAAGAGAATATTGTTGTTACGTATAAGTGTAGTGGTAGTAAAGGTATTAGGGAAGCAGACCGTAAAAGGGCCAAAAGGATATTAGGGAAGCGGGCTATAGAACCCAAGGGACATTACGGGAGTGAGCCATAAGGGCTAAAAGATGCTGGGGAGCGGGCTGCGGGAGCTAGAATCGGGAGGCGCGGTGGGACGGATGGATTAATCTTGACAGTGGGCCCCGGCCAAAATGGCCCTGTAGAGGGGCGTTGGGTAGCGGGATGTGAGAGTCGAAGAGACGGGTCTCTTTTGTTCTCTGGCATGGGAAGGGTCCGGACCAAAGTGAAAGGTTTATTCTATTGTCCTCTGGCCGGGGAAGGATCCGAACCAAAGTGAGAGGTCTATTTTTTTTTAACTGGGAAGCTGTCGGCTGAGGTGCCAATGATGAGGTAGCTGTCGGCTAGGAGCCGATGATTATATAGATGTCGGCTAGGAGCCGATGATGAGGTAGCTGTCGGCTAGGAGCCGATGATGAGATAGCTGTCGACCCGAAGGCCGATGATGAGGTAGCTGTCGGCTAGGGGCCGATGATGAGGTAGCTGTCGGCTAGGAGCCGATGATTATATAGCTGTCGACCCGAAGGCCGATGATGAGGTAGTTGTCGACCCGAAGGCTGATGAAGGGGGTAGTTGTCGGCTTGAAGCCCCGATGGCTGAAAGTTGGTCAGTTTAGCGCCCCGTCGTTGGTCGGTTTAACGCCCCGTCGGTGGAAGGTTTAGTCGGTTTAACGCCCTGTCGCGGAATATCTGTCGGCTTGAAGCCCTGATGGCTGAATATTTATCGGCTTGAAGCCCCGATGGCTGAATATCTATCGGCTTGAAGCCCCGATGGCTGAATATCTATCGGCTTGAAGCCTCGATGGCTGAATATCTATCGGCTTGAAGCCCCGATGGCTGAATATCTATCGGCTTGAAGCCCCGATGGCTGAATATCTGTCGGATTGAAGCCCCGATTGCTGAATATCTATCAGCTTGAAGCCCCGATGGCTGAATATCTATCGGCTTGAAGCCCCGATGGCTGAATATCTGTCAGATTGAAGCCCCGATGGCTGAATATCTATCGGCTCGAAGCCCCGATGACTGAATATCTATCGGCTTGGAGCCCCGATGGCTGAATATCTGTCGGCTTAAAGCCCCGATGGCTGAATATCTGTCGGGTTGAAGCCCCGATGGCTGAATATCTGTCGGATTGAAGTCCCGATGGCTGAGTATCTGTCGGCTTGAAGCCCCGATGGCTGAATATTTTTTGGTTTAACGCCCCGTCGGAGGAATATTTTCTGGTTTAACGTCTCGTCGGCGGAATATCTATCAGCTTGAAGCCCCGATGGCTGAATATTTTTCGGTTTAACGCCCTGATGGCTGTTCTTTCTCTTCTTCTCTTCTTCTTTTATGGACATGCAGGTGCAAAGACCGCGTCTGCCTCGTGACTCTCTTTTTTTTCTTCTCTTATTCTTTTGTAGAGAGGCAGGTGCAGAGACCATGTTCGCCCCGTGATTGTTCTTTCTCTTCTTCTCTTCTTCTTTTATGGAGAGGCAGGTGCAAGGACTATGTTCGCCCCGTGATTGTTCTTTCTCTTCTTCTCTTCTTCTTATATGGAGAGGCGAGTGCAGAGACCGTGTTCGCCCCGTGATTGTTCTTTCTCTTCTTCTCTTCTTCTTTTATGAAGATGTGGGTGCAAAGACCGCGTCTGCCTCGTGACTCTCCTTTTTTCTTCTTTTCTTCTTTTGTAGAGAGGCAGGTGCAGAGACCATGTTCACCTCGTGACTGTTCTTGCTCTTCTTCTCTTCTTCTTTTATGGAGAGGCGGGTGCAGAGACCGTGTTCGCCCCATGATTGTTCTTTCTCTTCTTCTTTTATGGAGAGGCGGGTGCAAAGACCGCGTCTGCCTCGTGACTCTCTTTTTTTCTTCTTTTCTTCTTTTGTAGAGAGGCAGGTGTAGAGACCATGTTCGCCTCGTGACTCTTTCTCTTTTCTTTTTTTTTTTGTGTGAAGAGGCGGGTTCAAGGACCATGTTCGCCTCATGTCTCTTTTTTTCCTTCTCTTCTTCTTTTGTAGAGAGACAGGTGCAGAGACCATGTTCGCCTCATGACTCTTTCTTTCTTTTTTTTTCTTTTGTGTGATGAGGCGGGCTCGAAGACCACGTCTGCTTCATATGTCTTCTTTTGGTTCTGCTCTTCTTCTTTTGTGTGAAGAGGCGAGCTCAAGGACCACGTCTACCTCATGTGTCTCTTCTTCCTTTTCTTCTCTTCTTTTACGTAATGAGGCGGGCTCGAGGATCACGTCTGCCTCATGTGTATTCTTTCTTTTCTTCTCTTCTTTTGTGTGATGAGGCGGGCTCGAGGACCACGTCTGCCTCATGTGTCTTTTCTTCCTTTTCTTCTTTTCTTTTGTGTGATGAGGCGGGCTCGAAGACCACGTCTGCCTCGTGCGTGTCTTTTTCTTTATTATGCTCTTCTTTTCTCATTAATGCTTCCACGCTGGAGTGTATTTCTCTTAATGTGCCCCCAGGTTGGGGTGTAGCTTCATTTGGTATGCATCCCCCCCCTGAGGGGTGTGTTTTGCCTCTTCGCTTCTGTGCCCCCAAGCGGGGTGTATTTTTCATGGCTTATATGTCCCCAGACCAGGGTGTGTTTTTTAATGCCCCCGAGGTGGGGTGTAGCTCTCTTCAAATGCCCCCATGGTGGGGTATACTCTTCACGGCTTCAATGCCCCCAGGTGGGGTATGTTTCTTCTTCAAATGCCCCCAAAGCGGGGTGTAGCTCTCTTCAAATGCCCCCATGGTGGGGTATGTTTCTTCTTCAAATGCCCCCAAAGCGGGGTGTAGCTTTTGTTTCTTATACCCCCCCATGGCGGGGGTGAATTCTGCACTCTTTTTTTTTTTACCCCTGAATGCGGAGGAGTGCTTCTCTTCATATATCCCCGGCACGGGGGTGTATCTTTTGCTTCTTATGCCCCCCTGAGGCCGGGGTGTATCTCTTTACGGCTTCTGTACCCCCGAAGCAGGGTATGTTGTTTCTTCAAATGCCGCTTGGGCGGAGTATATCTTTCTTCTTATGCTCCTAGATCGGGATGTATGTCTCTTCGCTTCTGTGCCCCGGGTCGGGGTAGATGCTTCTGCTGCTTATGCGCCAAGGGCGGAGTGTGTCTCTTTTTGTGCCCCAGAGCGGGGTAAGTGCATCTGCTTCTTATGCGCCAGGGGCGGAGTGTATCTCTTTTTCTTGTGCCCCTAGAGCGGGGTAGGTCCTCCGCATGTGTCCCCAGGTCGGGGTGTATTCTTTTGCTTCTTATGACCCCGCGGCGGGGTTATCTCTCTTCAGATACCCCGGAGTCGAGGCGTAGCTTTGTCTCCCATGGAGGGGGTATGTTTCTTCTTCAAAAGCCCCCAGGCCAGGGTGTATTCTTCTCTTTCTTGAGCTCCCGAGGCGGGAGGGGTTCTTTTCATGTGCCCCCGGGGGGGATGCATTTTGCCTCTACTGCTCCGTGGCGGGGTATATCTCTTGTCTTCTTACGCCCCCAAGGTGGGGTGTGTTTTCTTCTTGTGCCCCCGGGGTGGGGTATATCTTTCGCTTCTTATGCCCCCCCCCTTGAGGCGGCATGAAGTCTTTGCTTCAAATGCCCCTAAATCGGGGTATAGTTTTATCTCATATGCCCCTGGCGCAGGGGTGTATTTCTCTTCCTGTCCCCTCAGTCGGGGTGTATCTTTGTTGCTTGTTGTGCCCCCAAAGGGAGGTGCCTTTCTCTTCATGTGCGCCGGGCACCGGGTGTATCTTTGCTTTTCCTTTTTTTATATGCCCCCGAGGGGGGAATTCTTCTTCTTCTGCCCCGACATGCTGGGGAATGTTTGCTTCTTGTGCCCCCAAAGTGGGGTGTATGCTTTTTTCTTCAGACTCCCCTAAGGCGAGGTGTATTCTTTGTTGCTTCATGTACCCCCGAGTCGGGGTGGATTCTCTTCATGTGCCCCCATGGCAGGGTGTACTCTCTTTATGTGTCCCCAGGAGTGGGGTGTGGTTTGCTTCCTGTGCGCCCTAGCAGGGTGTATCACTGCTTGCAATGTCCCCCGAGGCGGGGTATCCTTCTTCTTCAAATACCCCTAAGCTGGGGCGTATTCTTTATGGCTTCTATGCCCCCATAGCGGGGTGTGTTTCTTCTTCAAATACCCCTAAGATGGGGTGGACTCTTTTCTTCTTATACTCCCAAGGCAGGATGTAGCTTCTTCAAATGCCCCTGAGCCGAGGCGTGTTCTTTACGGCTTCTATGCCCCCAGGCGGGGTATATTTCTTCTTCAAATACCCCTAGGCCGGGGTGTATTCTTGCTGCTTCTCATGCTCCCGAGGCGGGATGTGACTGATAGGGTGCGAGGCCCGGATAAAGAGGGGGGTGAATGTATCCCTCTTCAAATATTGCCTAATTAAATCTCTAATGCTCAGATATGCGGAATTAAAAACTGTTGCAGAAATATACTGAGAATACTTAGAAGGATCAAAGCAAGACAACAAATCAATTCGCCCTCACACGATCCTAAGAAAGCATGTAATTAGCGCAGCAATGAAAAGAACACATAAGGAAAATCAGAACACAAGTGAACACCAGGATTTTTTAGGTGGTTCGGTTCACAGACCTACGTCCACCCCTCACTCCAAACCGGAGTGAGGCTTCCACTAGCAAGGCTAGAACAGCAGACTCAGTCTGCAACAATTGCTGCCAAACAGCTTGACCAGGGGAACAACCTCCCCTCTTCCTCCAAATCGGAGGGAACCACTAGTGACACACAGTCACTAACAAACCAGAGACCGAGGTCTCTCTTCCTCCACCCAGGAGGGAACCCACAAGCGACACCCAGCCGCTTGCAACTGGAGGACCAATCCTCCCTTCCTCCAAACCGGAGGGGAACCAAGAGACCCAAGTCTCTCTTCCTCTGAAACCCAGAGGGAAACCGCTAGTGACACCAGTCACTAGCAACTGGAGACTCCAAGTCTCCCTTCTCCTGAATCAATAGGAGGAACCCCGATCTCCAACCAGAGAATCGAAAGAACAAAGTGTGTACAGATAAAAGGAAAAACAATAAATGATAAAAACGCAGCGACTGAAAGCTGGAAAATGAAATGCACAAGGTAGCTCTCGCAGGAGCAAACTGGATTGGATCTGATCCAAAGTCCAGTGAAGACAACGAAGCTTCTCTTCCTCTTCACGAGCTCTCTACCTCTCTCTTCCTGCAAGCTCTCTCTTCCCTTTTTCTTCTTTAGCTTTCACACTCTGCTTTTCTCTTCTTCTTCTTTTCTTTCTTCTGCTCTCTGCTAGCTCTTTCTCTTCTGTTTGCTTCTTCGATAACTCTCTTGCTCCCTCATTATTGATCTTCTCCAGATAGAGGAAGCTTCATATTTATAGCAGCAACAATTAGGGCGTGTGCAGGGCTTGTGCCCTCTTTATCCTCGGATCACGTGCCCAAACATTTTCTTCTCGAAGGATGTACCTGTCAAGAAGTCATAAGAAGATATTAGATGGATGTACAGACTTAGTTCAGGCTTTTAACAAAGTGTGTACAGGCATGATGCAGCATTGAGTGTATAGACTTGAAGTGAATGCAATGCAGACACAAGAGTGTATGGACTTGAAGTGAATGCAATGCAGACACAAGAGTGTATAAACTTGAAGTGAATGCGATGCAGACACAAGAGTGTAGAGACTTGAATGCTTGGAAAGGATTGAATAGACTTCGTCTTGGTGTTTATGCATGAGTCTGTCAATGAATGTACAGACTTTCTATGCTGCATGCGCAAGACGCTAAGAGAGACGCTGTATAGACTTGACAATGCATAGACTATGCACATAGACGCAGCAAGACTCTGTGAGCGCCAAGCCGATGTACAGACTTTGTGAGCGCAAGTCGATGTACAGACTTTGCGAGCGCCAGGACCATGTACAGGCTTTGCGAGCGCCAGGACCATGTACAGACTTAGTGCAAATGGGATGTGCAGACTTTGTAGCATGCAATGAAGCAATGTATAGACTTAGACATTTATGTGCATGACAAAGCAATGTACAGACTTGCTGTGAAGAACAATGCCCAAATGCAGTGTATGGACTTAGAATGCATGAGACAGCAGTGAAGAGTTGTGAAATGATGCACACGATGTACAGACTTTATGATATGACTTGGACAGACGCACGATGTACAGACTTTGTGATATGCCTTGGACAGATGCACGATGTACAGACTTTGTGATATGCCTTGGACAGACTCACGATGTACAGACTTTGTAAGACGATGCATGCGCAAGATGCTAAGTGAGACTGACCGATGTACAGACTTTGCCAATGTGCAGACTTTACCGATGTACAGACTTAGTGTTCTGAACGTAGGTAAAGATGACAATGTATAGACTTTGGAAGATGCAGACTAGGCAATGTACAGACTTTACTTCGTGCAAGCTACAGGACAATGCAGGCTATACAGACTTCATGTGTGTGCTACAGGACAGTGTATAGACTTGTGTGTGCAGGGCAGACAAATGGATGTACAGACTTGGGCTGTACAGACTTCATGTGTGTGCTACAGGACAGTGTATAGACTTGCAAGATGATGCACGAGACGATGCAATGTACAGACTTGGTCTTACAATGCATAGACTTGAAAGACGATGCATGAGACGATGCATTGTATAGACTTACCAAAGCAATGTTCACACTCACTTAGACGCTGAGTGAGACGCTGGACAATGATGTATAGACTTCACGTATGCAAAGCTATGAACATTTACAAATGGATGCAATGACATGCCAAATGAATGTGCAGACTCAACGTGCAATGCATGAAGCAATGTATAGACATGGAGTTCAATGTGCAACTAATGTACATACTTTGCAATGCCTAGTGTTAAAGCATGGGAACACAATGCATCATGTACAGACTATGCGATATGCAACCAGACGATGTCTAGACTTTGTTAAATTGATGCTCAACAAAAAGACGCCTCTTTCCTAGGCGTCAGTTTCAGAAGTGACGCCACTATTGATGGGCGTCAAATTTCGAGCATAGTGGACTGTATAGACTTTCTATGGCATCGAGGCAACTATGACGATGTGCTGTGAACAATGTATAGACTTTGTGTGGATGACCAGACAATGTATAGACTTGCCACTAAGGAATGTGCAGACTTGACAATGCAATGTGTAGACTTAAAGTTGATGCACAAACACAACAGCAAGGAATGTATAGACTTTGTGCAATGTGCAGACTTTGCATGCATGTGAATGTATAGACTTCGAAGGCTTGCATGCTGTGCGATGTACAGACTTGCCAACCACGATGCAAGAATGTATAGACTTTGAAAAGGCTTAGCACATGATGTAACAAGGCTCTGTACAGACTTAAGGCTCCGTACAGACTTAGCCTGAGCATAGTTATGAAATGCATCGAAAATGTACACAGCCAGTTCGATGGAATGACACTCAAGAGATGCTCAATCAAACGTCCATATGCAGACACAAACAAATGATGACTTATAGTGTTTGCTATCATCAAAACCATAGGGACACAACAGTGACTTCTTCAAATGCCCTTAAGCCGGGGCGTATTCTTCATGACTTCCATGCCCCCTGGCGGGGTATGTTTCTTCTTCAAATGCCCCTAAGCCAGGGTGTGTTCTTATACTTTTTGCGCCCCTCAGGGCGAGGCGCATTCCTCTTCATATGCCCCTAGCATGGGGTGTACTTTTGTTTCTTATGCCTCCAGGCCGGGGTACGTTCCTTCTTCATATACCCCTAAGCCAGGGTGAGTTTCTCTTTTTGTGTGTCCCCAGGCCGGGGTGAATTCTTTTCTTCTTATGCCCCCATGGCGGGGTATGTCTTTTGCTTCAGGTGCCCCCATATTGGAGTGTATTTTCCCTTTAAATGCCCCTAAGCCGGGGTGCTGCTCTATTTCTTCTTACGTCCCCAGGTCGGGGGGGATTCTTCTTCAAATGCCCCGAAGCCGAGGTGTAGCTTTTGCTTTGTGTGCCTTTCAGTCGGGGCGGACTCTCTTCATGTGCCCCTGGGAATGGGGTGTATTTCTTTTTTTTTGCCTCCTATGCCCCCGTAGCAGGGTATATATCTTCTTCTCATCCCCCATGGCGGGGTATGTGCATGCTCTCTTCAGGAGTGGTGGCCGTGCTTGGCCTCATTGCTATAAAGTATTCCCCGCAGCGGGCAGCCATTCACCAAGCTACAATTGTGGCTCGCTGGGTCTTTTAACAACCACTCGGGGGGCCGTTTTGTGCCAGATGGAGGTAGCAGGAAGGAGGAACGGGCGGGGTCATTGCACCGCGGACTCGCGGCCTCCTAAAGTCGGGCGGGATGCCGGGTTTCTTCTTGCTCTTTTGGTCGGCGATGCTGGCCAACTTTTCTTCTTTTCTTATTTCTTTCTCTTTTTTTCTCTTTTTTTTTGCTTTCCTTCTCTTCTTTTGTATGATTGACCGGGGTGGAGGTGCAGGAGAGCGCTCACCCCCTCAGGGAGGGGATGAGTGGTTCGCTCCACCACATCAACCCCACAATGGTAATCTTTATTCTGCACGGGTCTCGACGGACGTGACCATACAACCCTCTCTTGCCGACTCTTTCTCTTCTTTTTTTTTGCTTCTTTCTTTTCTACTTTTCTCCTTTCCTTCTTTTCTTCTTTTCCTCCTTTCTTCTCTTTCTTCTTGAGGAAAGGGGGGGGTTTGATTTCCCCTCCCTTCTCTTCTCTTTCTCTTCTCCCTTTTTTATAACAGCCCCCATGATTCCTGGAAGCTGCATATGCTTCGAAGCAGCGTCCTCGAGGCCATGAAGGCAGCTGCGCCGAGTCTGGATTTTCTCCCCATAGGGCTGGCGAAGACAGCACCTGCCATTCATCAAAGCAGGCAAACATCGTTAATTAGGAGGCCATGAGGCCCTAAATCCCGGCGAAGAGATGAAGGGTAGTTTAAGTCCCACCGGGCGTGCCAGACTTGGGGACGCACTAAAATTTGCCTATTATGTTGTTCGTTTATTTGAGTGCGTGGGCGTGCCAGTCACAAAGTGACAATTCATTCGGGCTTCATGGAAGCCCATGGTGCGCTCGATCTGACGTCGTTAGACGATTGTGTGGTTCGTGTCGGGACCAAAACCCGCCGCGCCATAAAGGTCACGATGTCATTTACATCCCCCATACGAGGGAACACCCTTGATTAATCACCGTGAATCAGGGCCTCATGGCCAGAAAGTTAATTGCACGAAAGGTCTATTAGGAAGCATCGAAATCCCCGTATGAGGGTAAGAAGAAAACATTCGCGATCATGTCGGTCGTGTACTGACCATTTAATGTTCTGACAAATGTCCGGCTCGAGAAAATCACGGTTGTCACGGGAAAACCGGAGCATATGTATGCCAGGATATGGCAATTTTATTATCGAGAGGAATGAGAAATATTCAGTTAAATCCCGGTTAAAGCGGTCGTGAACGGATAAGTTTGTCGGCTCGGTGCAAGATCAAGCCGCAACCATACTGCGGTGGGCCCCCTGCGGTCGAAACAAGACTTGCATGAGCATCTTTAATATCATCGGTGCCAAGGGGCAACGGGGAGTATCCCTAGAATCGGCTGGAAAGCCCCATATCTTGGGAAGCGAACGTTCGAACGTATCGGTCATTCGGGATACCGTTTAATATTCGGACGGGTGTCCAGCTTGAGAATATCGTAATCGTCGGGGGAGGACCTGGAACATATCTATGCCGTGGTACGTCAAGTTTATTATTCCGAGGGACTGAAGGCATTCGGTTAAATCCCAGTTAGCGTAGTAGGAGACTAGTGAATTTATCGGCCCGGTGCGAGATCGCGTCAGGACCATACCGGGGGCGCCTCTCGCGGTCCGAACGAGGCTTGCGCGGGCATCGTTAATGTTTCCGGTGCCGGAGGGCAACGGGGAAAAGTCCCGGGACTATACTCCAAAACCGAAAACGTGTTCAAAGGGAGCGGGCTGTAGACCGAGGATATGAACCAGACGATGACCATAATCGGGACGGACCCGAGGTCTAAGCGTGGCCCACGGGGGCCTTATTAATATTCCCGTACAAAGGGTCTGGGGATGACGAGAGCCTTCTCGTTCCATTCAAATTTTTGTCGGTCACTCGTGGACCACTTTATGTTCGGACAAAGATCCGTATTGAAGGTACGACGCAAACAGAAGCAAACCCGTACAAATGTGTGCTGAGTTTACGGCAATTTCAATGAAAGAGCGAAAACGAATCCCAAGGGAACGAGTCCGGTTTGACGAATTATCGGCCCAGAGCAATGTCGGATTACGGACGTATCAGGATGGTTCTCAATGTCCGAACCTGACTTGGAGGGGCGACGTTAATATTCCTTTTACACCGGGTCTTGAGGAGAAACGGGGCTGCGGAGTAGATCTCATCATTTTTTAGTATTGTTTGAATTTTTATCATTATTATTTGTTATATATTTTTTTATTATTTTTTGATATGTTTCTTATTATTATTATTTATTTATTTATTTATTTTGAATTTATTATTATTATTATTTATTGCTATTGTTATTCATCCCTTTTTATGAGTTTGTTGTTATTATTATTATTCCTATTTGCACTTGGGGCGTGCGTGGAAGGGTCTGTGCACATTGGGGCTACAGAGGAGGCAAGGTCGGTGCACATGTGCACCGGGTTAAGAAAGAGGAGGTCGGTACACATGGGCACCGGTTTGATGGGAGGTCGGTGCACAAAGGCACCGGGTTAAGGGATGTCGGTGCGTATGGGCACCGGGTTAATAGAAGGTCGGTGCAATGTGCACCGGGTTGATGGAGGTCGGTGCACAAAGGCACCAAGGGTGACGTGGTGAGGCAAGAGAGGGAGAGGAAGACGCTGAGAGAGAGAAATGAGAAGCTGGGAGAGAGACGAGGGGGAGACGGAGGGGGAGAGAGAGAGGTGAGACGGTGAGAGAGAGGAGGGTGAGACGGGAGAGCTGAGAGAGAGAAAGAGAGACGGTGGGAGCAGAGAGAGAGAGAGAGAGAGAGAGAGAGAGAGAGAGAGAGAGAGAGAGAGAGAGAGAGAGAGAGAGATGAGACGGTGGGGAGAAGCGGTGAAACGGTGGGGAGAAAAGAGGTGAGACGGTGGGAGCGTAGAGAGACGGTGGGGAGAAGCGGTGAAACGGTGGGGAGAAAAGAGGTGAGACGGTGGGAGCGTGAGAGAGGCTGAGATGGTGGGGGTGAGAGAGAAAGAGAGAGACGATGAGCGTGAGAGAGAGAGACGATGGGAGTGCGAGAGAGAGAGACGGTGAGAGCGTGAGAGAGAGGCTGAGACGGTGGGGGTGAGAGAGAAAGAGAGAGATGATGAGCATGAGAGAGAGAGAGACGATGGGAGTGCGAGAGAGAGAGACGGTGAGCGCGAGAGAGACGGTGGGAGCGTGAGAGAGAGGCTGAGAGAGAAAGAGAGATGGTGAGGGAGAGAGAGAGAGACGATGGGAGTGCGAGAGTGAGAGAGACGGATGGGGAGAGAGAGAGGTGAGAGAGAAAGAGAGATGGTGAGAGAGAGAGAGAGAGAGACGATGGGAGTGCGAGAGTGAGAGAGACGGATGGGGAGAGAGAGAGAGGTGAGAGAGAAAGAGAGATGGTGAGAGAGAGAGAGAGAGAGAGGGAGAGATGAGGTTTGTGCAGTTGGGGGAGTGAGGTTTGTGCAGGTTCTATGCATGCAAGGGACAAGGTCGGTGCATGGTTCAGACGAGGTCTATGCAAAGGGAACTGAGTTGGCGCAATGTTGGGTTGCATCGGTGCAATGTGGGGTGAA
The DNA here is from genome assembly GCA_022559845.1 of Amorphophallus konjac. Classification (NCBI taxonomy): domain Eukaryota; kingdom Viridiplantae; phylum Streptophyta; class Magnoliopsida; order Alismatales; family Araceae; genus Amorphophallus; species Amorphophallus konjac. The sequence continues at coordinate 50,691,053 of CM040118.1, forward strand.
GTCAGTGCATGGATAGGGACAAGGTCGGTGCAGACGAGGTCGGTGCAGTGCGCACCTAGGCAGACTCAAGGTCGGTGCAGCCTGCGGATTGAGGTCGGTGTAGCCCTGAACTACGAAGGAGGGGAGGGCAAGGTCGGTGCAGCTGCAACCGAGGTCCGTGCAGGGTTCAGGCAAAGTCTTTGCAAGCTGGGGAGAGGTCCATGCAGGGTGTGTTTATGCAAGGGGCCAGACCAGTGCAATGGCTGTGAAGGGCTGGGGAGGTCGGTGCAATGCATGCAGGCTAGAGTCAGTGCAGCTATTGCACGGGGTCTGGGGTCCGTGCAGGTTTGGACTGAGAAGGGCGAAGTCAGTGCAATGGTCACCCTGAGGTCAGTGCAGGTTCACCGTAAGGTCGGTGCGGTGCTGGGCAGTGTGCCGCTGAAATGGGCTAGGGTGTACCGCTGAAGGAGGGTTCAGGGGAGGTTTCCCTCTCTCATGGACGCATATGAGGGGTTTTCTTTTGGTTTTCTTTTATTCTCGAAATGCAAATGAAGGGGGGGTTTCTTTTATTCATGAAACACATGTGGGGAGTTTGTTTTAGTTATTATTTTTTTTATTCTTGAAGTGCAGGTCATTAGCTTTCTTTTATTCATGGAATACGTTTGCAAAATTTCTTTTGTTCATTAATCCCTTCTTTTATTCATGCAATGCATGTGAGAAATGTTAATTAAATCCTTTCCTTGTTTGTGCAGCTCGCGGGAGTGCCTTGTTGTTTCTCTTATTTATTTGTTGCTTTCTTTTTGTCTTTTAACTTGTTGTAATCATTCCTAGCAAAAAATTGGCAGCATCTCCCCTTGACCAGAGATGGAAGGGGATAACAAGGGACGTGCCCACAAGGAGTGGCATGACCCAACAATTGAGGTGGGTGCCAGAGGCAGCAGCACTTTGGAGAAAACTTCGGAAAACCCGGGAGAAATCAATGAGTGTGACACACGATCAGCAGGGGGTGTGCCGGGAGCTTATGACTGCAGTGCTAACACCAGGGAGGCCATGGTTGAACGCAAACGACCTGACTATTAGGGGAGGTAAGCAGAGCAGATGACGAAGGGAAAAGAACAACGGAGAAGAAATGCAGCGGAGAAGGAAACCAACGTGCAACCTAGGGAAATGGCGCCGCAAACACTGGAAGGGAGGCCGGGCATGGCACGGCAAGATAGGAAGATGGTTCTAACATTCTCTTCTTTTATTCATGCAGCCCCAAGGGGGCTAATACATCATGGTAAACAAAAAAAAGGGAAGGGAAAGAAATAAAACAAGATACGATGGGGAGGGGAATGGGGCGCTAGCTCCTCCCCTCCCATAGTTCACTCTCTTCTCTCTTCTCTTCTCTTTCCTCTCTGCACTCAGACCGTGGTGATGGAGCAGCACCGGAGGGCAAGAGCCTCTCCCCTTCTTCTTCTTCTCTTATTCTTTTTTGCTTCTCTTCTTCCTCTTCCCTCCCCGGGGCTCCCCTTGAGTGAGTGACTGCCTCCCTTCTGGGATCGCCTTCGGCGTAGCCTTTTATACCTCGGACCGGCGTTGACAAAGCCGCTGGCGTCCGAGGTTGACCAGTCTACCATCGACAGGCCTTCCCATGAATCACGGGTCGACATGTAGGCAAGGTTAGCTATCTTCGAGGTTGACTGGGCTGCGCGCCAATGATCCCACGCAATGACCAGCGTGTTTGCCGTCAGTTGGTGCTGGTCCAAAGGGTGGAACGCTGCAACGGGTGAAGAAGACGTAGCGCTGTGCCGCTGGAGGCTTGGAACACCATGCCGCTGAAGAGACTTGCAAGTGTGCTGCTGGGAGGGGCCAAGGTTGTGCCGCTGAAGAGCCTTGCAGGGGTGTACCGCTGGGGGTTCTGCAAGGTGTGCCGCTGGGAGGCACCAACAGGTGTGCCGTTGGGAGGCACCAAAGGGGCTTCCTTTTCTTCTTTTCCTCTTCTCATCTTGTCTTCTCTTCTCTCCTCCTTTTCCCCTGCACGTAAACATGGGGTGAGAATTTTTAGTGTCCACGGGCGTGCCGCTGGGTGAGGCACGAGGAGCGTGCCGGCGGAGGGCACCCCGGGGTGTGCCGGTGAGGGTTTAACCGAGCGTGCCGGGGAGCGAATCAACCGAGCGTGCCGGGGAAGGACGCTAGCGGGTGTGTGTGGACACCAAAAATTAGAAACCCAGGTATCCTACTCAGCCCAGCACCAACAACGGCACCAAGTGAAGAAGCCCCAGAGGGACTGGTCATCCGGACTCCCCAAATATGGACATTGCCGCGAAGCCGTCCCCGGAGTCACGACAGCAAAGAGAAACTAACCCCCGGGAAGCTCACAATCCGTGGCCTCCGAAGAAAATCAAACGAACCATAACTCGTGCTCAAAACGGACTCAAGTCATCCCCACCGGCACGCCCTGGATGGCGCCCAGCGGCACGCCCCCAGGGAGCCCCAGCAGGGAGCCCCAGCGGTACACCCCCAAGGGCCTCCAGCGGCACACCATGGCGAGCCTTCAATGGCATGCTTGTCAGCCCCTTCAACGGTACGCTTGCCAGCCCTTTCAGCGGCACGCTCCTACAGCCCTCCGGCCGTGCAACTCGTTGGCTCCTCAGCGACACGCTCCGGCAGATCAAATGAAAACGCCATCCCCTATAGATTCTTGGCGTGCAATGGGCCAGCTGACGTGTCGCCTCCTCGTGAAGTCACGCAGGCTATTCCCTGCCACCAAGGATAGCCCAAATCAAATCCCATTCAATGCTGCACGTTCCGACCATGGACGCTCCCGTGACTGGGGTATAGATGACCTTCTTCTCCGGCGAACCAAAAAAAAAGGAGGGGGATACAGACAGAGAGCAAGAATAGGGGCAGAGGCCGCCACAAAAAAAAGAAGAAGAGAGAGGAAGAAACCGGCTGCCCCGGCGTGGGATCCCCCAGCGACCACCAAACGAGAGAGGAAGAGAGGGCGAGAGAGCTCTAACGTAGTGGAGGGAGCGGGGGAGAGCAGGGATCTACCGGCATGCTCGACCCCAACTCCCACCTCGTCTCCTCGTCCTTCTTCTACACTTGAGTTCTTTTTTTTTACCCCCCCTCTGGGCTTGAATGTATGCTCCGATGTATGCGGCCAGCCATGGCCATTTTCTTCTTATGAGTGAAAGCAGCCTTTCTCGGTCCCATGTCGCTCCCGTTGGCTTGAGCCATTATGTGTGTGTGATTTCTCCTCTCTCCCGTCTCCGGTGATTTTCTCTCTTCATAATCAATGGTTTCTTTCCCATGAGGTCGGCTCGCCTCCTTAGGGGGTCTATTGCAGGTGGAGCCCTGTGGGGATTTTCCCCCCCTTTTTTTGTCAGGGCTGGCTTCCCTTCCACTTTCCTTCACTTTCTTGGCCATAAAGGGGGTGGGGGGGGGGTGGGGGTGCCCTTCCTTCCTTCTTTGACCGTCCGGGTCCAATAACCTTCCAATCCTCTCCTCTTGCCCGGTGCACCCCCAGCCGGTCCTAGACGAGTCCCCCATCCGTCGTTTCTTCCGGGTTTTCCGAAGTTTTATTAAAGGTGTTGCCGCCTTCGGGCGCCCACCTCCAACTGCCGAGTTCCGCCACTCCATGTGGGCGCGTTCCCTTTATCTCCCTTACGCTCAGGTCAAGGGGACATGCTGCCGAATTTTCATTATAAATAACAACGCATTGAAGAGGCAAAATAAAGCAACAAACAAATAGAATGATAACACATAAAGAGGCAAAAGGATGCATCAAACAGGTGAAACAACGACATATTAAAGGGTAAGGAAAACCAACGAACGTGTGGAAAAGGGGGAAAGATTTGTATAAAACTACGCAAAAATCAAAGATAAGAAGAAAAGAAAAGCCTTAAAAACAAGTAGCAGAGGAGTGGGCCTTCGTCGGCACGTCTGTTCCTGCCTTCGCCGGTACACCCTATCAGCCCTCCAGCGGCACACCCTATCAGCCCTCCAACGACACACCTTCTTGGCTCCTTAGCGGCACGCTCTTCCTCACTCATGAACACAAGCAATGTATAGACTTCGCGTGAAGGACTGTACAAATGCAGACAGTGAAGTATGCACAACGTATAGACTCTGGACAACGTACATACTTTGAGCTGAAGGATGTATATACTTTGTGTGTTGGTTGCCAATGTATAGACTTTGAGCTGGCCAACGTACAGACTTTGGGCTGGCCAATGTTTAGACTTTGAGCTGGAATGTATAGACTTTGAGTGGCCAATGTACAGACTTTGAGCTACAATGTATAGACTTTGAGATGGCCAACGTACAGTCTTTGGGCTGGCCAATGTATAGACTTTGAACTGCAATGTATAGACTTTGAGCTGGCCAACGTACAGACTTTGGGCTGGCCAATGTATAGACTTTGAGCTGTAATGTATGGACTTTGAGCTGGCCAATATATGAACTTTGAGCTGGCCAACGTACAGACTTTGGGCTGGCTAATGTATAGACTTTGAACTGCAATGTATAGACTTTGAGCTGATGAATGTAGCCGATGTACAGACTTTGAGCTAAAGAACGTATAGACTTTGTGTGTTGGTTGAATAGACAACGTATAGACTTTGGGCTGATGAATGTACAGACTTTATGTCACAACAACCGGCCAATGTGCAGACTTCATCCCTTCAGCGGCACCCTCCTTAAGTCCTTCAACGGCACACATCTCCAGGCCTTCGCCGGCACACTTTTCTGCCCACCTTTCCTCAGCGGTACACCCCCCCTTCAGCCCCCTTTCAACCCGCCAAGGGTCAACTCTCCCCAAAAAAAATATAATACATGAATATATGTATATATGTATATATGGGCATATAATGGCAAAACTAACAAGCCAATAAAAATCATGATGAATAAATAAACCTGAACAGATCCGTATATATAAAAAAATGAATGAATGAATGGAATAAGTGACGATAATAAAAAAAAAAGGGGGAGGTAATAATGATAAAACAATATAAGGCATTAATAATTCCACATTGCAGCCTCGTCTCTCCCGCGACCCGACGCTGAAGAAACAATAATGTGGCCCTCGTAGGCCGGGCCTGGGTCTTGGGAATTATCCCAAAATAGCCACGACCTGACCTCACCTCGGGCCGATATTCCGATTAAACCGGACTCGTTTCTCAGGCCGGATCCCTTCCGAGCCACTACTAAAATTACCGCATGTTCGGCAGATATTTGAACGGGTTCACCTCGATTTCTGCCGCGTTTCTATTACGGACCGATGTCGAACATGAAAAGGTCCATGCGTGACTGATATGGCCGACGGTTCCCATCCCGACATGGTCGTAACCCGGCATTGCTCTGGGCCAATAGCCTGTCAAATCGGATTCATCCTAATAGGATTTGTTCCCGCTCTTTCATCGAAGTTGCCGTGAACTCGGCGTACGTTTGTACGGGGTTGCTTCTATCTACGTCGTACCTTCAATATGGCCACTTGTCCGAATATCAAGTGGTCCGCAAGTGACCGACAGAAATCGGAATAGAACGGGACGGCTCCCGTCATCCCTGGACCCTACACATGGGAATATCAATAAGGCCTTCGTGGGCTATGCCTGGACCTCGGGTCCGTCCCGATTATGGTCACTGTCTGACCCATATCCTCGGCCTATAGCCTGCTCCCTTTGAACACGTTTTCGGTTTTGGAATCTAGTCCCGGGACTCTTCCTCGCTACCCTCCGGCACCGAGAACATTAATGATGCCCACGCAAGCCCCGTTTGGACCACGGGAGGCGCCCCCGGCATGGTCCTGACTCGATCTTGCACCGGGCCAACAAACTCATTGGTTTCCTGCTATACTAACCGAGATTTAACCAAATGTTTTCAGAGTCTCGGAATAATATGTTTGCCGTGTCCCGGCATACATATGCTCTAGGTCCTTCTGTGACGATTACGATATTCTCAAGCCGGACACCCGTCCGAATATTAAACGGTCTCCCGAATGACCGACACGTTTCGAACGTCCGCTTCCCTAGACATAGGGCTTTCCAACCGATTCAAGGGATATTCCATCGTTGCCCCTTGGCACCGAAAATATTAATGACACTCATACAAGTCTTGTTTCGACCGCGGGGGGCCCACCGCAGTATGGTCGCAGCTTGCTCTTGCACCGGGCCAACAGATTTACTGGTTTTTGATCGCTCCAACCGAGGCTTAGTCGAATGTCTTCCGTTCCTCTGAACAATAAATTTGCCATATCCTTGCATACATATGCTCCGATTTTCCCGTGACGATCGCGCTTTTCTCGAGCCGGACATTCGTCTGAACATTAAATGGTCAGTACACGACCGACATGATCTCGAATGGTTTTCTCCTCGCCCTCGCGTGAGGATTTTAATACCTCGTAATAGACCTTTCGTGCAATTAATTTCTTGGCCATGAGGCCCTGAATCCCGGTGATTAATCAAGGGTGTTCCCTCGTATGGGGGATGTAAATGACGTCGTGACCTTTATGGCGCGGCGGTTTTTGTCCCGACACGAACCCCACAATCGTCTGACCGAGTCAGATCGAGTGCACCATGGGCTCTTCGGAGCCCGAATAAATTGTCACTTTGTGACTGGCACGCCCACGCACTCAATAGATGAACCGCCTGAATGAGCGAATTTTAGTGCGTCCGTAATTCTGGCACGCCTGGTGGGACTTAAACTACCCTTCATCTCTTCGCCGGGATTCAGGGCCTCATGGCCCCCCTAATAAACGATGTTTGCCTGCTTTGATGAATTGCAGGTGCTGTCTTCGCCAGCCCTATGGGGAGAAAATCCAGACTCGATGCAGCTGCCTTCGCGGCCTCGAGGACGCTGCTTCGAAGCATATGCAGCTTCCAGGAATCATGGGGGCTGTTATAAAAAAAAAAGAGAAGAGAAAGAGAAGAGAAGGGAGGGGAAATCAAGCCCCCCGTTTCCCTCAAGAAGAAAGAGAAGAAAAGAAGAAAAGAAGAAAGAAGAAAGAAGAAAAGAAGAAAAGAAGAAGGGAAAAAAAGAGAGAAAAGAAAGAAGCAAAAAAAAAGAAAGAGAAAGAATTGGCAAGAGAGGGTTGTACGGCCACGTCCGTCGAGACCCGTGCTGAACAAAGATTACCACTGTGGGGTTGATGCGGTGGAGCGAACCACTCATCCCCTCCCTAGGAGGGTGAGCGCTCTCCTGCACCTCCACCCTAGTCAATCATACAAAAAGGGGAGAAATAAAGAAGAAAGAAAGAAAAGTTGGCCAGCATCGCCGACTGAAAGAGCAAGAAGAAACCTGGCATCCTGCCCGACTCTAGGAGGTCCCGAGTCCGCGTTGCAATGACCCCGCTCGTTCCTCCTTCCTGCTGCCTCCATCTGGCACAAAACGGCCCCGAGTGGTTGTTAAAAGACCCAGCGAGCCACGATCGTAGCTTGGCGAATGGTTGCCCGCTGTGGGGAATGCTTTATAGCAATGAGGCCAAGCACGGCCACCACTCTCGAAGAGAGCATGCACATACCCCGCCATGGGGGATGAGAAGAAGATATATACCCTGCTACGGGGGCATAGGAGGCAAAAAAAAGAAATACACCCCATTCCCAGGGGCACATGAAGAGAATCCGCCCCGACTGAGGGGCACACAAAGCAAAAGCTACACCCCGGCTTCGGGGCATTTGAAGAAGCATCCTCCCCGACCTGGGGACGTAAGAAGAAATAGAACTACACCCCAACTTAGGGGCATTTGAAGGGAAAATACACCCCGATATGGGGGCACCTGAAGCAAAAGACATACCCCGCCATGGGGGCATAAGAAGAAAAGAATTCACCCCGGCCTGGGGACACACAAAAAGAGAAACTCACCCTGGCTTAGGGGTATATGAAGAAGGAACGTACCCCGGCCTGGGGGCATAAGAAACAAAAGCACACCCCATGCTAGGGGCATATGGAGAGGAATGCACCCCGCCCTGAGCGATGCAAAAAGTATAAGAACACACCCTGGCTTAGGGGCATTTGAAGAAGAAACATACCCCGCCAGGGGGCATAGAAGTCATGAAGAATATGCCCCGGCTTAAGGGCATTTGAAGAAGTCACATCCTGCCTCGGGAGCATGAGAAGCAGCAAGAATACACCCCGGCCTAGGGGTAGTTGAAGAAGAAATATACCCCGCCTGGGGGCATAGAAGCCGTAAAGAACACGCCTCAGCTCAGGGGCATTTGAAGAAGCTACATCCTGCCTTAGGAGTATAAGAAGAAAAGAGTCCACCCCATCTTGGGGGTATTTGAAGAAGAAACACACCCCGCTATGGGGGCATAGAAGCCATAAAGAATACGCCCCGGCTAAGGGGTATTTGAAGAAGAAGGATATCCCGCCTCGGGGGACATTGCAAGCAGCGATACACCCTGCTAGGGCGCACAGGAAGCAAATCACACCCCACTCCTGGGGACACATAAAGAGAGTACACCCCACCATGGGGGCACATGAAGAGAATCCACCCCGACTCGAGGGTATATGAAGCAACAAAGAATACACCTCGCCTTAGGGGAGTCTGAAGAAAAAAGCATACACCCAACTTTGGGGGCACAGGAAGCAAACATTCCCCAGCGTGTCGGGGCAGAAGAAGAAGAATCCCCCCCCTCGGGGGGGGGGGCAAAAAAGAAAAGGGCAAAGATACACCCAGTGCCCGGGGCACATGAAGAGAAAGACACCTCCCTTTGGAGGCACAACAACCAACAAAGATACACCCCGACTGAGGGGCACATGAAGAGAAATACACCCCTGCTCTAGGGGCATATGAGATAAAACTATACCCTGATTTAGGGGCATTTGAAGCAAAGACCTCACCGCACCTTAAGGAGGGGGCATAAGAAGCGAAAGATATACCCCACCCCAGGGGCACAAGAAGAAAACACACCCCACCTTGGGGGCGTAAGAAGCCAAGACATATACCCCGCCACGGGGCAGTAGAGGTAAAATGCATTCCCCCCGGGGGCACCTGAAGCAACATATCCCTCGCCTCGGTAGCATATGAGGCCAAGAGGCTACATCCCGGCTCGGGAGCATAAGAAACAAAAGATATACCCCACGTCGGGGGCATATGAAGTCAGGAATCACACCCCCGTCTTAGGGGTATTTGAAGAAGAAACATACCCTGCCAGGGGGCATAGAAGCCATAAAGAACCCGCCCCGGCTTAGGGGTATTTGAAGAAGATACATCCCGCCTCGAGAGCATAAGAAAGAGAAGAATACATCCCATCTTAGGGATATTTGAAAAAGAAATATACCCCGCTAGGGGGCATAGAAGCCATAAAGAATATGCGCCTTACCAGGGGCATATGAAGAAGAAACATACCCCGCCTGGGGGACACAGAAGCAAAGAGACAGAGTACACCTCCACCCGGGGGCACCGAAGCAAAGAGGCATACATCCCGACCTGGGAGCACATGATGAAAGAATATACCCCGACATAGGGGCATCAGAAGCAGCAATACGCCCCACCTTGGGGGCATCAAAAGCAGCAATACACCCCACCTTGGAGATCAAGAAGCAAACATTCCCCCCGATGTGTCTGGGAAGAAGAAAATAATTCACCCCGGCCTGGGAACACTTGAAGAAAGAAGCACATCCCGCCACGGGGGCATATGAAGAGAACCCCTCCCACCTCAGGAGTATAAGAAAGAGAAGAATACACCCTGGTCTGGGAGCTTTTGAAGAAACAACACACCCCCTCCATGGGAGACAAAGCTACACCCCGACCCGGGGACACATGCAGAGCATCCACCCCGCTCAGGGGGCACAAAAAAATGCACTCCGCCCCTGGCGCATAGGAAGCAGAAGCATCTACCCTGACCCGGGGCACAGAAACGAAGAGACATGCATCCCGATCTGGGAGCATAAGAAGAAAGATATACTCCGCCCAAGCGACATTTGAAGAAACAACATACCCTGCTTTGGGGGCACAGAAGCTGTAAAGAGATGCACCCCGGCCTCAGGGGGGCATAAGAAGCAAGAGATACACCCCCGTGCCGGGGACATATGAAGAGAAGCACTCCTCCGCCTTCAGGGGTAGAAAGAGAGCAGAATTCGCCCCCGCTATGGGGGGTATAAGAAACAAAAGACACGCCCCGTACCAGGGGCATATGAAGAAGAAACATACCCCGTCTGGGGGCATAGAAGCTGTGAAGAGTATACCCCGGCTTAGGGGGGCATTTGAAGAGAGCTACACCCTGTACCAAGGGCATATGAAGAAGAAGCATACCTCACCTCGAGGGCCTAGAAGCTATAAAGAACACGCCCCGGCTCAGGGGCATATGAAGAGAAGTCCACCCTAGCTTAGGGGCATATGAAGAAGAAACATACCCCACCTGGGGGCATAGAAGCCGTGAAGAGTATACCCCACCATGGGGGCATTTGAAGAGAGCTACACCCCGCCTCGGGGGCATTAAAAAAAACACACCCTGGTCTGGGGACATAGAAGCCAAAAAATACACCCCGCCTGGGGGCACAGAAGCAAAGAGGCAAAACACACCCCTCAGGGGGGATGCACACCAAATGAAGCTACACCCCAACCTGGGGGCACATTAAGAGAAATACACTCCAGCACGGAAGCGTTAATGAGAAAAGAAGAGCTGAAAAGAAAGAAAAAAGGGGCACACGAGGCAGACGTGGTCTTCGAGCCCGCCTCATCCCATAAAAGAAGAGAAGAAAAGAAAAAAAAGAGTTACGAGGCAGACGTGGTCTTCGAGCCCGCCTCATCACACAAAAGAAGAGAAGAAGAGAAGGAAAAGACACATGAGGTAGACATCGTCTTCGAGCCCGCCTCATCACACAAAAGAAGAGAAGAAGAGGAAGAAAAGACACATGAGGCAGCCGTGGTCCTTGGACCCGCCTCATCACACAAAAGAAGAGAAGGAAAGAAAGAATGCACATGAGGCGAACATAGTCCTTGCACCTGCCTCTCTACAATAGAAGAATAGAAGAGAAAAAAAGAGACATAAGGCGAACATGGTCCCTGCACCCGCCTCTCTACACAAAAGAAGAAGAGAAGAATAGAAGAGAAAAAAAGAGACATGAGGCGAACATGGTCCCTGCACCCGCCTCTCTACACAAAAGAAGAAGAGAAGAAAAGAAAGAAATGATCACAAGGTAAACATGGTCCTTGCACCTGCCTCTCCATAAAAAAAGGAAGAGAAGAAGAGAAAGTGCAATCATGAGGTAAATATGGTCTCTGCACCTACCCCTCAACAAAAGAAGAATATAAGAGAAAAAAAGAGACATGAGGCGAATATGGTCCCTACACCTGCCTCTCCATAAAAGAAGAATAAAAGAAGAGTCACGAGGCAGACGCGATCTTCGCACCCGCCTCTCTACATAAAAGAAGAAGAGAAGAAAAGAAAGAAATGATCACGAGGTAAACATGGTCCTTGCACCTGCCTCTCCATAAAAGAAAAAGAGAAGAAGAGAAAGAACAGTCACGAGGTGAACATGGTCTCTGCACCTGCCTCCCCATAAAAGAAGAAGAGAAGAAGAGAAAGAACAGTCATGGGGCGAACACGGTCCTTGAACCCGCCTCTTCACACAAAAGAAGAAGAGAAGAAAAGAAGGAAATGATCACGAGGCAAACATGGTCTTTGCACCCACCTCTCCTCACAAAAGAGGAAGAAAAGAAGAAAAAGAAGAGTCACGAGATGAACTTTTACCTCTGACCTTCAACCACCCAACAAACGGAAACCGACTAGACCTTCCACCGGCGGGGCGTTAAACCGACTAGACCTTCCGCCGACGGGGCGTTAAACGGACTAGATCTTCAGCCGACGGGGCATTAAACCGACTAGACCTTCCGCAGACGGGGCGCTAAACCGACCAACTTTCAGCCATCGGGGCTTCAAGCCGACAACTACCCCTTCATCTGCCTTCGGGTCGAAAGCTATATAATCATCGGCTCCTAGCAGACAGCTACCTCATCATCGGCTCCTAGCCGACAACTACCTCATCATCGGCTCTTAGCCGACAGCTACCTCATCATTGGCTCCTAGCCGACAGCTATCTCATCATCGGCTCCTAGCCGATAGCTATATAATCATCGGCTCCTAGCCGACAGCTACCTTATCATCGGCTCTTAGCCGATAGCTACCTCATCATCGGCTCCTAGCCGACAGCTATCTAATCATTGGCTCCTAGCCGACAGCTATATAATCATCGACTCCTAGTCGACAACTACCTCATCATCGGCTTCTAGTCGACAGCTACCTCATCATCGGCTCTTAGCCGACAGCTACCTCATCATCGGCTCCTAGCCGACAGCTATCTCATCATCGGCTCCTAGCCGACAGCTATCTCATCATTGGCTCCTAGCCGACAGCTGTCCTCATCATCAGCTCCTAGCTGACAGCTACTGCATCATCGACTCTTAGCCAACAACTACCTCATCATCGGCTCCTAACCGACAGCTATCTCATCATTGGCTCCTATCCGACAGCTACTTCATCATCGGCTCCCAGCCGACAGCTACCTCATCATCAGCTCCTAGTCAATATCTACCTCATCATTGGCACCCCAGCCGATAGCTTCCCAGTCAAAAAAAAATAGACCTCTCACCTTGGTTCGGATCCTTCCCCGACCAGAGAACAATAAAATAAACCTTTCACTTTGGTTCGGATCCTTCCCCGGCCAGAGAACAAAAGAGACCCTTCTCTTCGACTCTCACGTCTCGCTACCCGATGCCCCTCGGCTCAGCCATTTCGGCTGAGGCCTACTATCGAGATTAATCCATCTGTTCCACCACGCTTCCCGATTATGGCTCCTGCAGCCCGCTTCCCAACATCTTTTAGCCCTTATGACCCACTCCCCTAATGTCCCTTGGGTTCTATAGCCCGCTTCCTGATTACGCGAAAGTTCGTCGTTTAAAACACGCGTATAACAATCTTAAAATCGAACTCGCACAAAATGATCAAAAGAGAACGTAGTACTATGGCAAGCACAGGTCGAATCCACAGGGAAGAAGAGATTTTTAAAGTTAAAAACCTTGGAGTCCTTTAGAAATCACTTGTGATTTTGTTTTGTTTAAAGAAAATAGTGAAATGAAGAACAAGCCAAACACTTAATTAAAAACACCTATGACTATGCGCCTATGCTATAGAAAATAATTGCATGAAGTGGAAAGAAGAGATAGAAGAAAGAGGTAGAGATGGAAGAAGATCAAGAACTAGATCAAGAGAACAACTTTCATTAACTTAAAAGAAAGAGTACATGAAATGTGAAACAAGTTTACACTAATGACACAAGGAGATTACAATGAAGTGAAATAAAACTAAAGCAATAACAAAAAGAGGAGCCTAAGGTGTGAAGATGGTAGTAGCAATGGTGATGACGCCGTCGTCTCCTCCTCGCCGAGCCTTGGAGAGGATCGCTCCGCCTTGAAAGATATCACCGTGGAAAGAGGTGGATGAAGAAGCCGTCGCCGTCCACGTCACGAGCCTTGGAACGTCGCCCGTCTTGATATGCACGCCGCCATGAAAGGGGAGTTGTGGAGGACAAACTTTGGAGAGAAATATAGAGCGAAATGTTGAAGGGTTTGTGTGGAGATGAAGAAAGAAGAAGATGAGAGAGTAAAACAGTGAGAAAATAAATATAACTCGTAAACAAAGAAGAATTGAAGGAAGTGATAGAAGAAGAAAATCTAGATCTACATAAAAGGAAGAACTTTGATGAAGAACTAAGAGAGAAAAGAAGAGTGGAAGGACTTCAAAACTGAGAAATAACAAAAGCTAGAACCTCGGATGAACAGTGAAATCACAGGATAGCAAGTTGAAAAAAGAGAAATAACTTTCAAACCAGAAAGAATTAGAAGATGGCGTAGAAGAAGAAGTTGAAGATCTTTTAAAAACAAAGAACTTTTATGAATAAAATAAGAGGACACAATGACTATAAGGGTGAGAAACAAGGGGAAGAACAGAGAGAAACACTGGTTCACAGATGAATAGGATAGCACAGTGAAAAACACGAAATAGCTTGAAAATCAGAAGGAATTAGAAGATAGTGCAGAAGAAGAAGTTGTAGAGAACGTAAAAATAAATACTTTCATGAAGACAGCAAGAAGAGAAGAGGGACGGAAGAGGGTGAACTCGGTGAACTAAAAGACGTGAGAGGGAGAGAATGAGTGAAAAATTGCCAAAAGAAGAACTCCCCTTTCTCCTTTTTGTCATGGGCTATTTATAGGAAAAGTTAGGTAGATGGAGGGTGGAGATTGTATCAAAAGGAGATGGATGCCTGAGATTTAAGTGGAATATGATGCATAGGGAAGAGAAAAAGTAGGTGGGCACCCCCTTTCTTGGACTTTAGGCACCCCATTTCCCAAGGCTCATCATGTCTCTCCTTTATTTCAAACTTTGAATGTCCTTTTCCTCCTTTTCAAACTTAAACTTTGGATTCCTCCTTTTCAAACTTTCAATTCAAAATTTTGAACTTTCCTTTCCCTCCAACCAAAATATTTTGAATTCTTTATTTGACTTGGTCAAAATGGTGATGGCCCTTTTGCCCCCGGCTTCTTTTGTAATTACCTTCGGTGTCCTACACACACATAATTATACTTTAGTCCATAAAAATTACCATAATGTGCACATAAATCTCAAATGCTCATGATTATGCAATGGAGAATTAATGATCATGGCCCTCAACTTCAAATTATTAAATAAAATTGTCAAATTAATCAATTTGCGTGAAAGCGCCAATTTAAATGCAGAGTTGAGGTTAACTATGAAATATGCATAATTGTCTAATTATATGCACATAAAATGGTGTACATGCAATGAATTGTCATAACAAATGGACACTTATCACACCCCCCAACTTATTCATTGCTAGTCCCTTAGCAATACCAATAAATTGAATTTTAGGACTAACAAGAGTTTACAAAATTCATGCTCTCATATCCAGTTATCCCTTCATAGAATCAACTAAAGATTAGGAATCTGAAATCATTAATGCACACTAGTCTTATGTAGGAACTTAATAGTACATGATTAAGAATTCAAATTAAAGCTCAATAGCACTTATGCATGTGTAACTACCAAATCCACAGCTTAGACAATTGCATCCCCCATTCGCTATTCCAAGCAAATATCTTTCAACCCTGCACCTCTTAGATTAGAGCATTAAGTATATTAGCTTTTTTGTCTGTCTTATTGCTTTGTCCCTTTGGGATCTTTTATAGCACACATGATGCTGCACTATCCCTTCACTGTTTTGCGCGAACCTCAACACGTCTTAAGTGAAGTAGGCTCGGTTACTAAGATCAGGGTTCCCTTTTCTGTTTGACGCGAACCTCAACACGTCTTAGGTGATGTAGGCCCGGTTACTAAGAATTGGAGCATTTTTCATGGTGTTCTTTTCTTCTTTTTTTTCCTTTTTTCTTTTTTTTCATAGTGCCATTGCACTTATTTGATAGATAATTTGACAGAAAGCTTTGTATAAAGATCTCTTTTCTTAAGAAGTGTAGAATATCAGATAATATACCTAAAATAGCAGAGGGCTTGTCTTACTTGTTTCATTAGTGTGTAATGTAAATATTTTTTTTTAAGTGCACATGAATTTTAAAGGGATTCTTATATCAATTTTTCATGGCTAGATTGACTAAATTTTCCATCATCCTTCTCCCTAGTCTTTTCTATTCCAGAATTACTTTTAAATTAAGCATAAATCATGAAACTCAAAATGGGGTTTACATCTTTCTACTTTCATGCAATGATGACATGCAAGATAGAACTCCTATCAGGTTGTGCTATATGCATCATGAATATTTTTCTCTCCCCCCCAACTTGAGTGACATTGTCCTCAATGGCATGTAGAATGTATGAACATGACAATGCATACATGAATGCTTGGGAAGGAAAGGTACAACCTGGGGTGCGTAGACGTGGCTATTTTGACAGGCAGTTTTGCGAACGACTTCTTCCAGCTCCTATAAACACAAATGAAAATGAATCACTAGATTTTTGAAGAGAAATAGTTGGGTTACCTCCCAACAACCGCTAAGTTTGACGTCTTCAGCCAGACGACATTCTTGTATTTATCATGGGTCACTTAGTGGGATTGATTCCTTTGATGGAAGTTGTGTGTTCTCCAAGTAGAGTTTGAGACGCTGACCATTGACAGTGAAAATTTGACCATTTTTAGGATCTAGAATTTTGACAGCACCATGATCAAAGACTTTGAGCATAACAAATGGTCCATCCCATCTAGACTTTAATTTTCCGGGGAATAAGCGCAACCTTGAATTAAAGAGCCAAACTTTTTGATCAGGTTGAAATGATTTTCTCACAATGTGTTTATCATGAAAAGCTTTGGTCTTGGCTTTATAAATCTTGACATTTTCATAGGCTTCATTCCTCAACTCCTCCAACTCATTTAGTTGTAGGGCCCTATGAGATCCGACTTGGGCCAAGTCAAAATTGAACTGTTTAATAGCCCAATAGGCCCTATGCTCAAGCTCAACAGGTAAGTGACAAGCTTTCCCAAAGATTAACCTATATGGAGACATTCCAATGGGGGTTTTGTATGCTGTTCGATAGGCCCAAAGAGCATCATCCAATCTTTCGGACCAATCCTTCCTATCGGGCCTAATAGATTTCTGTAGGATATTTTTGATCTCCCTATTGGATGTCTCCACTTGGCCACTTGTTTGGGGGTGATAGGGGGTGGTAATCTTATGAGTGATCCCATATTTCCTGAGAAGAGCTCGGAATTGGGCATGAGTGAAATGAGAACCTCCATCACTAATGATCACCCTCGGACACCCGAACCTTGAAAATATATTCTTTCGGACAAACTTCATGATAACTTTGTGATCATTAGTCCGGGTGGCAATGACTTCAATCCATTTAGACACATAGTCGACTGCCACAAGAATGTACTCATGTCCGAATGATGGTGGAAAGGGCCCCATAAAATCAATTCTCCAAACATCAAAGATTTCGACCACTAGAATGGGGTTGAGTGGCATCATATCGCGTTTGCTCATGTTTCCAATTGCTTGACACCTGAGACAAGTCTTGCTAAATTCATAGGCGTCTTTGAAGAGAGTGGGCCAGAAGAATCCACTTTGCAACACTTTGGCGGCTGTTTTCTTTCCCGCGAAGTGTCCCCCACAAGTTAGAGTATGACAAAAATTCAGGACGCTTTGTTGTTCTTCCTCGGGGACACATCTCCTAATTATTTGATCTGGACCTACGTGAACAATTCAGGATCTTCCCAGAAATAGTGTTTGATTTTGGTAAAGAAATATTCTTTTTCATGTTTAGACCACCCATTAGGAATTTGTCTCACAGCTAAGTAGTTGACAATGTCTGCGAACCATGGGAGTTGACTATGGGTGATGGACAAGAGATGTTCATCTGGAAATGAATCTTGCAAAGGAGCATTATCAGTTGTGAGAATCCGAGAAAGATGATCAGCAACTTTATTCTCAGAACCTTTTTTATCTCGGATCTCAAGATCAAATTCTTGGAGTAGGAGGATCCACCTAATGAGTCTAGGTTTGGCATCCTTCTTAGAGAATAAATATTTGAGAGCTGAGTGATCATAGTACACAATGACTTTTGCCCCTAAGAGATATGATCGAAATTTTTTAAGGGCAAAGACAACAGCTAACATCTCCTTTTCCGTGGTGGTGTAGTTAAGTTGAGCATCGACGAGGGTGCGACTCACATAATATATCACTACCGGACACTTGTCAATTCTTTGGCCTAGAACTGCCCCGATAGCATAGTCAGAGGCATCACACATGATTTCAAAAGGTAAAGACCAATTAGGAGATTGGAGAATGGGTGCCTTGGTCAAAGCCTCTTTAAGGGTATTGAAAGCCTCAAGGCAGGCAGCATCTAAACGGAATGGAGTGTCTTTGGCCAAGAGAAGAGTTAACGGGCGGGCAATCTTAGAAAAGTTACTTATGAACCGGCGGTAAAAATCGGCATGGCCGAGGAATGAACGAATTTGCCTCACAGAGGTCGGAGGAGGGAGATTAGAAATAAGGTCGATCTTGGCTTTATCCACCTCTATACCCTGTTCGGACACAATATGGCCCAAAACTATGCCCTCTTGAACCATGAAGTGACTCTTTTCCCAACTAAGAACAAGGTTGGTTACAATACATCTCGCAAGCACTTTCTTTAAATTTTCCAAGCAGTTTTCAAATGACTCCCCAAACACAGAAAAATCATCCATAAAGATCTCCAAGAATTCTCCTACCATATCAGAGAAAATGGCCATCATACACCTTTGAAAAGTGGCCGGTGCGTTGCAAAGACCGAATGGCATTCTCCGAAAGGCAAATGTTCCATATGGACAAGTGAATGTGGTCTTCTCTTGGTCTTCCGGATAAATGGCCACTTGATTGTATCCGGAATATCCATCTAGGAAACAAAAATATCTTTGGCCCGCCAATTTCTCTAGAATTTGATCAATAAAGGGGAGTGGAAAATGATCCTTTTTGGTCATGGCATTGAGTTTCCTATAATCGATGCACACTCTCCATCCCGTAGTGGGCCTAGTGGGCACATCTTCTCCTTGTTCATTTTGGACCACGGTGAGTCCCGATTTCTTAGGAACCACTTGAGTGGGACTCACCCATTGGCTATCCGATATGGGATAAATAATTCCCGCATCGAGCCATTTGACAACCTCCTTCTTCACCACCTCCTTCATGTTCGGGTTCAACCTCTTTTGCATTTCCCGACTAGGTTTGGCGTTGTCCTCTATGTAAATGTGATGCATACAAATAGACGGACTTATCCCCTTAAGATCGGCCACTGTCCAACCTATGGCACTCTTGTGAGTCCTAAGGACTTCTAGGAGAAGTGTTTCTTAGGTAGGGGTAAGATTGGAAGCTAAGATAACAGGAAGGGTTTGATCGGGGCCTAAGAATGCATATTTGAGAGAGTCCGGAAGGGGCTTAAGCTCAAGTTTGGGAGGACTTTCAAGTGATGGAAGGGCTGGTTCATATTGCAAAGCTGGAAGTGGTTCAACCTTATGCCAAATGCTACTATGATGAGGGGAATCTTGAAGAGCATTGACCTCCCTTATTTGACCCATGCCCAGATCATTCTCAATAAGTTCATCGTAGATGTCTATGAAGTGGCATTCTTCATCTAGGTCCAAATATTGGGAGGCTTTGAACACATTGAGAGAAACTTTTCGACCTCCGAATGAGATGTCCATCGTCCCCGTAGCACAATTGATGTTGGCTTTTGCAGTAGCAAGGAATGGGCGGCCTAGGATGATTGGGGTGTGACTTAGCTCCGAGGAGGAGGCCATGTCAAGAATGAGGAAATCAACGGGGAAGTAGCAATCATGGACTTTCACAATCACATCCTCTATCAAACCTCGAGGGGTCTTGACTGAGCGATCGGCCAGTTGGAGAATGATGGGGGTTGGCTTGAGTTCCCCTATATCAAATTGCTCATAAACAGAGGTGGGTAAAAGGTTGACACTAGCTCCTAAGTCGAGGAGGGCACGGTCAAAGGTTACACCACCTATATCACATGAGATGAGGGGAGCACCGGGATCCTTCAACTTTCTAGGGAGATTGTTCATCAAGACCGCACTAACATCCTCGGAGAGCCAAATTTTCTTAGGGGTCGACTTGGGCCCTCTTCTTGGAGTGTAAAGCTCTTTGAGGAATTTGGCATAGGCCGCAACATGTTTTATGGCATCTAGGAGTGGAATATTGATGTAAACTTGTGAAAAGAGCTCCATGAATTCCTCATTTTGGGCTGGCCTAGTCTTAGTGGGCTTCGGTTCTAGGGCATTAGGAAAGGGGACCTTGGGTTGATAGAAATTTGGATCTTCATGGGCCTTTCCTTTCCCTTTAGGATCTCCCCCCAACTTATCTTGAGTGTAATCCTCATTGCTTGCATCCTCATTATCTTGATTCTTTTCTATGGAATCTTGCAACTCCTTTCCATCCTTGTATGGGTCATCTAACACCTCCCACTCCTCAAAGTTGAAATAGCCTTGACATTTTCAAATTGTGGGCCTTTAGGTTGGGCTTGTGGGATGGGTTGAGGTAGGAGGCCCGGTTGTGAAGGAAAACCCGGGGGTTGGTTTCTTGGGTTGGCCACGGGTTGACTTGGAAGTTGACCCACTTCTCTTCTCATTGTAGCTTCCGTCAATTGTCCTATTTGACTTTCTAACTTGGAAATAGATTGTTGTTGATTCAAGATGATTTGTTGGAGTTGATTGAATTTATCTTCAAAATTGGATTGAGGCGGAGGTTGGTAAGTGGGTTGGCCTTGATTAGATTGAAAATGTGAATAGCCCATAGGAAGGAATTGAGCTTGTGGACCTCTACCAAATGGATTGAAGGTGTTAGGTTGGGTTTGAAATTGACTTTGCATGGGTTGCTTTTGGGCTTGATGAATAGAGGGGTTGGTTGCTTGAGGTAAAGCTTGTTGAGATTTCCAAGAAAAGTTCGGGTGATTCCTCCAGCCCGGATTGTATGTGTTTGAAAATGGGTCATTATTGGGCTTAGAGAATCCTTAGGTTGTAAAGACTTGCTCCTGAATGGCAGGGGGTAATTGAGCCGCAGTTGGACACTCCGTGATGTGATAGGATGGGCTTGCACATAGAGTGCATGCCTCATGTGGAGTGATAGATTGACCCGAGTAGGAATGGGATGATGGTTGGCAAGAAGGGTCTTTCAAAGTTAAGAGTTGGTCTAACTTTTGAGTCAGACTCTCTACTTTATCTAACTTTTGAGTGATGAGACTTATATCCAATCTTGGTTCAAAATCACCTCCGGCCTTGACCTCATATAATCCGGCCCGCTTAGAGGGCCCAATGGATCTCTCATAGGATGATAAAGAAGAATGATTGATAGAATTCTCACTAAGCATTTCGAACAAATCATACGCCTCATCCTCACTTTTGCTCATGAATGCCCCTCCACATGATGCATCTACCATTTGTCTAAATTGATCGGATAGACCCTCATAAAAAGCTTGGACTATTTGCCATTTGGACAACCCATGGTGAGGACACTTCTTAAGCAATTCCTTGAGTCTTTCCCATGACTCATGCATTTGTTCCCTTGGAGTTTGGGTAAAACCCGTGATTGCCCTTCTCATAGTATTGGTGCGGCCTATAGGGTAGAACTTCTTCAAAAATTCTTGTTGCATCTCGGCCCAAGTTCTCATTGGCTTCCCTATAGTGCCTAACCAATATTTAGCCTTATCCTTAAGAGAGAATGGAAAGAGGGTCATTCTAAGGGCATCATCCGAGAAATTTTGGATTTTTACCGTGGAACAAATTTCTAAAAATTCATCAATGTGCTTGTAGGGGTCCTCATTGGTATTTCCATAAAATGAGGGGAGCATTTGAATTGTGCTTGACTTGATCTCATAATGGATGTGATGTGACACCGAACCTTGGACCTATTTTCAAGCATTCAAGTTGAGCAGCGGACTCACACTAGCGAACTCACCCGTTTGGTGCACACTTGTGCCCGTTGGCAACTAAGCGATGTGGGAGAGGGTCCGAGACGGGACCATGAAGCTCCAATGGTTGGCTAGCTTGTGGAGAACCCCAAATGGGCCTAGGATGCCCAAACCATGGGCGGCCAGCACACCAAGGGTGTGGGTTTAGTGGGTTCACTCTCAACTCGCCCGCGGTGGTCACTCACGGAACTAGCAAGTTGGGCCGAGCTCTCACTCTCCGTCCGACGCAGTACTAGCAATAATACTAAGCTAAGCAAGTGATTAAACCAAGCAAGAGAGGGACTGAGGCTCACCTAGCCGGCGTGAAGACGCCGACTCCGGCCGGAGACGAGGGCGAGCCGGGAGGCGAGGGTATACACCCGATCGCCGCGGCGATGTAGCTTGAACCTGAAATTGAAAGAATTACACCACTACACCTCACGCAGGAGGGATGAACTTGGGGTGGGGATTATTCTTATTACATTCAAAACTACCTCCACGCAGGGAGGGGCCTTCAGCCGGCCAAGCGGGGTGGGGTTTTATGCAAAGGAAAAGCCGATCTTCCGAGTCCGCCGGTTCTGCCAATCTGCAGGTCTGCAGGATAGGGTGTCGCTGTTGACACTGCCACGGGCTCCACGGGGCTCCAAACTTGACGAAACCACTGCCAAAAGTTCCTCAGCTGACAGGGGATGAAGCTTGAATTTTTGGGGAAGCTTTGAGTCTCGGGGCTGACTGCACCGGCGACTGGAACAGGACACCACCGTCTGGTCTCTGGCTGGTATCGGGCTGAAGCAGTAGGTTGCAGAAGTCACTGTGGGCTCTCCCGGACTCCGATTGGAATGAAACTAGCGGTGACGCGAACTTGGTCGGAGTAGCTTCGAGCAGGAGTTGACGGGGATGCAATCCGATGTCAGTGGAGAGAGGAGTGACCGGAGAAATGAAGACTGATCTAACCTGGGACCACAGGGGCAGTCTGCCCTCTCCGACGAAGAAAATTGGAACAGAGGGTTCCAGAGGTCGATTGAGTCCCTTCTTCTTGGAGGTGGCAGCTAGCTGGAAGTAGTTTCTCCCCTCCAAAAATGGCGCTCAGAGCCTTCACGAGCTGGCTGTGGCAGAGTCTGGAACCGGGATGGTTGGTTCTGCCTCTGTCTGGTGCAGAACCATGTGACTGGATGCAGGGGGTGCCACGATTGCTACCGAGCTCTGAATGAGGCGAGACTTGAACCGTTGGAACCGTGGTCACGTCTTCTTTCTTTCGGACTTGACGGCGATGTCGGCAGATGTTGGAGTATACCGGGACGAACAGATGAGCAGAGGGATGTCGGTTCTGGCTCCTGAAAACTGACCTGATGCCTTGGAGTAGAAAATTCGTAACTTCTGATGCCGATATCCAAATGCAGCTCTGCTTCTTGAGGATTAAAGAGGACTTGAGAGGGAAGATTTCTTCTGAAGAACACTTGATCTGAATCCCAAAGGGTTTGCCGTGGTTGAGCTTCCAATCACGTTCTAGTTCCTTGCCTGGGGTCTCCTGCGCAGTCGAGGGAGAATGGATGCTGCGGACTGCTCGGAGCTCGGATGCTGACGAAACCGCCTCGCCTGGAAAGCTCTCTGGAAGACCTTTCCAGAGATGTAGGCCTTGCTACTTGAATCTTCAAGTAACGGTCGTGGCTGCTTCTGCAACTCGTTGTAGTTCTGCTGCCTGAAACAGAGATAGAATGAGGAGATGTGCAAGGGGAGAGCAAGGGAGAGGGGGGGTGAACTTGGTTTGACCAAGGGGAGGTGGGGGACGAATTTGGGAGCTTGGGGGTGGGGGAGATGGAGGGGCACAGCCCTAGGGAGAGGGAAATTCGAATTTGGGCTTTGGGAGGGGTTAATTCAGCCTTGGGAAGGTGGTGGGGTGCTTTGGAAAGTGGAAAGGTGCCTAGGAGAAGGGGTTTCCACCTAGGGGTTGGAGGGGGAGTTGAATGAGTGCATGGGGAAGGGGAAGGGGCCTTAATGAGGGGTGAATGGGGAGGAGAGAGAGTGAATTTCGAAATTGGGGTGGGGAGGAGAGAGAGAGAGGGGGTACAACCCACTTAGAGAGAGTGATAGTAAGAGAGAGAGAGAGAGAGGGAGATATTGAGAGGGAGATGGCAAATGCTTTTCAATATTCATCAAAAGTTGTTACAAATGAGAGAGGGGTGGGGTATTTATAGACTCCATAATTTTCCTAAGACCAAACTGACCCTGACAAACTAACTAAAGACCACACAGTCCAAGGGAGGGGCGCCCCTGGGCCTAGCCCAATGGATTGGGCCCATTAACCTATCTAACCAACATAATGACTCAATACTTAGGAAAATGACTCAACTACCTAGGTACATGACTCAAAATAAAGGGAAAATTACATGATAATGACTCAAAGAAAATGTGAAGATTACATGACTAGTCTCAAAAATACATGACAAATATAATGGTGCTTGCCGTCGAACAATCCGAGTCTGGAAAAAGAGTGGAGGGGCAAGGGATGCCCTCATCATACCCCCGGGGTGGGGAAAACTCGACTCCGTCGAGTATGGGTCCACCAGGGAAGTAGTGCATCGAACTGCAGCTCGGGGCGATCCACGATCTCCATACTCAACCCGCGACTCTAGTCGGGGAACGGTGCTTCAGTCGACAAAGTGACTCGGTCATACCCTCATG
This sequence comes from Amorphophallus konjac, assembly GCA_022559845.1. Lineage (NCBI taxonomy): Eukaryota > Viridiplantae > Streptophyta > Magnoliopsida > Alismatales > Araceae > Amorphophallus > Amorphophallus konjac. The sequence goes on from CM040118.1 coordinate 50,715,160, forward strand.
CTGGTGATGGGATCTTGCTTGCCTAGTATTGCCGCTGTGTGCTCACGTCGGGCTCTCAGGCTATTTGTGGTGGCACTCCGAGGGTGTCTCTCACAAGGGTAGGTGTAAGCTGGAGGCACTCACTAGGATCCACCGCGGTGCCCTTATAGGGTGCTAGATCCGCCACATGAGAAATGGGGAGAATCCCAAAACTCTTTTGAAAGTTCAACCCATAAGCCGGGTTGCCAAAAGTCACTCAGAACTTGGCAAGGTCCAAGTCCTCGTGCCCTCAATTTGGAGGTGACCCTAGGGTAGAGCCACTCCAAAGTCATCATCGTCAAGTTACCAACTTGGAATTCCAAGTGGCGCTCACGAGTTTTTGCTCGCTTGTTGTGAATCTCACCGCTTGTTGCTTGATACTTGCTTGAATGCATATGCCATGTACTATGACGCGGTGTGAGTTGACAATGTATGGTATGCAAAGGGGGTCCAGGACAACCACATATAGACCTATCATGCATTGATGGTATGAAGACTTTGAAGGATTTGGGAGGACCAGGGCATCCATAGGTGTCCCTCTTGTGAGTGAGTGTGATGAATGTTGGAGGATCCGAACATCCATGAATGCTCCTAACATGCTTGAGATTTATGATGAATGATGGTGGACCATGACAACCAAATATTGACCACTCATATTTTCTTCTTGACATGTGGGTGATATGGATGAATGTACCCGACGGACTAATCATGCCAAGCGGTGTGATGTGCCAAGACATATGAACTCCTTTCCCAAAGATGACTTCCTTATGTGGGATGGTGGGGTGGTCTTTGAGCTTCCACTCAAAAGGGTCGAAGGGATCTAGGTAGGTGGATATAGGGTGGGTCATTTCCTCAATCCCGAGGTGTTTGTTGTCTAAGGTCAATGCTCTCATGGTGTAACCCGATTCCAGGAAGGGAGGAGTTTGGGTCAACATGGGTGGTATGGGTAGGGTGAGGTGAGTGGTGAATAGGGGGAGAGGGTCACATGGAGATTTAGGCTCCCATAGAAAAGGGTCAAAGGGATCATGGTAAGGGTCACCTAGGTAGGGGTACTCCGTGTTCTTAAGGACCTCAAATGGTGAGTCATCCTCCTCCAAGATAATTGGGCCAAGGTTGCTAATGGGTTGGCCAATCAAAGCACTTGGGATCTCAATGGTTGGGGAGTAGACTATGATAGGTTCTTCCTCCATGGGAAGAAGGAGGATGATCTCACTAGTAACTTGGCCATTAGTATAGATGGAAGTGATGGAGCCAATTGTGGGATATGCTAGGCTAATGGTGTTAGTTTCGGGCGGCCTCATGGCTAGCATATTGGTCAAGTGAATTTGCCCATGTAGGTAGTTCACTAAGTCTCCCAAATCTTCCACACAATAGGAAGTTTGATAAGTGACATGTGGCTGAATGGGAATGATTTGAGATTGATATCCCATAGGTAGGTGGCATGGTTGTGAACTAGGAATGGTGAGACTTTTCTTGAGCCATTGGAGTATGGACTTATCTATGGTGAGGTTGGGTGTCTCTAGAGGATCTAGGCTAGGGGTGTGTGAGTTGTTTGGCCTTTGGATTTCCTCTATGTTGGGAGGTGGATCCGGAGGGGCATCTTTTTCCACTTGGGTGGGTGTGGGGGTTGCAACTTCTATTGCTAATGGAGTAGGGGGATCTATGGTGGGTGGTTTGGTGATAGCTAGCGTATGACACTCCCGGGGTGGTGAATAAGCATGGGCTTGGGTTGGGCTAGGAAGGGGAAGTAGAGGAGGCCTAGGTTGGGGAAAGATTGGTGTAGGAAGTGGGAGGTGGGTTGGGTGAGGGGTTTTGGGTTTTGGGGTGGTGGCCATTATGGGCCTTGGTGGAGGGGTGGACATGGTGTCCACATGGTTTTTAATGGTGAGGGTTGGATGAGTGGTGGTCACCATGGAGGGAATTGGGTCGGTTAGGGGTCTCTTGCCCTTGGGATCATTTGGGGTGGAAGTGGGGGCTAAAGGGGCTTGACTAGTGTAGGTTAGGGAAGGGGGTTTTGGTTGGGGTGTGGGGGACCTCATGGGGTTAGGTGGGGAGGTGGAGGTCTTAGGTACTTGGGTTTTAGTGATAAGGGTTTGGACGGGTGGGGTGGGAGGAGTGGGAGTGCTCCTTGGGTTTTGGTGATCCGAGTGAGAAGGGGACACATATCTAGCCCTTAGTTGATCCTTCATGTCCTCCCATGTGGTGAGGGGAGCTTCCCGTCTAATTATCCTTAAGCCCTCAATTTTACACCAATGAGTTTGAGCCCTTTTGGTTAGTTGCATTTTGGCAACCCATGCTTTTTCATCCTTGGAAATATGATACCAATTGAAGTATTGGTCCATTGTAGCTTCCCAATCTAAATATTTGCTAGGAGAGGTCCCATCAAAGGTGGGAAGTGGGAAAGGGGCCATCCTATCGTCCGTCCTTGGGGCGGGCCTATTTTTTCCAAGTTGGTCGAGTCGGCCCGATATGTTATCAAGCCGCTCATTGGCATAGGTCAAGGCTTTCATGAAGTAGTTGATATGGCCCGGGAAGTTATGGGTGTTAGTGGTAGGCATCTTTTGGTGACTTGGACTTATGGAGTGGGCCGATTGGTAAGGTCGATATGAGGTGGCCATATTAGGGGACAAGAGTGATGCATTTGAAGACTCTAAATGCTTAGACATGCCCTAGGACCAACTTGATAGAGACAAGTTGTGAACTTGCTCTGATACCACTTGATGTGACACCGAACCTTGGACCTATTTTCAAGCATTCAAGTTGAGCAGCGGACTCACACTAGCGAACTCACCCGTTTGGTGCACACTTGTGCCCGTTGGCAACTAAGCGATGTGGGAGAGGGTCCGAGACGGGACCATGAAGCTCCAATGGTTGGCTAGCTTGTGGAGAACCCCAAATGGGCCTAGGATGCCCAAACCATGGGCGGCCAGCACACCAAGGGTGTGGGTTTAGTGGGTTCACTCTCAACTCGCCCGCGGTGGTCACTCACGGAACTAGCAAGTTGGGCCGAGCTCTCACTCTCCGTCCGACGCAGTACTAGCAATAATACTAAGCTAAGCAAGTGATTAAACCAAGCAAGAGAGGGACTGAGGCTCACCTAGCCGGCGTGAAGACGCCGACTCCGGCCGGAGACGAGGGCGAGCCGGGAGGCGAGGGTATACACCCGATCGCCGCGGCGATGTAGCTTGAACCTGAAATTGAAAGAATTACACCACTACACCTCACGCAGGAGGGATGAACTTGGGGTGGGGATTATTCTTATTACATTCAAAACTACCTCCACGCAGGGAGGGGCCTTCAGCCGGCCAAGCGGGGTGGGGTTTTATGCAAAGGAAAAGCCGATCTTCCGAGTCCGCCGGTTCTGCCAATCTGCAGGTCTGCAGGATAGGGTGTCGCTGTTGACACTGCCACGGGCTCCACGGGGCTCCAAACTTGACGAAACCACTGCCAAAAGTTCCTCAGCTGACAGGGGATGAAGCTTGAATTTTTGGGGAAGCTTTGAGTCTCGGGGCTGACTGCACCGGCGACTGGAACAGGACACCACCGTCTGGTCTCTGGCTGGTATCGGGCTGAAGCAGTAGGTTGCAGAAGTCACTGTGGGCTCTCCCGGACTCCGATTGGAATGAAACTAGCGGTGACGCGAACTTGGTCGGAGTAGCTTCGAGCAGGAGTTGACGGGGATGCAATCCGATGTCAGTGGAGAGAGGAGTGACCGGAGAAATGAAGACTGATCTAACCTGGGACCACAGGGGCAGTCTGCCCTCTCCGACGAAGAAAATTGGAACAGAGGGTTCCAGAGGTCGATTGAGTCCCTTCTTCTTGGAGGTGGCAGCTAGCTGGAAGTAGTTTCTCCCCTCCAAAAATGGCGCTCAGAGCCTTCACGAGCTGGCTGTGGCAGAGTCTGGAACCGGGATGGTTGGTTCTGCCTCTGTCTGGTGCAGAACCATGTGACTGGATGCAGGGGGTGCCACGATTGCTACCGAGCTCTGATTGAGGCGAGACTTGAACCGTTGGAACCGTGGTCACGTCTTCTTTCTTTCGGACTTGACGGCGATGTCGGCAGATGTTGGAGTATACCGGGACGAACAGATGAGCAGAGGGATGTCGGTTCTGGCTCCTGAAAACTGACCTGATGCCTTGGAGTAGAAAATTCGTAACTTCTGATGCCGATATCCAAATGCAGCTCTGCTTCTTGAGGATTAAAGAGGACTTGAGAGGGAAGATTTCTTCTGAAGAACACTTGATCTGAATCCCAAAGGGTTTGCCGTGGTTGAGCTTCCAATCACGTTCTAGTTCCTTGCCTGGGGTCTCCTGCGCAGTCGAGGGAGAATGGATGCTGCGGACTGCTCGGAGCTCGGATGCTGACGAAACCGCCTCGCCTGGAAAGCTCTCTGGAAGACCTTTCCAGAGATGTAGGCCTTGCTACTTGAATCTTCAAGTAACGGTCGTGGCTGCTTCTGCAACTCGTTGTAGTTCTGCTGCCTGAAACAGAGATAGAATGAGGAGATGTGCAAGGGGAGAGCAAGGGAGAGGGGGGGTGAACTTGGTTTGACCAAGGGGAGGTGGGGGACGAATTTGGGAGCTTGGGGGTGGGGGAGATGGAGGGGCACAGCCCTAGGGAGAGGGAAATTCGAATTTGGGCTTTGGGAGGGGTTAATTCAGCCTTGGGAAGGTGGTGGGGTGCTTTGGAAAGTGGAAAGGTGCCTAGGAGAAGGGGTTTCCACCTAGGGGTTGGAGGGGGAGTTGAATGAGTGCATGGGGAAGGGGAAGGGGCCTTAATGAGGGGTGAATGGGGAGGAGAGAGAGTGAATTTCGAAATTGGGGTGGGGAGGAGAGAGAGAGAGGGGGTACAACCCACTTAGAGAGAGTGATAGTAAGAGAGAGAGAGAGAGAGGGAGATATTGAGAGGGAGATGGCAAATGCTTTTCAATATTCATCAAAAGTTGTTACAAATGAGAGAGGGGTGGGGTATTTATAGACTCCATAATTTTCCTAAGACCAAACTGACCCTGACAAACTAACTAAAGATCACACAGTCCAAGGGAGGGGCGCCCCTGGGCCTAGCCCAATGGATTGGGCCCATTAACCTATCTAACCAACATAATGACTCAATACTTAGGAAAATGACTCAACTACCTAGGTACATGACTCAAAATAAAGGGAAAATTACATGATAATGACTCAAAGAAAATGTGAAGATTACATGACTAGTCTCAAAAATACATGACAAATATAATGGTGCTTGCCGTCAAACAATCCGAGTCTGGAAAAAGAGTGGAGGGGCAAGGGATGCCCTCATCAGGATGGCTTGATTTTGAGGAATGTAAATGCAAGATGGAGGTTGATATTGGTTGGGAATGAAATAATCCTTCATTTGCTTTGGAGGATTGGGATTTCCGACCATGAGATTTTGGTGGTGAGGTCCTTGATTTTCGGCCATAAGATCTTCTTGGAGATCGTCTCTTGGATACAAAACTCTCTCTATTTCCTGAATGGGTCCTAGTAGGTTTGGATGTTGTGATATTCTTCCTTGCATAAACTAGGACGAAGAGAGATGAGAGTGATTTTCTTTTATGATTATTTTTTTTTATTTTGACACAAACTAGGACGAAGAGAGAGAAGATGAGGATTTTTTATTTTTATTTCTATTTCTATTTTTTTATGCAAACACAAACAAGTTGTCACACAAATTACCTAATGACCTAGATCTGACTTAGACCTACAAATTGGGTTTCACAAAATAGCTAAAGTGCAACTTAAGTTCACCCTCAATATTTCCACCGGCCAAGTAAGGGGTGGGGCAGTGGGAGGTTCCCCCTACTTTTGTAGGGACCTAATTATGCCAAACCATTAGCCCGCTTAAGGCGTTTGCCATCCGACCGTCTTGCCTTAGGCACCGGTTTTCATAAGAGGGTAAGTCTAAATAACACAAGAACTACAGTGTTAATCTAGGGCCAATGTCTACTAGATTTTATTTAAGGTCTAGGTGATGTAAAGATGCATGGGAATTGTGGTTTGTGGGCTAAGGAAGGGTGATGAAATCTCCACCTTATCATGCTTATGGGTATTGCCCTTAGAATATTTTAGAAATGATATGCAACAAACCAAGTTCAAACAAGGGGTTCTATGCAAGCATGGAAATGTATGAGCATGCTTTTGAAAAAAAATAGAGTACTCACCTTGCCTCCCGCAATCTTCAATAATACAATTAACAATAATTAAACAACAAGGAAAAATAAATTCTATCCTAAATGATGCATGACCTAAAAGATGGAAGTGTGGGTTCTACTCTTACAATGAAGATTTTTATTGAAGTTCAAGTGATGATTTTTTTTGTTTTTATTTAGTGAACCTTTCTAACCACAAGATATGAAATGTAGAGAAATGAAATTAAAATGAAGGAGGAAAAGTTTGGATACTTACTTGAAAAGCGTTCCCTCGTTCTTTTTTTTTGTTGAAATGAAATGACAAAAAGACTAAGGAAAGGGAGGAGAGCTTACATCTTAACTGTTTCTTTTTTTTCTCTTTTTTTTGATTTTTTAGCTTCGATTCTTGAAGTGCGTTCTCTCGTTCTCTTTTTTTTAACCTGTAGAAATAAGAAAAAGAAAGAGATATTAGTACACTTATAAACACAAGGAAAACAAAGTTCTTAAATCAAAAATCATCATTCCTCCCCGGCAACTGTGCCAAAAATTGGTTACGCGAAAGTTCATCGTTTAAAACACGCGTATAACAATCTTAAAACCGAACTCGCACAAAATGATCAAAAGAGAACGTAGTACTATGGCAAGCACGGGTCGAATCCACAGGGAAGAAGAGATTTTTAAAATTAAAAATCTTGGAGTCCTTTAGAAAACACTTGTGATTTTATTTTGTTTAAAGAAAATAGTGAAATGAAGAAGAAATCAAACACTTAATTAAAAACACCTATGACTATGCGCCTATGCTATAGAAAATAATTGCATGAAGTGGAAAGAAGAGATAGAAGAAAGAGGTAGAGATGGAAGAAGATCAAGAACTGGATCAAGAGAACAACTTTCATTAACTTAAAAGAAAGAGTACATGAAATGTGAAACAAGTTTACACTAATGACACAAGAAGATTACAATGAAGTGAAATAAAACTAAAGCAATACCAAAAAGAGGAGCCTAAGGTGTGAAGATGGTAGTAGCAATGGTGATGACACCGTCGTCTCCTCCTCACCGAGCCTTGGAGAGGATCGCTCCGCCTTGAAAGAGATCACCGTGGAAAGAGGTGGATGAAGAAGCCGTCGCCGTCCACGTCACGAGCCTTGGAACGTCGCCCGTCTTGATATGCACGCCGCCATGAAAGGGGAGTTGTGGAGGACAAACTTTGGAGAGAAATATAGAGAGAAATGTGGAAGGGTTTGTGTGGAGATGAAGAAAGAAGAAGATGAGAGAGTAAAACAGTGAGAAAATAAATATAACTCGTAAACAAAGAAGAATTGAAGGAAGTGATAGAAGAAGAAAATCTAGATCTACATAAAAGGAAGAACTTTGATGAAGAACTAAGAGAGAAAAGAAGAGTGGAAGGACTTCAAAACTGAGAAATAACAAAAGCTAGAACCTTGGATGAACAGTGAAATCACAGGACAGCAAGTTGAAAAAAGAGAAATAACGTTCAAAACAGAAAGAATTAGAAGATGGCGTAGAAGAAGAAGTTGAAGATATTTTAAAAACAAAGAACTTTTATGAAGAAAGTAAGAGGAGAAAATGACTAGAAGGGTTCGAAACAAGGGGAAGAATAGAGAGAAACACTGGTTCACAGATGAACAGGATAGCACAGTGAAAAACATGAAATATCTTGAAAATCAGAAGGAATTAGAAGATGGTGCAGAAGAAGAAGTTGTAGATAACGTAAAAATAAAGAACTTTAATGAAGACAGCAAGAGGAGAAGAGGGAAGGAAGAGGGCGAACTCGGTGAACTAAAAGATGTGAGAGGGAGAGAAAGAGTGAAAAATTGCCAAAAGAAGAACTCCCCTTTCTCCTCTTTGTCATGGGTTATTTATAGGAAAAGTTAGGTAGATGGAGGGTAGAGATTGTATCAAAAGGAGATGGATGCCTGAGATTTAAGTGGAATATGATGCATGGGGAAGAGAAAAAGTAGGTGGGCACCCCCTTTCTTGGACTTTAGGCACCCCATTTCCCAAGGCTCATCATGTCTCTCCTTTATTTCAAACTTTGAATGTCATTTTCCTCCTTTTCAAACTTAAGCTTTGGATTCCTCCTTTTCAAACTTTGAATTCGAAATTTTGAACTTTCCTTTCCCTCTAACCAAAATATTTTGAATTCTTTATTTGACTTGGTCAAAATGGTGATGACCCTTTTGCCCCCGGCTTCTTTTGTAATTACCTTCGGTGTCCTACACACACATAATTACACTTTAGTCCATAAAAATTACCATAATGTGCACATAAATCTCAAATGCTCATGATTATGCAATGGAGAATTAATGATCATAGCCCTTAACTTCAAATTATTAAATAAAATTACCAAATTAATCAATTTGTGTGAAAGCTCCAATTTAAATGCGGAGTTGAGGTTAACTATGAAATATGCATAATTACCTAATTATATGCACATAAAATGGTGTACATACAATGAATTGTCATAACAAATGGACACTTATCACTTCCCTAATACCCTTTCAGCCGTTCGTGGTCTGCTTCCCTAATACCTTTACTACCACTACACTTATACGTAACGACAATATTTTCTTATGTAAAAAAACAAACAAACAAAAACAAACAAAAAACAAAAAAAAACAACAACACCCGAAAACAAACAACAAAACAAAAAAAAATAAAAACAAACACAAAAAAAAAGAAAATGGAAACAAAAAAGGAGAATGCATGATTGCCCTGCTTGCATGGTTGCTTAATATAGAATAATACACTTCCTTGAAATTTTCTAGGACCATGTTTCCTTGCTAAATAATATCACCCCGATTCTGGATGCACGCGCGTCACGGCGTACGCTCGGAGGGAACCCGATTATGGCGAGTGCACACGTCAAGGGGAAGAGTCATGGCCAAATCGCTAAGCCCAACTCACAAAATAAACCTGAGGCAGCGCTCCCACACTTAGCACTTAATGTGTTCAATAGCCTTCAACTATAGGGATTGCCCGAATTTCTTCTTAGCACTCTACGGAGACTTGAATTCCTGCACTCGCGTGAAAGGTAATCGTGAGGAAAAAGCTGCCTACCCCCACTGTAAAAAAAAAGGGAGAGAAAAAAAAGAGGGAAACATGAATCCGAGTAACCGGGAATCCCCATTGAGACATATGAGGAGACTCGCGTGAAATGGTGAAGCAAATTGCAACGAGGACGAAGCCTAGTAGCCGGGAATCCCCATTGAGACACATGAGGAGACTCGCGCCAAACGGTGGAATCCGTAATAAAATTATAATAAGGATAAATCCTAGTAGTCGGAAATCCCCATTGAGACACATGAGGAGACTCGAGTCGAACGGTGAAATCCGCTACCAAAATAAACAAATGGGGGCTGTGTGAAGCTACCGAAAGTCGAAAGCCTGGAACTAATGTGTAGGCGCTAGAGTGATCCTTGAGTGTCATCAGGAAAACCTGCATATCCCTATGGTTAGGGCTCTTTGTTCACACATTTGCACTGCCACGCCACATAGAATTACCTCGGGTGAAATGCGTGAATTTAGGCTATGTATGCAAGACATGCGATATCCTCTTGACGGGTGCACCACCCCTCAATTGTGCCTCGCGGCCCGCACCGCATCTACGAATTATGGGTGACGTCCATATCCTATCCCCTATAGAGGGAGCTGCTTTACTTATATTTATGTTATGCCTGTTAATGAATGCTTGCATGCTTTAAAAAAAAGAGAAGAGAAAAAAATGATAAAAAAATAACATAAAAAATAATAAAAAATATAATAACAATAAAATAACAAGAATGTGCGTATACAATAAACTCAATTTCGGCCATCGAGGCCTACTTTCCTAGCACTGGCTCATAAAGCCCAATCCTGGCCCCCATGGCCTACCTCTTGCCCTCGCGGCTCGTTAATCCCCAACTTCGGCTCTTTAAGCCCGCTCCCAGCCTTGGCTGTTTTGACTTCCATTATTGGCTCCCATGCCAACAGCTTTCAATTATCGGCCCCCGAGCCGACAGCTTTTAATCATCGGCCTTTGGGTCGACAGCTTTTCAATTATTGGCTCCCATGCCAATAGCTTTCAATTATCGGCCCCTGAGCCGACAGCTTTTAATCATCGGCCTTTGGGTCGATAGCATTTCAATTATCGGCTCCCATGCCAACAGCTTTCAATTATCGGCCCCTGAGCCGACAGCTTTTAATCATCGACCTTTGGGTCGATAGCTTTTCAATTGTTGGCCCCTATGTCAACAGCTTTCAATTATCGGCCGATGTACCGACATCTCTTATATCATTGGCATCCACACCAGCAGCCACCCGGAGTTCTTCAAAAAAAGAGAGAAAAAAGAAGGGAAGAAGAGAAAAAAAAACAACAACAAAAAGAGAGAGAAAAAAAAGATGACAAAAAGAGAAGAGAAGAAAAAGAAGAGAAGAAGAGAGAAGAGAGAAGAAAAGAAAGAAAAAGAGACCAAAAGACAACATATCATGTCAGTTCCCGGCACCCTGTCGGCACTGACGAAGAGACCAACAAACCAGGTCAGTTCCTGGCACCCTGTCGGCACTGACGAAGAGACGAAGAGACCAACAAACTAGGTCAGCTCCCGGCGCCCTGTCGGCACTGACGAAGAGACAAAGAGACTAACAAACCAGGTCAGCTCCCGGCGCCCTGTCGGCACTGACGAAGAGACAAAGAGACCAATAAACTAGGTCAGCCCCCGGCACCCTGTCGGCACTGACGAAGAGATAAAGAGACCAACAAACCAGGTCAGCCCCCGGTGCCTTGTCGGCACTGACGAAGAGACAAGGAGACCAACAAACCAGGTCAGCTCCCGGCACCCTGTCGGCACTGATGAAGAGAAGAAGAGACAAGCATGCCACGTCAGCTTCCGACACCCCGTCGGCATTGACGAAGAGAAGAAGAGACCAATAAACCATGTCAGCTCCCGACACCCTGTCGGCACTGACGAAGAGAAAAAGAGACCAATAAACCATGTCAGCGTCCGGCACCCTGTCGGCACTGACTAAGAGACAAAGAGATCAACAAACCCGGTCAACCCCCGGCATCCTGTCGGCACTAACGAAGAGATAAAGAAACCAACAAACCAGGTCAGCTCCCGGCGCCCTGTCGGCACTGACGAAGAGATAAAGAGACCAACAAACCGTGTCAGCTCCCGACACCCCGTCGACACTGATCAAGAGGCAAAGAGACTAACATACTGCTTCAGTTCCCGACACCCCGTCGGCACTGATGAAGAGACAAAGAGACCAATATGCTGCTTCAGTTCCCGACACCCTGTCGGCACTGACGAAGAGACTAAGAGATCAACAGACCATGTCAGCTCCCGACACCCTGTTGGCACTGGCGAAGAGAAGAAAAGACCAACACATACCATGTCAACGCCCGACACCCTGTCAGGCATTGGCGAAGAGCAGAAGAGACAAACAAACCGCGTCGGTCCCCCGGCACCCTCTCGGCACTGACGAAGAGAAGAAGAGAACAAGTAAACCATGTCAATGCCCGACACCCCGTTGGCACTGACGAAGAGAAGAAGAGACCAACATGCCATGTCAGTCCCCGACACCCCGTCGGCACTGACGAAGAGAAGAAGAGACCAACATGCCATGTCAGTCCCCGGCACCCTATCGGCACTGGCGAAGAGAAGAAAAGACCAACACATACCATGTCAACGCCCGACACCCTGTCAGGCATTGGCGAAGAGCAGAAGAGATAAACAAACAGCGTCGGTCCCCCGGCACCCTGTCGGCACTGACGAAGAGAACAAGAGAACAAGTAAACCATGTCAACGCCCGACACCCTGTCAGGCATTGGCGAAGAGCAGAAGAGACAAACAAACCGCGTCGGTCCCCCGGCACCATGTCGGCACTGATGAAGAGAAGAAGAGAACAAGTAAACCATGTCAACGCCCGACACCCCGTCGGCACTGACGAAGAGAAGAAGAGACCAACATGCCATGTAAGTCCCCGACACCCCGTCGGCACTGACGAAGAGAAGAAGTGACCAACATGCCATGTCAGTCCCCGACACCCCGTCGGCACTGACGAAGAGAAGAAGAGACCAACATGCCATGTCAGCTCCTAACACCCCGGTGACACCGACGAAGAGGAAAAGAGGCCAGTACACCCGCGGGCACCGCCCGGCTCATCCTTCGCCCGCGCTACCCGTGGGTGGGCGGCATTTGTGGACACCAAAAATTTCAAACCCAGGTATCCTACTCGGCCCAGCACCAACAACGGCACCAAGTGAAGAAGCCCCGGAGGGACTGGTCATCCAGATTCCCCAAATATGCACATTACCGCGAAGCCGTCCCCGGAGTCACGACAGTAAATAGAAACCAACCCCCGGGAAGCTCACAATCCGTGGCCCCCGAAGAAAATCAAACGAACCATAACTCGTGCTCAAAACGGGCTCAAGTCATCCCCACCGGCACGCCCTTGATGGCGCCCAGCGGCACACCCCCAGGGAGCCCCAGCAGGGAGCCCCAGCGGCACACCCCCAAGGGCCTCCAGCGGCACACCATGGCAAGCCTTCAACGGCACGCTTGTCAGCCCCTTCAACGGTACGCTTGCCAGCCCTTTTAGCGGCACGCTCCTACAGCCCTCCGGCGGTGCAACTCGTTGGCTCCTCAGCGACACGCTCCAGCAGATCAAATCAAAACGCCATCCCCTATAGATTCTTGGCGCGTAATGGGCCAGCTGACGTGTCGCCTCCTCGTGAAGGCACGCAGGCTATTCCCTGTCACCAAGGACAGCCCAAATCAAATCCCATTCAATGCTACATGTTCCAGCCATGGACGCTCCCGCCTTCGGATGCTCCCTCAACTGGGGTATCAATGCCCTTCTTCTCCGGCGAACCAAAAAAAAGGAGGGGGATACAGACAGAGAGCAAGAAAAGGAGCAGAGGCCGCCACAAAAAAAAAGAAGAGAGAGGAAGAAACCGGATGCCCCGGCGTGGGATCCCCCAGCGACCACCAAACGAGAGAGGAAGAGAGGGCGAGAGAGCTCTAACGTAGTGGAGGGAGCGGGGGAGAGCAGGGATCTACCGGCATGCTCGACCCAAACTCCCACCTAGTCTCCTCGTCCTTCTTCTACACTTGAGTTCTTTTTTTTTTACCCCCCGTCTGGGCTTGAATGTATGCTCCGATGTATGCGGCCAGCCATGGCCATTTTCTTCTTATGAATGAAAGCAGCCTTTCTCGGTCCCTTGTCGCTCCCGTTGGCTTGAGCCATTATGTGCGTGTGATTTCTCCTCTCTCCCGTCTCCGGTGATTTTCTCTCTTCATAATCAATGGTTTCTTTCCCTTGAGGTCGGCTCGCCTCCTTAGGGGGTCTATTGCCGGTGGAGCCCTGTGGGGATTTTTCCCCCCTTTTTTTGTCAGGGCTGGCTTCCCTTCTACTTTCCTTCACTTTCTTGGCCAGAAAGGGGGGGGGGTGGGGGTGCCCTTCCTTCCTTCTTTGACCGTCCGGGTCCAATAACCTTCCAATCCTCTCCTCTTGCCCGGTGCACCCCCAGCCGGTCCCAGATGAGTCCCCCATCCATCGTTTCTTCCGGGTTTTCCGAAGTTTTATTAAAGGTGTTGCCGCCTTCGGGCGCCCAACTCCAACTGTCGGGTTCCGCCACTCCGTGTGGGCGCGTTCCCTTTATCTCCCTTACGCTCGGGTCAAGGGGAGGTGCTGCCGAATTTTCATTATAAATAACAACGCATTGAAGAGGTAAAATAAAGCAACAAACAAATAGAATGATAACACATAAAGAGGCAAAAGGATGCATCAAACAGGTGAAACAACGACATATTAAAGGGTAAGGAAAACCAACGAACGTGTGGAAAAGGGGGAAAGATTTGTATAAAACTACGTAAAAATCAAAGATAAGAAGAAAAGAAAAGCCTTAAAAACAAGTAGCAGAGGAGTGGGACTTCGTCGGCACGTCTGTTCCAGCCTTCACCGGTACACCCTATCAGCCCTCCAGCGGCACACCCTATCAGCCCTCCAACGACACACCTTCTCGGCTCCTCAGCGGCACGCTCTTCCTCACTCATGAACACAAGCAATGTATAGACTTCGCGTGAAGGACTGTACAAATGAAGACAGTGAAGTATGCACAACGTATAGACTCTGGACAACGTACAGACTTTGAGCTGAAGGATGTATATACTTTGTGTGCTGGTTGCCAATGTATAGACTTTGAGCTGGCCAACGTACAGACTTTGGGCTCGCCAATGTATAGACTTTGAGCTGCAATGTATAGACTTTGAGCTGGCCAACGTACAGACTTTGGGCTGGCCAATGTACAGACTTTGAGCTGCAATGTATAGACTTTGAGCTGGCCAACGTACAGACTTTGGGCTGGCCAATGTATAGACTTTGAACTGCAATGTAATGTATGGACTTTGAGCTCCAATGTATAGACTTTGAACTGCAATGTATAGACTTTGAGCAGGCCAACGTACAGACTTTGGGCTGGCCAATGTATAGACTTTGAACTGCAATGTATAGACTTTGAGTTGGCCAACGTACAGACTTTGGGCTGGCCAATGTATAGACTTTGAGCTGTAATGTATGGACTTTGAGCTGGCCAATATATGAACTTTGAGCTGGCCAACGTACAGACTTTGGGCTGGCCAATGTATAGACTTTGAACTGCAATGTATAGACTTTGAGCTGATGAATGCAGCCGATGTATAGACTTTGAGCTGAAGAACGTATAGTCTTTGTGTGCTGGTTGAATAGACAATGTATAGACTTTGGGCTGATGAATGTACAGACTTTATGTCGCAGCAACCGGCCAATGTGCAGACTTCAGCCCTTCAGCGGCACCCTCCTTAAGTCCTTCAACGGCACACATCTCCAGCCCTTCGCCGGCACACTTTTCTGCCCACCTTTCCTAAGCGTTACACCCCCCCTTCAGCCCCCTTTCAACCCGCCAAGGGTCAACTCTCCCCCCAAAAAATATAATACATGAATATATGTATATATGTATATATGGGCATATAATGGCAAAACTAACAAGCCAATAAAAATCATGATGAGTAAATAAACCTGAACAGATCCGTATATAAAAAAAAAGAATGAATGAATGGAATAAGTGACGATAATAATAAAAAAAGGGGAGTTAATAATAATAAAATAATATAAGGTATTAATAATTCCACATTGCAGCCTCGTCTCTCCCGCGACCCGACGCTGAAGGAACAATAATGTGGCCCTCGTAGGCCGGGCCTGGGTCTTGGGAATTATCCCAAAATAGCCACGACCTGACCTCACCTCGGGCTGATATTCCAATTAAACCGGACTCGTTTCTCGGGCCAGATCCCTTCCGAGCCACTACTAAAATTACCGCACGTTCGGCAGACATTTGAACGGGTTCACCTCGATTTCTGTCACGTTTCTATTACGGACCGATGTCCGAACATGAAAAGGTCCATGCGTGACTGATATGGCCGGCGGTTCCCATCTCGACATGGTCGTAACCCGGCATTGCTCTGGGCCAATAGCCTGTCGAATCGGATTCATCCTAATGGGATTTGTTCCCGCTCTTTCATCGAAGTTGCTGTGAACTCGGCGTACGTTTGTACGGGGTTGCTTCTATCTACATCGTACCTTCAATATGGCCACTTGTCCGAATATCAAGTGGTCCGCAAGTGACCGACAGAAATCGAAATAGAATGGGACGGCTCCCGTCATCCCTGGACCCTACACATGGGAATATAAATAAGGCCTTCGTGGGCTATGCTGGGACCTCGGGTCCGTCCCGATTATGGTCACTGTCTGACCCGTATCCTCGGCCTATAGCCCGCTCCCTTTGAACACGTTTTCGGTTTTGGAATCTAGTCCCGGGACTCTTCCTCGCTGCCCTCCGGCGCTGAGAACATTAATGATGCCCACGCAAGCCCCGTTTGGACCGCGGGAGGCGCCCCCGGCATGGTCCTGACTCGATCTTGCACCGGGCCAACAAACTCGTTGGTTTCCTGCTATACTAACCGAGATTTAACTGAATGTTTTCAGAGTCTCAGAATAATATGTTTGCCGTGTCCCGACATACATATGTTCTAGGTCCTTCTACGACGATTACGATATTCTCAAGCAGGACACCCGTCCTAATATTATACGGTCTCCCGAATGACCGACACGTTTCGAACGTCCGCTTCCCTAGACATAGGGCTTTCCAGCCGATTCAAGGGATATTCCCTCGTTGCCCCTTGGCACCGGAAATATTAATGACGCTCATGCAAGTCTTGTTTCGACCGCGGGGTGCCCACCGCAGTATGGTCGCAGCTTGCTCTTGCACCGGGCCAACAGATTTACTAGTTTTTGACCGCTCCAACCGAGGCTTAGCAGAATGTCTTCCGTTCCTCTGAACAATAAATTTGCCATATCCTGGCATACATATGCTCCGATTTTCCCACGACGATCGCGCTTTTCTCGACCCGGACATTCATCCGAACATTAAATGGTCAGTACACAACCGACATGATCTCGAATGGTTTTCTCCTCGCCCTCGCGTGAGGATTTCAATACCTCGTAATAGACCTTTCGTGTAATTAATTTCTTGGCCATGAGGCCCTGAATCTCGGCGATTAATCAATGGTGTTCCCTCGTATGGGGGATGTAAATGACGCCGTGACCTTTATGGTGCGGCGGGTTTTTGTCCCGACATGAACCTCACAATTGTCTGATCGAGTCAGATCGAGCGCACCATGGGCTCTTCGGAGGCCGAATAAATTGTCACTTTGTGACTGGCACGCCCACGCACTCAATAGACGAACCGCTTGAATGAGCGAATTTTAGTGCGTCCGCAGTGTGCCGGCGAAGGCCCTAAACGGTGTGCCGGCGGAGGACTGGCAAGGCGTGCCGACGAAGGGTTCCCCCACGGGTGTACCGGAGAAGGAGCTTCAGGAAGTGTACGGGCGAAGGGAGGGGAAGACTTCTGCTGGAGGACTTCCGGTGTTGCCCCTCGGGGTCCACCGTGACTTTGCTGGCGCCGTCACTCCTTGTGGACGCGCACCCGTGTTTTTCCTTACGCCTCTGGACTAGGGGAAACTCTGCCGAAATTTCATCAGAAATTATCAGCGTCTTATTCGTTTCAATTATAGCAGAGTCCCCCTGTAGTCTTCATCCCCCATCATTTTCATTCATCATTTCATCTTCATGTTCACTCATTTTCTGTCCTTGGGTTTGTGGCACTTAGTAGAGCTTGCCAAGGCTGTGCCGTGGAGTGGGCATCAAGTGTGCCGGGCAACACTCGGGGCGTGCCGGGCTGGGGCCCTTGCAGGCGTGCCGGGGAAGAGAGCTAAGAGTGTACCGGGGAAGCCCTGCGGGCTGTGCCGGGGAAGGCCCTAAGGGCGTACCGGGGATGACCACACGCAGTGCCGGCGAAGGGCGGCCAGGGCGTGCCGGCGAAGGCTGCTTCGGGGTGTACCGGAGAAGAGGCCAGCACTACCAGAAAAAAGCGGGATTACAGACGAAAATTTCAGACGAAAATTTGTGACGGAAATTTTCATCTGAAATTTGTGACGGATTAATTTCCGTCAGAAATCCCGTCTGAAATATGCAACTACACACCGAATTTCAGACGGAATTTGTGACGGAAAATATTCCGTCACAAATTTCAGACGGAATTTGTGACGGTTACTTTAAACTGTCACAAATTTGTAACCAAGAATTTATGACGGCCACGTCCGTCCGTCACAAATGTATCTTCTCATGGATTTTCAGACGGAAATTAGTCCGTCACAAAACTTATTGCGCCCCAAATCCGTTGCAAAGGCCTATTTGTGACGGATTTGGGCGCAATATTTTTGTGACGGATTAATTTCCGTCTTAAAATCAGTGAGAAGGCACATTTGTGACGGATTGTCAGACAGATTTCAGACGGACGTGGCCGTCACAAATTCTTGGTTACAAATTTGTGACAGTTTAATGTATCCGTCACAAATTCCGTCTGAAATTTGTGACGGAAAATATTCCGTCACAAATTTCCGTCTGAAATTCGGTGTGTATTTGCATATTTCAGACGGGATTTCGACGGAAATTAATCCGTCACAAATTTCAGACGGAAATTTTCGTTTGAAATTTCCGTCTGAAATTTCGTCTGTAATCCCGCTTTTTCTGGCGGCGAAGGAGCTTTAGGCAGTGCACCGGAGAAGGGAGGGGGAGACTTCTTTAATCGGATGACTTCCGATGCTGCCTCCCAGGGCCCACCGTGACTTTGTTGGGGCCGTCACTCCTTATAGACACTCACCCATGTTTTCCCTTACGCCTCTAGCCTAGGGAAAAATTCTACGGCAGTTTTGTGAGGAATTGGCAGCATCTCATTCACTTCATTTATAGCAGAGCCCCCTTATAATTTTCATTTCTTTTCGCCCGTGGCTTGTTCTGATCTTTTGTTTGTTGTATCTTGCAGATAAATGGCTACCCCAAGTGGTTCTTCTGTTCCTGCTATTGCCGGTGCTGGTCTTGTTCCTCCGTCCCCGGTGCCAGCCGTCACGTGGCTGAATGTAGGAGACCTGGATAGGGAGCATGCTGAAGTAGCAGCCCTGGCCGAGTCCTCGGGCTCCGAGACCGAGATAATGGATTATCCCCGGCTTTCCCGGGTCAAGAACCGTTTCACTTTCGAGCGGACTGGCGAATATCGGAAAGACTTCCCAAAAGACAAGCATCTTATCCGATTTCTGAAGTACTTCCGCTCCCGGGAGAGGCAAGAGCTGCGGGCTGTGCGGGAGGTTGAGCAAGCGATTCTGCAGGCTCGTGATAGCTTGTTGTATAGTGTCCCGAGAAGCATCCCGATGCATTTGGTGGGAGAGACCCGGGAATGGAAGCCTATCTTGGGGATCGAAGGAGTGTTGCCGACCGAGGACAGATTGGTGCGAGCGCCTCAATTCATCCCGGCGAAGTGGGACATGTCCGCTGGGCGGGTGCAGGGCGAGTGGTGCGGACACCCGAGCAGTTGAGCGGCGCAATACGCCAGCCACCGGTACCGCACACGGAGCACGACTCGAGCCATCTCAGCATCTATTTGGCTCGGAGACAGCCTAGAGACGCCCCCCTGAGTCCCGGCATTTATCATATTTAGTTAGACTTTATGTGTGTGTATTTTGCGTTTATTTCATTGTATGCGGTTTGCTATTTTGATTGTAAGAGGGGCTTATGTGCAATTTGGGCTCCGTGGGCCCCACGGGCCCCCCAGGCCCCATCCCATTGAGCCACCTCACCCATGGGCCCCATGTGGGGTCAGTCAACATGTCAAATGGAGGCTTCTAGATGGGTGGGCCAAGTGGGGGACAAGGGGCTTGGAAAGTCCACATTTGGCCACCCACCCCCACCTACCAAGTCCACCTTCTACACCTAGTCCAAGGGCCGCCTCCCCCCTTGTAGTTTTTTATTTATTTTTTGTGTGTGTGTCACACTCCATCCCAACCCTCCATTCCCATCCCCTAGATCCAATGGTTGTGGATGGATGTGAGATGTAACCTATTTAAGCTTGTATTTTCTATTTTGATGAATTAATGCCATTTGATCAAAGAAATTCAAGAGCAAGGGCTGGTGCCCCCCCCTCCTCTCTCCTCCCTCTCCCCCTTGAAGCTGTGAAGGCTTCCATTCCGAGGTGTGACGCCTCGTGTATCGGTTCCGACGATCGCCGCCGCCGCCACGAGCCGCCACCGCACCGCCATCGCCATCGCCAACGGAGTTCTGCCCGTGCAGTACCACAGAAGCTTCCATGAATTTCCTGTCTCAGCCCTGAGCTCAGATAGATCTGGGGATTTTATTGGGTGTTCCAGAGGTGTCAAGGACATCCCACAAATTTTGGTTTTCCATTCAGATCTCGTTTCATATTTTTTGATTTTTGTCCACTCTTCCATTTCGGTTCTGCCAGAGTTCTATCCAGATTCATCCCCGCCCTGAGTTTCATGTCTTAGGTCCACTTTTTGATTTATTTTAGTTTGCCCAATTTTACTGGAGGTTCCACCCATCCACCTCTTCATTCTAAAGTTTTCTCAATTTTTGGTTCGTCCATTTCATATTTTCTAAAAATCGTTCTCAGTCCCAGCTACAGTTCTGTCCCTCTGTTCCCAGATCCGACCACCAGTCACCCCAAACATCATAGTAAATCACCACCACCTCCAAATCAAATTCCAAAAATAGTCCCAATTCCATGGTTTGATCCCCTACAACTTTCAAGAAGAGCTCAATAGCTTAATCGGAGTTTTACTAGGCGGCCAACGGTGGTTCTCAGATAAGTACCCTGCAAATCTGAGGTTTCGGTTACTGTACAACAAGGACTTGTAAATTCATTAAAGTTATGATCCGACCAGATCCAGCAGATCTCTTTGGGTCTAGATTGAAGCATTTGAAGAGAGCTTTCCAACGATAGCTCATGCGTCCCGATCCGACGTCGGGATTGATCGCAGCGGCCATTTTCGCCGGAGCGCGCGCCTGAAAATAGCAACTAAAAATCCGTGGGCAGCAACTTCAAAGCTTGGGAATCGGGACCGATCGACCCCCGATCGGTGTTCCCGGTCGACCGCCGTCCGTGGAGGCGCGCCACCAGGGGTCCCCATCATAGTGGGTCCCACCCCCGCAGATCCGGAGGACAGCGCCATCCATGGGTCCCGCGGGCCTGCAGAACCCGCCGTTCAGAAAGCACGAAAACGCGGAGTTCGGCACCGCCGGGCGACATCAAGATGCTGCCCGTCAACCCGAGTTGCGTGATTCCCGGGCTCCACATGTGACGTTTTACCTCCCTGCGTGGAGTGGGTCAAATCTTTGTATTGCTGTGATATTGTTTAACCGGGAGTCCGTGATTCGGCCGGGGTTGTCTTCGCCACGCCGGGTGCGTGGAGGTAATGGTCCGAACCTCTTGGCGTTCATTTGCTTAGCTAGTATACTGTCTTTTGCCGCTGCCGAGAGCGTAGGTACTAGCCCGTGTGTCCATGTCACCGCTGTGAGAGTGAGTGTGACCTGTCCCGCGACTCGATCCGAGTCCGAAGTTGAGTTGGACTACCCTTGACCTCCGCCGGTTCCTTAACCGCGCACGGTCCGTGCTTTCCCTCGCTTGGGACGACGAGTGAGCTTCCACTTCTGTTAGAGACGTTTTGCCACTAGGAGCTCGTAGTGTCGGGCTTAGTGTCCCCCTGGTGTGTGCTGCTGGTCGCGTCTTCATCTAGAGTCCGAGGGTGGCACCTAATAGTGTCGTCTCCCATGTCCGTCCCGCATCAGCGAGCCGCGCCGTTTTGGTCTATTCTTGGCTCCCCTGAAATGGGGCTACAGGGAGGAGCCATTTATCCTGGACTGTCTGGCCATCCGATTCAAGCACGAGCTGGCGCTAGGCTGGTTCGGGGAGCTGAAGCTTCAGGATGCTCACAGTTTCAGGGAAGGGGTGTGGATGTATAAAATTGTACGTTCATATGTCCCACCAAGCCCTGCATTAACGCCAAAGTCGAAAGGAAAAGACTCGGGGAGACTGGCCACCCAGGGCTCCGGGAGAATACTACCGTCTGGCAAACCCCGCATTTGCACGGGCGCATTAAACGACAGAGAAAGCACAGGATCTCCTCCTAAATTCATACACTGCTATGGACCCACCCTCGGGTCCCTAACGGTGAAGAAATATCCCAAAGAATGCACAACTTCAAGTTCATGAGGCAAAGGCAGAGGCCCTTTCAAACAGCACACTCCCTGCCCTTTCAGTGGTACACTACCGGCAAAGCCCCATCGGCACACCCCTTAGCGAGCCCCAGCGGAACGCTCTTCAAGTGCCTTCAACAGCACACCCTAAGGTGCCTTCAATGGCACACCCAAGTGGCCGTTCAACGGCACACCCCTCAGAGGCCCCTTCAACGGCACAACGCCCCAATGCCTTCCCAGCGGCACGGGCGTTCTGCCCCTCAGCGGCACGACCCCTCATCCCCCAGCAGCACAGCATTGGATCCCCTGAACGGCATGAACCGACTAGGCAAACCTATTGGCACGCAGCGTGGTCATTTCAACGCTAGCTAGCATCCTGCCTTGGTGTCGCCCTCCTGTTGGATGAGGGAGATCTTCACCTGACGAGGAAGATACCGAAGTCAACCTCGGATAGCAATGCCATCATGAGGTCGGCCTCGTCAACGGCCCACGTATAAAAGGATCTCTCACAGAGAAAAGAAAAAAGAGGAGGAACACACAGGCGGAGACCTCCCATTCGAAGAGAGTAGCAGAGGAAGGAGAAGAAGAAGGTAGAAGAGAGAGAGAGAAAGAGAGGGGAAGGCTATGTGTAATGGATGGGGAAGGGAAGGAGTGCAGTGAAGGGGATGATCACCCTTCCTCATTCCAACCCCCTCCCAAACTCGTTTTCTTTTTCTTGTCACTACTTAGTTTTTTTTCCTTTCTCCCTGTTGATTTGGATGCACTGTATTACGCTTGGCTTCTGGGTCACGACCTTTGTCATTTGAATTCTCCGTGAATGAATGCCTTTAGTTCCTACTTCTTATTGTGTTTGTGGTTTCCTCCTCACTGTCGGTTCGTGAGTTACATCCTTCCCTAACCTTCTAACTCTCTATTTCGCCTGTCCTCCCTACGGCATTGGTCTACCCAGTTTGATAGTCAGTGTTTCTGGCCTGATAATGTAAGGCTGGCCTCCTCCTTCTCTCAGTGATATTCTACAACGTAATCCCTCCACTGTTCCTTCCCATGCAGCTTCTTCAGAGTGCTATGGTCTCTGCTCGGTACGCAGCATCCGCTCACTAACCAAAGTATCCCTTTGCCCCTTTTACAGAGCCAGTGGTATACATACACCCATTCGACCCCCCCAGTCACCACACCATTCAAGTCTTCCAACGGCACACTCCTCTTTCTGATTTACCCAGCGGTACACCTCCCTTGGTCTGCCCAGCGGCACACTCCTCCTTTCGCTGTCTCAGCGGTACACTTCCCATCTGTCTGCCCAGCGGCACGCTCCCTCCAACTGCCTCAGCGGCACACCCAAAGACTGCCAGCCCGGCATATCTTGGCGGTCATTTCTCCAGTGTACTCATAGCTTGTGTCAGTCTTGTTGTGTAGGGGACAACGAATCTAGAGGGGAGGGGTGAATAGATCTGCCCCTCTTCTCGCAATGCAATCCTCTATATAGCTAGTTAAAAATAATTACAGTGGAATACAACTAGCTTAGCGACGTATAAAATGATTTGCTTATAAATATGATTTCACAATATGGAGATTGAACCTAAGCATGCGTCTAAAACAAATCAATCGCACAATCAAACCACAACACAAAGGATTTTAAGGTGGTTCAGACTTAATTCCCAGTCCTACGTCCACCCCTCACCAAATCCGGTGAGGCTCCACAAGTGCCTCGCACTGAACTGTAAATCGGAAAGACCACCGATTGCCTTCCTACTAACCACCGGTAGGGACGTCAACACCGCAGATCGAACAACTTCCGATTGCCTTCCTACTAACCACCGGTAAGGACGATCTTCAGTTTCAATCGTTTGTATGAAATGAAAAAGAACAAATATGAAAGCACTCAATCATCAAACAAGATAGAGAATATGCTCAAGAAGAAAAATCTTGTCTGAGATTGCTAGAGCTTGAGTTGGATGCTTCAATGGTGTCTTCTTCCTTGAGAGATGATCTTCCTTGAGTTGATGAAGAAGACTATGGATGTAGCCTTGATCTTCCTTTTAATCTCCTTGAGTTGATGAAGAGTTTGATGCAGTTTAGATCACCCTTGAGAGCCTTGATTGCTTCTTGCTTCCTTGGAGGTTGAGATGGCTTCAGATCTAGGCTTGAATCCCTTGAATGGATGAAGAACTTCTTCCCGGAGTACTGTTCACAGCTACAGTACTCGAACTCCTCTCACCCTTGTAGCCTCCTTTGATCTCCCTTGGATTCACAAATGATCAACTAGGGTTTCTACCCTCTTGCATGTGTTTTATAACCTTTGAATGGTCCTTAGACATCTCCCAGACCAGATCCATAATCTATGGAAGATTGGGTGACTTTGGGGTTAAATAAATACAAGGAAAGGGGATGGCCTCGAGGTGAAAATTGAAGTCAAACATGGCTCCATCGGGGCTGGCGGTCGACCTACAGCTTCGGACGGTCGACCGCTACTGAGAAATGCTGTAGACAGATGTTCCCTGGGATTTTCGGTCGACCGCTACTGGCTGGCGGTCGATCGCCACTGAAAGACCTGCAGACGGTGGGCTGCTGGCTGGGGCGGTCGACCGCCCCTGTGCTGGCGGTCGACCGCCAGCTGGGCAGACCCCGGGCTTTCTCGGGTCGGTCCGTTTAACTGCTTTAGCTCCGTCGCTTAACAACTTTAGCAGCCCGTTCATGTCCGTGGCATCACTCTTGACAGTCTTGAAGATTTCTGTTGATTATATCGCTCCTATAATCAAATTTTTGTTCTGGGGGCTCCGCCCCCGGAAACCCCCGCAAGAGGCGCTGCCCCCTTGACCCCCGCGACCTGACCGGGCAGGTCGATCCCCGCGACCTGACCACGCAGGTCGATCCGCGTGCGAGGGTGCAACATTGAGCTTTCACATTTGCCATCTCCACTTCATTCCTTGGAAATTCATTGGCATATCTGTCATGAACAAAACATCACGTAGGTCAGTCATATGAGAGTTAAAACAATAATGACTTATAGTGTTTAGCTATTATCAAAACCAAGAATATCCAATAACTCAAATGACCACAAGACGATGTCGAATGACCCAAACCACAGGAAGATTCAAATGATCACAGGGGCACAACATTCTCCCCCTTTGTGATGATGGCAACACTGTGAGTCATTATGTGACAGTAAGAACCAAGATGGCCAAGTTGAGTCATTATGATATATGCAACATGTGCAACTCAAGATCCATGATAGTGAAAGCATGTGAATGCAATAATGCGATATATGCATGGATGATGTGAATGCGAATATATGCATGGATGATGTGAATGCGGATATATGCATGGAATGCAAAGTTTCAATCCCCCAAAAGCTCACAGAAGACTCAAATGCTCACAAAGGTTCGCTCCCTCGTCCACAATGCATTCTCACCCTTTGACAACTCACAAAGGACTCACAACAACAAGACATTCTCCCCCTTTGACAACATCAAAAAGGAGGGATAAGATAGATAAGGTGACTAATATCTGAGAGACCAGAGGTGAATGAGATTGGAGAGCAAGTCATTATATGCAAACCTGAAACATACCGCGAGAAACATATATGGTTCAAAGCTAATGAAATCCGAGATCATCAACAGAGTTCGAAAAGCAGCTACATCCAAGATTTAATAGAAATGAACCAAAGATACATATCATGGCAGTGTTTAACCTTCCCTTGTCTTATATATCCATATTCAATAACCACAAATGGAATAACACACAAACTAGTATTGAGGCTAAACAATCATGACTAAAGCATGGAATTTGCTGAGTTCAACAAATTTGATTTTTAATATCTTTTGAATTTGATGGCACATGACTCATATTTTACGAGCAATCAAGTCTAGTACATGCCTCCTAGCCGTAAGAATACACGTTGATTAGACGCCAGTATCCTTAGGTATTTGGCAAGACTGACGGTTATGCTTCAGAATAAACAGAGATAGCAAAGTCACGTCATGACATATCCAATCTCATTTCTGTGATGAGAAGATATATTTCTCAGCAATTATGCCAGTGCTCTGCCTAGAGTCTAAATATAATTAAGATAGAGATAACATGGGCACATCATGACATATCATTCGTCACTTGATTTGATGACGTGACATATTTCTCCGTGCAACAATATCATTGCTCTGTCAAATGGATTTCCAAGAATTCCAGCTCATCAAGATGTTTAAGAACAATACTAAGCCTGAGTGTATCACCAAGATGGTCATGAATTTTAAATTTTCAGATATCAGGATAGTCATGCAAAGCACAATATGCAATCTCTAGTTAAGGTCTATTAAAACCACAGAACATAGATGATTTTCGAATAAATATTTTTGAACTTCAAGGAAATCATTAAATCTGAATCATTTTCATTGGATGGACAATCATCAGGGCATATAATAGAAAGCGCTTACGCCATAGTTCTGTCAGTCTCATGATCTCATATTCAGACTATAAGCCATGAAGTTCAGATTGCAAGAGAGTAAGAATAACAGTAGGACTCCCCCTAAGGATATGCAGTGAATGCACTCAAGGAGTTATGTTTACAATCAAGTGGAATGACGAATGTCAAGGAGATGTTGACTAGAACCATGCAGGGGTTGACCTGATCAAACATGAATTTGGCAGACATGAAATGTATGACCCAACACATGGTTGTACACTTATTAAATGTAACATATGAATGAAGATGAAACATATGCATGAATACTGCAAAGAGACAAGTCCCCCTTACTATATGGCCTATATGCGACAGTGACGCATGGTACTTGGCGGAGGTGAAACCTCACGCATATTGAGTGCTTCTAGACAAGCATAACCTGCCTTTCCATACATCAACATTTAATATACCATGACCATGCAAGAATGATGCTACACAAATCATGCAATACATTATGAACATGAATTCAATTTTATTATGCATCATGACTACATGCAATGCTACACCATGTGTAAAATGACATATTTACATATAAATAATGCATGGACACCAATCAAAAACACACAACTAAATTGAACAAAATCATCATTTCAATTTTTATTGGCCTGAGGTCGGTAAAGACCAAGCTCTCTTCTGAGTGTTGAAAACCTATCAGTACACAAGGGCTTAGTGAAAATATCAGCAATTTGATTTTGAGTATCAACAAAATGCAGTTCAAAATTTTTCTTACCGACCTCATCTCTAACGAAGTGATGCCTAATCTCAATATACTTAGTCCTAGAGTGCTGGACTGGATTTTTTACAAGGTTGATAGCACTCGTGTTATCACACAGAATCGAGACACAACCAAGATCCACTAAGTAGTCTTGGAGTTGGTGTTTAATCCACAACACTTGGGTGCCACAGCTCCCCGCAACAACATATTCTGCCTCCGCGGTTGAGAGGGCAACCGAGTGTTATTTCTTGGAGGCCCAAGAAACTAAACACCCGCCTAAAAACTGGCAATAGCCACTAGTACTCTTGCGATCCAGCTTACATCCAGCGTAATCCGCATCAGAATAAGATATAAGAGATAAATCACATGATGACGGATACCACAATCCTAAATCTTGAGTGCCGGTAAGATATCGAAGGATACGTTTGACGGCAGTCAAATGGGATTCTCTAGAACTAGCTTGAAATCTAGCACATAGGCATACACTAAACTGGATATCTGGTCGGGATGTAGTCAAGTAAAGTAAAAAGCTGATCATACCTCTATAGATCTTTGCATCCACTAATTTACCACTTTCATCCGATTCCAGTGATGTTGTGGTGCTCATAGGAGTTGTAATGATTTTGCTGTTCGTCATGCCAAATCTTTTCAGCAGCTCCTTGATGTATTTGGCTTGACTTATGAAGCACCAATCGTGTCCTTGGTTGACCTGCAAATCGAGAAAGAATTGGAGTTCTCCCATTAGGCTCATCTCAAATTCGCTAGTCATGAGGTTAGCAAATTCCTCACACATTTCAGATTTAGTAGAACCAAACACAATATCATCAACATAAATTTGAACAATCAAGATGTTCTTACCTTACTTCTTGGTGAAAAGTGTTTGATCTACCTTACCTCGTGTGTACCCTTTTTCAATGAGGAACGAGCTTAGTCTCTCATATCAAGCTCTTGGAGCTTGCTTAAGTCCATAAAGTGCCATGTCTAGCATGTATACAAAATCTGCATGGTTAGAATTCTCAAAGCCAGGGGGCTGCTCAACATAGACTTCTTCCTTGATCAAGCGATTCAAGAAAGTACTTTTTACATCCATTTGATACAGCTTTATTCTAAGGGAGCATGCAAAGGGAAGTAAAATTCTGATGGCTTCGAGTCTAGCAACTGGGGCATAAGATTCATCAAAGTCTACCCCAAACTCTTGATTGTATCCTTGAGCCACCAATCTAGCCTTGTTTCTTATTATCTTGCCATCCTCACTGAGTTTGTTCCTAAAGACCCATTTAGTGCCAATGACAGATTGTGATGAAGGTCTAGGAACAAGATGCCAAACTTTGTTTCTTTCAAACTGGTTTAACTCGTCTTGCATTGAATTTATCCAGTTTTCATCTTTTAATACTTCATCAATGTTTTTGGGTTCAAGCTGAGAGACAAGAGCAAGTTGATCTAATTCTTCCACAATTCTAAAATGTGACCTTGTTCTAGGTGGGTCATTCAAGCTGCCAATGACATTTTCTAAAGGATGATCCTTAAGAATTCTAATGTTTGTAGAATCATTACCTTCTCTTGGAGCTTGATCCCTTGCATTGCTTGATTCAACTAGGTCACCATCTTCTTTTATTTCTTCTTGTGGAGAATCACTCTTTTCCTTCATGCTTAGGAATTCCCCATCTTCATCATTTTTCCTGCACGAGTTATCATTGTTAGAATCATCATGATATTCATCAAAGGAAACATGGGGTGATTCTTCCATAGTTTGACTCTTGATATTGTAAATTCTATAAGCCCTAGATCTATCAGAATATCCAAGGAATATACATTCATCGCTCTTGGGCTCGAATTTATCTAAGTCTCTTTTGTCATTGTTGTGAATGAAGCATTTTGATCCAAACACTTTCATATGTGAGAGAGATGGATTTTTACCTTTCAGCAACTCATAATGAGTCTTTTTGGTATGTGGCCTTACCATAGAGCGGTTGATAATGTAACATGCTGAGTTTACCGCTTCAGCCCAAAACCTCATTGGAAGTTGCCATTCAGCAAGCATGGTTCTTGCCATCTCTACAAGTGTTCGGTTTCTCCTTTCAACTACACCATTTTGTTCCGGCGTTCTTGGTGAAGAAAATCGGTGTGAAATTCCCTCAGCCCTGTAAAGATTATAGAAGTCAGCATTTTCAAATTCACCACCATGATCAGATTGAATCTTAGAAATTTTAAACTCACCATCCTGCTTTATCTTCATGTAGAGTGCCTGAAACTCATCAAAAGCATCATTTTTATGTATGAGAAAGAAAACCCATGTGAACCTAGAAAAGTCATCCACCAAGATATATCCATATTTTCTACCACTTAAGCTAGCAGTTCTGGTTGGGCCAAACATGTCCATATGAATTAGCTCGAGTGGTTTGGATGATGTATTTTTAGATCTTCCTTTGAAAGATTTTCTTATTTTTTTACCTAGGGCACATGCATCACACAACTTATTTTCTTGTTTAAATGATAATTCAGGCAACCCTTTCACCATTGAATGCTTTAACAGTTTATGTAAGACATTGTAGCTAGCATGTCCTACTCTACGATGCCATAACTATGCAATTTTAGATTTTGGTGCAGCAAGACAAAGGTTTGAATAAGCAGGATCATCTAAGTCAATCATGTAAACATTGTTGACTCTCTTACCAGAAAATTTTACCTTGTCAGATTTTGGTTCAAAGATTTTATATTCATGAGAATCAAACAACACTTTGTGACCTTTATCACACAATTGACTTATGCTGAGCAAGTTATATTTCAATCCTTCAACTAACAACACATTTCCAATAGAGTTGGAGAGATTCTTACCTACATTACCTGTTCCAATAATTTTTCCCTTGTTGTTCCCTCCAAATGTGACGTATCCTCCTTCCTTTTCCTCCAAGAGACAACATTTTGATTTATCTCCAGTCATGTGTCTTGAACAGCCGCTATCAAGGTACCACCTATTATGCATGGCTGCAAGATATTCCTGCACAAGTAATTAAGCAATGGTGTTTGGAACCCAACCAAATTTGGGTCCCATCAAACTTTTTAAATTTTCAAAACATGGAACCATTTCTTTTGGAATCCAAACCTTCTTAACATTCATGTTTTGTTTGCTTAGAGCAGGATTTAATTTTTCTTTTCAATCTTGACATTCATTTTCTGTTTGGAGGCTCTTGGTTGGAGTTTGTGGAAGTTTGATGAATTTTGCTTCTTAAGCCATTGAGGTGGTTGGTTGGTTTTGGGTTGAAAATGATTATTTTGCCACCTATGGGATTGATACACACATAGGTCACAATTGCCCCAAGAATATGATGGTATTGGCCTATATGAATGTGCAATCCAGTTATGGTGATATCTGGAAGATTAAGCATGTAATGGCCGAGGAAGTGTTGACCTATGCTGCGGGGAATGTCTACCTTTCTTAGGCTTTTGGACAGACTTTTTGGGAATTTCAGTGACTGCCTCTTCAATCTTTTCTTTCCCTTTCTCCTTTTGTTTTTGCTGGTTTTGTGTGGGAGTTGTGTTTGAGGTGGAAGCTTCGGAAGATGAAACAAATGTGACAGTTTTTAGCCCAAATGGCCTTTTGTTTGTTGGATCAAAACCCAACCCATCTTTGTTGTGATTCATTCTAGTTCCTAGCAATGCATCTAGGTTTTGTCTTCCATCCACAAACTTTTCTAAAGATTGTTGTTTATCCTTCAACTCTTTTTGTAGGTTTTCAATATTTTAAAGAAGTTGAATGTTGACTTGTTTGACAGCTTCGTACTTCTCATTAGTCAATTTGCCGTTCTTTTCATAGCTTTACATTTTTAGCTTGATGCTATCAATCTCATTTCTCAAATTTTTATTTTCAGTTTCCAAGTCAGCCATTTCTTTTCTTCCCTCTTCCAAATCCTCAATCATTTTCTTAAGATCCTCAATTTCAATTTCAAGTGAAGCATTCTTGACATTTATTTCATGATCATGCACAAATGAGTTAATTTTCTTTTTCAATAATTTATTCTCCTTTTTATACATTTCATATTTTTCCATGAGTTGTATATATGCTTCCTCCCAATCATCAATTTTATAATCTTCAAATGGAGAATTTACCTCAGTTTCTTCATCACCTTTGGCCATAAGACAGAGATCTTCTTTTTCTTTGTCTGAGGAGCTAGTTCCGTCGTCACTTTCCTCTTCATCGCTCCATGTGGACACCATGGCCTTGTTCTTCTTCTTGCCCTTCCATTTGTCAGCTTTTCTGAATCTGTCGGGACAATCATTCTTGAAATGTCCTGGTTTATTATAATAATAGTAAATGATTTTATCAGATTTCTTAGAGTTTTCAGAATTAGATTTGAAACCATTTCTTACCTTTGACCTTCCTCTCATGAAGCTCTTACCTTCCTTTCTCATGAATTTTCTGAACTTACGTGTGAGCATAGCTACGTCATCCTCATCTCGCTCACTTGCCGAATCCTCACCTTCATCAGAAGAGCCTTGACCGCTGGGTCCTGCTTTAAGAGCTAGGGGCTTTTTCTTAGGCACCTCAGCCTCTTTGTTCTTAAGGTTGATCTCATAGGTCATTAATGACCCAATGAGTTCATCTACCTTGGTAGTTGTGAGATCTCTCGATTCTTCAACCACGGTAGCCTTTGTGTGCCATGCGGGAGTCAATGATCTGAGAATCTTTCTCACAATTTCCTATTCTGAGTATTTCTTTTCCAAATCAGTTAGACTATTAGTAAGCACAGTTAACCGAGCATACATATTCTGAATTGACTCATCAGGCTTCATGCGGAACATTTCATATTCAGAAACTAAAATGTTGGCTTTTGTTTCTCGTACCTGAGAGGTTCCTTCGTAGATTACCTCTAGCTTGTCCCACATTAGTTTTGCAGATGTGTAGGTAGCCACTCTTGAGAATTCAACTGGATAGAGTGAGCATTGCATGATGTGTTTAGCACTCCAGTTGACAGTGGATTACCTTATTTGTTCTTTGGTCCACAAGTCCTCATCATCCGGCAGCTCATACGGACCTTTGCTGATCACTCGCCAAAGTTCGTAGTCTTGGGTGCGAATGAACACCTGCATACGATGTTTCCAATAGGGATAATTAGCTCTAGTAAAATAAGGAGGCTTGTTCACAGAATGTCCTTCAGGAAGAAAACCCTTGGACGCTGACCCACCAATTCCCTCAAGGTCGTTGGACCCCATAATGAGAGATTAGGCTCTGATACCACTTGTTGTGTAGTGGACAGCGGATCTACGGGGGAGGGGTGAATAGATCTGCCCCTCTTCTCGCAATGCAATCCTCTATATAGCGAGTTAAAAATAATTGCAGCGGAATACAACTAGCTTAGTGACGTATAAAATGATTTGCTTAGAAATATGATTTCACATTATGGAGATTGAACCTAAGCATGCATCTAAAACAAATCAATCGCACAATCAAACCACAACACAAAGGATTTTAAGGTGGTTCGGACTTAATTCCCAGTCCTACGTCCACCCCTCACCAAATCCGGTGAGGCTCCACTAGTGCCTCGCACTGAACCGCAAATCGGAAAGACCACCGATTGCCTTCCTACTAACCACCGGTAGGGACGTCAACACCGCAGATCAAACAACTTCCGATTGCCTTCCTACTAACCACCGGTAGGGACGATCTTCAGTTTCAATCGTTTGTATGAAATGAAAAAGAACAAATATGAAAACACTCAATCATCAAACAAGATAGAGAATATGCTCAAGAAGAAAAATCTTGTCTGAGATTGCTAGAGCTTGAGTTGGATGCTTCAATGGTGTCTTCTTCCTTGAGAGATGATCTTCCTTGAGTTGATGAAGAAGACTATGGATGTAGCCTTGATCTTCCTTTTGATCTCCTTGAGTTGATGAAGAGTTTGATGCAGTTTAGATCACCCTTGAGAGCCTTGTTGCTTCTTGCTTCCTTGGAGGTTGAGATGGCTTCAGATCTAGGCTTGAATCCCTTGAATGGATGAAGAACTTCTTCCCGGAGTACTGTTCACAGCTACAGTACTCGAACTCCTCTCACCCTTGTAGCCTCCTTTGATCTCCCTTGGATTCACAAATGATCAACTAGGGTTTCTACCCTCTTGCATGTGTTTTATAACCTTTGAATGGTCCTTAGACATCTCCCAGACCAGATCCACAATCTATGGAAGATTGGGTGACTTTGGGGTTAAACAAATTCAAGGAAAGGGGCTGGCCTCGAGGTGGAAATCAAAGTCAAACATGGCTGCATCGGGGCTGGCGGTCGACCTACAGCTTCGGGCGGTCGACCGCTACTGAGAAACGCTGTAGACGGATGTTCCCTGGGAATTCCGGTCGACCGCTACTGGCTGGCGATCGACCGCCATTGAAAGACCTGCAGACGGTGGGCTGCTGGTTGGGGCGGTCGACCGCCCCTGTGCTGGCGGTCGACCGCCAGCTGGGCAGTCCCCGGGCTTTCCCGAGTCGGTCCGTTTAACTGCTTTAGCTCCATCGCTTGAGTCCTTTAGTAGCCTGTTCATGTCTGTGGCATCACCCTTGATAGTCTTGAAGATTTCTGTTGATTATATTGCTCCTATAATCAAATTTTTGTTCTGGGGGCTCCGCCACCGAAAACCCCCGCAAGGGGCGCTGCCCCCTTGACCCCCGCAACCTGACCGGGCAGGTCGATCCCCGCGACCTGACCGCGCAGGTCAATCCTTGTGCGAGGGCACAACATTGAGCTTTCACATTTGTCATCTCCACTTCATTCCTTGGAAATTCATTGGCATATCTATCATGAACAAAACATCACGTAGGTCAGTCATATGAGAGTTAAAACAGTAATGACTTATAGTGTTTAGCTATTATCAAAACCAAGAATATCCAATAACTCAAATGACCATAAGACGATGTCGAATGACCCAAACCACAAGAAGACTCAAATGATCACAGGGGCACAACAAGTCTACCGGTTTCTCGGTCGGCATTATTTTCGAGTTTTTCGAAGTTTCCCCAAAGGTGGCTGCTCAGGCACCCCCCTCAGTTGTTGGTTCATGTCACTCCTTGTGGGCATGTTCCTTGTTATTCCCTTACCTCCCGGGTCAAGGGGAGGTGCTGCCGAATTTTCGTCAGGAATAACAACAAATTAAAAGATGAAAAGAAGCAACAAACAGATGGACTAAGCAACAATGAGACATTTTAATCAACTAAAAGGACTATACAAAATTCAAGGGATTGAACTGAACAAGATCCGAAGAACTGCACTATTTGACGTGAATTGGAGCTGAATCACACGATAAAACCGAAAGTTGATACTCTGAAGTCTCCCATCAGACCTGCATAAGCAAGAGGACTCCTTCTAAATTCCCCCTACCCATCGGAACTCCACTCTATTTGTCTCGACCCTGCACTCTTATCCCTCAACCCCTTAGCGGCACACCCTAGCTCACCCTTTCAGCGGTATACTCCCACCTGAACCGTCCGGCGGTACACCCTAGCCCAATCCCTTAAGCGGTACACTCTAGCCTACGCCCTAACCCACTTCTTCCAGCGGTACACCCTTGTCTCCACCCTCCAGCGGCACACCTTCTATCCTCCAGCGGTACACTCCCTCCCAGCCTTCAGCGGCACACTCCCAACTCCACCAGCGGTACACTCCATCATCTCTCCAATGAATACATATATATGTAATAAAAAGGGGGGGCTATATAATAAAAGGAATGGTGAATAATAATAATAATGATAAGACAAAAGGGAGTGGTCCCAATCAAGGTAATAAAAAAGGGAAATTAATAACAAAAGGGGGGATAATAATAATAATAAAAAAGGGGTAATAATGAACAGGAGAAGAACTCACAGTTGCTGGGTGATAAAAGGCAATCAACAAAGAAAGGGTAGCATCAATAAATAAATGATAATAGCAAGCATTGACGATCATCGTGAATACAGTAGTATGGCAGTAGTCTCTCCCCCTCGGATTCTGAACCCGGGAATATTAGTGATGCCTTCGTAGGCTGGGCTTCGCCCCTGGGAGCTACTCCTCCCGTCATGGTTACTGCCCGGCCTTGTCCCGGGCCAACATCTCACCAAGGCCTCCCCCTTTTCTCATCGGGACCTGAGCCCCCCACTTTGCATTAAAATTGCCGTGCCTCGGCAGACACTTGTACGGATTTGTTCCCCCGTTACCGTCTCGCTTTCCGTACGGACTTTTGTCCACATATTGAAAGGTCCATCGGCGACCGACATAATCCGAGTATTCATGCCCTCACCTCGGGCTCACCGCGTAGCCCGATTACCTTTTCCTTCATGCATCAATTAGTATTTCTTTCGGTCGTGGAGCCCTTATTTTCGACAATTAATCAAGGGTATTCCCCTCTCAGAGGGGATGTAAATGACGTTGTGACCTTCATGGCACAACGGGTCTCAGTCCTGACTCGAACTACACAATCGCCTGACTGAGTCAGATCGAGCGCACCCGTGGCTCCTCGGGGCCTAAATAAATCGTCACTCTGTGACTGGCACGCCCACGCACTTAAACAAACGAATAACATAATAATGAGCGAAAATAAGTGCGTCCACAAGTCTGGCACGCCCGGTGGGATTGGATCACTCTTCATCTCTCTGCCGGAATTAAGGGCTCCACGCCCCCTTCTTGTAATACTAATTCCCAAATTTGCAAATGCAGGTTACGTTACGGACGTTGGGATGGCGCTCACTTTCGGCCGGCAACACGTCGAGAGCCACGCGCGGAACGGCTACTTGGCCGTTGATAACGCGAAAGTTCATCGTTTAAAACACGCGTATAACAATCTTAAAACCGAACTCGCACAAAATGTTCAAAAGAGAACGTAGTACTATGGCAAGCACGGGTCGAATCCACAGGGAAGAAGAGATTTTTTTTTTTTGAGTTAAAAAGCTTGTAACCTTTCATAAAAACACTTGTGATTTTGCTTTGCTTAAAGAAAATAATGAAATTGTGAATGAACCAAACACTTAATTAAAAACACTTATGACTATGAGCCTATGCCTTAGAAAATAATTACATAAAGTGGAGAAGAAGAGGTAGAAGAAGGAGGAAAAGAGGGAAGATAAACAAGATCTAGATACAATGAACACTTCTTTCATTAACATAAAGTAACAAGTACATGAAATGCAAGACAAGCTTACACTAAAGATGTGACGAGATTACAATGAAGTAAATTGAAATTAAAGTAATATCAAAAAGAGGAGCCTAAGGTGTGAAGATGGTAGTAGCAATGGTGATGACGCCGTCGTCTCCTCCTCGCCGAGCCTTGGAGAGGATCGCTCCGCCTTGAAAGAGATCGCCGTGGAAAGAGGTGGATGAAGAAGCAGTCACCGTCCATGTCACGAGCCTTGGAACGTCGCCCGTCTTGATGTGCACGCCGCCATGAAAGGGGAGTTGTGGAGGACAAACTTTGGAGAGAAATATAGAGAGAAATGTGGAAGGGTTTGTGTGGAGATGAAGAAAGAAGAAGATGAGAGAGTAAAACAGTGAGAAAATAAATATAACTCATAAACGAAGAAGAATTGGAGAAGTGATAGAAGACGAAAATCTAGATCTACATAAGAGGAAGAACTTTGATGAAGAACTCAGAGAGAAATAAAGAGGGGAAAGGTTTCAAAACTGAGGAATAACAGAAGTTAGAACCTCGATGAACAGTGAAATCATAGGATAGCAAGTTGAAAAATGAGAAATAACTTTCAAAACAGAAAGAATTATGATGCGGGACGGACACGGGGACCGACTCTACGTGGTATGGACCTCGAACTCTAGATGCGGATAGGACCAGCAACACATGATGGGAGAGACATTAGGCCCGACACAGAGAGCTCCTATGGGCTATACGTCGCTAACAGAACGCAAGCTCACTCGTCGTCCCAAGCGAGGGAAACGCGGATCGTGCGCGGTTGAAGAACCGGCAGAGTTCAAGGTAGTCAGAATCACTTCCGGACTCGGATCGAGTCGCGGGACGGGTCACTCTCACACTCACAGCAGTGACATGAACACACGGGCTAGTACCTATCGCTCTCGATAGCGGCAAAGACCATATACTAGCTAAGCAAATGAATGCCAAGAGGTTCGGACCATTACCTCCACGCACCCGGCGTGGCGAAGACAACCCTGGCCGAATCACGGACTCCCGGTTAACAATTATTACAGCAATACACTAAGTCGACCCACTCCACACAGGGAGGTAAAAGGTCACATGTGGGGTCCGGGAATCACGCAACTCAGGTTGACGGGCAGCATCTTGATGTCGCCCGGCGGTGCCGAACTCTGCGTTTTCGTGCTTTCCGAACGGCGGCTTCTACGGGCCCGTGGGGCCCACGGATGGCGCTGTCCTCCGGATCTGCGGGGGTGGGACCCACTGTGATGGGGACCCCTGGTGGCGCGCGATCAATCCCGACGTCTGATCGGGACGCATGAGCTATGGTTGGAAAGCTCTCTTCAAATGCTTCAAGCTAGACCCAGAGAGATCTGCTGGATCTGATCGGATTAGAACTTTATTGAATTGACAAGTCCCTATTGTACAGTAACCGAAACCTCAGATCTACAGGTGAGTAGTTTGAATACTGCCTTTGACCGCGAGGAAGATGGCAGATTCAGCTTCTGAGCTCTTCACAAAACTTGTGGAATTTTGAACAAGGAGAACGGGGATATTTTTTGTGGACTGATGGGAGGTGGCTGTGATTTGTTATGATTTGTTTACTGGAGGGTGGTCGGATCTGGGAACAGGTGGACAGAACTGTAGCTATCTCTGAGATCGATTTTTGAAAATATGGGATGCCCTCACAAAAATTAAAGAAAATTTGGGGACGGTGGGGTTGATGGACAAAACTCCCAGTAAGATTGGGAGATCTAAAAAAATCAGAAAGAGGTCCGAACACATGAAACACAGGGCGGGTGGAAGTTGAAACAGCAAGCAGACAGATCTGGAACTTAAGGTTGGATGAAAATAAAAATATCAAATGGGATATTTATGACCAACCAAAATGTTTGGGACGTGCTTGACACCTCTGGAGCATCCCCTAAAATCCCCAGGTCGATCTGAGCTCGTGGCTGACACAGAGAATTCGTGGAAGCTGTTGTGGTCGGATGAAGGCAGAACTCCGGCGATCTCGGCGGTGATGCGATGGCGGCTCGTGGCGGCGGCGGCGGCGACCGGAATGATAAGGGGAGGAGTCACACCACCAGAGGGAAGCCTTCACAGCTTCAAGGGGGAGAGGGAGGAGAGAGGAGGGGGGCGCACCAGCCCTTGCTCTTGGAATTTGTTTGATTCAAATGGCATTAATTCATCAAAATGGGAAATTACAAGTATTTATGTGTTACATCTCACATCCATTGTCCACCGTTGGATCTAGGGGATGGGAATGGGTGGCCTGGATTGAGTGTGACACACACACACACAAAATACAATAAATAATTAAGGGGGGGCGGCCCTTGGACCAAGGGGAGTGGGCTTGACTTGGTAGGTGGGGGGTGGGTGGCCATCTTGGACTTTCCAAGTCACTTGTCCCCCACTTGGCCCACCCTTCTAGAAACCTCCATGTGGAAGGTTGACTGACCCCACATGGGACCCTAGGCTGAGGTGGCTCAATGGGATGGGGTCTCGGGGGCCCGTGGGGCCCACGGGGTCCAAATTGCACATAAGCCCCTCTTACAATCAAAATAGCAAACCGAATACAACGAAATAAACACAAATTACACACACATAAAGTCTAACTAAAAATGATAAATGGGGAGGCTCAAGGCGAGTCTCCAGGATGTCTCCGAGCCAGATGGACGCTGAGGTGGCTCCAGTCGTGCTCCGTGTGCGGTACCGGTGGCTCGGCGTATCACGTCGCTCAACTACTCGGGTGTCCGCACCAATTCTCTCCAGGTGGGAGAAACTCGACCCTGTCGAGTAAGGGTCTACATCGCTCCTGTATCGCTCTAGAAGGTCCGGATCAATCTGCTGCAACTCGCCATGTGTGATCCATGTGTCCTCGGTAGCGGGCCGTCCTCTCCATCGCACTAGGTAGCGCGGGTAGGATCCACTCCTGGTAACTGTCACCTGCTCATCTAGTATATGATCTATATGCTCACGCTGCCGTGACAAAGGGGCTGGAGGTGGACACTCAGGTGTGGGATAACTCACAAGGGGAGGAGATGGCTTGAAAGGCTCACTAGGGATCACCGCTGGGTCCCTATATGCAACTAGATCCGAAACATTAAAAGTAGAGCTTATACCGTATTCCTCGGGCAAGTCCACAACGTACGCATTGGATCCAACGTGTTTCAACACTCTGAATGGACCGGCTCCGTGAGCTTGCAACTTCTTAACGGTTCCATAGGGAAACCGTTCAGGTCTTACCCTGATCATGACATATTCGCCCTCTTGGAACTCTCGGTGGTGTCGGTGGGCATCGGCTAACTCTTTGTAACGTGCATTGCTGGCCTCAATGTGACGACGGATGTCGTCATGCAAACTCCTAACATGTCTAGCAAACGACTCGGCCGACTCCGACACTCTAGCATGGATAGGCATGGGGACAAGGTCAACGGGTTTCCTAGGCCTACGACCTGTGACAATCTCAAATGGACTCATGCCGGTAGACCTATTCACCGAATCATTATATGTAAACTCGGCCATGGGTAGAATGAGATCCCAATCCCCAATGCGGTCCCTAACAAGACACCTCAAAAGATCACCCAGACTCCTATTGACTACCTCGGTCTGACCATCGGTCTGGGGGTGATATGCAGTGGAAAACTTGAGGTGCGTACCCATCATATGCCATAGTGTCTTTCAAAAGTAGGAAGTGAATCTAACATCACGGTCAGACACTATAGTGCGAGGCAACCCGAACTTGCACACCACATGCGTAAGGAAAAGGCGGGCTACCCTCGAAGCATCCGAAGTCTTCGAGCAAGGAATAAAGAGGGCCATCTTCGAGAAATGGTCAACCACCACATAGACCGAATCATGCTTCCTGGAGGTATGTGGCAATCCCAAAACAAAGTCCATGCTAACATCCTGCCACGGGGCATCGGGCACGGGAAGAGACGTATAAAGGCCGGAGCTTTGCTTCTTCATCTTGGCCGTAGCACAGGTACGGCACTGAGCCACGATGTTAGCAACATCGCGCTTCATGCTCGGCCAATAAAATCGATGCTCCACTGCCTCAATAGTCTTGTTCCGACCAAAGTGGCCGGCTAGACCTCCCGCATGTTGTTCCCACACTAAGAAATCTCGAACCGAAGTTCGGGGAACACATAGCCTGCCACCTCGAAAGAGGTAACCCTCCTGAAGCACATACTCATCAAGGTCTCTCGAGGGTCCGGCCTGGAGAGTGGTAAAAATCTGACCGAAGTCAGGACAATCAACATAGGCCTCCTTCATCTTCTCTAACCCTATGACCTCGGCACTCATGGTGGTAAGTAAACATGCTCGCCGACTCAAGGCATCAGCCACCTTGTTCTCCACTCCAGCCTTATGTTTAAGCACAAAGGTGAACTGCTGGAGATACTCGACCCAACGACTGTGACGCGAGTTAAGCTTCTTTTGGGAATGGAGGTACCTCAATGCCTCATGATCGGAGTATAGGACAAACTCATGATGTAAAAGATAGTGCCTCCAATGCCTAAGAGCCTGAACAACTGCGTAGAATTCTTTATCATATGTGGAATATCGCAGTTTCGCGTCATTCAGCTTCTCGCTGAAATATGCAATCGGGTGGGACTCCTGACTCAAAACTCCTCCTATCCCAACACCCGACGCATCACAATAGACCTCAAACACCTTCGAGAAGTCAGGCAATCGAAGGATAGGCGTCTGGGTCATGCGCTTCTTGATGTCCTTGAAGGCGGCAGATGCGGCCTTCATCCATACAAATGTACCCTTTCGGATACAATCCGTGATCGGGGCGGTGACGGAGCTAAATCCGCGGATGAAGCGACGATAGAACGTCGCAAGACCATGAAAGCTGCGGACATCATGAACGGTACGGGGTTCCGGCCACTCAACAATGGCCCGGACCTTCTCAGGAACGGCGGAGACCCCCGTACTAGACATAATGAAACCCAAGAAGGTAAGCTGAGGTGTCATGAAGGCACACTTCTGTGGGTTCGCAAACAGCTGCTCTCGCCGAAGAAGTAGACAGACCTGCCGAAGGTGGTCTAAGTGGTCCCCTGTGGTGCGGCTATAGATAAGGATATCATCAAAATACACCACTACAAAGACTCCAATGAAAGGTCGAAGGACCTGAGTCATGAGCCGCATGAAACTGCTCGGGGCATTGGTCAACCCAAAAGGCATGACCAACCACTCATATAGACCGTCCTTGGTCTTAAATGCGGTCTTCCACTCATCACCTGGCCTAATCCTCACCTGATGGTAGCCACTCTTAAGATCGATCTTCGAAAAGATAGTGGCACCTGCCATCATGTCCAGCATGTCATCAAGGCGGGGAATAGGGAACCTGTACTTCACGGTGATTTTGTTGATGGCACGACTACCAATGCACATTCTCCACGTGCCATCCTTCTTCGGGGCGAGTAATGCGGGTACAGCACATGGAATCATGCTGTCCCGAACAGACCCTCTCTGCACTAACTCATCGACCTGCCGTTTAAGCTCGGCATGCTCCGTGGGGCTCATGCGATAATGAGGAAGGTTGGGCAAAGAAGAGCCCGGAACAAGGTCGATGGCATGCTGAATATCCCGCATAGGTGGGAGTCCCTCGGGAAGCTCATCGGGAAAGACATCAGCATACTCCTGCAGAATGGGAACAACCTCGGGTGGGAGCTCACCCTCGGAGTCCCGCTCCACCTCTCGGACCGTAATGGCAAACACCGGACAGCCCTGACTAAGCTCCTGCTCCATTTCCCGGGAGCTAATCATTATCAATCTCTTCGTCGAGGGCTCTCCTGGGCCAGAGGTAACGGTCATAGCCTGAGCTGGGGATGGGGTACTAGGCCCGGGAACGGAAGGCTTCGGAGTACTAGGGCCAGTAGGACCCCTGACTGATGGGCTCCTGGGCCGAACGGGTTGGAGGGTGACCCGCTGGCCAGCGTGGTCGAAGGTACAGGTGTTCGACCGGCAATGGAGCGTGGCATCCCGGTCAAATAACCACGGCCTACCAAGAATGATACTGCCCACTTCCATGGGGAGAACATCACACCAGATCTCGTCCCGGTAGGAGTGGAGCTGCAGCGGGACCAAGCACCGCAGCCTGACCGAAATGGAAGTGGTATCCACCCATGATACCTGATAGGGACAAGGATGGTCTACGGGTGTGAGACCAAGACGGGCGACAGCGTTCGTGGAGATTGCATTGATACAACTCCCGCTATCGATGACCACCTTACAAATTTTCTTTCCCAGCCTACAGAATACATGAAGGATAGTAGTCCGACGCCAGTCATCACTGACCTGCGGCTGGGTGAGGATACATCTGACGACCCCCACGTGGGTATAGTCTGAATGCTGGGCATCCTGGGCCTCACCTCCCATCTCATAGTACTCGTCAGCTAGCTCTTCATTTGCCTCATAGCTGACTAACTCGAGGCCCGTAGGGGTGGTATCCTCGGCCTGTGTGTCCCCAATGTGAAGAGATGGGCGGGTGGGACACTGGTTGGCAAAATGGCCAAACCCATTGCAGCGATAACACTGCTGCCGTGATCCACTAGGCTCCCCAATCATAGGTCCTTTACCTTTATTCTCCTGACGGATAGGAGGTGTAGGCAACAAAGGACGTGCAGGAGGTGCGGGTGCCGGTGGACGGGCTGTGGGTGGGGCCGTAAGATGCTGGGGACGAGGAAGGTCCCTCGGGGGTGGAGGACGAGGCCTAGGAGCAAAGGACTCGGGGCGAGCGGGCTCCTGAGGTCGAGTCATGGGGGCCCTCAGATACGTGCCAGATGAGCCACGGGGCTCGACACTACGAAGGGGAAAGGAGCCCAACCGATGGGGTGACTCAAACTCGGCCTCAAACTTCTCCAATTCGAGAGCGATCTGATATGCCTGCTCCAAAGTGGTTGCATTGCGGCGAAAGAGTTCATATTGATAATTGGGCCGCAAACCTCTTCGAAAGCGGGATATAGTCATGGTGCTCTCTTCCGTGACCCCACACCGTAAGTAATACTCATTGAACTCGGCGGTGTACTCGGTCACGGATCGGTTCCCTTGGGAGATGCTTTGCCACTTGTCTATAAGACGTTGGCGATATGAGGCGGGAAGGTATTTCTCCCTCAATTTGATTTTCATATAATCCCAAGTACCGATTTAGGGTTGACGTCGCTGATTGAGCAGGCTCTCCACATTGATCCAATAAGTTTGGGCCTGCCCTTGCAGCTTCATCTTCGCGTATTGGACTCTTCGGTGGTCCATCATCTCAAACCACTCGAAGTACCAGTCCATGCCGGCCTCCCAATCTAAATACACCCTAGGGTCCAAGGACCCGCTAAAGGTGGGAGGGTCCGCACGCACACCCCTAAGGATGCGGTCGTCATCATCATCATCACGATTCCGTCGTTGATTCCGACGACCATTTCCCCCTTGATCATTGTCGGAGACATAATCATCCACTATAGGCGCCTGTTGCCTCCCGACATCCTCCACTTGAGCCCTTGGCACGGCGGGTAGCTGTGCCGGCTCTTGTTGCCGTTCGTCGGCGTGGGTTGCGCCGCTACTGGGCCCCTCTCTAGAACGGCGTTCCTCCCTACAAGGCCTTGAATGGACTGATCCGAACTCTCGGCCCGATCCTCGAGGGCTTTCATCCGCCCTTCTAGACGCGTTCCTATGCCATCCATACGCGTACTAAGACCATCCATACGCGTGTTAAGACGTTCCATAATGGCTCGGAACATCTCGGCCGTCGAGGACTCATCGGAGCTACGGGCTCGGGAGTCCGCCATAGGTGGTGGTGGCGAGTATTGGGTACCTCGACGGGTGGGCATGCAAAGACACACGACCTAGAAGACACCGACTAATGCAAACACTCACTAGATGATGCACTTAGACCTAACCAATATCCGGTACGAGGCGGAGATAAGCGATCCAAAGATCACTCGCGAAAGTACGCTACCCTCCCGATAGGCATAACCTAATATTCGGG
This sequence comes from Amorphophallus konjac, assembly GCA_022559845.1. Lineage (NCBI taxonomy): Eukaryota > Viridiplantae > Streptophyta > Magnoliopsida > Alismatales > Araceae > Amorphophallus > Amorphophallus konjac. Next base: position 50,759,240 of record CM040118.1, read on the forward strand.
CAACGCCTTTTAATATACTGAGCTATTGGGTGAAATGCAATTTGAAAACACTTTTTTTTGTTGTTTTGAAATGATGATCCTAGACTTGACTTATACTATGCAAGACATATGCAACGACTACCTTAGACTCGACTCGCTCTGATACCAAACTGATGCGGGACGGACACGGGGACCAACTCTACGTGGTATGGACCTCGGACTCTAGATGCGGACACAACCAGCAACACATGATGGGAGAGACATTAGGCCCGACACAGAGAGCTCCTATGGGCTATACGTCGCTAACAGAACGCAAGCTCACTCGTCGTCCCAAGTGAGGGAAACGCGGATCGTGCGCGGTTGAAGAACCGGCAGAGTTCAAGGTAGTCAGACTCACTTCCAGACTCGGATCGAGTCGCGGGACGGGTCACTCTCACACTCACAGCAGTGACATGAACACACGGGCTAGTACCTATCGCTCTCGACAGCGGCAAAGACCATATACTAGCTAAGCAAATGAACGCCAAGAGGTTCGGACCATTACCTCCACGCACCCGGCGTGGCGAAGACAACCCCGGCCGAATCACGGACTCCCGGTTAACAATTATTACAGCAATACACTAAGTCGACCCACTCCACGCAGGGAGGTAAAAGGTCACATGTGGGCTCCGGGAATCACGCAACTCGGGTTGACGGGCAACATCTTGATGTCGCCCAGCGGTGCCGAACTCTGCGTTTTCTTGCTTTCCGAACGGCGACTTCTACGGGCCCGTGGGGCCCACGGATGGCGCTGTCCTCCAGATCTGCGAGGGTGGGACCCACTGTGATGGGGACCCCTGGTGGCGCGTCTCCATTGACGGCGGTCGGCCGGGAACACCGATCGGGGGTTGATCGGCCCCGATTCCCAATTCTTGAACTAACTTCCCACGGATTTTGATTGCTGTTTTCCGGCGCGCGCTCCACCGAAAACGACCGCTGCGATCAATCTCGACGTCTGATCGGGACGCATGAGCTATGGTTGGAAAGCTCTCTTCAAATGCTTCAAGCTAGACCTAGAGAGGTCTGCTGGATCTGATCGGATCAGAACTTTATTGAATTGACAAGTCCTTGTTATACAGTAACCGAAACCTCAGATCTACAGGTGAGTAGTCTGAATACTGCCCTTGACCGCAAGGAAGATGGCAGATTTAGCTTCTGAGCTCTTCACAAAACTTGTGGGATTTTGAACAAGGAGAACGGAGATATTTTTTGTGGACTGATGGGAGGTGGCTGTGATTTGTTATGATTTGTTTACTGGAGGGTGGTCGGATCTGGGAACAGGTGGACAACACTGTATCTATCTCTGAGATCGATTTTTGAAAACATGGGATGACCTCACAAAAATTAAAGAAAATTTGGAGACGGTGGGGTTGATGGATAGAACTCCCAGTAAAATTGGGAGATCTAACAAAAATCAGAAAGAGGTCCGAACACTTGAAACACAGGGCAGGTGGAAGTTGAAACAGCAAGCAGACAGATCTGGAACTTAAGGTTGTATGAAAATAAACAAATATTAAATGGGATATTTATGACCAACCAAAATTTTTGGGATGTTCTTGACACCTCTGGAACATCCCTAAAATCCCTAGGTCGATCTGAGCTCGTGACGGACACAGAGAATTTGTGGAAGCTGCTGTGGTCGGATGAAGGTAGAACTCTGACGATCTCGGCGGTGATGCGATGGCGGCTCGTGGCGGCGGCGGCGACCGGAATGATAAGGGGAGGAGTCACACCACCAGAGGGAAGCCTTCACAGCTTCAAGGGGGAGAGGGAGGAGAGAGGAGGGGGGCGCACCAGCCCTTGCTCTTGGAATTTGTTTGATTCAAATGGCATTAATTCATCAAAATGGGAAATTACAAGTATTTATGTGTTACATCTCACATCCATTGTCCACCGTTGGATCTAGGGGATGGGAATGGGTGGCCTGGATTGAGTGTGACACACACACACAAAATACAATAAATAATTAAGGGGGGGGCGGCCCTTGGACCAAGGGGAGTGGGCTTGACTTGGTAGGTGGGGGGTGGGTGGCCATCTTGGACTTTCCAAGTCACTTGTCCCCCACTTGGCCCACCCTTCTAGAAACCTCCATGTGGAAGGTTGACTGACCCCACATGGGACCCTAGGCTGAGGTGGCTCAATGGGATGGGGCCTGGGGGGCCCGTGGGGCCCACGGGGTCCAAATTGCACATAAGCCCCTCTTATAATCAAAATAGCAAACCGAATACAACGAAATAAACATAAATTACACACACATAAAGTCTAACTAAATATGATAAATGGGGAGGCTCAAGGCGGAGTCTCCAGACTGTCTCTGAGCCAGATGGACGCTGAGGTGCCTCGAGTCGTGCTCCGTGTGCGGTACCGGTGGCTCGGCGTATCACGCCGCTCAACTGCTCGGGTGTCCGCACCAAATTAGAAGATGAGGTAGAAGAAGAAGTTGTAGAAAACTTAAAACCAAAGAACTTTCATGAAGATAGTAAGAGACGAAAATGACTAGAAGGGGGAGAAATAATGGGAAGAATAGAGAGAAACACTAGTTCACAGATGAACAGGACAGCACAGTGACAAACATAAACTACCTTGAAAACCAGAAGGAATTAGAAGATGATGCAGAAGAAGAAGTTGTAGAGAACATAAAAATAAAGAACTTTTATGAAGACAGCAAGAGGAGAAGAGAGAGGGAAGAGGGCGAACGCGGTGAACTAAAAGATGTGAGAGGGAGAGAAAGAGTGAAAAAATGCCAAAAGAAGAACTCCCTTTCACCTCCTTGTCATGGGCTATTTATAGGGAAAGTTGGGTAGATGAAGGGTGAAGATTGTATCAAAAGGAGATGGATGGCTGAGATTTAAGTGGAATATGATGCATGGGGAAGAGGAAAAGTAGGTGGGCACCCCCTTTCTTGGACTTTGGGCACCCCCTTTCCCAAGGCTCATCATGTCTCTCCTTTATTTCAAACTTTGAATTCAATTTTCCCTCCAACCGAAATATGTGTTTCTTTTCCTCAATTTTAAACTTTTAAAATTTCTTTTCCCTCCAATCAAAATATATGCTTTTGACTTGGTCAAAGTAGTGGTGACAGTTTTGCCCTCGGCTTCTTTTGTAATTGCCTTCGGTGTCCTACACACACATAATTACACTTTAGTCCATAAAAATTACCATAATGTGCACATAAATCTCAAATGCTCATGATTATGCAATGGAGAATTAATGCTCATGGCCCTCAACTTTAATTTATTATTAAATAAGATAATCGAATTAATCAATTTACGTGAAAGCTCCAATTTAAATGCGGAGTTGAGGTTAACTATGAAATATACATAATTGCCTAATTATATGCACATAAAATGATGTACATGCAATGAATTATCATAACAAATGGACACTTATCACACCCCCCAAATTACTCATTGCTAGTCCCTTAGCAATGCCAATAAATTAAATTTTAGGACTAACAAGAGTTTGTAAAATTCATGCTCTCATATCCAATTCTCCCTTCATAGAATCAATCAAAGATTAGGAATCTGGAATCATTAATGCACACTAGCCTTATGTAGGAACTTAATAGTACATGATTAAGAATTCAAATCAAAGCTCAATAGCACTTGTGCATGTGTAACTACCAAATCCACAGCTTAGACAATTGTATCCCCCCTTCGCTATTCCAAACAAATGTCTTTCAACCCTCCACCTCTTAGATCAGAGCATTAAGTATATTAGCTTTATGTCTGCCTTATTGCTTTGTCCCTTTTGGATCTTTTATACCACACATGATGCTACACTACCCTTCACTGTTTAACGTGAACCTCGACTCTTGCCTTAGGAGAAGCAGGCCCAGTTTCACAGATCCAGGTTCTCTTTTTCGTTTTACGTGAATCTCAACACGTCTTAGGTGAAGTAGGCCCGGTTACTAAGACTAGGGACATTTTTCATGGTATTTTTTTCTTTTTTTTTCATAGTGCCATTGCACTTATTTGATAGATAATTTGGCAGAAAGTTTTGTATAAAGATCTCTTTTTTTAAGAAGTGCAGAATATCAGATAATATATCTAAAATAGCAGAGAGCTTGTCTTGCTTGTTTCATTAGTGTGCAATGTAAATATATATTTTTTTAAGTGCACATGAACTTAAAAGGGATTCTTATATCAGTTTTCCATGGCTATATTGACTAAATTTTCCATCATCCTTCTCCCTAGCCTTTTCTATTCCAGAATTACTTTTAATTTAAGCATGAATCATGAAACTCAAAATGGGGTTTACATCTTTCTACTTTCATGCAACGATGACATGCAAGACAACACTCCTATAAGGTTGTACTATATGCATCATGAAAATTTCTCTCCCCCCCAACTTGAATGACATTGTCCTTAATGGCATGTAGAATTGATAGCAAAAGAACAATGTATCAATAAATACTTATGAGTAGGAAAGAGACAACCGGATATGCGGGACGAAACCTCCATCAATGTCATAGACGGCGATGACTTCCTCTCCTTGGCCTGAATCTGACTACTAAAACACACTCAAACAAAAACGTCAAAACAACAAAAACTGTGGGTTGCCTCCCAGAAGCGCTAAGTTTTCCGTCTTCAGCCGGACGCATGAGAGCTCACGAAGATTTTATTCCAGACCACTTAGGACAATGGATTCTTTTTGCAACTGATCATTTTCCAAATAAGATTTCAATCTTTGACCGTTGATAGTGAAAATTTGACCATTTTTAGGATTTAAAATTTTGACGGCACCGTGGTCAAAAGCTTTGACAACTACAAACGGTCCATCCCATCTGGATTTGAGCTTTCCAGGGAACAAGCGCAGCCTAGAGTTAAAAAGCCATACTTTCTGATTTGGTTGAAAAGTTTTCCTTTGAATATGCTTATCATGGAAGACTTTCATTTTGGCTTTATAGATTTTTGAATTTTCATAGGCTTCATTTTTTAGTTCCTCCAATTCATTGAGTTGGAGAGCTCTATGGGAACCAGCTTGGGCCAAGTCCAGATTCACTTGTTTTATGGCCCAATACGCCTTATGTTCTAGCTCAACTGGTAGGTGACAGGCTTTTCCAAAAATCAGCTTATAGGGGGACATACCTATGGGAGTTTTGTAGGCAGTCCGATAGGCCCATAGACCATCATCCAATCTTTCAGACCAATCCTTCCTATCGGGCCAAACAGATTTTTGTAGGATGTTTTTGATTTCTCGATTGGATATTTCCACTTGGCCACTTGTTTGGGGGTGGTAGGGGGTGGCGATTTTGTGAGTGATCCCATATTTCTTAAGCAAAGCTCGGAATTGGGAGTGAGTGAAATGTGAACCCCCGTCACTGATGATAGTCTTGGGACATCCAAATCTAGAGAAGATGTTCTTACGAATAAATTTCACCACGACTTTGTGATCATTGGTCCGAGTGGCTATTACTTCTATCCATTTAGACACATAATCTACAGCAACAAGAAAGTATTCGTTTCCAAATGATAGTGAAAATGGTCCCATGAAATCAATCCCCCAGACATCAAAAATTTCAACAATCAAGATGGGATTGAGTGGCATCATGTCTCTCCTAGAATTGTTACCCACGGCTTGACATCTCAAACAAGTTTTAGAACATTCATAAGCATCGTTGAATAAAGTGGGCCAATAAAATCCACTTTGTAAAACTTTTGCTGCAGTTTTCTTTCCTGAGAAATGTCCCCCACAAATCGAATGATGATAGAAATTCAACACAGACTGTTGTTCCTCCTCGGGGACACATCTTCTAATGATCTGATCAGGACCCATGTGAAATAGCTCCGGGTCCTCCCAAAAATAGTGCCTTAGCTTTGAAAAGAATCGATCCTTCTCCTGTTTAGACCACCCTTCTGGGATCTGTCCTACCGCCAGGTAGTTGACTATATGAGCGAACCAAGGGGTTGTTGTATGTGAGATGGAAAGAATTTGTTCATCGGGGAATGAGTCGGACATAGGGGCACTTTCGAGAATTACAATCCTAGATAAGTGATCAGCTACAACATTCTCCAACCCCTTCTTGTCTCTGATTTCCAAATCAAACTCTTGTAGTAACAAAATCCACCGTATGAGATGGGGTTTGACTTCCTTCTTAGACATCAAAACTTTTAATGCTGAGTGATCAGAATAAACAATGACTTTCGCCCCTAACAGCTATGATCGAAACTTTTCGAGGGCAAACACAATAGCTAACAATTCCTTTTCCGTGGTGGTGTAGTTCATTTGGGCATCAGCAAGGGTGCGGCTCGCGTAGTAGATCACCACGTGTTTCTTTTCAACTCTTTGACCTAAGACAGCTCCTACAGCATAGTCTGAGGCATCACACATGATCTCAAAAGGGAGCGACCAATCAGGAGATTGGAGAATGGGAGCTTGTGTGAGAGCCACTTTCAAAGAATTGAACGCCTCTAGACAGGACTCATTAAGATGAAAGGGAGTGTCCTTGGCAAGCAATTGTGTAAGTGGTCGAGCAATGGTGGAGAAGTTTTGAATGAATCTATGGTAGAATCCTGCATGGCTAAGAAAGGAACAGATCTGTTTGACCGAAGAAGGGGGAGGAAGATTAGAAATCAAATCTACCTTGGCCTTGTCAACTTCTATTCCCCTCTCTGAAACTACATGGCCTAAAACGATCCCTTCTCTTACCATGAAGTGGCTCTTCTCCCAGCTCAACACTAGATTCGACTCAGTGCACCTTTTCAATACCCGAGTTAAGTTTCCCAAACAATCTTCAAATGAATCACCAAACACTGAAAAGTCATCCATAAAAACTTCCAAGCATTCTCCCACCATTTCAGAGAAAATGGACATCATACACCGCTGGAATGTGGCAGGAGCATTACATAGCCCAAATGGCATTCTTCTAAAAGTAAATGTGCCATAGGGGCATGTGAACGTTGTCTTCTCTTGATCTTCCGGGTAAATAGCAACATGGTTGTACCCTGAATAGCCATCTAAAAAGCAATAATACTTCTACCCTGTCAGTCTCTCCAAAATCTGATCTATGAATGGTAGTGGAAAATGATCTTTCTTTGTAACTTAATTTAAATTTCTATAATCAATGCAAATTCTCCACCCTGTTGGTAATCGTGTAGGAACTTCTTCTCCTTTCTCATTTGTTACAACTGTCAACCCTGACTTCTTGGGAACAACTTGAGTTGGGCTGACCCACTTGCTATCAGAAATGGGATATATGATCCCGGCATCCAACCATTTGACCACTTCTTTCTTCACCACCTCTTTCATACTTGGATTCAGCTGACGCTGCATCTCTCTGCTCGGCTTGGCATTGTCCTCCAAGTAAATGTAATGCATACACACATCCGGACTGATACCCTTCAAATCGGCCACAGACCAACCTATCGCCCTCTTGTGCTCCTGAAGGATATCTAGGAGTTGGGATTCCTGAGAAGCAGTGAGGTTGGAAGCAATGATTACGGGCAGAGTTTGGTTAGGACCTAGATAAGCATACTTCAAAGGATCAGGCAGAGCCTTTAATTCTACACTGGGTGACTGATCCAAAGATGGAAGAATAGGTTCAACTTGAAGTGGAGGGAGTGGCTCTACTCTAGAGTGGGATGCACTAGAAAGTGGAGAATCCTGGAGCATGCTACCCTCTTCTAGACATTCCTCATTGACTTCCAGACTTTCTTCAATTAGTTCTTCAAAAACATCAATGACATTACATTCCTCCTCATGGTCTGGATATTGAGATGCTTTGAACACATTCAGAGAAACCTTCTCTCCTCCGAAAGAAATATCCATCATCCCCGTGGCGCAATTTATATTGGCTTTGGCCGTAGAAAGAAAAGGATGTCCCAAAATGATAGATGTGTGCTTTAATTCCTGGGACGAGGCCATATCCAGAATAAGAAAGTCCACTGGGAAATAACATTCATGCACCTTCACAATCACATCTTCCAATAGTCCCCTTGGAGTCTTTACAGATCGATCCACCAGTTGAAGGATTATAGATGTGGGTTTCAACTCCCCTAGATCAAACTGCTCATATATAAAGGTGGGTAACAAGTTCACGCTGGCTCCAAGGTCCAGCAATGCTCTATCAAATGTAATTTCACCTATATCACAAGAGATCAGTGGAGCTCCGGGGTCCTTCAACTTTTTAGGCAAATGATTCATAACAACTGCACTGACATCTTTGGACAAGCGGACCTTTTGTGTTATCGCCTTTGGTTCCTTTTTTGGTGTACATAGCTCTTTCAAAAATTTTGCATACGCCGGCACATGTTTGATTGCATCCAATAGTGGAATATTTATGTTTACCTGTTTAAACAATTCCACTAGTTCTTCTTGTTGGACCGGCTTTCTCTTTTGAGCTTTAGGCTTCGATGCATCAGGGAATGGGACCTTAGGCACATATTCTTGGGGTCCTTCATCGACTTTCGCCTTTCCTTTATCCAACTTCTTCTCTCTAGCCTCCGACTTCTTTTTCTCTTGCACAATCACCGGTTCCTCATCCTCACTCTCACTTTCTATGTGGGCATCTTGACCCAAACTACTGCCAACTTCCTTAATCCTATAAGGATTGTCTAAAACCTTCCCGCTCCTAAGAGAAGAGATTGCCTTTACATTCTCAAATTGGGGACCTACAGGAGGGGGCAGCTGAGGTTGATTGGGCTGATTGGGTTGAGGAAGAAAGGGAGCTCTTGGAGGGAACCCTGGAGGTTGTTGATTGCGGGGGTTGGCCGCCGGTTGACTAGGGAGCTGGCCTACCTCTCTTCTCATGTTATTAGCAGCAAGTTGCCCTATCTGGTTTTCCAACTTAGAAATGGATTATGCTTGGGTAAGGATGAGTTGTTGGAGTTGTTCAAACTTATCATCAAAATTGGGCTGCGGAGGTTGAGGATGAGGAGGTTGGAAAGGAACTTGAGCTTGAAAACGGTTTGGAGGATACAGATGATACTGGCCCTGAAAATGCTGAGTGGGAGGTTGAGGACACGGGGCCTGAGAATGCTGAAAAGAAGGTTGAGAATATTGTTGGAAAGGTGCATTGGATTGAGAGAAATTATGATGAGACTGGGCTTTTTGAAAAGGAGATTGGTAATGTTGGTGGGCTTGAGCTTGAAAGGGTTGTTTTTGAAAAGAGGGATTAGATTGGGTAGATGAACCTTGCTGAGATTTCCAAGAAACATTCGGGTGGTTCCTCCAGCCTGGATTATAAGTGTTGGAATGAGGATCATAAGGAGGCTTAGAGACACCCTGAGCTGCAAAGATTTGTTCTTGGATGAATGGGGGAAGTTGGGCTACTGTGGGGCAATCAGTTACCCATGATCAGGGCTAGAACAAAGAGCACACATCTCTTCATGACTGGGAGCGGAGAATGGTTGAGGTCGAGGGGCTAAAGAAGAAGAAGGTTCATGCCTAGATAACAACTAATCTAGCTTCTGAGTTACAAGATCAACCTTCTCTATCTTCTGTGCCAACAAATCCATTTTGTTCAATTTCCGAGCCAAGACATTAATGTCCATCTTATTCTCAAACTCCCCTTGATTCTTGACTTCGTAAAGCCCGACCCTCTTGTTTGGTCCGATCATTCGTTCATATGATGAAAGTGAGGTGTGACTGATGGAGTTTTCACTCAACATTTCAAATAGATCATACACTTCATCCTTACTCTTACTCATGAATTCTCCCCCACATGATGCATCCACCATCTGTCTATAATTCTCCGTTAGCCCCTCATAAAATGCTTGAACAATTTGCCATCTTGACAGGCCGTGATGAGGACATTTTCTTAATATATCTTTCAACCTATCCCAAGCCTCATGTATATGTTCTCCAGTATTTTGGGTAAATCCAGTTATGGCTCTTCTCATTGTGTTGGTTCGCCCTATGGGATAGAACTTCTTCAAAAATTCTTTTTACGTTTCTACCCATGTATCAATGATCCTACCCACGGATCCTAACCAATATTTGGCCTTATCCTTGAGAGAGAATGGGAAAAGAGTTAGCCTAAGAGCATCATCAGAGAAATTCTAAATTTTAACAGTTGAGCAGATCTGAAGGAACTCATCAAGATGTTTGTAAGGGTCTTCATTAGGATTTCCATAGAAAGATGGTAACATTTAGATGGTACTAGACTTGATTTCATAATGAACCGCCTGGTTCTGAGGTGCTTGGACATAGAAGGACGGTTGGTATTGATTGGGCAAGAAATAGTCCTTCATTTGCTTTGGAGGCTCGTGATTTTCGGCCATTAGATTTTGGTGGTGAGGTCCTTGATTTTCGGCCATGAGATCTTGTTGGAGATCGTTCCCTGGATACAAGACTCTCTCAATTTCTTGAATGGGTCCTAGTAGGTTTGGATGTTGAGATCTTCTACCTTGCATGAACTAGGACGAAGAGAGAGATGAAAGAGATTTTTTTTATGATGATTTTTGTTTGTTTTGTTTTGTTTTATTTTTGTTTTCTTTTTTTTTAATTTTGATACAAACTAGGACGATAAGATTTTTTTAATTTTTATTTTTATTTTTAATTTTATTTTTTATGCAAACACAAACAAGTTATCACATAAATTACTTAATGCCCTAGATGTGACCTAGACCTACAAATTGGGTTTCACAAAATGGCTAAAGTGAAACTTAAGTTCACCCTCAATATTTTCACCGGTCAGGTAAGGGGTGGGATAGTGGGAGGTTCCCCCTACTTTCGTAGGGACCTAATTATGCCAAACCACTAGCCCGCTTAAGGCGTTTGCCATCCGACCGTCTTGCCTTAGGCACCGGTTTTCATAAGAGGGTAAGCCCAAATAACACAAGAATCACAGTGTGAACCTAGGGCCAATGTCTATTGGATTTTATTTAAGGTCTAGGTGATGCAAAGACGCATGGGAATTGTGGTTTGTAGGCTAAGAAAGGGTGATGAAATCTCCACCTTATCTTGCTTATGGGTATTGCCCTTAGAATATTTTAGAAATGATATGCAACAAACCAAGTTCAAAAAAGGGGTTCTATGCAAGCATGGAAATGCATGAGCATGCTTTTGAAAAAATTAGAGTACTCACCTTGCCTCCCGCAATCTTCAATAATGTAATTAACAATAATTAAACAACAAGAAAAAATAAATTCTATCCTAAATGATGCATGACCTAAAACATGGAAGTGTGGGTTCTACTCTTGCAATGAACATTTTTATTGAAGTTCAAGTGATGATTTTTTTATTTTTATTTAATGAACCTATCTAACCACAAGATATGAAATGTAGAGAAATGAAATTAAAATGAAAGAGGAAAAGTTTGGATACTTACTTGAAAAGCGTTCCCTCGTTCCCTTTTTTTTTGAAATGAATGACTAAATTACAAAGATGAAAAAAAGAAAGGCAAACTTACCTCTGATTTTTTTTTTGAGTTTTCAAGTTGCTTTTTCTCCCTTTTTTTTTCTGCAAAAAAGAAAAGAGAACTTTATTAGTACACTATAAACACAAGGAAAACAAAGTTCTTAAGTCAAAAATCATCATTCTTCCCCGGCAGCGGCGCAAAAAATTGATAACGTGAAAGTTCGTCGTTTAAAACACGCGTATAACAATCTTAAAACCGAACTCACACAAAATGATCAAAAGAGAACGTAGTACTATGGCAAGTACGGGTCGAATCCACAGGGAAGAAGAGATTTTTTTTGAGTTAAAAACCTTGTAACCTTTCAGAAAAACACTTGTGATTTTGCTTTGATTAAGGAAAATAATGAAATTATGAACGACCCAAACACTTAATTAAAAACATTAATTATGACTATGAGCCTATGCTTTAGAAAATAATTACATAAAGTGGAGAAGAAGAGGTAGAAGAAGGAGGAAGAGAGGGAAGATAAACAAGATCTAGATACAATGAACACTTCTTTCATTAACATAAAGTAGCAAGTACATGAAATGCAAGACAAGCTTACACTAAAGATGTGACGAGATTACAATGAAGTAAAATGAAACTAAAGTAATATCAAAAAGAGGAGCCTAAGGTGTGAAGATGGTAGTAGCAATGGTGATGACGCCGTCGTCTCCTCCTCGTCGAGCCTTGGAGAGGATCGCTCCGCCTTGAAAGAGATCGCTGTGGAAAGAGGTGGATGAAGAAGCCGTCGCCGTCCACGTCACGAGCCTTGGAACGTCACCCGCCTTGATGTGCACGCCGCTATGAAAGGGGAGTTGTGGAGGATAAACTTTGGAGAGAAATATAGAGAGAAATGTGGAAGGGTTTGTGTGGAGATGAAGAAAGAAGAAGATGAGAGAGTAAAACAGTGAGAAAATAAATATAACTCATAAACGAAGAAGAATTGGAGGAAGTGATAGAAGACGAAAATCTAGATCTACATAAGAGGAAAAACTTTGATGAAGAACTCAGAGAGAAATAAAGAGGGGAAAGGTTTCAAAACTGAGGAATAACAGAAGTTAGAACCTCGGATGAACAGTGAAATCACAGGACAGTAAGTTGAAAAACGAGAAATACCTTTCAAACCAGAAAGAATTAGAAGATGAAGTAGAAGAAGAAGTTGTAGAAAACTTAAAACCAAAGAACTTTCATGAAGATAGGAAGAGATGAAAATGACTAGAAGGGGGAGAAATAAGGGGAAGAACAGAGAGAAACACTAGTTCACAGATGAACAAGACAGCACAGTGAAAACATAATTAAACTACCTTGAAAACCAGAAGGAATTAGAAGATGATGCAGAAGAAGAAGTTGTATAGAACGTAAAAACAAAGAACTTTTATGAAGACAGTAAGAGGAGAAGAGAGAGGGAAGAGGGCAAACTCGGCGAACTAAAAGATGTGAGAGGGAGAGAAAGAGTGAAAAATTGCCAAAAGAAAACTCCCTTTCTCCTCCTTGTCATGGGCTATTTATAGGGAAAGTTGGGTAGATGAAGGGTGGAGATTGTATCAAAAGGAGATGGATGGCTGAGATTTAAGTGGAATATGATGCATGGGGAAGAGGAAAAGTAGGTGGGCACCCCCTTTCTTGGACTTTGGGCACCCCATTTCCCAAGGCTCATCATGTCTCTCCTTTATTTCAAACTTTGAATTCAATTTTCCCTCCAACCGAAATATGTGTTTCTTTTCCTCAATTTCAAACTTTTAAAATTTCTTTTCCCTCCAATCAAAATATGTACTTTTGACTTGGTCAAAGTAGTGGTGACAGTTTTGCCCTCGGCTTCTTTTGTAATTGCCTTCGGTGTCCTACACACATAATTACACTTTAGTCCATAAAAATTACCACAATGTGCACATAAATCTCAAATGCTCATGATTATGCAATGGAGAATTAATGCTCATGGCCCTCAACTTTAATTTATTATTAAATAAGATAATCGAATTAATCAATTTACGTGAAAGCTCCAATTTAAATGCGGAGTTGAGGTTAACTATGAAATATGCATATTTGCCTAATTATATGCACATAAAATGGTGTACATGCAATGAATTATCATAACAAATGTACACTTATCAGCCGTCCCTCTCGCCTTCGGGAGCTTCCCTCCTTCAGTTGGCTTCCCCAACTTTTTGGGAGTGGCCTTCGCGAACCTACTGGACGTCGAGGCGTCTGACGGGATCGAAAGCAACGCCTCCATTTAGGGGGCCACCAAAGCTGCTGCTGGCCGACCAATGGCCGACTCCCCCAAGACTGTCCCCTTGAAGACGCTGGGCTGCAATGTGCACCATGTGCACCAGAACGCCGGCCCGTCACGCCCAGGCTCGGCTTCCCACCAGAGAAGGCTCCAGAGGAGCCATGCCACTCTGTCACCCCGAGGCCGGGTCTCCAGCACCGGCAAGTCTGCTGTCGTCGGAACTTTTCGGGTGCATCTTTCCGGGAAACGCTCCGAGGTGATCCCGGATCGCATCATACCTACTGTACCAGTGCGCAACTCTTTCCAGCCACTGGGGAAGATGAAGGGCGGTATGACGCCCGCATCTCCAGCCACCGTTCCACAGCACCAACCGGCCCCTAGGCCGACCAAGGGCAAACGGGCATAGGTTCCCCAAGCAGCCCGGGTCACTTCACCAACCCGAGCAGGGCTCGGCACCTTCCGCCCGGCAAGGGCTCAACAGACAGACCGGGTCAAGACATCGGCCCCCGTTTACCAACCGACATTGGTCACACTGGCCCCACCGGAGAACACCCGTCGTCGACACCACCGACGTCACTATCAGGCTGCCCGTGCGGAGCCTGTAGCCCACACGCTCGTTGCTATCAACATGGCAGTATCACCCGCCTCTCCTCCTGATCAAGACTGGGAAGGAATGGAGCAGGCCATGAGAAATTACTTGTGGGTTCCGGGGAGCACTCCCCTGGGTCACCAGAGACTGCTGGGGGCAGTGGCCTCAGCATTTGAAGAAGAAGAAGCCCGACCCGCGCCTAGTGCCGAGTCGAGAAACTGCTCCGAGGAGCGCTATCAGCCCCCGCTGAGGGAATTGGTGAGGCCGCGGGGGTCGGTCTTTGACAAGTTGGTCTTCCCAGGTAGGCCGGAGAGAAGAACGACAAGAAGAGGCAGAGACCTAAGGGTCTATACTTGCAACATGGCAGGGGTGTTTGGCCGGTACGGGGCCTTACCGACCAAGCCTGAGGAAATGGCCAGACTTGCAGCAAGGCCAGGGCCTCTCACTAGAAGAGGGAAAGCAGCAATCGAGAAGACGCAAGCTCACACTGAAGCAGCTGACTATGGGGAGTCTTCGATGGCCCTGGCTGCCAATGTCATCACTGAAGGCACCACGGGAGGTCCATCCATGTCGTCCGAGGAGACGCCAGCTGAAGAGAGAGGGGGCACCCCCAGCCTCTCCATGAGTGACCCAGCTGTACTACTTATGATACAACAATATCAATGGGAGATTGAGTTGCTAAGGAAGTAGTTAACCGACAGGACTGCTCAGTCCTCGACATCCGGGCAGACCGAAGCATTGCCAGAAACCCCTGGAGGCAACGGTCAGGCCTCAGAAGCTTCTCCACAGGCGACGGTGTCTCCACCGGTCCCCAGCTACACCGGGGGAATACCCCTGCACTAGCCACAGCATACGACTCCGGCCCTGTCACAGAGCCTGCCGTTCCAAGGATCCACCATTGCACCTCAGGTGACAGTGTTAACAATGTCACTGGTGCAACCAGCTCATTTCTAACTGAACCCGGTGGACTCGGCGACGGTGAACAGACTGATGTTGGAGCAGATGATAGACATGAAGCTGGAAGAAAGGAGCGATAGTGATCGCACGCCCTTCAATGTGTATCGGGTACCTTATCCGGCACACTATGCTGCGAGGAGGCTCCCGACCGGCATCACCAAGCCGCCGAAATTTGAGAAGTTTAATGGGCAAGGGTCTCCTAGGGAGCACATTGCCTACTATGTGAATGTTATGGGGGATTTAGCTGTAGATGAGGCCTACCTCCTCAAATTGTTCGGCTCGACACTTATCAGGCTTGCGTTTGAGTGGTATTCAAGCTTGCCCGTCGGGTCTATTGCAGACTGGCCCGACATGCAGAAGAAAATCAAAGAAAGGTTCTATATAGCTGAGCGGGAGGTAACCGTGGTAGAACTCTACGCCACGAGACAAAGAAATGATGAGTCGGCTCTCGACTACATAAAGAGGTGAGAAATCTCAGTATGATATGTAGACGTCCCCCGCATCAGGAGGATGCAGTGCAAATTTGTAAACAGAACCTGAAGAAGGAAATCCTTGAGAGGATGATCGGCGCTGAGGTGCGGTCATTTGACCGTCTAAACAACATAGTAGCAGAGATCGAGGCGTTCCTTGCTCGATACTCCTCTACCCCAGTCACCTCAAGCCAGAGGGCCAGGCAGGCCGAAAAGAGACCGATACCGCCAGAAGTCCACACATTGGACTTCGAAGCTTTTGAGAAACAGATAGAGAAAGCCAAGGAGACGGCCAATCCTCCTCCAGCCAGGTCTACTGAACGGCGGGAAGGTCCTTCCTTGCGGGAGAAGATGAGAAATAAGTTATATTCTTTTCCTCGAGAAAAGTCCCGGATCTTGTTTGAATGGGCCACCAGATACAACAAAATCACGCTGCCAGAACCAAAGAGGCCCGGGGACATAAAGAAGAAGGACGATCCTCGTTTCTGCCCGTACCATCAGATGCTGGGGCACACTATCGAGGAATGTTACATCTTCAAGGATGTCATTGAATCTTTGATCAGGAAGGGAGAACTGGATATGGGGGAGCACAAGATAGACCCTTCGCAGCCGCACGAGATGCCGAGCCTTGGTACTAGTGTCAACATGGTGTCTCTATACCAGCAGCTACCTGAAGAATGGGAGGAGGCCAACACAAAGGCCACTTATGAAGCCTTCATCATGGCACCGACTCAAGATCAAGGAGGCTGGCAGACCGTGCTGATGAGGAATAGAAGAAGAAGGCAGGCTCCCCGGCCCACACCGGAGGTTCACATAAGGGGTGTCACTTCCCGGCCAGCACCGCCACCAGTGACGCATGTTTGGCATGACACAGCCCCCCGGCTGGTCATAAGGCGCCCCACTTACAACAAGAAAAAGCACGTCCCGATGCGGGTGCACAAAGAAACCAGTCCTGCAGTGGAAAGACTTTAGGCCATTATTGATGGGCTCGAAGATTATGAACAGCCCGAAATCCAGCCTGTGGAACTGATTGAGTATGTCCCTTGGAAGGAGATCGAGTCACTTGAATTAGCTCTGGGGGCAGAAGCCGAGGCAGAGGGAGAGCCTCTCTTATGGGGTGAACCTCCCCAAGGCCGGTTACCAGCCACTGAAGAAAAGAAGGAGAAGAAGAAGAGAAGGTCCAGAAATAAGAAGGAGAGCGGGGTTGCCCTCTCCTACAACACCCTCTCAGCATTATTTGGCACCGCCCTCTCCCTGGGAGAAGAAGAGCAAGAGTCGCCCGTCGAACAATCAGAAGTGAATCAGGCAGAAGCATCCACCTCCCAGCATGCCACTAGGTCGGGAAGGAAGTGGGGACGCCCTCCTCAGGCCGACCATAACATCCTGCTGTGGACACACTAAAATTCGCTTGTTCAGGTGGTTCATCTATTAAGTGTGTAGGCGTGCCAGTCACCGAAGTGACAATTTATTCGGGCCCCGAAGAGCCCATGGTGCGCTCGATCTGACTTCGTCAGACGATTGTGTAGTTCGTGTCGGGACCAAAACCCATCGCGCCATAAAGGTCACGGCGTCATTTACATCCCCCATACGAGGGAACACCCTTGATTAATCACCGAGATTCAGGGCCTCATTGCCAAGAAATTAATTGCACAAAAGGTCTATTAGGAAGTATCAAAACCCCCGTGTGAGGGTAAGAAGAAAACATTCGCGATCATGTCGGTCGTGTACTGACCATTTAATGTTCAGACGAATGTCCGGCTCGAGAAAATCACGGTTGTCGCGGGAAAACCGGAACGCATGTATGCCGAGGTACGGCAAATTTATTGTTCGGAAGAGCGGAAAACGTTCAGCTGAGCCTCGGTTGCAGCGGTCAAAAACCAGTAAATCTGTTGGCCCGGTGCAAGAGCAAGCTGCGACCATACTATGGTGGGCCCCCCGCGGTCGAAACAAGACTTGCATGAGCGTCATTAATATTTCTGGTGCCAAAGGGCAACGAGGTAATATCCCTTCAATCGGCTGAAAGGCCCTGTGTCTAGGGAAGCGGACGTTCGAAACGTGTCGGTCATTCGGGAGACCATTTAATATTCAGATGGGTGTCCGGCTTGAGAGTATCAAAATCATCGCAGGAGGACCTGGAACATATGTATGCTGTGATACGGAAAATACATTATTTCGAGACACTGAAAATATTCGGTTAAATCTCGATTAGTGTAGCAGGAAACTAGCGAATTTATTGGCCCGGTGCGAGATCGAGTCGGGACCATACCGGGGGCGCCTCCCGCGGTCCAAACGGGGCTTGCGTGGGCATCATTAATGTTCCCGGTGCCGAAGGGCAACAGGGAAGAGTCCTGGGACTAGATTCCAAAACAAAAACATGTTCGAAGGAAGCGAGCTATAGGCCGAGGGCGTGGGTCAGACAATGACCATAATCGGGACAGACCCGAGGTCCAAGCACAGCCCACAAAGGCCTTATTGATATTCCCGTATATAGGGTCCAGGGATGACAGGAGCCATCTCGTTCTATTCAGATTTCTGTCAGTCACTTGTGGACCACTTGATATTCAGAAAAGGGTCCATATTGAAGGTGCGACGTGGATAGGAACAACCCCGTACAAGTGTATGCCGAGTTTACGGCAATTTCAATAAAAGGGCGGGAACGAATCCCGATAGGGTGAATCCAATTTGACGAGCTATCGGCCCAGAGCAATGCTGGGTCATGACCACGTCGGGGTAGGAGCCGTCTGCCATGTTGGTTGCTCACGGGTCTTTTCATGTTCAGACACAGGTCCATGATAGAAACGCGACGAAAACCGAGGCGAACCCGTTCAAATGTTTGCCGAACGTGCGGCAATTTTAGTAGTGGCTCGGAGGGGATCCGACCTGAGGAACGAGTCCGGTCTGATTGGAATGTCGGCCCAAGACTAGGTCGGGGTCTGGCCATGTCGGGATAATTCTCAAGACTCAAGCCCAACCTGGAAGGGCGGCATTGTTGTTCCTTCAGCATCGGGTCACGGGAGAGACGGGGCTGCAACATAGATTTTACCATTTTCTTTATCTGGGCTTTAAATTATGTGCATATATATTTTATTGCTTATTTCCCTTTTATGTATTTATTCTAGATGATTTCTCCATTTTGTTTATTATTATTACTATTATATTTTCACTTTCCTTTTTTACTATTATTATTATTATTTCACATTTTTTGTTTATTTCTCATATATATATATTCAGGTTTATTTATTTATCATAATTTTTATTAATTTATTATCATTATTATCATTATCATTATCATGACATATTTATATATGTTTATATATATTTATTTTGGAAGGAAAAGTGGGCCGTTGGGGGCAAAAAGGGGTGTACCGGCGAAGGCAGGGAGAGCGTGCCGGAGAGGGTCTGGGAGAGTGTGCCGGTGAAGGGGCAGGCTGGCGTGCCGCTGAAGGGCTGAAGTCTGCACATTGGCCGGTCGCTGCGACATAAAGTCCGTACATTCATCAGCCCAAAGTCTATACGTTGTCTATTCAACCAGCACACATAGTCTATACGTTCTTCAGCTCAAAGTCTGTACATCGACTGCATTCATCAGCTCAAAGTCTATACATTGGCTACATTCATCAGCTCGAAGTCTATGCGTTGGCTAGCTCAAAGTCTGTACATTGGCCGGGTTCATCAGCTCAAAGTCTACACATTGGCCAGCCCAAAGTTTGTACGTTGGCCAGCTCAAAGTCTATACATTGCAACTCAAAGTCTATACACTAGAGCTCAAAGTTTATACATTGGCCAGCCCAAAGTCTGTACGTTGGCCAGCTCAAAGTCTGTACATTGCAGTTCAAAGTCTGTCATTCGGGAGACCTGTTTAATATTCAGACGGGTGTCCGGCTTGAGAGTATCATAATCATCGCAGGAGGACCTGGAACATATATATGCTGTGATACGGCAAATACATTATTCCGAGACACTGAAAACATTTGGTTAAATCTCGATTAGTGTAGCAGGAAACTAGCGAATTTATTGGTCCGGTGCGAGATCGAGTCGGGACCATACCGGGGGCGCCTCCCGCGGTCCAAACGGGGCTTGCGTGGGCATCATTAATGTTCCCGGTGACGGAGGGCAGCGGGGAAGAGTCCCGGGACAAGATTCCAAAACCAAAAAATGTTCGAAGGAAGCGAGCTATAGGCCGAGGGTGTGGGTCAGACTATGACCATAATCGGGACGGACATGAGGTCCAAGCACAGCCCACAAAGGCCTTATTGATATTCCCGTATATAGGGTCCAGGGATGACAGGAGCCATCTCGTTCTATTCAGATTTCTGTCAGTCACTTGCGGACCACTTGATATTCGGACAAGTGTCCATATTGAAGGTGCGACGTAGATAAGAACAACCCCGTACAAGTGTATGCCGAGTTTACGGTAATTTCAATAAAAGGGCGGGAACGAATCCCGATAGGGTGAATCCGATTTGATGAGCTATCAGCCCAGAGCAATGCTGGGTCATGACCACGTCGGGGTAGGAGCCGTCGGCCATGTTGGTTGCTCACAGGTCTTTTCATGTTCAGACACAGGTCCATGATAGAAACGCGGTGAAAACCGAGGCGAACCCGTTCAAATGTTTGCCGAACGTGCGGTAATTTTAGTAGTGGCTCGGAGGGGATCCAGCCTGAGGAACGAGTCTGGTCTGATTGGAATGTCGGCCCAAGACTAGGTCGGGGCCTGACCATGTCGGGATAATTCTCAAGACTCAGGCCTAACCTGGAAGGGCGGCATTGTTGTTCCTTCAGCATCGGGTCACGGGAGAGACGGGGCTGCAACATTAATTTTACCATTTTCTTTATCTGGGCTTTAAATTATGTGCATATATTTTTTATTGCTTATTTCCCTTTTATGTATTTATTCTGGATGATTTCTCCATTTTGTTTATTATTATTACCATTATATTTTCACTTTCCTTTTTTACTATTATTATTATTATTTCACATTTTTTGTTTATTTCTCATATATATATATTCATGTTTATTTATTTATCATAATTTTTATTAATTTATTATCATTATTATCATTATCATTATCATGACATATTTATATATGTTTATATATATTTATTTTGGAAGGAAAAGTGGGCCGTTGGGGGCAAAAAGGGGTGTACCGGCGAAGGTAGGGAGAGCGTGCCGGAGAGGGGCTGGGAGAGAGTGCCGGTGAAGGGGCAGGCTGGCGTGCCGCTGAAGGGCTGAAGTGTGCACATTGGCCGGTCGCTGCGACATAAAGTCCATACATTCATCAGCCCAAAGTCTATACGGTGTCTATTCAACCAGTACACAAAGTCTATACGTTCTTCAGCTCAAAGTCTGTACATCGGCTGCATTCATCAGCTCGAAGTCTATACATTGGCTACATTCATCAGCTCAAAGTCTATGCGTTGGCCAGCTCAAAGTCTGTACATTGGCCGGGTTCATCAGCTCAAAGTCTACACATTGGCCAGCCCAAAGTCTGTACGTTGGCCAGCTCAAAGTCTATACATTGCAGCTCAAAGTCTATACATTGGAGCTCAAAGTGTATACATTGGCCAGCCCAAAGTCTGTACGTTGGCCAGCTCAAAGTCTGTACATTGCAGTTCAAAGTCTGTACATTGCAGCTCAAAGTCCATACATTGACCAACTCAAAGTCTCTACACTGCAGCTCAAAGTCCATACATTGGCCAGCCTAAAGTCTGTACGTTGGCCAGCTCAAAGTCTATACATTGCAGTTCAAAGTCAGTACATTGGCCAGCCCAAAGTCTGTACGTTGGCCAGCTCAAAGTCTATACATTGTTCAGCTCAAAGTCTATATGTTGGCCAACTCAAAGTCTGTACGTTGGCCAGCCCAAAGTCTGTACATTGGCCAGGCCAAAGTCTGTACGTTGGCCAACTCAAAGTCTATACATTGTTCAGCTCAAAGTCTATACATTGTCCCTTGGCTGAAGTTCAAAGTCTGTACATTGGCCGGCCCAAAGTCTGTACGTTGGCCAACTCAAAGTCTATACATTGTTCATTGGCTGCAGTTCAAAGCCTATACATTGCAGCTCAAAGTCTATACATTGTCCCATGGCTGCAGTTCAAAGTCGGCACATTGACCAGCCCAAAGTCTGTACGTTGGCCAACTCAAAGTCTATACATTGTTCAGCTCAAAGTCTATACATTGTCTCTTGGCTGCAGTTCAAAGTCTGTACATTGGCCGACCCAAAGAATGTACATTGGCCAACTCAAAGTCTATACATTGTTCATTGGCTGCAGCTCAAAGTCTATACATTGTAGCTCAAAGTCTATACATTGTCCCTTGGCTGCAGTTCAAAGTCTGTACATTGGCCAGCCCAAAGTCTGTACGTTGGCCAACTCAAAGTCTATACATTGTTCAGCTCAAAGTCTATACATTGTCCCTTGGCTGCAGTTCAAAGTCTGTACATTGGCCAATCCAAAGTCTGTACGTTGGCCAACTCAAAGTCTATACGTTGTTCATTGGCTGCAGCTCAAAGTCTATACATTGTCCCTTGGCTGCAGTTCAAAGTCTGTACATTGGCCAACCAAAGTCTGTACGTTGGCCAACTCAAAGTCTATACATTGTTCCTTAAAGTCTGTACGTTGGGTTCCACTTCGGAGAGGGGGCTCTTGGTGGTTGATTTCTCTTCACTGTCATGACTCCGGAGACGGCTTCACGACAGTGTGCATATTTGGGGAGTCCGGATGACCAGTCCCTCCGGGGCTTCTTCACTCGGTGCCGTTGTTAATGCTGGACTGAGCTGGATATCTGTGCGTGCAATTTTTGGTGTCCACAAATGCCCCCCACCCACGGGTAGCGCAGGCGAAGGATGAGCCGGCCGGTGCCCGCGGGTGTACTGGTCTCTTTTCTCTTCATCGGCACCGACGGGGTGTCGGGAGCTGACGTAGCATGCTTGTCTCTTCTCCTCTTCATCAGTGCCGACAGGGCGTCGGGAGCCGCCGTAGCGTGTTGGTCTCTTCTTCTCTTTTGCATCAGTGCCGACAGGGCGTCGGGAGCTGCCGTAGCATGTTGGTCTCTTCTTCTCTTTTTCATCCGTGCCGACAGGGCGTCAGTGGCTGACATGGTATGCTATTCTCTTTGTCTCTTCGTCAGTGCCGACGGGGTGTCGGGAGCTGTCATGGTATGTTGATCTCTTTGTCTCTTCGCCAGTGCCGATGGGGTGTCATGATCTGTCATGGTTTGTTGATCTCTTTGTCTCTTCGCCAGTGCCAACAAGGTGCCGGGAGCTGACCTGGTTTGTTGGTCTCTTTGTCTCTTCGTCAGTGCCGACAGGGTGTCGGGAGCTGACCTGGTTTGTTGGTCTCTTTGTCTCTTCGTTAGTGCCGACGGGGTGTCGGGAGTTGACCTGGTTTGTTTCTCTTTGTCTCTTCGCCAGTGCCGACAGGGTGTCGGGAGCTGACCTGGTTTGTTGGTCTCTTTGTCAGTGCCGACAGGGTGTCGGGAACTGACCTGGTTTGTTGATCTCTTTGTCTCTTCGCCAGTGCCGACAAGGTGCCGGGAGCTGACCTGGTTTGTTGGTCTCTTTGTCTCTTCGTCAGTGCCGACAGGGTGTCGGGAGCTGACCTGGTTTATTGGTCTCTTTGTCTCCTCGTCAGTGCCGACAGGGTGCCGGGAGCTGACCTGGTTTGTTGGTCTCTTTGTCTCTTCATCAGTACCGACGGGGTGTCGGGAGCTGACCTGGTTTGTTGATCTCTTTGTCTCTTCGCCAGTGCCGACAGGGTGTCGGGAGCTGACCTGGTTTGTTGGTCTCTTTGTCTCTTCGCTAGTGCCGATAGGGTGTCGGGAGCTGACCTGGTTTATTGGTCTCTTTGTCTCTTCGTCAGTGCCGACAGGGTGTCGGGAGCTGACCTGGTTTGTTGATCTCTTTGTCTCTTCGCCGGTGCCGACAAGGTGCCGGGAGCTGACCTAGTTTGTTGGTCTCTTTGTCTCTTCGTCAGTGCCGACAGGGTGTTGGGAGCTGACCTGGTTTGTTGGTCTCTTTGTCTCCTCGTCAGTACCGACAGGGTGCCGTGAGCTAACCTGGTTTGTTGGTCTCGTTGTCTCTTTGTCAGTGCCGACGGGGTGTCGGGAGCTGACCTGGTTTGTTGATCTCTTTGTCTCTTCGCCAGTGCCGACAGGGTGTCGGGAGCTGACCTAGTTTGTTGATCTCTTTGTCTCTTCGCCAGTGCCGACAGGGTGTCGGGAGCTGACCTGGTTTGTTGGTCTCTTTGTCTCTTCGTCAGTGCCGACAGGGTGTCGGGAGCTGACATGGTTTGTTGATCTCTTTGTCTCTTCGCCGGTGCCGACAAGGTGCCGGGAGCTGACCTGGTTTGTTGGTCTCTTTGTCTCTTCGTTAGTGCCGATAGGGTGTCGGGTGCTGACCTGATTTGTTGGTCTCTTTGTCTCTTCGCCAGTGCCGACAGGGTGTCGGGAGCTGACCTGGTTTGCTGATCTCTTTGTCTCTTCGTCAGTGCCGACGGGGTGTCGGGAGCTGACATGGTTTGTTGATCTCTTTGTCTCTTCGCCAGTGCCGATAGGGTGTCGGGAGCTGACCTGGTTTGTTGGTCTCTTTGTCTCTTCGTCAGTGCCGACAGGGTGTCGGGAGCTGACCTGGTTTGTTGGTCTCTTTGTCTCTTCGTCAGTGCTGACAGGGTGCCGGGGGCTGACGTAGTTTATTTGTCTCTTTGTCTCTTTTCTTTTCTCCTTTTTTTTGAACCACATTACCGGTACAAGCGCCCTTTCGGGTTTTCACCGGCACCGGCCCCCTCTTGCTTTTGCCCACGCGCCCTCTCGGGTTTTCACGCGGCGGGGTACCCGATTTTGCCTGCAGCGCCCCTTCGGGTTTTCGCCACAGCTGGGTTGTTGCCATTTTTGCCCTTATCCCCTTGCAGGGGCAAGTCTGGCGGGGCAGCTCTATTTTTAACCCCACTTTCTTTTCTTTTCTTTTTTTTGACGAGCGAGTGACACGCAAGTGTCGGCTAGGGCACGAAGCCTTGCGCCGGAAGGTAAGGCTCATTCGTTGGCAAGAAGAAAATGCCAGCGCAATGGGAGAATTCGTGCCGATTCGGACGTAGGGTCCGTAATGGCAATATTGTATGGAGTTGGTGGCTAGGGCACAGAGCCTTGCGCCGGAAAGGGGTTTATTCGCTGGCAAGGGACGAATGCCAGCGCAAGGATAGAGGTTCTACCAATCAGGGCGTAAGGCCCGTGACGGCGATTTTGCATGAGAGAAGGTGGCTAGGGCGCAAAGCCTTGCGCCGAAAGATAAAGTTCATTCGTTGGCAAGAAGATAATGCCAACGCAACGGGGGGTTTTTTTTTTATCGATTCGGACGTAAGGTCTGTAATGACAATATTGTGTGAGAGCGGGTGGCTAGGGCACGAAGCCTTGCGCCGAAAAAGGACTTATTTGTTGGCAAGGAACTGACACCAACGTCTTTGCCCGTGCGGATGTCCGTCGATATGTAGGGGCGTGCATATGGGGGACATATGTATATACATACATATATATTATTATTATTATTATTATCATTTTCCCTTCTTTCTCTTTCTTTCTCTCTCTTTTTCTTTTCCTCTTCCTCTCCGTTTTTATTTTCTTCTCTCTTTTTTTTCTTTTTTTTGTCGAAATCCCCTCCTTCCCTTCCTTTTTTATTCTCTTCCTCTTTTACCGTCTTTCCACTTTTTCCTTTCCCCTTTTTTTCCTCTTCTTTTTTTTTTGCCGTATAAGGGGGGCGGGGGGCGGGGCGCCGCTGAAGGGCTGGCTAGAGCGTGCCGCCGGGACACTTGAAGGGCGCGTCGGGAGAGAGCACAGGAAGGTGTGCCGTGTAAGGCACTCCGAAGGTGTGCCGCTGGGGGCGCGTGGGAGCGTGCCGGATGGGGCATGTCATCGGTGTGCCGCTGGGGCGCCGGGAGTGTGCCGTTGGAGCGGCAGAAGGGCGTGCCGCTGGAGGCTTCACAATGGGTGTGCCGCTGAGGGCACTTAGTAGTGTGCCGATGGAGGCCTTGCAGGCTGCTACGCCGTTGGAGCAATTCAAGAGTGTTTCTTTTTCTTCTCTTCTTCTTTTCACCTTCTCTTCTCTTTTCTCCCCTTCTATATTCCCCTGCACGTAAACATGGGGTGAGAATTTATTTAGTGTCCACGAATCGGGAAAGCGGGCTACAAAAGCCTAAATTGGGGAGCGGGCAGGCTGCCAGAGCCAAAATTGGGAAAGCGGGCCATGGGGGCAGAGGTAAGTAGGCTACAAGAGCCAAAGTTGGGAAGCAGGCTATGGAAGCCGAATTGGGGAGGCAGGCCATAAAAGCCAAGGGTATTGGGCAGCGGGCTGCAAGAGCCAAAATTATGGGAAGCGGGCCGTGACGGCCAAATTCTGGGGAGCAGGCTACGAGAGCTGAGCTCTGGGAAGCGGGCTGTAAGGGCCAAAGATATCGGGAAACGGGCTGCGAGAGCCGAAATTACGGGAAGCGGGCTGCGGGAGCCAAATTGGGAAGCAGGCCGCAAAGGCCGAAGGTAAGCAGGCTACATGAGCCAAGGTTACGGGAAGCGGGCCGTGGAGGCCGGATTGGGGAAGCAGGCTATAAAAGCCAAAGGGAAGCAGGCTGCAAGAGCCAAAGTTGGGAAGCAGGCTGCAAGAGCCGGAATTATGGGGAGTAGGCTACGGAAGCCAAATCAGGGAAGCAGGCTACAAGAGTCAAAATTGGGGTGCAAGATGTGAACGCCCAAATCGGGGAAGCAGACTATAGAAGCCGGAGTTGGGAGATTAACGAGCCGTGAGGGCAAGAGGTAGGCCATGGGGGCCAAGATTGGGCTCTACGAGCCAGCGCTGGGAAAGTAGGCTTTGCTAGCCGAAATTGAGTTTATTGTATACACATATTTTAAATATTTATTATTATTATATTTTTTTTATATTATAAATTTTTTATTCAAGCATGCAAGCATTCATCAGCAGACATAACATAAATATAAGTAAGGCAGCTCCCTCTATAGGGGATAGGATAGGGACATCGCCCAAAATTCGTAGACACGGTGCGGGCCACAAGGCACAATTGGGGGGTGGTGCACCCGTCAAGAGGATATCGCATGTCTTACATGTATAGCCTAAATTCACGCATTTTACCCGAGGCAATTCTCTGTGACATGGCAGTGCAAATGTGTGAACAAGGAGCCCTAACCATAGGGATATGTAGGCTTTCCTGGTGACATTCGAGGATCACTCTAGTGCCTACACATTAGTTCTAGGCTTTCGACTTTCGGTAGCTTCACACAGCCCCCATCTGTTTATTTTGGTAGCGGATTTCACCGTTTGGCGCGAGTCTCCTCATGTGTCTCAATGGGGATTCCCGGCTACTAAGATTCGTCCTTATTGTGATTCGCTTCACCATTTCGCGCGAGTCTCCTCATTTGTTTCAGTGGAGATTCCCGACTACTCGGCTTCGCGTTTCTCTCTCTTTTCTTTTTTTTTCTCTCTTTTTTTCTCTCTTTTTTTGTTTTTTTTTGTTTTTGTTTTTTTTACAGTGGGGGTAGGCAGCTTTTTCCTCACGATTACCTTTCACGCGAGTGCAGGAATTCAAGCATCCGTAGAGTGCTAAGAAGAAATTCGGGCAATCCCTATAGTTAAAAGCTATTGAACACACTACGTGCTAAGTGTGGGAGCGTTGCCTCAGGTTTATTTTATGAGTTGGGCTTAGCGATTCAGCCATGACTCTTCCCCTTGACGTGTGCACCCGCCATAATAGGGTTCCCTTCGAGCGTGTGCCCTGACGCCCGTGCATCCGGAATCGGGCGGTATTATTTAGCAAGGAAACACGGTCCTAGAAAATTCCAAGGAGGTGTATTATTCTATATTAAGTAACCATGCAAACAGGGCAATCAAGCATTCTCTTCTTTCTTCTTTTTTGTTTTGTTGTTTTGTTGTTGTTGTTTTGTTTGTTTTTCTGTGTTTTTTTTGTTTGTTGTTTTTTTGTGGCATAAGAAAATATTGTTGTTACGTATAAGTGTAGTGGTAGTAGAGGTATTAGGGAAGCAGACCGCGAACGGCTGAAAGGGTATTGGGGAAGCGGGCCACAGAACCCAAGGGACATTAGGGGAGTGTGGATGGGCATAAATACCACACAATCACACACAAGAGAGAGAATAATTAGGGTGGAGATAAAAACAACAACAACATGGAGGATAATGATTAATGCATAAATAAGGGGAATAGCATAAATAAGGGGAATAAAAGCTTGCACGTGGTGCAAAAACGGAGATGTGATCGCCAGAGGGGTTACCTCAATAATAGTAAAAAGAGATCGCGAATACCTGGTGAAGATTGGAATGCGGGATGATGTGAAGTTCCTTCCTCCTTCTTCAATCGGCCGGCCGATGAGAAGGGTTCTCTTTTTGATTACCTTGCAAAAAAGACAATGAAACAACAGCAAAAGATGGGATCAGCCAACGTGCAGTAGTATCAATCCAAATAAGATATATAATGATGATGAAGAGAAATCAACATGCGCACCTTTTTTTTTATTTTGGTTTTAAAACCCCTAAAGAGGGACTAGGGAAAGAAGGGATATGTGATGAATCTGGTGCAAACAGTGAAAAAGGAAAAGAAGAAAAAGACTGACGATGGAGTTGACATGAACGTAAAGAAAGAAAAAAAAGAACAGTGATGATCGGTTGATGAAGACGAAACCAAATAAACGAAATAGAAAAGAGCCCTGCTGTCCCTGTTGACAGTAGAGGGAACCAAAGATGAAGAGGGGGAAGCAGCAGAGCTTGAGCGTGATAATCTCAGCTTCGGTACCTTAGCCGTCGTCACCCTTCAAAGGGTCGATCAGGACTCCCTTAAATAAGGTTCAGATCAAAAGATAAACATGGACAGGAGGAGAGTAATGGCAATGTTTATCAAAAGCAAGAGCCCTAATCGAGCAAGAACGTCAAACAAGGCAGGACTCTGTGAGGGAAAGATGGAAGAAGGTAGGACACTGGAGGTGAAACACGCCTTCCAACAGGGTGTCAATTCTTGATTTGACGACCTACCCATACGGCGTTTCATGAAACACGACCTAAGACAGGGCGTTTCTTCCTGGATTTAATTTTGGCAATAAAACTTACTTTATTTGAAAATCATGAGAACACGCCTAAGATTGAGGCGTTAACTTAAAACACGCCCTGAGAAAGGACGTTAATTAATAATTAAATTGATTTTTGAATTTTCCTTAAAACCGGATAATACCAGGAATTGACGCCCTGAAGTTTAGTCGTCCTTTCTTTATAAAACGCCCTAGATAAGGTCGCTATTTAAATAACGCCCCTCTTCAGGTCTCGAATCACAAAAAATGCAACAAAATGCAACGAAAATCCACAAAAAAGAAAAACTTTATATTATGGGAATATTGACGTTCACTTTGGGGCGTCAACATAGTGACATGAGATTTGATCAACATAGCGTCATTTTTGGCGTGTCTACAGCTGCCCCGCCTTGGCGTCTGCTTTGGAAGGGCATAAATCCCACACAATCACACACAAGAGAGAGAATAATTAGGGTGGAGATAAAAACAACAACAACATGGAGGATAATGATTAATGCATAAATAAGGGGAATAAAAGCTTGCACGTGGTGCAAAAACGGAGATGTGATCGCCAGAGGGGTTACCTCAATAATAGTAAAAAGAGATCGCGAATACCTGGTGAAGATTGGAATGCGGGATGATGTGAAGTTTCTTCCTCCTTCTTCAATCGGCCGGCCGATGAGAAGGGTTCTCTTTTTGATTACCTTGCAAAAAAGACAATGAAACAACAGCAAAAGATGGGATCAGCCAACGTGCAGTAGTATCAATCCAAATAAGATATATAATGATGATGAAGAGAAATCAACATGTGCACCTTTTTTTTTATTTTGGTTTTAAAACCTCTAAAGAGGGACTAGGGAAAGAAGGGATATGTGATGAATCTGGTGCAAACAGTGAAAAATGAAAAGAAGAAAAAGACTGACGATGGAGTTGACACGAACGTAAAGAAAGAAAAAAAAGAACAGTGATGATCGGTTGATGAAGACGAAACCAAATAAACGAAATAGAAAAGAGCCCTGCTGTCCCTGTTGACAGTAGAGGGAACCAAAGATGAAGAGGGGGAAGCAGCAGAGCTTGAGCGTGATAATCTCGGCTTCGGTACCTTAGCCGTCGTCACCCTTCAAAGGGTCGATCAGGACTCCCTTAAATAAGGTTCAGATCAAAAGATAAACATGGACAGGAGGAGAGTAATGGCAATGTTTATCAAAAGCAAGAGCCCTAATCGAGCAAGAACGTCAAACAAGGCAGGACTCTGTGAGGGAAAGATGGAAGAAGGTAGGACACTGGAGGTGAAACACGCCTTCCAACAGGGCGTCAATTCTTGATTTGACGACCTACCCATACGGCGTTTCATGAAACACGACCTAAGACAGGGCGTTTCTTCCTGGATTTAATTTTGGCAATAAAACTTACTTTATTTGAAAATCATGAGAACACGCCTAAGATTGAGGCGTTAACTTAAAACACGCCCTGAGAAAGGACGTTAATTAATAATTAAATTGATTTTTGAATTTTCCTTAAAACCGGATAATACCAGGAATTGACGCCCTGAAGTTTAGTCGTCCTTTCTTTATAAAACGCCCTAGATAAGGTCGCTATTTAAATAACGCCCCTCTTCAGGTCGCGAATCACAAAAAATGCAACAAAATGCAACGAAAAATCCACAAAAAAGAAAAACTTTATATTATGGGAATATTGACGTTCACTTTGGGGCGTCAACATAGTGACATGAGATTTGATCAACATAGCGTCATTTTTGGCGTGTCTACAGCTGCCCCGCCTTGGCGTCTGCTTTGGAAGGGAGTAAGACGACATGGAGTGAAAGTGTAACAAAACGGAATGAAGTGGAGCGAACTGATAAGTAGATGCCAAGGTGTGATGTGACACGCCTCAGACACTAAGCAATGGAAATTTTTCCAAGATTCTGAATGAGACAACTCCGAATGATTCCAAGGAAGCATCAATTTGTTGGGTAAAGGAGATTTAACGAAAGAAGTAAAAAAATGTAAGGCAAAAGGTGTGCGCGCGGGCACGATAAGGAAAGACCATTGGAGAGCGGTTACCAGCCAACGTGGACGTGCTACAACCAAGGTAAATTTGTAAGAAAAATAAAGAGAATTGGGATGGAGATCCAACAAAGGACATTTTCAAAGAATCAGCCTGAGCGGCTTCAGATAGAACAAAGTACTTGATTTGAATGGAATATCTCATGTCAACTCAATCAAGAGCAAGTGACCTTCATTATTACCATAATATGAAGATTTTCAGCATGAATCTCAAAGTCCTACATGATGCATGCTGGGCTAAAAGAAAAGATAAAACAAACTAAAAATAGAAAATAATCAAGGATAATATTGCTAAGCCATCTAGATTTGGTCAAGAATCCAGATCTCTGAGCTAACACTAAGCCGCAGCCCGTTTGTCCGTGCATCAACTCAGAAAGTGGAACCATCGTCCCAGACCTCAAATGACTCAACGGCCTATCCGTGTGATCAAAACTCTCCTGGAACTATCATTGTTTTTGATGAAGGGGAACTCAAATTCCAGGTTCATCAGAACCACAAGGTCCTTGATATGCTATAATAGTGTAAAATACCATATAGTAAAAATGCTTACAACGAACAAATACAAGATGATAAGTGCAATGTTCAACAATGAGCAACCCAGGCGTCTTGAAACCTGTACCTTTCTGCACTTGAAACTCATTAATCTTCACAATCCCAATATCAATAATCATCAATTCATCATAAAACATGATCATAAGTGCTAAATTGAAACTCAATTCCAGCCAAAATAAGAGCACTTAAGTTCATTAAAGCATCCAAGCATTAAAGCATAGAGAGGTCCAAATCCATAAGCTTCGAAAGAACACGCCTTAAGTCATGGCGTCAAAATTGTGACACGCGCCTTATGGTGAGGGCGTCAAAAGTAGAAACACGCCCTTCATAAAGGCGTGAACTGCATCGATAGTTCAAGAAGAAAAACGACCCTATCAAGGGCGTTACACAAAACACGACCCTTGTCAGGTCGTCAATTCAAAAATTGATGCCCTTACTCAAGGCGTTAATTAAGCAAACTTCCGTTTCCAGCTCGTAAACCACACACAGTCCTAATGATAATCAAACTTCTAACTCCGAACAACCTAATCGTTATAAAAGGCAAGGCACTTCCTCGGATTTACTCAAAGCAAATTCTTCTAAACCTCTGCAGTCGGCCCTACTCTTTTCTCTCTGTTTATTCTTATCCCGCAGGCACTCGTCCGAGCTCCTTCTGCAAAGCCAAAAAGACATGGAGAGGATGATTAAGAGACCCAGGTCTTCTACCCCCAGGTTGACTGAAATCCAAGGACACATCTGCAGCCGAGTTGCTCAACATCAGGTTAGTGAATTCCTCTGCCTTTTCCTCTGCTTATATCTTCTTTCTTTTCTTCTTATTGAATCCTTCTGTCAAACTGCTTCTTACATATGCTCACGTCTGGCATTGTTCATGTTTTCTTTCCACAGGACTACCCAAATGTCCCTGGTGCTAGGAGATTTACAAAAAACAAGTGGTTACCCCTTATGCTCTCCAAATTTTCTTCTGATATGAGGGTATATGTAGCAAGATGGCATCTCTTGGGCCTAGTTACCCATGCCAAGCACTATGACCAAATTCACTTAGATTGGGCTGCCATAGGAGCATTAATTGAACTTTGGCATCCTTCCACTCATACCTTTCTCTTCTCGACATTTGAAGCCACCCTCTTATTGGAAGAACTAGAACTGATCTTGGGCTTAAAGCGGATGAAACAAGGAGAAGAACAAAAGATGGCCATCATGCCAAGGCCAATCTCCTCTCATGAATTACTAACCTCATTGATATCTAGCCCAAACATAGTGAACCAAATCAAGGTCACTAAAGGAATCAACCTCTTGAAGCTCGCCTCATGGGTGTACAAGAGAGCGGATCAAGCTAAGGAAGAGGAGGAGATAGAAAAGATAGCAAAGGCCTTCGTGGTGTGCTTAGCAGGAGCACTCTTGTTTCCATCCACGGAGGACTTTCTAGAGGAGGCCCAATTAAGCGCGGTGGTGAGCTTATGGGAAGAGGAAAGAGCCGGACCGGCGATCCTAGCCTATCTCTATAGCGGGCTTACTTCAGCGGCCATGGGAAGGCCCATCTACGGGTGCATGCTAGCTCTTTCTAGTTGGGTAGATCTCCATTTCAAATTCGATCCATGTGGTGAGGCCCAACAACCCTCAAGAATCTTTTCAAAAAGCCCACTCTCTTATATGACCGGCTCACTCGGAATGAGCAATAGAGTGATGAACCGGATTCCTCAAGTGAAGAAGAGAGGGGAATGGAGAGAGCACCTAAGGGTAATGCCAAAGAACCTCTTTACATGCGCCCCGGGAATACTCAAGATGCAGGAACTTCGTGCACGATTCTCCACCGGACGGACCTTCGTCTCATCGGCGCTTCGGACTTCGTGCTATACAACTCTCACAGATGCCTTCCTCAACTTGGGCTTCCAAGGCAACACCTAGAAGACGTCTCTCATCTCCCTCCAATCAAATCAAGAGTCTTAGGCAGCAATGAAGATGGAGAAGAGGCTATCACAATCCAAGCTCTGTGGAAGATTAACAAACTTCATCAACCTGTAGAAAACTTAGATGAAGACAAAGATCAGTGGAAGAGTTATGTAACAGCTTTGAGAAAGCTTAGGCCCAAGGTGGCTCATTAAGCATTGTAATGTTTCTTTTCAAAGTAATAAAATGATTGAGCCTTACTGCGGTGCTTCAAATCAAATCCTCAGATAACCTGTCGCTCTATTGAGAATAACGCCTTAAGGAAGGCCGTGATTTAGAAAAGAGACGCCTCAGACCACGACGTTTTCAGCATTCCTATTCAAACATCTGACGCCCTCACCAGTAGGCGTTACTTAAATAACGACTTAGAACAGGGCGTTAATTGATTCAAATTCCCAAAATATATTCGTTGAAATTCCAGAAGTAACGCCCTTAGAAAAGCCACGTTTCAATCAGGTAACGTCCCAACCATAGGCGTTAATCAAAACCGTAATAATTACTCCTCTCAAATCAAGCAACGCCCATTGAATGCGTCTGACGACGGTTATCATTCCCCATGCAAAATAAAATGGACGCCTCAAGCTTCGTCGTCTACTTTATAAACACGCCCAAGCCGTAGTCGTGATTTCCACAAAACACGCCTGTCTTTAGGGCGTCGCTTCTTTTCGAATGCTAAAAAGGGCTTTCCCCCTTTCTTCTTCCTCCCTCCGTTCCATTTGCCCTTCTTTCTTTCTCTGCAACCCTAACCGAAGCTCTCCCCTCTCCTCTCTTCCTCTATCTCTCTCTCACACTCTCACCCTCCCCAGCCATAGCCATGGCCGGCGGTGGTTCAACCAAACGGCAGAGAGTGGCCGCTCCCGAGGTGGTGGATTTGGGGGACGACGCCCACGGCGAGGAAGAAGCCATCGAGGCGGTGGCCGAAATGGCGATGATCGAATACGCACCGGCGGCGGCGGCCGGCGACGAAGCCGAAGAAGGCCCAGGGGACAATGAAGGAGATGATGAAGAAGAAGAAGAAGGAGGAGGAGAAGGAGAGGAAGAAGAAGAGCCACCGCCCGCGGCGGCGCCCCCTCCCCGTGCCGGCCAACTCCGACGGCCACGGCAGCCAAGGCCCCGACCACAAAACCAGAAGCACAAGAAGGTAAGCCTCAACCCAAATCTCAATTTTTTTATTTTTATTTTTATTTTCTCCTGATTTTCCATAGCCCTCGGTTGCAAACCCTGCAACCCAGAAAGAAGACGCCCTCAGGGGCGTCGCGATTTCAAAAGACACGCCCAACCCAAGGGCGTTAATTAGATTATTTTCATGAAAAACAATTAACCCCATGAGAACACGCCCTAAAGCATGTCGCCCAATTAAATTTTCATATTATGTTGTTCATTTTCGCATGCTGTTATTTTTATTTTATTTTCTGAAAACCTGGAAACCACGCCCCACACCAGGGCGTCAATTCAAAACAGACGACCAAACCAGCGGTCGCCCATTCATGAATTAACGAAACCCCAAATTGAAAAACGCCCTACCCAAGGGCGTGAATTGATAAACCTTTAGGATTTTTAGAAATTAACCACAAACATACGCCTTAGTCAAGGGCGTTTCATAGATGAAAAACGACCTAGGGTAGGTCGTTATCTTGAAGCACAAACAGAACCACGCCCCCCTTAAGGGCGCTACTTCAACAAGAAACGACCTGAAGTAGGTCGTTAATTCCAATAATCATCAAAATTCAACCAGGGGCTTATCAAAGATGAAATAAGCATGAATATTGACAATAATTAAGCCAAAAAACCTTATTTTATGTATGCAGGGGCTGATGAGGACGCGCATCTCATGGGTCATGGTCCGGGCAGCTTATTACGGCCTCCCCGAGTTCCAGAGAGAGAGGGTAGACGTGATGGGGTTCGGGGCCTTCCTCAGCATAGAGCCAGTTAGGCCAGACCTACCACTCATTCAGGTTCTACGGGAGAGGTGGGATAGGACTAGTCGGGCATTCTTGATGCCTTGGGGGCACATGATTCCTACCCTGGAGGACGTGGCCAGGATTACAGGGTTGAGGGTAGATGGAGAGGCGGTGAGTGGGATTACCTACCCAGACTACACCGAGCATGCCCAGAGATTGCTAGGGCTGGAGATGGTTTATGAGACACCTAGCGAGTGCAGGATGATCTTCCGCACCGACCTCACCACAGTGATGGGTTTGGGGAATGCCAGGCACAGGTCAGGAGAGACCCTAGAGCAGTTTTCACAGAGGTTGATAGACGGGGCTAGGGCAGTGTACTGCCAGGACCCAGCCGAGCGGGAGAGAGCTGACCTAGACTTGAGGAGGTTCTTGCTACTGCTACTGGGGAGGCTATTGCTCGGGACAAAGGGCGACGTCATCAACTGCCGATTTCTAGGGATACTCGAGGACCTGGAGGCAGTTGGCAGCTACGCCTGGGGAGCGGCTCTACTGGCGCACATGATGACCGACCTGTCCACGGGGACAGGGCGAGAGACGACCGTCAGTGGCTTCTCACCTTTTCTTCAGGTATGCATTTCATTTTCTTTCTTTCTTTTATGTATATTTTTATGTGCGTGCGAATGCCTAACTAATGCAATGCATGGATGCAGGTTTGGAGCCACCTCTACATGCCGATGGGACGCGCTGACCCACGGCCTGGGAATGAGGGAGCTTTTCCTCTAGCACGGCGCTGGGTGCCGATCGTCTTTGGCGCCCCGCTCGGCTACGAGTTGTGGGTTCTACGGAGGGAGCTCCGCGACTTCCCTCCCTCGCTGGTATGTATGAATGCTATGCATCTTTCTTTTGCTTTTTATTTTGAATTTATGATGATGATGATGAAATGATGGTATGTATGTTTATGAATGCAGGTGCAGTGGAGACCCTACGAGGGGATGACAGACGAGGGCCAGCCTTGGGTCGTAGCAGGCCGACCTCGCTTCGAGCGTGAGCTTTGGGTTCACTGCTTGAGAGAGATTGAGCCGTTACGGCTTAGGTTGGTGATGAGGATGCTGGGCCTCCACCAGGAGTGGATAGAGGTAGGCGAGCCGCGGGGCGTCGGGAAGAAGACACGCGGTCATACAAAGGTGACCGACTGGAGGGTACGGTTCGAGGAGCAGCACGCCGACTGGCAGCGTGGCGGGACCAGAGTCACCTCTCGCGCGACTGACAGCTCCGAGTACCTCCGGCGCTACTGGGAGGTATACGCCGGCCGACCCCAGATGAGGGTCTTAGGGGTATGTATGAATGCACTTTTTTCTAAATTAAATGCAAATGTTTATATGATTATCATGTGACTAATATGTGATGAATGCAGGATGCGCGGGACATAGCGGCAATAGATGCCCAGGCCCACCTACACAGCCTGGAGGACCAGCTAGCTGCCACACGGGCAGACCTAGAGACCTTGGTGAGTGTTTAAATTATTTCTATATGCAAATGTATTTTGTTTCTTTTTTTGCTTGAATTATTGATGATTAGCCACTGACGATCTTAATGAATGCAGCGTGCCCAGCAGGGAGCAGTGAGGAGAGACCCAGGGGAGGCCTCCAGCTCGAGAGGGCCTAGTGCAGAGGTGACTGCACTGGCGGAGCGGCTAGCGGGAGCGGTGGCACGAGCCGAGGCAGCAGAGCGCGACCTCGCTTCACGGGTAAATTCCAAAACACAAGCCTATTCACATATTGATTATATATAATTGTGCACTGATAAAAATTCATTTTTACAGACTGAGGAGCTTCGAGCCTCTCTTACCTGCGTTGACGAGGGCTTCCGCGCGACGAGCTCACAGGTGAGTGGTTCAATCATGCATTGCTTGAATTGCTAGATTATTGAATTATTGCATTGATTGTGGAATTGATGACTTGCTTACCTGTTTGCAGGTGGCTCAGCTTCAGGCAGTACGTACCGAGTTGGCGATCCGTGATCAGCGGATCGCAGAGCTTGAGAGGTCCCTGAGGCGACGAGAGGAGCTTCCTCAGGACGTGGTCGAGCTACGCGTGGCGCTTGAGCTGGAGAGACGGGAGCGAGCCCGGGAGCGCGAGGAGCGTGCTCGTGAGCGGGAGGAGTTGGCGGCCCTGAGGACTCAGCTAGCCCTTTCCCAGGAGCGGCTGCGAGTGTCCGAGGAGCGTCTCCAGCGAGGACGTGAGCGAGCACGGGCTGCAGGGTACTCCTTTACCAGTTCCACCTTCGTGGCGGGCTCTTCCCTCCGAGAGAGGAGCGAGGTAGGCGGACACGTTCGAGTTCCGGCTTCTTCACGGGGGCCCATGCCTCCTCCACCAGCGCCAGCTCGGGACGGCGAGGAGGAGGTTGAGAGTAGGAGAGAGGAGGGTGGAGGCTAGAGCTGAGAGACTTGCTTGTACTCCTCCACCCTCACACCTGTACATGATAGCCATGTGATATATATATATGAGATTGACATGTCTTTGTTACCTGAGCACTTTGTGTGGTTGTGGCTTCGTGTTTGTGTACTTTTCTTCTTTCCACATTCTTCGTGTTTACTTTGCTTTTGCCCTGTATCTGCAGCTGCGGTTTTCACTTGAACAAAACATGTTAATTCATCTGTTCGACTTGGCCCCTTGCCCAATAGGCAAGGGGTAGCAATACTTTGACCTTAATGACGGGTCAAGGGGCCAAGCCTTTAATCAAATAAGGTAAAATGAAATAGCTGATAGAGGGAGATGCATCATGCAAAGCACACATATGCAAAAAATAAAAGATGCCCATGCAAAAGAATGCAAGCATACATCGTGAAGAAATGCACTTATTTTTTCTCTTTTACTCGTTTATATTTTTTTTTGATTTTTCTTGAAAAATGCGCCTTATGGAAAGGCGTGGTTTGCATAAAGACGCCTATGAAAGACGACGTTAGTTTTAAAAGGAATTTGATTTTTTTGAAAAAGACACGACCGTCTAAGAGACGTTATTTTGAAGACGATGACCTAATCTAGGATGTTAATTCTAAAGAACGCACCTTAGACAAAGGCGTTAATTGAATAATTCCGCAAAAAAAAGTTGCCAAGGCTATCAAGACCACGGCTCCTACATGGTCACCATCTAAAATTCATTAACCTTTCTTGAGTAAAAAAAAAGGGAGTTGACGTGCTCATAGTTGACTTATATTTGAGATTTCGCATAGTGCAATTTCTTGAGTCCGTCTTGACCATCTTGCGAGTTCATGACTTTACCCCATAGAAGGGATGGAAGAAAATATAAGGAAAGCCCATAAGGGATTCTAGGATGCTCACGGCAAAGTTACCTCCCCTACCCTATGCCTGTTGGGGTTCGATCTTTGGCGTAGGGAATTTGTTGCCTTTTTGCCCTTTTATATTGCATGCATACGCCCAAGATTTTCCTTGCGGGGACTTTGCCCTCTTGACATGCTTTTCTTTTCACAATTTGACTTTCACTTTGGAATTGATTTGTATTGAAAAATAAACCTAATTGTACTTGGGCTTTTGTGGCATGTGCTCCCTTTTGGGCCTTGACTTCCACCTACTAGGGCGGCAGATAGGCTTGGTGTGTCTACCTCGAGGTCTCCCTTCCTCCCTTATGGGCCGAAGAAAAAAAGAACGGGTATTGCCTTTCACTTTTAATCAGGTTTTTGACTTTCCGTCAGATTTTGCACTGCTTGATCTCAAGAATAAAGCGTGTAGTGTGTGCGGGAGTCAACCCCCTTTTAAATTAGCAAGACTGATGAATGAATTCTGAATTTTGACCTTTCGGACATTGATCCTTCGTGTGCCATGGCACCGATTTTGATCTCTTTTTTTTTGATTTTAAAGAATTTCTAATTTTTATTTGCTTTTAGTTTTTTCTTTTTTTTTTAGATTTTGAAGATATATATTTTTTTGTTAATTTTTGAATCAAGGATAGTATTTCTTAAGGTACAAACCATTCCAAGGGTGAGTTAACTCTTCTCCTTCAGCATTAACCAGTTTATAAGCATTGCCAGGATAAACGTCTTTTATGATAAACGGTCCTTCCCAATTGGGTTGGAGTTTTGAGCGGGGGCCACCCGGCTTTACGAAAATTCTCTTGATTACCATTTCACCGATCTTAAATTTTCTCTCAATTACTTTCTTTTGGTAAAAACGTGAGAGTCTGTTTTGATAAACGCGCGCATGCTCAGCGGCGACCAGACGCTTCTCATCTAGGAGTTCCAGTTGGGCAAGGAGTGAATCACGACGTTCATCAATAGAGAGCTCCTTATCCAATTGTACTCGCAGAGAGGGAACGAGAATCTCATAAGGGACTATTGCCTCCATTCCATAAGTAAGGGCGAAAGGGGTTTGCCCAGTGGGTGTGCGAATGGAAGTGCGATAGGCCCAAAGAGCTTCAACTAGCTTGTCTGGCCAATCCGAAAATTTATTAGCCTCACACGTCTTTTTGATAATTTTGATTAAAGTTTTATTAGTTGCCTCTGCTTGGCCATTGCCCTGCGGATAATAGGGAGAAGAATGATGCAATGCAATGTTATACCTGTTGCAGAGATCCTTGAGCTCTTGAGAGATAAATTGAGGTCCATTGTCGGTGACGATGGTACGTGGGATGCCGAACCTCGTGATGATATTCTTCATGATAAATTTGCAGACGGTTGATGCTTTAATCTCCACGTAAGCTTCCGCTTCTGCCCACTTGGTGAAGTATTCCGTTGCCGTGAGGATGAACGACTTTTGCTTGGTCAGGAGATTGGAATCACCAAGAGGTCCAATGATATCAAAAGCCCACATGGAAAAAGGCCATGGGGAGGACGTAGGATGGAGTGAAGAAGCAGGGGAATGAATCTTGTCGGCGTGCAGTTGGCACTTAACACACCTTCGAACATAGATAGAACAATCCTCTTCTAGAGTTGGCCAATAGAATCCTAGCCTAAGGATTTTCTTAGCTAACATCTGGCTATTCACGTGACCGCCACACACTCCAGAATGCGCATCTTCCACAACTTTCCAAGATTCATTATCATCGAGGCATCTTAACAGAACACCGGTGAGCCCTTTTCTATAGAGCACACCTCCAACCAAAACATATCGTTGAGCCACTCTTCTAATTGCTTTCTTCTCTTCTGCAGTGGCTTCTTCGGGATAGGACTGATCATTGCAGTACCTAGCAATCTCATAATACCAAGGCTTCTCTTCGTCAGCCAAATCTTCTTGCCAATCCAAAAGCATGACTTCCTTACCTTTAAGAGCTTCCTTCAGCTTAACCTTCTCAAGCACTTGATCCCTAATATCAAGGAATGCGCGATCCTTAATAGCTGGGGTGTCACGCTGATGAATCAGGGGGACATGAAAATCACGCTCAGGAGGGAAAACTAAAGCCGAGGCCAAAGAGGCAAGAGCGTCAGCCAAGATGTTCTGGCTGCGAGGAACATGGACGAAAATCAATTTGGTGAAGAGTTTGGCATAAGCTGAAGTGAGTTCCTGGTAGGGTTTGAGCTTGGGATTGATAGTGCGGCACTTGACCAACACCTGGCGCAGAATAAGCTGACTATCACCCACAATCCTCAAATGAGTGACACCATATCGATGAGCGGTTTGAAGACCGGCCAAAAGAGCTTCATACTCAGCTATATTGTTGTTAGTGACGGGGAAAGTGAGCCGAGCAGCAAATGGAATGGTGACCCCTTCTGGTGTTAAAAGAACCATGCCGATCCCTCTTCCTTGGGAATTAAGAGCTCCATCAAAATGTAATGTCCACATAGGACCATGGGGTTGATTGATGGACATTAATTCTTCATCTGGGAACTCCGAATTGACAGGATCAAAACGGGGGAGAGGGTGGTGAGCAAGGTGTTCGGCAATGGCATAGCCTTTAATAGCTTTCTGCTGAATGTAAGTGATATCAAACTGAGAGAGGAAGCTTTGCCAGCGTGCTAATCGATCAGTGAGGACAGATTTTTCAAGGAGGAATTTAATTGGATTCATGCGAGCAATGAGGTGGACCTCATGAGCTAGGAAATAATGTTTTAACTTCTGAACTACCCAAACCAAAGCTGCACAAGTCTTTTCCATGGCTGAGTACCTCTGCTCACAGGGGTTAAGAAGCTTAGACAAGTAGTATGCTGCCCTCTCCTTACTTTCTTCATCCACTTGGGCTAAGACAGCACCTACGGAGTCATCCAGGACTGAAACATAGAGAATAAGTGGCTTACCTGGAATTGGCGGCCTCAGGACAGGAGGATTGGCCAAATAATCCTTCAATCCGTCAAAGGCTGCCTGACACTTGTCATCCCAATTAAACTTGACTCCCGGCTTAGTAAGCTCGTAAAACGGCCTACATCTTTGTGAATGCTGAGAGACGAAGCGGCGAATAAATTGCAACCTCCCGATTAATCCTCGAACTTCCTTCAAATTCTTGGGAGGAGGCATATCTCTGATGGCTCTCGCCTTGTTGGGATCAACTTCAATTTCCCTCTTGCTGACAATAAAACCAAGCAATTTCCCTGAAGAAACGCCAAATACGCACTTCTTGGGGTTCATTTTCAATTGATATTCTCGTGATCTCTGCAAGACCTTAGCTAGAACCCCAGGATGTTCAATCCTTGTCCTTAATTTCACTACAAGGTCATCCACATACACCTCAATATAAATATGAATCATGTCATGAAAAATCGCCATCATAGCCCTCTGGTAGGTGGCTCCAGCATTCTTAAGTCCAAAGGGCATGACCACGTAGCAATATGTACCCCATGGTGTAGTGAATGATGTTTTCTCTTGATCCTCTTCAGACAGATGAATTTGGTTGTAACCTGAAAAGCCATCCATGAATGAAAGAGTCTCAAATCCTGCCGTGTTATCAATTAGAACATCAATATGAGGGAGGGGGAAGTCGTCTTTAGGACACGCTCGGTTGAGGTCCCGGAAGTCTATGCAAATCTGAAGTTTCCCATCTTTCTTCATAACCGGGACAATGTTAGCCACCCAATTGGGATAGGGGACAACTCTAACAAATCTAGCCTTATGAAGCTTATCGACCTCTTCTTTCATTTTTAAAGCCATATTAGGGTGGAAACGCCTCAACCGTTGTTTGACCGGGACAGACCCTGGCTTAAGTGTAAGGCGGTGTTCAACGAGTGCAGGGTCTAATCCAGGCATATCTTCATAACTCCAAGCAAACGTGTCCTTGTATTCTTGAAGAACTAAAATGAGCGCCTCCTCTTCGGAGGGCGGCAAATTCTTGCTAATGAGGACAATCCTAGGGTCTTCCTCGGTACCCAGATTAATTTCTTTGGTAAGTTCTTCTACGGAGGCTGATGGTTCATCGAATCTTCTCATACCACTAGCAAAAGCATCAGCCTCGTCCTCATACTCTTCGTAACTTTCATCCCCCTCTTCAATAGGGTCTTCATCATTCATAATTTCATAAACGCCCAAACCCTCATAAGAAGCAACAACATCTTCAAATTCTAACTCTGGCAGAATAATTGGACTTTCCACAAACTCAGGGATTGCTAAACAAGCTTGGCATCTAATAGCCAATTCTAATAAAAATCTGCGAGGAATCTCCTTACCCTTGGATTTCTTATGTGAATCTACCTCATGAATTTTATTAGAAGAAGAAGAAGAGGAGGAGGAGCAACTAGCCTGATTAGAAAGAAAAGAAGGGGGTGAAAAAGTGGATACAAAAGGTGATACAGAAGAAGACCCCTCGCCGGAGGGGGAAAAGAGATCTATCAAGGAATCTTGGCAGAGCGGCCCCTGGGTTGGGACGCACTCGGGAGAGAAATAGGAGGTCTCCTCAACAGAGATGGAGGATGGGAAAGTTGAAAAATCAGCGTTTTTTTTTCATTTTTATCTTTTACTTCATTTTTATTTTCTTTTTCAAGGAGAAAGCAGTGTGATGGGAGAATAGTAGGAGGAGTGGAAATTGCAAGATTAGAGAAAGATTTAATCAATGATGGCCCATGGGGGGGTGAGATGGAGATTTTAGCAAATTGCTCGAGGAGCGAAGGGGGAATCGGGAGAGAAACTTGGATTGAATTTGGAGCAAAACTGATTGTAATTGGAGGTGGTCTTGGCACATGACCAAACCAATGAGAATGTAGAGAA
This sequence comes from Amorphophallus konjac, assembly GCA_022559845.1. Classification (NCBI taxonomy): domain Eukaryota; kingdom Viridiplantae; phylum Streptophyta; class Magnoliopsida; order Alismatales; family Araceae; genus Amorphophallus; species Amorphophallus konjac. Next base: position 50,802,523 of record CM040118.1, read on the forward strand.
GCAAGCATAGATGGATGTAGCGAAGTGAGGGAAAAGAGGCCGGCCCACAGCCTATCCACAGTAAAACCTTCTTCAAATGGGACATCTGGCTCCCCAGTATCCGTGTAGTCACTCAGCAGTTGCCTCTTGTCTGTGATCACTGCTGGCATTTCAATCAATTCCTGTATGAGCGGCGGCCATTCCGGATCTGTCGGCATGAAGAGGCGGCTCAAAGAAATAGTAATGTCATTCATGTCGAACCACCTGTACCAGTCACATTCTAGATCACCCATTTTCCTTCTTTTGTCCGGCCTTAAAGACTCTAGGGCTTTGTAGGTAGCCAGCGGGGCGATGTGATGAGCAAACTGTCTGGCGTGAACATCTTGATAGTCAAGCAATGAAGTAATTATGGTAGTCTGCTCATTATTCTGAACGCCACCAGTAACAAAATGTGTCTTCAGTGTCCAGGAGAGTGGCTGGCGATCAGTCTTCAAAGTAGAAGTCATAAATGCCCATGGCTCTTCTTTATTTTTGCTTGGCCCTTTATAGCCTAAACCGCCTCGTACGAGCAATCTTTGCGGCTTAATGGGCCTAATCCTGCCCTGACAGTTGGCACCCAGGCCTTTGCCATCTTGATACCCCATTTTTAACAGAATGTTCCAGCCAGGGGTGTTAATCATGTTCTTTTTCTTCTTCCCCTTAGAAGGCAGGGGTGTCATAGCAACCGTTGTGACAGTTTCAGACGGCATCGGCTGCGGATGAGGGATGTCCAGCATAGATAAAAGCGATTTGTTGGCTGGCCAAATAGAAGGAACTGATGAAGCCGCATGAATATCTTCCTATGGCAGAATCGGCATGCTGGTCACCTTGATAATACGGCCCTTGTGTGGGAATTTGAGACACTGGTGATTTGTAGAGGGCACCGCATCAAGCTGCTGGATGTACGGGCGGCCAAGAATGCCATTAAATGTTGGATCCATGTCCAAGATGTGAAAATCTGCTGTGATGGTGGCAGGACCCAAGCTAACTTTCAATGTGATCATGCCTAGAGGAGGCTTCTTTGTGTTGTCATATGCAGTGACCGTTATGGTGGACGGCCGAATCTGGCTTTCTGGTATGCCACATAACTTCAAGGTGCTCGGTGGCAAAACATTGATGGATGCCCTAGTATCCACCAGACATTGCTTGACAGCCACCTTATTGATGCCGACTGTGATGCATAAGGCATACTTCCGTGCTGAGATTGGTGCCAGTTCGTGCTCATGAAAAGTAATTGCCGGCTGACTGCTAGCAAGTGTTAACACTGTGACTATCTGCTCAACTGGAATGTCTTCATTAACCATTACCTTCTGCAGATATTCCTTTAGAGCCAGCTGATGAGTGGTGGACCGTTTGATCAATTCCAGGATCGAAATTCTTGCCGGAGTCCGGTCCAAATGTTTTAACAAATCATATTCGGTGCCCGGTACAGACCCTTGTTCTTGTTCTTGCTCTTGCGGCCCCTGCACGGGCTCTAGTTCCCTTTGTGGAAAAATACGGTTGAACATCCGTCCACTACGGAGCGGCGCCACGCCTTGACGTGCCTCTGTCGGGGCCAGTGTGGGAGGAAGATTAGAAGAAGAAGAAGGTGTGTTGGTGTTAAGGAATGGTGGAGGGGTGTTTGAAGAAGGGACCCCCACGGGGGGTGTAAATGAAGAATTCAATGGAGATGCCCCCGTGGGAGGCGTGGGAGTAGAAAGGGATACCCGAATGCGGGGGGAATTGGTGGGAGGTGGAATAAGAAGAGGTCTGGGCACAAAAGGCGGCGGAACTGCTGGCGGAGGGGTCCTTGCCGGTGTAGGAGTGGTAGAGGGTGTAGCGGGTGCTAGCGGTGAGCGAAGTAGGAGTGGCCTGGACGGCGGAGGTATAGAGTTGGTGGTAGAAGGTGGGGTTTGTCGTGCGGTAGGTTGTGGAGGTGGCAAATGGGTAAGGAGAGAGCGGGCCGGCAAGGCCGTATAACTGGTGGAGGTAGTTGGGTTGACGGGGCGTAGAAGGGGACGTCCCGATAGGGGAGTAGAAGAAGAAGGAAGGGTGCGCAAAAGGCGCGGAGGTTGATTTTGGTTCGGATTGTGATGAAATGCCCCAACAGAGGCGTTTTCTTCGTGCCATCCCTGTCCTCTCTGCACTTCGTAGAGGGACGTGACAGGGTTCACATGCTGATTAGGGGCGTGCTCTGGCAATGGATTACGGACAATCCCCATATCCTGCTGGGGTGCTGGAGCTTGCTGTGGTTGAACTTGTTGTTGAGCGGATTGCTGGGGTTGTTGATTTTGCTGTTACCGAGAAGCCCTTCTTTCTTTCATAGCGGCTATGAATTGCCTCATCTCATCCCAATTGATGTCACCCTGGTCATTCAGATCATAAATGTAATCTCTAAAGTGGAAGCAACGATCAAGGTTGTGACCAGGGCCGCGATGAAAAGCACAATAACGGGATGTGTCAACATTAGCGGGCCACATGGTTCTTTCCCTTGGCAAGGCGAGCAAGTTGGCGGCCATCAGGGCATTAAAAATATTGGGGAGACTTTCGGGAAGTGGAGGATAGTGGTCCCTTTTGGGGCCCAGTGGTGGTCTCCGTTGTTGTTGGCCGTAGTTGGCAGGTGGGTGCACTTGATGGTATTGTGGTGGAGCTGGAGGGTCTATGCGGGGGGCTTGGTTTTGCGGTGGAGCGAAGGCGCGTTGAGGTGCGAATTGGGGTCGTGGAGTAGGATTAAAATGAGAGTTCTGTTGTGGAGGTGGTGGTGGACGCGGGTTAGCTTGATGGTGGGGGTTGCCAACTGCGCCGACTTGCTCATTTGTGACGGTGCCCTCAGTTGTGGGCCCGCTGTTAACATTGGTGGTTTTCTTAAACAGCCGAGGCTTCGGCTCAAACATGCCCATAATGGGCAAATCCTTCATCTGTGTCTTGATGTAACGAGCCCTCTCATAGAGCTCTTCCATAGTAGTCAGCCGGTTCATGGCCAAAATATGGCGGAATTGAGGAGTTGCATTAGAAATGATCATCTTTACTTGCTCCTGTTTCGACAATGTGTCTTTCAGCTTCTCGGCCATCGACCGCCATCTGTCAGCAAATACGATGAAGTCCTCCTCAGCCTTCATTTTCTCCGCAACTAAATCTGTAACGGACAGGGAGGGTCCAACACGGTCTCTATACTTTTGCAAGAATTTCCTTTGGACAACATCGAAGTCACTGGCATCAGCTGACTCCAAGGAATAAAACCATTCGAGGGCTGGCCCCTCCAGAGATCTTCTAAATAAATAGGCCAGAGAAGCCTTGTTGCCTTGCCAGAAGGAGGTCTCGTACATAAAATCCTTCAAATGAATGACCGGATTGCCAGTTCCATTGTACCGCCGAAAGTTCGGCATCTCAGACGGAGGAAGATGGAAAATTGGCAGAGTGGGGAGCGAGATTTCTGGTACATTCTGGGCCGCAGTGACTTTCTTAAGCTGTTCTTCCATGTGGGCCATCCTCTGAAGTAGCAAAGCATTAGAGTCGGACTCAACTGGGGCCTGAGCAAAAGAAGGTGGTATAGGCGACCGTAGGATCTGAGGAGGTTGGGGGAATTGGTGCCTAACCGCAGAATAACTCGCCTGCTGGGCCGGCATGGCCGTGACAGGCGTTGGTGGACGAGAGGGGGGTTTATGCAAGACCGCCTGGTCATTGACAATCTGGTGACCACTCGCGGCCGGAAGGGGGGGAGAAGAAGAAGAGGGAACTGACTTCCCCTTCAAAGCGGCCTGAATGGCTTGCCGCTGGGAGTCATCCAATTGAGAGAGAGCCTGGATTAAATCTGTAACGTTGATGGATGGGGAAGAGTTCCCCGAAGTATTGGAAGGTAGAGCCTGAGAGGGAGTCTCAACCTCTTGAGAGGTGGTATCAACCACATGAACTTGTGAATAATGAGGGTGAGGAGGGAGATAGTTTCCCTCATAATAGGTGGGGTCTTGGTGATGGTCCTCATGAGATTGACCAAAAACATTTTCATCCGCATCATCGTAAGTATACCCATAGTTTGCCATGTTGATGATCGTACCTGAGCGGAGTTTCATGCTTAAGAGAGAGAGAGAGCTTAATGAAGGAATTATCACACAAAGCACTTAATCCAAACAACACAATTAAATCGACCCAACTAAGTTTATGCAAACAATGTTGGAGAGCAACGCAGAATTTTAATGTTTGATGTTTGAGATTAGAGTGGATTATTTGTGAACAGTTCACTCCTTTTGCCAAGTGAGACCTAGTTTGATCCAAGTGTGACCTCCGGGTCAACTAAATTTTTCTCTCTCTTCACCAACGAATAGGTCCTCTAGAACTCCGGTACTTCGAGGGTACAACCAGCCCGGCGTCCGTGAGGGAATCCACAGGTGCGGGGACTTATGGAGGTCTTGGAAAAGGGATTTCCGATCCAAAGAGACGGAATGCTCAATGGAGGGTCGTCCCGATTCCAAGAAGGGTGTGTGGAATCCTAGTATAGAGAGAGGAGATCTCTCAACCAAAAGCCACCAAGTGCAAAGCAATATGATCAAATCAGAGCAATATAGGCAAGCAATATGACAATCAAGCCAACTATCACAGACAGCAGCAGCAGTAAGCAAGGTTCTGTAAAACGCAGGAAAGAGACGACCTAGGGCAGGTCGCTATCAACCAAAGCAACGACAGGGTCACTGTCGTGAATTACTGCGAGAGGCTATGAGCCAGCAGCGAGAAACAGAAACGCGCCTCTGGTAGAGGCGCTAAATCTGAAAGGGACGCCTCTATGTGAGGGCGTCAAATATGAGGAAGCGCCTTGAGGTGAGGCGCTGTATAATAACAACACGCCCTGGGGCAGGGCGTGAATTCGCAGGCAGAGTGTTTAAAGCAGTAAGATGATGGGAAGACGTCTTGACAGCAGACGTAACACAACAATAAGACGCCCTGGATAAAGGCGTTAAAATCAATAACACGCCCTGGAGGGGGCGTTAATTCTCAGACAGTATAATGAGCAGAACCAAAGCAGCAGATATGATAAAAGACGCCCTGGAAAGAGGCGTTAATAAACTAAAACACGCCCTCTTGAAGGGCGTTAAAACAAAAGGCGCCCTCGTGGAAGGCGTTAATTCAGGGAAATATGCAAACGCAAGCTGGCTGATCCGGGAGTGTGCAGTGTGCACAGTGGAGGGTGCCCGAGGGGCACAAAGGGAAGGGTACCGAGGGTACCAAGGGGGAGAGGGCACGCGTAGGTGCCAAAGAGGAAAGGGCACACGAGGGTGCCAAAGGGGAAAGGGCACGCGAGGGTGCCAATGGAGATGGTAATCAAAAAGAAAACAGTGGAAGTCCCACCGTGATCGCCAATTTGTGGATGGGCATAAATCCCACACAATCACACACAAGAGAGAGAATAATTAGGGTGGAGATAAAAATAACAACAACATGGAGGATAATGATTAATGCATAAATAAGGGGAATAAAAGCTTGCACGTGGTGCAAAAACGGAGATGTGATCGCCAGAGGGGTTACCTCAATAATAGTAAAAAGAGATCGCGAATACCTGGTGAAGATTGGAATGCGGGATGATGTGAAGTTCCTTCCTCCTTCTTCAATCGGCCGGCCGATGAGAAGGGTTCTCTTTTTGATTACCTTGCAAAAAAGACAATGAAACAACAGCAAAAGATGGGATCAGCCAACGTGCAGTAGTATCAATCCAAATAAGATATATAATGATGATGAAGAGAAATCAACATGCGCACCTTTTTTTTTATTTTGGTTTTAAAACCCCTAAAGAGGGACTAGGGAAAGAAGGGATATGTGATGAATCTGGTGCAAACAGTGAAAAAGGAAAAGAAGAAAAAGACTGACGATGGAGTTGACACTAACGTAAAGAAAGAAAAAAAAGAACAGTGATGATCGGTTGATGAAGATGAAACCAAATAAACGATATAGAAAAGAGCCATGCTGTCCCTGTTGACAGTAGAGGGAACCAAAGATGAAGAGGGGGAAGCAGCAGAGCTTGAGCGTGATAATCTCGGCTTCGGTACCTTAGCCGTCGTCACCCTTCAAAGGGTCGATCAGGACTCCCTTAAATAAGGTTCAGATCAAAAGATAAACATGGACAGGAGGAGAGTAATGGCAATGTTTATCAAAAGCAAGAGCCCTAATCGAGCAAGAACGTCAAACAAGGCAGGACTCTGTGAGGGAAAGATGGAAGAAGGTAGGACACTGGAGGTGAAACACGCCTTCCAACAGGGCGTCAATTCTTGATTTGACGACCTACCCATACGGCGTTTCATGAAACACGACCTAAGACAGGGCGTTTCTTCCTGGATTTAATTTTGGCAATAAAACTTACTTTATTTGAAAATCATGAGAACACGCCTAAGATTGAGGCGTTAACTTAAAACATGCCCTGAGAAAGGACGTTAATTAATAATTAAATTGATTTTTGAATTTTCCTTAAAACCGGATAATACCAGGAATTGACGCCCTGAAGTTTAGTCGTCCTTTCTTTATAAAACGCCCTAGATAAGGTCGCTATTTAAATAACGCCCCTCTTCAGGTCTCGAATCACAAAAAATGCAACAAAATGCAACGGAAAATCCACAAAAAAGAAAAACTTTATATTATGGGAATATTGACGTTCACTTTGGGGCGTCAACATAGTGACATGAGATTTGATCAACATAGCGTCATTTTTGGCGTGTCTACAGGGAGTGGGCCATAAGGGCCGAAATTAGGAAGCGGGCTGCAGGAGCCGAAGTTATGGGAAGCGCGGTGGGATAGATGGATTAACCCTGACAGTGGGCCCCGGCCGAAATGGCCCTGCAGAGGGGCGTTGGGTAGCGGGATGTGAGAGTCGAAGAGACGGGTCTCTTTTGTTCCCTGGCCAGGGAAGGGTCCAGACCAAAGTGAAAGGTTTATTCTATTGTCCTCTGTCCAGGGAAGGATCGGAACCAAAGTGAGAGGTCTATTTTTTTTTTAACTGGGAAGCTGTCGGCTGAGGTGCCAGTGATGAAGTAATTGTCGGCTAGGAGCCGATGATTATATAGCTGTCGACTCGAAGGCCGATAATGAGGTAGCTATCGGCTTGGGGGCCGATGATTGGGCAGCTGTCGGCCCGAAGGCCGATGAAGGGGTAGCCATCGGCCAAGAGCCGATGATGAGGTAGCTGTCGGCTAGGAGCCGATGATGAGGTAGCTGTCGGCTAAGAGCCGATGATGAGGTAGCTGTCGGCTCAAAGGCCGATAATGAGGTAGCTATCGGCTAAGAGCCGATGATGAGGTAGTTATCGGCTCAAAGGCCGATAATTAAATAGCTGTCGACCTGAAGGTCGATGAAGGGGTAGTTGTCGGCTTGAAGCCCCGATGGCTGAAAGTTGGTCGGTTTAGCGCCCCGTCGGCGGAAGGTCTAGTCGGTTTAACGCCCCGTCAGCGGAAGGCTTAGTCGGTTTAACGCCCTGTCGGCGGAGGGTTTAGTCGATTTAACGCCCCATCGGCGGAGGGTTTAGTCAGTTTAACGCCCCGTCGGTGGAAGGTCTAGTGTGTTTAACGCCCCGTCGGCGGAAGGTCTAGTCGGTTTAACGCCCCATCGGCGGAAGGTCTAGTCGGTTTAATGCCCCATCGGTGGAAGGTTTAGTCAGTTTAATGCCCCGTCGGCGGAAGGTCTAGTCGGTTTAACGTCCCGTCGGTGGAAGGTCTAGTCGGTTTAACACCCCGTCGGCGGAAGGTCTAGTCGGTTTAACGCCCCGTCGGCGGAAGGTCTAGTCGGTTTAATGCCCCGTCGGCGGAAGGTTTAGTCGGTTTAACGCCCTGTCGGTGGAAGGTCTAGTCAGTTTAAAGTCCCGATGGCTGAGTATCTGTCGGCTTGAAGCCCCGATGGCTGAATATCTGTCAGCTTGAAGCCCCGATGGCCGAATATATATATATATATATATATATATATATATATATATATATATTTGGTTTAACGCCCCGTCGGCGGAATATTTTCCGGTTTAACGCCCCGTTGGCGGAATATCTATGGGCTTGAAGCCGCGATGGCTGAATATTTTTCGGTTTAACACCCCGATGGCTGTTCTTTCTCTTCTTATCTTCTTCTTTTATGGACATGCAGGTGCAAAGACCGCGTCTGTCTCGTGACTCTCTTTTTTTCTTCTCTTCTTCTTTTGTAGAGAGGCAGGTGCAGAGACCATGTTCGCCCCGTGATTGTTCTTTCTCTTCTTCTCTTCTTCTTTTATGGAGAGGCAGGTGCAAGGACCATGTTCGCCCCATGATTGTTCTTTCTCTTCTTCTCTTCTTCTTTTATGGAGAGGCGGGTGCAGAGACCGTGTTCGCCCCGTGATTGTTCTTTCTCTTCTTTTCTTCTTCTTTTATGGAGAGGCGGGTGCAAAGACCGCGTCTGCCTCATGACTCTCTTTTTTTTCTTCTCTTCTTCTTTTGTAGAGAGGCAGGTGCAGAGACCATGTTCGCCTCGTGACTCTTTCTCTTTTTTTTTGTAGAGAGGCAGGTGCAGAGACCGTGTTCGCCTCATGTGCATTCTTTCTTTCCTTCTCTTCTTTTGTGTGATGAGGCGGGCTCGAAGACCACGTCTGCCTCATGTGTCTTCTTTTGGTTCTGCTCTTCTTCTTTTATGTGAAGAGGCGGGTTCAGGGACCACGTCTGCCTCATGTGTCTCTTCTTCCTTTTCTTCTCTTCTTTTGCGTGATGAGGCGGGCTCGAAGACCACGTCTGCCTTATGTGTCTTTTCTTCCTTTTCTTCTTTTCTTTTGTGTGATGAGGCGGGCTCGAAGACCACGTCTGCCTGATGTGTATTCTTTCTTTCCTTCTTTTCTTTTGTGTGATGAGACGGGCTCGAAGACCACGTCTGCCTCATGTGTATTCTTTTGGTTCTGCTCTTCTTTTATGTGAAGAGGTGGGTTCAGGGACCACGTCTGCCTCATGTGTCTCTTCTTCCTTTTCTTCTCTTCTTTTACGTGATGAGGCGGGCTCGAAGACCACGTCTGCCTCATGTGTCTTCTTTTCCCTTTCTTCTCTTCTTTTGTGTGATGAGGCGGGCTCGAAGACCACGTCTGCCTCGTGCGTGTCTTTTTCTTTACTCTGCTCTTTTTTTCTCTTAATGTGCCCCAGGTTGGGGCGTAGCTTCATTTGGTGTGCATTCCCCCTGAGGGGGGTGTGTTTTGCCTCTTCGCTTCTGTGCCCCCAGGCGGGGTGTATTTTTTTTGCTTCTATGTCCCCAGACCAGGGTGTGTTTTTTTTAATGCCCCCGAGGTGGGGTGTAGCTCTCTTCAAATGCCCCCATGGTGGGGTATACTCTTCACGGCTTCTATGCCCCCAGGTGGGGTATGTCTCTTCTTCAAATACCCCTGAGCTAGGGTGGACTTCTCTTCATATGCCCATGAGCCGGGGCGTATTCTTTATAGCTTCTAGGCCCTCGAGGCAAGGTATGTTTCTTCTTCATATGCCCCTGGTACGGGGTGTAGCTCTCTTCAAATGCCCCCGGGACGGGGGTGTATCTTTTGCTTCTTATGCCCCCCTGAGGCCGGGGTGTGTCTTTTGCTCCTTACGCCCCCCTGAGGCGGGGGTGTATCTCTTTACGGCTTCTGTGCCCCCGAAGCAGGGTATGTTGTTTCTTCAAATGCCGCTTGGGCGGAGTATATCTTTCTTCTCATGCTCTCGGATCAGGATGTATGTATCTTTGTTTCTGTGCCCCGAGTCGGGATAGATGCTTCTGCTTCTTATGCGCCAAGGGTGGAGTGTATTTTTGTGCCCCCAGGCTGGGGTAGGTGCTTCTGCTTCTTATGCGCCAAGGGCGGAGTGTGTCTCTTTCTGTGCCCCTAGGCTGGGGTACATTCTTCATGTTTCTTATACCCTTTTCGCATGGCGTATTCTCTTGCTTCTTATGTCCTTGGTCGGGGCGTATGTTTCTTCTTCTGACGCCCCTAGGTTGGGGTATATTCTTTCTTCATGTGCTCCCAGGTCAGGATGTATGTCTCTTTGCTTCTTTACGCCCCCGGGTGGAGGTGTACTCTATCTCTTTACTTCCGCGTCCCCCAGGCGGGGTATGTTTCTTCTTCCAATGCCCCTGAGCCGACGCATATTCTTTATGGCTTCTATGCCCCCTGGCGGGGTATATTTCTTCTTCAAATATCCCTAAGACGGGATGCATTCTTCTCTTTCTTATGCTCCCGAGGTGGGATGTATCTTCTTCAAATACCCCTAAGCCGGGGCGTGTTCTTTATGGCTTCCATGCCCCCTAGCGGGGTATGTTTCTTCTTCAAATACCCCTAGGCCGGGGTGGACTTCTCTTCATATGCCCCTGAGTCAGGGCATGCTCTTTTATAGCTTCTAGGTTCTCGAGGCGAGGTATGCTTCTTCTTTAAAAACCCCTAGGCCGGGGCGTATTCTTTATGGCTTCTATGTCCCCTGGCGGGGTATGCTTCTTCTTCAAATACCCCTAGACCGGGGTGAATTCTTTTCTTCTTCCCAGACACACCGGGGGAATGTTTGCTTCTTATGCTCCCAAGGTGGGGTGTGTTGCTGCTTTTGATGCCCCCAAGGTGGGGCGTATTGTTGCTTCTGATGCCCCAGAGCGAGGTATCCCCTTTTTTTTTATATGCCCCCGGCACGGGGTGTATTCCGCTTCTAGTGCCCCCAGAGTGGAGTGTATTGCCGCTTTTGATGCAGGGTGTGGTTCTTACTTTTTATGCACCTAAGGCGGGGTGAATTCTTCTTCTTTGTTTACGTGCCCCCATATCGGGGTGTATTCCTCTCTTCATATGCTTCCCTAAGCCGGGGGATGTTGTTTGTTCTGCTTCAGATGTCCCCCCCCGGGGGGGTGCATGTTGCTTCATGGACTCCGAGCCTGGGGTATGCTCCTTCAAAGGTCCTTAAGCCGGGGTGGATTCTCTTTTCTTCTCATGCTCCCAAGGCAGGATGTAGCTTTTTCAAGTACCCCTAAACCGGAGCGTATTCTTTATGGCTTCTATGTCCCCTGGCGGGGCATGCTTCTTCTTCAAATACCCCTAGGCCGGGGTGGACTTCTCTTCATATGCCCCTGAGTCGGGGCGTGTTCTTTATAGCTTCTAGGCCCTCGAGACGAGGTATGCTTCTTCTTCAAATACCCCCGAGACGGGGGTGTGTTTTTTGGCTTCATATGCCCCGGACGTGGGGTATATCTTTTGTTTCTTATGCTCCCGAGCCGGGATGTGGCTTCTTGGCCTCGTATGCTGCCAAGGCGAGGGGTATGTTGCTTTACATGCCCCCGGGGGGAATGCATTTTGCCTCCGTTGCCCCATGGCGGGGTATATCTCTTGGCTTCTTACGCCCCCCAAGGTGGGGTGTGTTTTCTTCTTGTGCCCCTGGGGTGGGGTATATCTTTCGCTTCTTATGCCCCCCCTTGAGGCGGGGTGAAGTCTTTGCTTCAAATGCCCCTATATCGGGGTATAGTTTTGTCTCATATGCCCCTGGAGCAGGGGTGTATTTCTCTTCATGTGCCCCTGGGAATGGGGTGTATCTTTGTTGCTTGTTGTGCTCCCAGAGGGAGGTGCCTTTCTCTTCATGTGCGCCGGGCATCGGGTGTATCTTTGCTTTTTTTATATGCCCCCGAGGGGGGATTCTTCTTCTTCTGCCCCGACATGCTGGGGAATGTCTGCTTCTTGTGCCCCCAAAGTGGGGTGGATTCTCGACGGCTCCTGCGCCCCCGTTGGTGGGGTGTATGCTTCTTCTTCAGATTCCCCAAGGGCGGGGTGTATTCTTTGTTGCTTCATGTACCCCCGAGTCGGGGTGGATTCTCTTCATGTGCCCCCATGGCGGGGTGTACTCTCTTTATGTGTCCCCAGGAGTGGGGTGTGGTTTGCTTCCTGTGCACCCAAGCAGGGTGTATCGCTGCTTGCAATGTCCCCCGAGGCGGGGTATCCTTCTTCTTCAAATACCCCTAAGCCGGGGCGTATTCTTTATGGCTTCTATGCCCCCATAGCGGGGTGTGTTTCTTCTTCAAATACCCCTAAGATGGGGTGGACTCTTTTCTTCTTATACTCCCAAGGCAGGATATAGCTTCTTCAAATGCCCCTGAGCTGAGGCGTGTTCTTTACGGCTTCTATGCCCCCAGGTGGGGCATATTTCTTCTTCAAATACCCCTAGGCCAGGGTGTATTCTTGCTGCTTCTCATGCTCCCGAGGCGGGATGTGACTCCTTCAAATGCCCCTTAAGCCGGGGCGTATTCTTCATGACTTCTGTGCCCCCTGGCGGGGTATGTTTCTTCTTCAAATGCCCCTAAGCCAGGGTGTGTTCTTATACTTTTTTGCGCCCCTCAGGGCGAGGCGCATTCCTCTCCAGATGCCCCTAGCATGGGGTGTGCTTTTGTTTCTTATGCCCCCAGGCCGAGGTACGTTCCTTCTTCATATACCCCTAAGCCAGGGTGAGTTTCTCTTTTTGTGTGTCCTCAGGCCGGGGTGAATTCTTTTCTTCTTATGCCCCCATGGCGGGGTATGTCTTTTGCTTCAGGTGCCCCCATATCGGGGTGTATTTCCCCTTTAAATGCCCCTAAGCCGGGGTGCAGCTCTATTTCTTCTTACGTCCCCAGGTCGGGGCGGATTCTCCTTCAAATGCCCCAAAGCCGGGGTGTAGCTTTTGCTTTGTGTGCCCCTCAGTCGGGGCGGATTCTCTTCATGTGCCCATGGGAATGGGGTGTATTTCTGTTTTGCCTCCTATGCCCCCGTAGCAGGGTATATATCTTCTTCTCATCCCCCATGGCGGGGTATGTGCATGCTCCCTTCGGGAGTGGTGGCCATGCTTGGCCTCATTGCTGTAAAGCATTCCCCACAACGGGCAACCATTCACCAAGCTACAATTGTGGCTCGCTGGGTCTTTTAACAACCACTCGGGGGCCGTTTTGTACCGGATGGAGGCAGCGGGAAGGAGGAACGACCGGGGTCATTACACCGCGGACTCGGGACCTCCTATAGTCGGGCGGGATGCCAGGTTTCTTCTTGCTCTTTCAGTCGGCGATGCTGGCCAACTTTTCTTCCTTTCTTCTTTATTTCTCCCCCTTTTTTGTATGATTGACCAGGGTGGAGGTGCAGGAGAGCGCTCACCCCCTCAGGGAGGGGATGAGTGGTTCGCTCCACCGCATCAACCCCACAATGGTAATCTTAATTCAGCACGGGTCTCGACGGGCGTGGCCGTGCAGCCCTCTCTCGTCGACTCTTTCTCTTCTTTTTTTTTGCTTCTTTCTTTTCTCTATTTCTTCTTTTCTTCTTTTCTCCTTTTCTTCTCTTCTTCTTTTCTTCTTTTCTTCTTTTCTTCCCTTTCTTCTTGAGGAAAAGGGGAGGGTTTGATTTCCCCTCCCTTCTCTTCTCTTTCTCTTCTCTTCTCTTCCCCTTTTTATAACAGCCCCCACGATTCCTGGAAGCCGCATATGCTTCGAAGCAGCGTCCTCGAGGCCACGAAGGTAGCTGCACCGAGTCTGGCTTCCCTTTTTTTTTATAGGACTGGCAGAGACAGCACCTGTAATTCATCAAAGCAGGCAAACATCGTTTATTAGGGGCTATGAGGCCCTGAATCCCGGCGAAGAGATGAAGGGTGGTTTGGTCCCACCGGGCGTGCCAGACTTGTGGACGCATTGAAATTCACTTGTTCAGGTGGTTCGTCTATTAAGTGCGTGGGCGTGCCAGTCACTGAAGTGACAATTTATTCGGGCCCCGAAGATCCCATGGTGAGCTCGATCTGACTTCGTCAGACGATTGTGTAGTTCGTGTCGGGACCAAAACCCGTCACGCCATAAAGGTCACGGCGTCATTTACATCCCCCATACGAGGGAACACCCTTGATTAATCGCCGAGATTCAGGGCCTCATGGCCAAGAAATTAATTGCACGAAAGGTCTATTAGGAAGTATCGAAACCCCCGTGTGAGGGTAAGAAGAAAACATTCACGATCATGTCGGTCGTGTACTGACCATTTAAGGTTCGGACGAATGTCCGGCTCAAGAAAATCACGGTTGTCACGGGAAAACCGGAACGCATGTATGCCGAGGTACGACAAATTTATTGTTCGGAAGAGCGGAAAACGTTCAGCTGAGCCTCGGTTGGAGCGGTCAAAAACCAGTAAATCTGTTGGCCCGGTGCAAGAGCAAGCTGCGACCATACTGCGGTGGGCCCCCCGCGGTCGAAACAAGACATGCATGAGCGTCATTAATATTTCCGGTGCCAAGGCGCAACGAGGGAATATCCCTTGAATCGGCTGAAAGGCCCTGTGTCTAGGGAAGCGGACGTTCGAAACGTGTCGGTCATTCGGGAGACCATTTAATATTCAGACGGGTGTCCGGCTTGAGAGTATCAAAATCATCGCAGGAGGACCTGGAACATATGTATGCTGTGATACGGCAAATACATTATTCCGAGACACTGAAAATATTCGGTTAAATCTCGATTAGTGTAGCAGGAAACTAGCGAATTTATTGGCCCGGTGCGAGATCGAGTCGGGACCATACCGGGGGCGCCTCCCGCGGTCCAAACGGGGCTTGCGTGGGCATCATTAATGCTCCCGGTGCCGAAGGGCAACAGGGAAGAGTCCTGGGACTAGATTCCAAAACCAAAACATGTTCGAAGGAAGCGAGCTATAGACCAAGGGCGTGGGTCAGACAATGACCATAATCGGGACAGACCCGAGGTCCAAGTACAGCCCACAAAGGCCTTATTGATATTCCCGTATATAGGGTCCAGGGATGACAGGAGCCATCTCGTTCTATTCAGATTTCTGTCAGTCACTTGTGGACCACTTGATATTCGGACAAGGGTCCATATTGAAGGTGCGACGTGGATAGGAACAACCCCGTACAAGTGTATGCCGAGTTTACGGCAATTTCAATAAAAGGGCGGGAACGAATCCCGATAGGGTGAATCCAATTTGACGAGCTATCGGCCCAGAGCAATGCTGGGTCATGACCACGTCGGGGTAGGAGCCGTCGGCCATGTTGGTTGCTCACGGGTCTTTTCATGTTCAGACACAGGTCCATGATAGAAACGCGACGAAAATCGAGGCGAACCCGTTCAAATGTTTGCCGAACGTGCGGCAATTTTAGTAGTGGCTCGGAGGGGATCCGGCCTGAGGAACGAGTCCGGTTTGATTGGAATGTCGGCCCAAGACTAGGTCGGGGTCTGGCCATGTCGGGATAATTCTCAAGACTCAGGCCCAACCTGGAAGGGCGACATTGTTGTTCCTTCAGCATCGGGTCACGGGAGAGACGGGGCTGCAACATAGATTTTACCATTTTCTTTATCTGGGCTTTAAATTATGTGCATATATATTTTATTACTTATTTCCCTTTTATGTATTTATTCTGGATGATTTCTCTATTTTGTTTATTATTATTACTATTATATTTTCACTTTCCTTTTTTACTATTATTATTATTATTATTTCACATTTTTTGTTTATTTCTCATATATATATATTCAGGTTTATTTATTTATCATAATTTTTATTAATTTATTATCATTATTATCATTATCATTATCATGACATATTTATATATGTTTATATATATTTATTTTGGAAGGAAAAGTGGGCCGTTGGGGGCAAAAAGGGGTGTACCGGCGAAGGCAGGGAGAGCGTGCCGGAGAGGGGCTGGGAGAGTGTGCCGGTGAAGGGGCAGGCTGGCGTGCCGCTGAAGGGCTGAAGTCTGCACATTGGCCGGTCGCTGCGACATAAAGTCCGTACATTCATCAGCCCAAAGTCTATACGTTGTCTATTCAACTAGCACAGATAGTCTATACGTTCTTCAGCTCAAAGTCTGTACATCGACTGCATTCATCAGCTCAAAGTCTATACATTGGCTACATTCATCAGCTCGAAGTCTATGCGTTGGCTAGCTCAAAGTCTGTACATTGGCCGGGTTCATCAGCTCAAAGTCTACACATTGGCCAGCCCAAAGTCTGTATGTTGGCCAGCTCAAAGTCTATACATTGCAGCTCAAAGTCTATACACTAGAGCTCAAAGTTTATACATTGGCCAGCCCAAAGTCTATACGTTGGCCAGCTCAAAGTCTGTACATTGCAGTTCAAAGTCTGTACATTGCAGCTCAAAGTCCATACATTGACCAACTCAAAGTCTGTACACTGCAGCTCAAAGTCCATACATTGGCCAGCCTAAAGTCTGTACGTTAGCCAGCTCAAACTCTATACATTGCAGTTCAAAGTCTGTACATTGGCCAGCCCAAAGTCTGTATGTTGGTTAGCTCAAAGTCTATACATTATTCAGCTCAAAGTCTATCCGTTGGCCAACTCAAAGTCTGTACATTGGCCAGCCCAAAGTCTGTACATTGGCCAGCCCAAAGTCTGTATGTTGGCCAACTCAAAGTCTATACATTGTTCAGCTCAAAGTCTCTACATTGTCCCTTGGCTACAGTTCAAAGTCTGTACATTGGCCGGCCCAAAGTCTGTACGTTGGCCAACTCAAAGTCTATACATTGTTCATTGGCTGCAGTTCAAAGTCTATACATTACAGCTCAAAGTCTATACATTGTCCCTTTGCTGCAGTTCAAAGTCTGCACATTGGCCAGCCCAAAGTCTGTACGTTGGCCAACTCAAAGTCTATACATTATTCAGCTCAAAGTCTACACATTGTCCCTTGGCTGCAGTTCAAAGTCTGTACATTGGCCTGCCCAAAGTCTGTACGTTGGCCAACTCAAAGTCTATACATTGTTCATTGGCTGCAGCTCAAAGTCTATACATTGCAGCTCAAAGTCTATACATTGTCCCTTGGCTGCAGTTCAAAGTCTGTACATTGCCCAGCCCAAAGTCTGTACGTTGGCCAACTCAAAGTCTATACAATGTTCAGCTCAAAGTCTATACATTGTCCCTTGGCTGCAGTTCAAAGTATGTACATTGCCCAGCCCAAAGTCTGTACGTTGGCCAACTCAAAGTCTATACGTTGTTCATTGGCTGCAGCTCAAAGTCTATACATTGTCCCTTGGCTGCAGTTCAAAGTCTGTACATTGGCCAACCCAAAGTCTGTACGTTGGCCAACTCAAAGTCTATACATTGTTCCTTAAAGTCTGTACGTTGGGTTCCACTTCGGAGAGTGAGAAGAGTGTGCCGCTAAAGGGCCGAGAAGGTGTGTCGTTGAAGGGTTGATAGGGTGTGCCGCTGGAGGGCTGATAGGGTGTACCGGCGAGGGGAAGAATGAGACGGTGGAGGAGTGTGCCGGTGAGGAGCCAAGAAGGTGTGCCGTTGAAGGGCTGATAGGGTGTGCCGCTGGAGGGATGATAGGGTGTGCCGCTGGAGGGCTGATAGGGTGTACTGGCGAAGGTTGGAACGGACGTGCCGATGAAGGTCCACTCCTCTGTTACTTGTTTTTAAGGCTTTTCTTTTCTTCTTTTCTTTGAGTTTTGCGTAGTTTTATACAAATCTTTCCTCCTTCTTCTTGCAATCTGTTGTTGTTCTATTCGTTTGATGGTTTTGTTGTCTTTTGATATGTATTTCTTATCCCATTCGTTTGTTGCATCCTTTTGCCCCTTTTTTATGTGTTGTTATTTTCTAACAAAAATTCGGCAGCATCTCCCCTTGACCCGAGCATAAGGGAGATAAGGGAACGCACCCACATGGAGTGGCGGAACCCGACAACTGGAGGTGGGCGCCCGAGGGCGGCAACACCTTGATAAAACCTCAGAAAACATGGGGAAAACAACGAGCCGAAGACCTCTAAGACTGGACAGGGTGGGCTGGGGGTTAGTCAAGGCGTACTGGTCAAGGACAAGCACAGGGTGCTTGAGGGGTGTACCGGGCTAGGGAGAGGCCAGGTGTGCCGCTGGGGCACCAAGGGGAGGTGTACCACTGGGGGGGGCTACTATGGGTGTGCCGGCCAAGGTGCCGGAAGGTGTGCCGCTGGGGGAAAGTGCAGGTGCACCGGACAGGACTCCAAAAGAGGGTTGGTCTGCTAGCGGGGAGGGGTGTTAGACCGATCAAACCCACAGGGACTTCCGACAAAAGGGAAAAAGGTGCAAAGGGGCAGGCACATGTGAGGGTACTATTACTGGGCTTCACAGGAGAAGGTTCATGACCTCAAACCTTTCAAGATGGTGCCACATCCGGAGGAAACCGTCAGCGTGAGGGATGAACGCAAACACCGGAAGGCGAAGGGAAAAACGATCAAACGCACTGTGGCCCAAAACAATGAGACAAAGAGAAAACCCACTGAGGGGGGGAGATCTTCATTCATGGGAAATAAAGGGCCGTAGCCACCCGTATACATCACAAAACATGCCCGAGCTAAGGCTATAGGCAAGAAAGAAAACCTAAGAACAAAGGAATAGAGAGGGGGAAAACAGAGAAACAAAAGAGGAGGAGGTGTTGGGGATCGAAGGCGGGACGATCGTCCACTGCTCTTTCCCCCACCTTCCCCTACTACATCAAGCCCTCTCTCTCTCTTACTCTCTTCTCGTTGCCTGGTGGCTGTCGGAAGAATCCACGCCGGAGCCATCTCCCTTTTCTTCTCTCTTCTTCTTCTTCTCGTATGCAACCCCCTCTATTCATCTCTTCCTCTGGGTCTCTTCTCCGTCTGTCCTCCTTCTCTTCACCGGAATGGGAGTGGTTTTATACTCCCAACAGCGGGAGCCCTCGAGCACGGCAGTCGGAGGTGGGAAGCGGCTAGTCATGATGGGGTTTGACTTCCCCCGTTCTGGACGTCAGGGGAGTAGCCTACGTGGCCCAACCACTGGTTGACACCTCGGACAACTCACTGCGCGCCAAGGATACGTAGGGCATGGGCGTCACATCGTTTGGGCGTTGAAACACCTTCACGATGTGCCGCTGGCGGGCTCAATAAGTGTGCCGCAGGAGGGCCAAAAAGGTGTGCCGCTGAAGCCCCGAAGGGGCATGCCGCTGAAGCCCCAAATGGGCATGCCGCTGAAGCCCCAAATGGGCGTGCCGCTGAAGGCCAGAAATAGTGTGCCGTTGAAGGCCTGAAATAGTGTGCCATTGAAGGCTTGAAATAGTGTGCCGTTGAAGGCTTGAAATAGTGTGCCGTTGAAGGCTTGAAATAGTGTGCCGTTGAAGGCTTGCAGGGTGTGCCATTGAAAGGGCACAAGGGCGTGCCGCTGAAGGCCCAGGGGTGTACCGCTGAAGGGCCAAAAGGCTGTGCCGCTGAAGGCCCAGGGGTGTACCGCTGGAGGGCCAAAAGGCTGTGCCGCTGAAGGCCCAGGGGTGTACCGCTGGAGGGCCAAAAGGCTGTGCCGCTGAAGGCCCAGGGGTGTACCGCTGAAGGGCCAAAAGGCTGTGCCGCTGAAGGGCTAAAATGGGTAGTTCTGAGCCCGTTGTGAGCACGAGTTGTGGCCCATTTAATTTTCTTCGAGGCCCATGGATTGTGGGGGCTCTTGGTGGTTGATTTCTCTTCACTGTCGTGACTCCGGAGACGGCTTCATGGCAGTGTGCATATTTGGGAAGTCTGGATGACCAGTCCCTCCGGGGCTTCTTCACTCGGTGCCGTTGTTAATGCTGGGCTGAGCTGGATATCTGTGCGTGCAATTTTTGGTGTCCACACCTGCTGAGGGGAGAACAACCATATCATATCCATGAACCTAGGATCCAAGGCATGGAGATTCCCCCTCCCTCGGGTCTCTACCCCGGGGAGCCGGTCCGCCAGAATATCCCTTCATTTATTGAGTTTCTCACGACTCAAGGGGGAAGGCAGTCATGCCCCTGCGAGTCTCAACAGATCAAAGAAGCAAGTAACATGCCGGCCCCGCTGGTAGTAATTCCTTCTCGGTCAAGGGAAGAACCTGACAACATCCCGAACCTTGCCGAGTTCATGCAAGAGAAGGAAGTGACCTGTTGTGTATATGATTTTGATGATTACAAAATGCC
This sequence comes from Amorphophallus konjac, assembly GCA_022559845.1. Classification (NCBI taxonomy): domain Eukaryota; kingdom Viridiplantae; phylum Streptophyta; class Magnoliopsida; order Alismatales; family Araceae; genus Amorphophallus; species Amorphophallus konjac. Next base: position 50,822,371 of record CM040118.1, read on the forward strand.
ATTGTTGCTTGTCCTTGTGCGTGAATGGTTAATCATGTCTTTGTTGCTTGACTTATCCTCTAGCTAAGTATGAAATGATTGTGAAAATGATTCCAAACTGTTTCTATTGGGATATCATCATGTGGATGCATTGTAATTCTATAAGACTTATCATCATGTGGATGCATTGTGAGTCTATAAGGCTCATACGTGCTTTGAGGTTAGCACAAACATTGCATATACATTGTCTCTACACTTGGTGAGATTGCTTTGTGATGTGTGGTTTGATGAGCGTGGAGATTGATCAAATGGAATGTGACTCAATATTGTTTTGCGTGCTTTGATTCCAAATTTGTTTATCATGCAATGGTAATTAAATATTGGAACTTCATGATTCTTACATGAACGATTCAACAAAAGAACAAGTAATTAAGGACAATGTGAACTCAGGTAAAACAATGAGGTAAGTGTTGCTATGTGGATTTAAATGGATATCTCGTTCCTCCTTCACTCTTGGAATAGGTTCAATGATGTAATTTATTGTGAACATGGTCATAGTGTTAATGCTTGATGTAAAGATCTTGATTGTCAACTAACATCTTGCTTTATCATATTTTTCAGGATGAAAAATCATGGTTGATCTTCATGGGATTATGGTAATATTTAATAAATTGTTTCCCATTGATTTGATGGTGTTTTTACATGTTTTTCAGGCCCAAACTAGAAGGGGTCGACCCATGGGGTCGACCCTCTCAGGTTCTATTCAAAACAGAACCTAAATGATGAAATCAGCCTGAAAGGGTCGACCCCTGGGGTCGACCCATGGAAGGGTCGACCCCAAGGGTCGACCCCTGTAAACCAGAACCACAAATGTGGTTCTGTTTTGGGTTCTGGGAACACGAGGGTCGACCCTGGGGTCGACCCATGGAAGGGTCGATGATAAGTGTCCATTTCTTATGACAATTCATTGCATGTACACCATTTTATGTGCATATAATTGGGCAATTATGCATATTTCATAGTTAACCTCAACTCCGCATTTAAATTGGAGCTTTCACGTAAATTGATTAATTTGATTATCTTATTTAATAATAAATTAAAGTTGAGGGCCATGAGCATTAATTCTCTATTGCATAATCATGAGCATTTGATATTTATGTGCACATTGTGGTAATTTTTTTGGACTAAAGTGCAATTATGTGTGTGTAGGACACCGAAGGTAATTACAAAAGAAGCTGGGGGTAAAATTGTCACCACTACTTTGACGAAGTCAAAAAGCACATATTTTGGTTGGAGGGAAACGAAAGTTCAAAATTTTGAATTCAAAATTTGAAAAGAAGGAATTCAAAGTTCAAAGTTTGAAAAGGAGGATAAGGGCATTCAAAGTTTGAATTAAAGGAGAGATATGATGAGCCTTGGGAAATGGGGTGCCTAAAGTCCAAGAAAGGGGGTGCCCACCTACTTTTACTCTTCCCCATGCATCATATTCCATTTGAATCTCAACCATTCATCTCCTTTTGATATAATCTCCACCCTCTATCTACTAAACTTTCCCTATAAATAGCCCATGGTAAGGAGGAGATGGGGAGTTCTTTTCTTTTGGCAATCTTTCACTCTCCCTATTTCTCTCCCAACTTTAGGCCTCCGAGTTATCCCTTGTAAGTTCGTTTTCAGCTCATGCACTCTTCATCAAAGTTCTTTATTTTTAAGTTCTCTACAACTTCTTCTTCTGGAGAATCTTCTAGTTCCTTCTAGTTTTTAAGCTATTTTGTATTTTTCACTGTGCTGTCCTGTTCATATGTAAATCCATGTTTCTCTCTGTTCTTTCTCATATTTCTCCCCCTTCTAGTCATTTTCGTCTCTTGCTATCTTCATGAAAGTTCTTTATTTTTACGTTCTCTACAACTTCTTCTTCTGTACTATCTTCTAATTCCTTTTGGTTTTCAATCTATTACGTGTTTTTCACTGTGTTGTCCTGTGATTTTACTGTTCATCTGAGGTTTTAGCTTTTGTTATTTCTCAGTTTTGAAGTCCTTCCACTCTTCTTTTCTCTCTGAGTTCTTCATCAAAGTTCTTCCTCTTATGTATATCTAGATTTTCTTCTTCTATCACTTCCTCCAATTCTTCTTTGTTTATGAGTTATAGTTATTTTCTCACTGTTTTACTCTCTCATCTTCTTCTTTCTTCATCTCCACACAAACCCTTCCACATTTCTCTCTATATTTCTCTCCAAAGTTTATCCTCCACAACTCTCCTTTCATGGCGGCGTGCATATCAAGATGGGTAACGTTCCAAGGCTCGTGACGTGGACGGCGACGGCTTCTTCATCCACCTCTTTCCATGGCGATCTCTTTCAAGGCGGAGCGATCCTCTCCAAGGCTCGGCGAGGAGGAGACGACGGCGTCATCACCACTCTTACTACCATCTTCACATCTTAGACTCCTCTTTTTGTTATTGCTTTAGTTTTATTTCACTTCATTGTAATCTCATTGTGTCATTAGTGTAAACTTGTTTCACATTTCATGTACTCTTTCTTTTAAGTTAATGAAAGTTGTTCTCTTTATCTAGTTCTTGATCTTCTTCCATTTCTAACCCCTTCTTCTATCTCTTCTTTTCACTTCATGCAATTAATTTCTATAGCATAGGCGCATAATCATAGGTGTTTTTAATTAAGTGTTTGGTTTGTTCTTCATTTCACAATTTTCTTTAAACAAAACAAAATCACAAGTGTTTTCTAAAGGACTCCAAGGTTTTTAACTTTAAAAATCTCTTCTTCCCTGTGGATTCGACCCTTCTCGCCACCTTATTACGTCTTACCTTCATCTAGTGCGAGTTGAAAATTTTAAGATTGATACGCATGTTTTAAACCACGAAATTTCGCGTAATCAATTTTTGGCGCCGTTACCGGGGAAGAATGATGATTTTTGACTTAAGAACTTTATTTTCCTTGTGTTTATAGTGTACTAATAAAGTTCTTTTTTCTTTTTTTTACAGGTGAAAAAAAAAGGAGAAAAAGCAACTTGAAAACTAAAAAAAAATTAGAGGTAAGTTTGCCTTTCTTTCTTTCATCTTTGTGATTTAGTCATCCATTTCAAAAAAAAAGGAACGAGGGAACACTTTTCAAGTAAGTATCCAAACTTTTTCTCTTTCATTTCAATTTCATTTCTCTACATTTCATATCTTGTGGTTAGATAGGTTCATTAAATAAAAACAAAAAAAAGCATCACTTGAACTTCAATAAAAATGTTCATTGCAAGAGTAGAACCCACACTTCCATGTTTTAGGTCATGCATCATTTAGGATAGAATTTATTTTTCCTTGTTGTTTAATTATTGTTAATTGCATTATTGAAGATTGCGGGAGGCAAGGTGAGTACTCTAATTTTTTCAAAAGCATGCTCATGTATTTCCATGCTTGCATAGAACCCCTTGTTTGAACTTGTTTTGTTGCATATCATTTCTAAAATATTCTAAGGGCAACACCCATAAACAAGATAAGGTGGGGATTTCATCACCCTTCCTTAGCCCACAAACCATAATTCCCTTGCATCTTTGCATCACCTAAACCTTAAATAAAATTCAGTAGACATTGGCCCTAGGCTCACACTGTGGTTCTTGTGTTATTTGGACTTACCCTCTTGTGAAAACCGGTGCCTAAGGCAAGACGGTCGGATGGCAAATGCCTTAAGCGGGATAGTGGTTTGGCATAATTAGGTCCCTACGAAAGTAGGGGGAACCTCCCACTATCCCACCCCTTACCTGGCCGGTGGAAATATTGAGGGTGAACTTAAGTTTCATTTTAGTCATTTTGTGAAACCCAATTTGTAGATCTAGGTCACATCTAGGGCATTAAGTAATTTGTGTGATAACTTGTTTGTGTTTACATAAAAAAAATAAAATAATAAAATAAAAACCAAACAAAAAAATAACTCATCTTCTCTCTCTTCGTCTTAGTTTGTATCAAAATCAAAAAAAAAGATAAAACAAAATTAAAACAAAACAAAACAAAAATCAAAAAAAAAAATCTCTTTCATCTCTCTTCGTCCTAGTTCATGCAAGGTAGAAGATCTCAACATCCAAACCTACTAGGACCCATTCAAGAAATTGACAGAGTCTTGTATCCAGGGAACGATCTCCAACAAGATCTCATGGCTGAAAATCAAGGACCTCACCACCAAAATCTAATGGCCGAAAATCCCGAGCCTCCAAAGCAAATGAAGGACTATTTCTTGCCCAATCAATACCAACCGTCCTTCTATGTCCAAGCACCTCAGAACCAGGCGGTTCATTATGAAATCAAGTCTAGTACCATCCAAATGTTGCCATCTTTCTATGGAAATCCCAATGAAGACCCTTACAAACATCTTGATGAGTTCCTTCAGATCTGCTCAACTGTTAAAATTCAGAATTTCTCTGATGATACTCTTAGGCTAACTCTCTTCCCATTCTCTCTCAAGGATAAGGCCAAATATTGGTTAGGAGCCGTGGGTAGGATCATTGATACATGGGCAGAAATGTAAAAAGAATTTTTGAAAAAGTTCTATCCCATAGGGCGAACCAACACAATGAGAAGAGCCATAACTGGATTTACCCAAAATACTGGAGAACACATACATGAGGCTTGGGATAGGTTGAAAGATCTATTAAGAAAATGTCCTCATCACGGCCTGTCAAGATGGCAAATTTTTCAAGCATTTTATGAGGGGCTAACGGAGAATTATAGACAGATGGTGGATGCATCATGTAGGGGAGCATTCATGAGTAAGGGTGAGGATGAAGCGTATGATCTATTTGAAATGTTGAGTGAAAACTCCATCAGTCACACCTCACTTTCATCATATGAACGAATGATCGGACCAAACAAGAGGGCCGGGCTTTACGAAGTCAAGAATCAAGGGGAGTTTGAGAATAAGACGGACATCAATGCCATAACTCAGAAATTGAATAAAATGGATTTGCTGGCCCAAAAGATAGAGAAGGTTGATATGGTAGCTCAGAAGCTAGACCAGTTATTGGCTATGCATAGACAAGAACCTTCTTCATCTTCTGCTCTTCAACCTCAACAATTCTCAACTCCCAGTCAAGAAGCAATTTGTGCTTTGTGTTCTAGTCCTAACCATTCTATGAGTGAGTGTCCCACAGCAGCCCAACTTCCCCCGTTTATCCAAGAATAAATCTTTGCTGCTCAAGGTGTCTCCAAGCCCGCATATGACCCTTACTCAAACACCTACAATCCAGGTTGGAGAAATCACCCAAATTTTTCTTGGAAATCCAATCAAGGTCCATCCACCCAATCTCATCCCTCACACCATCCAAATTCAAAACAATCATTTTCCATGCCAAGCCAGTTAAACCAAAATCTCTCTTATCAGCCTCCTTTCCATCAACAATCACCTTTCCATCAAGCTCAGGCCCCATATCCTCAAGCTCAATTTGCTCAGGGCCAATTTCAACAATTTCCTGCACATCGTTCACATCAACCACATTATCAACCACCTCCTACTCAGCCTACTTTTGATGACAAGTTTGAACAACTCCAACAACTCATCCTTACCCAAGCACAATCCATTTTCAAGTTGGAGAACCAGATAGGACAACTTGCTGCCAATAATATGAGAAGAGAGGTAGGTCAGCTCCCTAGCCAACCGGTGGCCAACCCTCACAATCAACAACCTCCAGGCTTCCCTCCAAGAGCTCCTATTCTTCCTCAACACAATCAGCCAAACCAACCTCAGCTGCCCCCTCCTATAGGTCCTCAGTTCGAGAATGCCAAAGCCATCTCTAGCCTTAGGAGCGGGAAAATTCTTAATGACCCTTATCAGGCTAGGGATGTGGGTAGTAGTTCGGGCCAAGATGCCCACGAGGAGAGTGATAGTGAAGATGAGGAGCCAACAATTTTGCAAGAAAAGAAGAGGCAAGAGGGGGGAGAAAATAAGCTGGACAAAGGGAAAGCAAAGGTTGATGAAGGACCCCAAGAATATGTTCCTAAGGTCCCATTCCCTGATGCATTGAAGCCTAAAGCTCAAAAGAGAAAGCCGGTCCGACAAGAAGAACTAGTGAAATTGTTTAAACAGGTGAACATCAATATTCCACTATTGGATGCGATCAAACATGTACCGGCGTATGCAAAATTTTTAAAAGATCTATGTACACCAAAAAGGGAACCAAAGGCAATAACACAAAAGGTCCGCTTGTCTGAAGATGTCAGCGCAGTTGTTATGAATCATTTACCTAAAAAATTGAAGGACCCCGGAGCTCCACTGATTTCTTGTGATATAGGTGGAATTACATTTGATAGAGCATTGTTGGACCTTGGAGCCAGTGTGAACTTGTTACCCACCTTTATATATGAGCAGTTTGATCTAGGGGAGTTGAAACCTACATCTATAATCCTTCAACTGGCAGATCGATCTGTAAAGACTCCGAGGGGACTATTGGAAGATGTGATTGTGAAGGTGCATGAATGTTATTTCCCGGTGGACTTTCTTATTCTGGATATGGCCTCGTCCTAGGAATTAAAGCACACACCTATCATTTTGGGACGTCCGTTTCTTGCTACGGCTAAGGCCAATATAAATTGTGCCACGGGGATGATGGATATTTCCTTTGGAGGAGAGAAGGTTTCTTTGAATGTGTTCATAGCATCTCAATATCCAGACCATGAGGAGGAATGTAATGTCATTGATGTTTTTGAAGAACTAATTGAAGAAAGTCTAGAGGTTAATGAGGAATGTCTAGAAGAGGGTAGCATGCTCCAGGATTCTCCACTCTCTAGTGCACCCCACTCTAGAGTAGAGCCACTCCCTCCACTTCAAGTTGAACCTATTCTTCCATCTTTAGATCAGCCGCCCAGTCTAGAATTGAAGGCTCTACCAGATCCTTTGAAGTATGCTTATCTAGGTCCTAACCAAACTCTGCCCGTAATCATTACTTCCAACCTCACTGCTACTCAGGAATCCCAACTCCTAGATATCCTTCAGGAGCACAAGAGGGCGATAGGTTGGTCTGTGGCCGATTTGAAGGGTATCAGTCCGGATGTGTGTATGCATTACATTTACTTGGAGGACAATGCCAAGCCGAGCAGAGAGATGCAGCTTCGGCTGAATCCAAGTATGAAAGAGGTGGTGAAGAAAGAAGTGGTCAAATGGTTGGATGCCGGGATCATATATCCCATTTCTGATAGCAAGTGGGTCAGCCCAACTCAAGTTGTTCTCAAGAAGTCAGGGCTGACAGTTGTAACAAATGAGAAAGGAGAAGAAGTTCCCACACGATTACCAACCGGGTGGAGAATTTGCATTGATTATAGAAAGTTAAATTCAGTTACAAAGAAAGATCATTTTCCACTACCATTCATAGATCAGATTTTGGAGAGACTGGCAGGGCAGAAGTATTATTGCTTTCTGGATGGCTATTCCGGGTATAACCAAGTTGCTATTTACCCAAAAGATCAAGAGAAGACAACGTTCACATGCCCTTATGGCACATTTTCTTTTAGAAGAATGCCTTTTGGGCTCTGCAACGCCCCTGCCACATTCCAGCGGTGTATGATATCCATTTTCTCTGAAATGGTGGGAGAATGCTTAGAAGTTTTTATGGATGACTTTTCAGTGTTTGATGATTCGTTTGAAGATTGTTTGGGAAACTTAACTCGGGTATTGAAAAGATGCATTGAGTCGAATCTAGTGTTGAGCTGGGAGAAGAGCCACTTCATGGTAAAAGAAGGGATCGTTTTAGGCCATGTGATTTCAGAGAGGGGAATAGAAGTTGACAAGGCCAAGGTAGATCTGATTTCTAATCTTCCTCCCCCTTCTTCGGTCAAACAGATCCGTTCCTTTCTTGGCCATGCAGGATTCTACCGCAGATTCATTCAAAACTTCTCCACCATTGCTCGACCACTTACACAATTGCTTGCCAAGGACACTCCCTTTCACTTTGATGAGTCCTGTCTAGAGGCGTTCAATTCTTTGAAAGCAGCCCTCACACAAGCTCCTATTCTCCAATCTCCTGATTGGTCGCTCCCTTTTGAGATCATGTGTGACGCCTCAGACTATGCTGTAGGAGCTGTCCTAGGTCAAAGAGTTGAGAAGAAGCCTGTGGTGATATATTATGCGAGCCGCACCCTTGCTGATGCCCAAATGAACTACACCACCACGGAAAAGGAATTGCTAGCTGTTGTGTTTGCCCTTGAAAAGTTTCGATCATATCTATTAGGGGCGAAAGTCATTGTTTATTCTGATCACTCAACATTAAAATTTTTGATAACTAAGAAGGAAGCCAAACCCCGTCTCATACGGTGGATTTTATTACTACAAGAGTTTGATTTGGAAATAAGAGATGAGAAGGGGTTGGAAAATGTTGTAGCTGATCACTTGTCAAGGATTGTAATTCCCGAAAGTGCCCCTATGTCTGATTCCTTCCTTGATGGGCAAATTCTTTCCATCTCTCACACAATAACCCCTTGGTTCGCTCATATAGTCAACTACCTGGCAGTAGGCCAGATTCCCGAAGGGTGGTCTAGACAGGAGAAGGATCGATTCTTTTCCAAGGTAAGGAACTATTTTTGGGATGACCCGGAGCTATTTCATATGGGTCCAGATCAAATAATAAGAAGATGTGTCTCCGAGGAGGAGCAACAATCTGTTTTAAACTTCTGTCATAATCTTGCTTGTGGGGGACACTTTTCAGGAAAGAAAACATCGGCGAAAGTGTTGCAGAGCGGATTCTATTGGCCCACATTATTCAAAGACGCTTATGAATTTTCCAAAACATGTTTAAGGTGCCAAGCCGTGAGAAACAATTCAAAAAGAGATATGATGCCGCTCAGTCCCATTCTGGTAGTAGAAATTTTTGATGTTTGGGGAATAGACTTTATGGGACCATTTCCACCTTCATTTGGCAACGAATACATTTTGGTGGCAGTAGACTATGTTTCAAAATGGATTGAAGCTGTTGCTACTAGGATAAATGATCATAAAGTTGTGATGAAGTTTGTGAAGAAACACATCTTTTCTAGATTTGGTTATCCTAGAGCTATCATTAGTGATGGGGGCTCTCACTTTATTCATTTTCAATTCCGAGCTCTACTTCGCAAATATGGCATCACTCACAAGCTCACTACACCCTACCATCCCCAAACCAGTGGCCAGGTAGAAGTGTCAAACAGGGAGATAAAAACCATTTTGCATAAGACAGTTCGGCCAGATAGAAAAGACTGGTCCGAGAGACTAGATGATGCACTCTGGGCCTACAGAACTGTATTTAAGACTCCCATTGGCATGTCACCTTATCGCCTTATTTTTGGAAAAGCCTGCCACTTGCCGGTAGAACTTGAACATAAAGCATATTGGGCCATCAAACAGGTCAACTTTGATCTCATTCAAGCCGGGGCCCAAAGAGCTCTACAACTCAATGAATTGGAAGAACTAAGAAATGAAGCCTATGAGAATTCAAAAATCTATAAAGCCAAAATGAAAGCCTTCCATGATAAGTATATTCAAAGGAAAACTTTTCAACCAAATCAGAAAGTATGGCTTTTTAACTCTAGGCTACACTTGTTCCCTGGAAAGCTCAAGTCCAGATGGGACGGACCGTTTGTAGTTGTCAAAGCTTTTGACCATGGTGCCGTCAAAATTTTGAATCCTAAAAATGGTCAAATTTTCACTGTCAACGGTCAAAGATTGAAATCTTATGTGGAAAACGATCAGTTGCAAAAAGAATCCATTGTTCTAAGTGATCTGGAATAAAATCTTTGTGAGCTCTCATGCGTCTGGCTGAAGACAGAAAATTTAGCGCTTCTGGGAGGCAACCCACAGTTTTTGTTGTTTTGACATTTTTGTTTGAGTGTGTTTTAGTAGTCAGATTAAGGCCAAGGAAAGGAAGTCATCACCGCCTATGACATTGATGGAGGTTTCGTCCCGCATATCCGGTTGTCTCTTTCCCACTCAGAAGTATTTATTGATACATTGTTCTTTTGCTTTCAATTCTACATGCCATTGAGGATAATGTCATTCAAGTTGGGGGGGGGAGAGAAATTTTCATGATGCATATAGTACAACCTGATAGGAGTTCTATCTTTCATAAAGATGTAAACCCCATTTTGAGTTTCATGATTTATGCTTAAATTAAAAGTAATTCTGGAATAGAAAAGGCTAGGGAGAAGGATGATGGAAAATTTAGTCAATCTAGCCATGGAAAACTGATATAAGAATCCCTTTAAAGCTCATGTGCACTAAAAAAAAGTTTACATTACATACTAATGAAACAAGCAAGACAAGTCCTCTACTATTTTAGGTGTATTGTCTAATATTCTGCACTTCTTAAGAAAAGAGATCTTTATACAAAGCTTTCTGCCAAATTATCTATCAAATAAGTGCAATGGCACTATGAAAAAAAAAGAGAGAAAAAAAAATAACACCATTAAAAATACCCCTAATCTTAGTAACCGGGCCTACTCTACCTAAGACGTGTTGAGGTTCGCGTAAAACGGAAAAGGGAACCTGGATCTGCGAAACTGGGCCTGCTTCTCCTAAGGCAAGAGTCGAGGTTCACGTTGAGCAGTGAAGGGTAGTGCAACATCATGTGTGGTATAAAAGATCCCAAAGGGACAAAACAATAAGGTAGACAAAAAGCTAATATACTTAATGCTCTAATCTAAGAGGTGCAGGGTTGAAAGACATTTGCTTGGAATAGTGAATGGGACATGCAATTATCTAAGCAGTGGATTTAGTAGTTACACATGCACAAGTGCTATTGAGCTTTAATTTGAATTCTTAATCATGTACTATTAAGTTCCTACATAAGGTTAGTGTGCATTAATGATTCCAGATTCCTAATCTTTGGCTGATTCTATGAAGGGATAACTGGATATGAGAGCATGAATTTTGTAAACTCTTGTTAGTCCTAAAATTTAATTTATTGGCATTTCTAAGGGACTAGCAATGAGTAAGTTGGGGGGTGTGATAAGTGTCCATTTCTTATGACAATTCATTGCATGTACACCATTTTATGTGCATATAATTAGGCAATTATGCATATTTCATAGTTAACCTCAACTCCGCATTTAAATTGGAGCTTTCACGTAAATTGATTAATTTGATTATCTTATTTAATAATAAATTAAAGTTGAGGGCCATGAGCATTAATTCTCCATTGCATAATCATGAGCATTTGATATTTATGTGCACATTGTGGTAATTTTTTTGGACTAAAGTGCAATTATGTGTGTGTAGGACACCGAAGGCAATTACAAAAGAAGTCGGGGGCAAAATTGTCACCACTACTTTGACCAAGTCAAAAAGCACATATTTTGGTTGGAGGGAAACGAAAGTTCAAAATTTTGAATTCAAAATTTGAAAAGAAGGAATTCAAAGTTCAAAGTTTGAAAAGGAGGAAAATGACATTCAAAGTTTGAATTAAAGGAGAGATATGATGAGCCTTGGGAAATGAGGTGCCTAAAGTCCAAGAAAGGGGGTGCCCACCTACTTTTACTCTTCCCCATGCATCATATTCCATTTGAATCTCAACCATTCATCTCCTTTTGATATAATCTCCACCCTCTATCTACCAAACTTTCCCTATAAATAGCCCATGGTAAGGAGGAGATGGGGAGTTCTTTTCTTTTGGCAATCTTTCACTCTCCCTATTTCTCTCCCAACTTTACGCCTCCGAGTTCTCCCTTGTAAGTTCGTTTTCAGCTCATGCACTCTTCATCAAAGTTCTTTATTTTTAAGTTCTCTACAACTTCTTCTTCTGGAGCATCTTCTAGTTCCGTCTAGTTTTTAAGCTATTTTGTATTTTTCACTGTGCTGTCCTGTTCATCTGTAAACCCATGTTTCTCTCTGTTCTTTCCCATATTTCTCCCCCTGCTAGTCATTTTCGTCTCTTGCTATCTTCATTAAAGTTCTTTATTTTTACGTTCTCTACAACTTCTTCTTCTGCACTATCTTCTAATTCCTTCTGGTTTTCAATCTATTACGGGTTTTTCACTGTGCTGTCCTGTGATTTTACTGTTCATCCGAGGTTCTAGCTTTTGTTATTTCTCAGTTTTGAAGTCCTTTCACTCTTCTTTTCTCTCTGAGTTCTTCATCAAAGTTCTTCCTCTTATGTATATCTAGATTTTTCTTCTTCTATCACTTCCTCCAATTCTTCTTTGTTTACGAGTTATATTTATTTTCTCACTGTTTTACTCTCTCATCTTCTTCTTTCTTCATCTCCACATAAACCCTTCCACATTTCTCTCTATATTTCTCTCCAAAGTTTATCCTCCACAACTCTCCTTTCATGGCGGCGTGCATATCAAGATGGGTGACGTTTCAAGCCTCGTGACGTGGACGGCGACGGCTTCTTCATCCACCTCTTTCCATGGCGATCTCTTTCAAGGCGGAGCGATCCTCTCCAAGGCTCGGCGAGGAGGAGACGACGGCGTCATCACCACTGCTACTACCATCTTCACATCTTAGGCTCCTCTTTTTGTTATTGCTTTAGTTTTATTTCACTTCATTGTAATCTGATTGTGTCATTAGTGTAAACTTGTTTCACATTTCATGTACTCTTTCTTTTAAGTTAATGAAAGTTATTCTCTTGATCTAGTTCTTGATCTTCTTCCTTCTCTACCCCCTTCTTCTATATCTTCTTTTCACTTCATGCAATTAATTTCTATAGCATAGGCGCATAATCATAGGTGTTTTTAATTAAGTGTTTGGTTTGTTCTTCATTTCACTATTTTCTTTAAACAAAATAAAATCACAAGTGTTTTCTAAAGGACTCCAAGGTTTTTAACTTTAAAAATCTCTTCTTCCCTGTGGATTCGACCCTTCTCGCCACCTTATTACGTCTTACCTTCATCTAGTGCGAGTTGGAAATTTTAAGATTGATACGCATGTTTTAAACGATGAAATTTCGTGTAATCAATCGACCCCTGGGGTCGACCCCTATAACCCAAAACCATAAAACAGGTTCTGTTTGGCTTCTGTGAGCCCGAGGGTCGACCCTGGGGTCGACCCTTTCCGGTCGGACGTCCAGCCACCATCTTTGACCGTCGTTTTCTTGCCCCAAAAGTCCTACCAATCAATTCCTAATGCCCTATATGTCTCCCTAATTCGTGGATCTGGTCTCCAAGCTGTCCCTTGACCGTGCTAATCATTTATATATATCTCTTGGGTTGCAAACCCTAAGGAACATAATGCTAGATCTGAAAATCATCTTCTTCTAACCCTTGTGTGTGCAGGTCGCAGGTAGCAGCTCCAAGGCATCTTCCACCATGTTTTAAGCTTGTGTATGAAGGGAAGAACAAGGTTTCACGTCTTCATCCATTCCTCTGCCACAAGCTGCGAAGAAATTCATGCTACAAGCATCATCCATGTAAGAATCAATCATTCTTCTTCAAGAACGGGTTTCATACTTCAGAAGCATTCAAATATGTTCAAAGGAGAGAAAGGGGGAGCTCTAATCACTGCAACATCTTCTTCATTCTGATTTCTCAAAATTATTGTTAATAGAGCTTGAATATCTATTTTAAGACATCTTAGGATGGTTTTATAAGTCTTATATCATGGTATATAAAATTGTGACATGTGGAAGGGCAGGTCAAGCTTGTCTGAAAGCTATCACCATGCGTGAGAATGTGTCTCCGCCCGGTACCATGAATCATCTATGCATATGGCATCAAACTTAAATGAATTTTCTGAAATCATGCATTGATTATGGGGGAGTCTTGCAAGCTGAAAATTTTGAGATTGATGTTTTCCATTCTCTCAGTATGATGATATTATTCTGTGGCTGAACATTTTGAGGACTGAAGTTGATCAATGTTTCATGGTCTTTACCAATGTGTCACTCATCTTTTTGGATAAAAGCACAACTGTTTTCAAGAAAAGTTCACATGTGATGATTTTGATGCTTTGCATGAATTTTCTGAATTCCCTTTTCAAAATAAAATTGTGTCATCACATTTTAACAATTGGTAATGCATGTCATGCATCAGTTGCATTAGGTGCATATAGAGTGTCATGTGAAATCTGAAATCTTGCATCACATTGCATATTTACATATCATTATCTTCACATCATCCACATAATACTTTTGGAAGATGAAGCTCATCATGTGTCTTGTTGCATAGTTAGAATTTTCAGCATACATATAGTGCATATTTTGAAATACATCATTTTGAACATTCCATGTTGCATAAATGCCAAAAATTAATTCTTCCAACAAAGTTCTCATATCTTTAGGGCCAACAATTCAAGAACTGAAATTGCATATCTTTTCATTTTGCATTGCAGATGCATATCTCCATTGTATGCTTGCATGTTATTATATGCTATTCAACCACTTCCTTTGAAACTTCTAAGACCAAATACTCCATTGTTAACTAATGTTGCATCTGAGTCTTAACAAGTGTGCTTCATGTCAAACTCTCAGGGGGAGCATTTCATGCTTATTGCATTTACATAAGGGGAGCTACACTATCATGTTCTAAGTTAAATTTTCTCCATACATGTTAAATCAAATTCGTACACTTCATGCACTTTAATGTGAAATTGAGTGTTATTCATAAGGATATAGGAATTTTATTTCAACACTCTAAAGTAATTCAACTTGTTGCATGGATGATAAGAGTCAGTTGAGGAAAAAACTGCCTGTCTCCACATACAAAAAATGGTTGATATGAAAGGCAGAGCAATGCTAAGTCTCACTGAGTAAACTGGGCACATGTCACCTGAGACGTGATGTGGTTCATTTCAGAAAAGTGTTGAATAAAGTATCTCTGTTCAAATGAGGTGATAAGGTTCAGTATTCTGAGTAACCGGGGATTCTGGCATGAGCTCCATGTGTCTTCTCGCGTAAAAAGGAATTATTTGAACATGATCCTTCTTAGAAAAATTCAGATTGTCAGTGTGAAAATTACTGATGATAATTTGATGAGGTAGAGCGAAGCCTCCAATACGTTGTTCTCTAGATTGAAATGCAGTCTGTGTCGTTACTATTGTGTTTAATTGAAAATCTGGTTATGCATATGGCTAAACTTCATTCTCATGTTACTCACTTGCACATGGTAATTTGATTTGATATGTATTTTAAAAATTTGATTAACTGCTTGACTTGTTGTACATCTTCTCCTATTTATCTGCGCAATCCTCTAAGTGTAATCATGAGCATTCTGAACTTAATGATTCACTTGCACTTTTCCTATACCTATCCCCTCACTGTAAATCAATTGGTATCACTTCTTGTGAAGGAGTTATGTTACATGTATCTATAGATATCTGCTTGATTACATTGTATGCATTTTATCTCTCATCATTTTTATACATTCTGTTTCATGCATTTCACAAGAAAACTAAAAATCAAAAATTTGAAAATCAAAGTCAGTCATCTAATGTGTCATTGTCAAAGGGGGAGCTTTGCATGTGATCTTATCTGCTTAACTCATCAGGACGTGCATGAGTCAATACCTTTCTATGGGTGTTTGAGTGCTTGTTTGCTTGCTCATTATTGTCATGCCATACACCATTTCCAATTGCTACAACTTGTGAGCATTTGCATATCATTTTGTCATCTTGCATTCTACATGACCATATTGTCCACATTTGCATTTCCAGTTTCCACATTTGAATTTCAACAATTGGTATCAACTAGTTCTACAATTAGTTCATGCATATTATGCATATTGGTTCTCTTCATAATCCCAGAGTCCATAGGTTCTTGCCATTCTGGATTCCCCGTCCTGCTCCCCATTTCTGATTATGTCAAAGGGGGAGAGAGCATTATAGCATACATATTTTGTCATCATCAAAATGTGGGAGATTGTTGTGTATGTGATTTTGATGATTACAAAATGCCCTTGTTGCTTGTCCTTGTACGTGAATGGTTAATCATGTCTTTGTTGCTTGACTTATCCTCTAGCTATGAAGTATGAAATGATTGTGGAAATGATTCCAAACTATTTCTATTGGGATATCATCATGTGGATGCATTATAATTCTATAAGGCTTATCATCATGTGGATGCATTGTGATTCTATAAGGCTCATACGTGCTTTGAGGTTAGCACAAACATTGCATATACATTATCTCTACACTTGGTGAGATTGCTTTGTGATGTGTGGTTTGATGAGCGTGGAGATTGATCAAATGGAATGTGACTCAATATTACTTTATGTGCTTTGATTCCAAATTTGTTTATCATGCAATGGTAATTAAATATTGGAACTTCATGATTCTTACATGAACGATTCAACAAAAGAACAAGCAATTAAGGACAATGTGAACTCAGGTAAAACAATGAGGTAAGTGTTGCTATGTGGATTTAAATGGATATCTCGTTCCTCCTTCACTCTTGGAATAGGTTCAATGATGTAATTTATTGTGAACATGGTCATAGTGTTAATGCTTGATGTAAAGATCTTGATTGTCAACTAACATCTTGCTTTATCATATTTTTCAGGATGAAAAATCATGGTTGATCTTCATGGGATTATGGTAATATTTAATCAATTGTTTCCCATTGATTTGATGGTGTTTTTACATATTTTTCAGGCCCAAACTAGAAGGGGTCGACCCATGGGGTCGACCCTCTCATGTTCTATTCAAAACAGAACCTAAATGATGAAATCAGCCTGAAAGGGTCGACCCCAAGGGTCGACCCCTGTAAACCAGAACCACAAATGTGGTTCTGTTTTGGGTTCTGGGAACACGAGGGTCGACCCTGGGGTCGACCTCTGTAACCCAGAACCATAAAACAAGTTCTGTTTGGCTTCTGTGAGCCCGAGGGTCGACCCTGGGGTCGACCCTTTCCGGTCGGACGTCCAGCCACCATCTTTGACCGCCGTTTTCTTGCCCCAAAAGTCCTACCAATCAATTCCTAATGCCCTATATGTCTCCCTAATTCATGGATCTGGTCTCCAAGCAGTCCCTTGACCGTTCTAATCATTTATATACATCTCTTGGGTTGCAAACCCTAAGGAACATAATGCTAGATCTGAAAATCATTTTCTTATAACCCTTGTGTGTGTAGGTCGCAGGTAGCAGCTCCAAGGCATCTTCCACCATGTTTTAAGCTTGTGTATGAAGGGAAGAACAAGGTTTCACGTCCTCATCCATTCCTCTGCCACAAGCTGTGAAGAAATTCATGCTACAAGCATCATCCATGCAAGAATCAATCATTCTTCTTCAAGAACGGGTTTCATACTTCAGAAGCATTCAGATATATTCAAAGGAGAGAAAGGGGGAGCTCTAATCACTGCAACATCTTCTTCATTCTGATTTCTCAAAATTGTTGTTGATAGAGCTTGAATATCTGTTTTAAGACATCTTAGGATGGTTTTATAAGTCTTATATACACTCTCTCTTACATACATATATATGAGCTGCGAATTGTGTGATTCAATAATCCTAATGCTCATGTGATCCTTGTATAGGATGAAGATGAAGAGGGGGATTTCTGAACCGTTCACTTCTATTGTCTTGTTTGAGATTAGCTTGAAGTTTGAGCTTATCATTTCTACCTGTTCTTTCAGGTGAAGACGTGCAACTCGAGGAGACAAAGAAGATGATATCTAAATCATGATCATCCGTCAACGAGCAAGGAGAATCAGATTTTGCTGAAGAAGGGGGAGCCTTATACTTGACACATCTGTCTAGTGTTCATCTCTATAATTTGTTTGGAGGGTCATAGCATATATGTGTTTTTGATTCATATACATTTGAGATAATCCTTTATGTGGGTGTTCAGAGAAAGGGGTCTCTGAGTGTGTGGGTTGATTTATGAGTGTCGATTTGTGCGGAGTATATCCGCGTGTGTGGTCGGTCGTAACTTGGGGTGCGTTCCTCGTGTGTGGTTGGGAGTTTACTCCCATGTGGTTGTGTAGGCATTGTCCTACGTGTGTGTGGACGGAGTTGTGACTCCGTGTGAGGAATTTGTTCGGGGTGTGTTCCCCAGTGTGTGTGTGTGTGTGTGTGTGTGTGTGTGTGTGTGTGTGTGTGTGTGTGTGTGTGTGTGTGTGTGTGTGTGTGTGTGTGTGTGTGTGTGTGTGTGTGTGTGTGTGTGCTATGGGAGTAGCTTGAGGCAAGGCCTCGTGTGTGTGTGGTTTGCTGCGAAAGCAGCGTGTGTGTTGTTGGGGTTCATCCCCGTGTTGCTACATTTGTAGCGTGTAGTGAAGCCTCACCGATTTGGTGAGGGGTGGACGTAGGGAGCCCTTCGTGGTCCCGAACCACCTTAAAAATCCCCGTGTCTTGTGATTTGATTATTGTGATTGTGTGTTCTCTATCCTATCTGTTTGTGCAATCGTGTGAGATTGAGTGAATCTAGTTTAAACCTGTTTAGATTAAATTACTCAATCTTGTATATTCCGTTGTGTGCTAGTTGAGTTTTTAATTGGACATAGTTTTTAGTAGTAGGATCTATTCACCCCCCTCTAGATCCGTGTTCCTGCACTACGGGACCCAACATTACCCAATAGGCCCCGCAAGCTCGAGTGATACCTGACCCGGTGGAAGAAGCACCCGCTGAGCCGGCTCCCCAGGCCCAGACCGGGGGCAGGCGCAGTAGAGCCGAAGAGATGAAGTTGCTCCAGGTCCGAGCTAGCAATAGAATAGTCAAGCACCTGAAGAAGATCCCAGCCAGGTTCACCGTCTGGGAGATCCTGTCCCTAGATGAAGAGACACGGCAGGCCGTCATCGTAGCGCTCCAGACACCAGCATATGTGGAAGCCTGCCTTGCAGAAATGTCACCTGAGGTAGCTGTGGCTTTTACAAAAGAAGATATGCTCCTACCTACCTGCAGTCACAACAGGCCACTCTATATGAGGGGGCAGCTGAATGGGTATCCCATCAACAGAGTATTGATTGACCCTGGGGCGGCAGTGAACATACTCCCCTACCGATATACCAGAAACATTACTTTGATGTACACTTGATCGAGGTCTAGAATGTTAAGATTGCTGGCTTCAACCAGAAGTGTGAGGTCCCTATGGGGATTGCAGAGTTTAACCTCTCTCTCGGCGATTTCACAACTAAGGTCTAGTTTCATGTGATTAACTCCAGCACCTCCTACAAAGCATTGCTCGGTCGGCCTTGGCTACACCAAAATAGGGTAGTGCCGTCTACACTGCATCAGTGCATCAAGTACCCCGGCAACGGGAAGGAGGAGAGAATCTTTGCCGACCTCCACCCTTTTGAGGTGTTCGATTGCCATCTCTCAGACGCCAATTTGTATCTAGAGAAGCCGAAGCAAGCTCCCCAAGTCACCCTGGATAAGGGACAGAAGAAGGCGGAGCCCGACAGCTGGTTCCCTCCACCGCCGCCAGGCTATGTGGCTCCCCGCCAAGTGTCATTTGTTTCTGGGGCAGAAGGAGTATTCAAAGCAACTCCCCTTTCCATCTACCCTGCACCGGGGTTGCCACACCTCGAAGACTTTCTGGAGGTCATCCGGGTCCCGTTTGGGATCATCAAGCCTCTCGCGGAAGTTGACTGCCAAGTGGTTGAACCACTAAAGACCTTTGAGGTGCCTAACCCCTGAGGATGGTCTACTATTTTCTATGTGGCTAATGAGCACCCGGTCAAAGGGGATGATGATTGTAAACTCCCTAACGAACTGCATGACCCACTCGTCCCGATCACGGGACTGCCTGACATAACCGGCCGTATAACCAGAATGACCAGAAAACAAGGGATCCCCTTTTGCCAGCTCTCCAGTCGGATGGACATGTTCAAAAAGATATGGAACCCACCAAATCTGGACCGGAGGTTGTTGCAAATCACCCGGCACCCGGGATTAGGTTTCTCATTAGAAGATTCCTACGAAGCTGATGTTATATCGGTCTCGGCTTCGGATGGCGATAGCCTCACAGGCGCCGTAGCTCCACAAAAAGGTGAAGGTCGCTCGCGCCTTAAGCCCCCGGCTGATGAAGAATAGGATGAAGAGGTATTCCTATGGAATCCACCTCCCTGCAGGAATAAGGGGAAGGCCTCGTCCTCCTCTGAAAGACCAACCCCGAATGACTACAATAGCGGTGCGCCATTACCCTCGTCTAATACTGATGCAAGGGATGGGAAGCAAGCCGGACCCTGGGCCTCCCTCGGTGCGACCCTGCCCTGTTCGCCCTATGCTATCAACAGCAGCAATAAATTGAAATGCTGAAGGCTCGCTTGGCCGAAGTGACTGCGCTCGTGTCTGACCTCATCAGGGGCATCCTCCGTCAGCATCGGCACGCACCAGTCCCTGAGGACCATCCCGAATGCCCCCGTGCACCTGAAGAGGGAGGCTGAGGATGTGGCTGCTTCCCCGGCCAGACGATCGGCCGAGCGGAACCCTATGCTGCAGGAGAGGATGCAGAGACCCTACTCTTTCCCGAGGAATAAAACCTGAGGAATTTTTGAGTGGGCTTGCTACTATGGCAAGGTCTCCCTCCCCAAATCCAAGAGGTCGCAAGATGCTCACAAAAGCGGTGACCCCTTGCTCTGCCCTTATCACCAAATACTGGGCCACTCTATCGAAGACTGCTATGTCTTCAAGGATATTGCTCAAGACTTGATTAAGAAAGATGAGCTCAGAATGGGAGATTACGTGGTGGCTCTGCCACGCCCCCATGTGACAGGCATCCACGAAAGAAGTGTTTACATGGTGTCGGTCCAGCACCAGATTGTTGAAAATGCAGCTGAGAACGGGCAACCTCGGCCGTTGGCGGAGAACCAGCCCCTGGGGCGGCAATCCGTCACTTCGGCCCCTGTTAGAGCCGTCTATGATGATTACCAAGAATACCCCGGAGAAAGCCTTTACTTCTCAGCACAGAAGGACCCCTCGAAGCCATGGCCCGTGAGCCCGGAGGCGGGGGATGCCAGCAAAGTCTCATTGTTCGACGAAGCTGAGCAGGGTGACACCTATAGCATCCTTGAAGCAGAAGATGGCGAAGATCAGGATTTCATTGACCTGTTGCCGGCACCGTCGGAAATTGAAGATGGCGGCCAGGCCACGGTAGATGAACTTGTTGAAATTAACTTGGGCACGGAGGGCGACCCCAGGCCGACCTTTCTAAGTGCCCTTCTTCCCCCACAAGAAAGAGAACAATATATCAAATAGCTGCAAGAGTTCCGGGATTGTTTTGCCTAGAACTACAAGGAGATGCCCGGCCTAAGCCCCGGTGTGACCCAACATATTCTGGCCATCGACCCCAAGGTGGAACCGGTGAAGCAGTCTCCCCGGCGCATGAGGCTAGAGTTGATAAACCAAATTAGCAAAGAAGTCGACAAGCTCATAGATGTTGATTTTGTAGCTGAAAACCAGTATACCACCTTGTTGGCCAACATTGTAGCGGTGAAGAAGAAGAACGGACAGATCAGGATTTGCGTGGACTTCCGCGACTTGAATAAAGCCTGCCCAAAAGATGATTTCCCAGTGCCCATCACCGAAGTCATGATTGATGCAACTACTGGCCACGAGGCCTTGTCCTTCATGGACGAATCGTCTGGCTATAACCAAATTTGGATAGCTGAGCACGACCGAATTCACACGGCCTTTCGGTCACCCAAAGGGATATTCCACTACAAAAGAATGCTCTTCGGCCTCAAGAACGCTGGCGCTACTTACCAGCGCGCGATGACCAAAATATTCGATGAGCTGCTATACGACAAAGTCGAATGCTACATTGATGATTTGGTCGTCAAGTCGAAGAAAAGAGGGGATCACCTGAAGGACCTCAGAGTCATCTTTGAGAGACTCCGGTAGTACGAGTTAAAAATGAACCCGACGAAGTGTGCCTTTGGCATCTCCAGCGGGAAGTTCCTTGGCTTCATTGTTCGATATAGAGGGATCGAGATCGATCCTTTCAAGATAAAGGCCATCCAGGAGCTACCTCCCCCGAAGGACCTGGGAGAGTTAAGATCCCTTCAAGGCCGGCTGGCTTACGTCCGAAGATTTATCTCCAACCTGTCAGGGCGCTGTCAGCCATTCCACATATTAATGATGAAAAATGCGCCTTTTGACTGGAACCAGGGATGCCAGAAGGCCTTCGATCAGCTGAAGGACTACTTAAGACCCCGCCTGTGCTGGGGGCACCTGTCAAGGGGAGGCCGCTTATTCTATACATAGCCGCCAGCGAATGTTCACTGGGGGCAATGCTCGCCCAGAACAATGACGAGGGAAAAGAGCATGCTCTCTACTATCTTAGCCGAAGGCTAGTGGGGGCAGAAGCAAAATACACCCCGATTGAGAAGGCCTGTCTCACCCTGGTCTTCGCAGTCAAGAAGCTAAGGCATTACATGCTCTCCCATGAAGTGAGCCTGATCTCCAAGGCCGACCCAGTTAAACACATTCTCTCCCAGCCAGTCTTGAAGGGACGTCTCGGCAAGTGGGCAGTGCTGCTAATGAAATTTGATATCACCTACGTGCCGCAGAAGGCCGTTAAGGGTCAAGCCGTGGCCGAATTCTTCGCGGCACATCTGTGTCTGAGGATTCCCCACTGGCTACAAAGTTGCCTGAAGATGAGACACTGGAAGTGGACCAAGTCCAACAGATCACCTGGCAGCTGCACTTTGATGGAGCCTCGAGAACGAAAACGACCCCGTCCGGACGTACCAAAGTACGGGCAGGGGCCGGCATTGTCCTTAAATTCCCAGAGGGAGAAATATTGCATACATCTTGTTCTATCAATAAACCCTACACAAACAACGAGGTAGAGTACGAGGCCCTGATCATCGGTCTCCAAGTCACTTTGCAAATGGAGATTAAAATGCTGCAAGTATTCGGCGATTCGTTACTAGTCATCAAGCAAGTCCAAGGGCAGTTTAATGTCCGAAAACCTGAGTTGCTCCCTTACCATGCTAAAGCGAAGCGGCTCATGGAGAAATTCTACCTTATTGAGATAGGCCATGTCGCCAGGGGAGAAAATGCACAAGCCGATGCACTGGCAAAGCTGGCAAGCTCATTAGCAGTCCCGCCTGATGGATCCCTTAGCATCCGGGTGGTGAATCAGCGCCAGGTGCCTAGCATGATAGAAGAACCAGAAGAAGAAGAACTGGAGGTCGCTGCAGCAGAAGCCGTCGGCCTACCTGACTGGAGGGACCCTCTTATGCAATGGTTTAAACACCAGCAACTGCCCAGGCAGAGAGAAGAGAAGATTAAGCTGATCAGAAGAAAGGACTCTTATGAGGTTCGGAACAGGATCCTATTCCGAATTATGGCAGATGCCAGACGGAAGGTGCTCCTGCGATGTCTATCCACTGAAGAAGCTTGGAAAGTCATGAAGGAGGTCCACGCCGGGATAGCCGGTGCACACCAGGCAGGACCGAAGATGAAAATTGAAACAAAGAAGCTCGGATACTACTGACCGACAATGTTTGATGACTGCTGCAAGTACGCCAAGTCTTGTCAGAAATGCCAGGAGCATGCCGCGGTGCCCAGGAGGCCACCCGTGCCACTACACTCGACGTTACCCAGCTGGCCTTTCGCCCAGTGGGGAATAGACGTCGTGGGTCCACTACCCGCGTCATCCACCGGGTGCAAATACATTTTGGCGGCGAC
The DNA here is from genome assembly GCA_022559845.1 of Amorphophallus konjac. NCBI lineage: Eukaryota > Viridiplantae > Streptophyta > Magnoliopsida > Alismatales > Araceae > Amorphophallus > Amorphophallus konjac. The sequence continues at coordinate 50,845,863 of CM040118.1, forward strand.
TGACTACTTCTCCCGTTGGGCGGAAGCCGTTGCTTTGAGAGAAGTAACTGGGGAGATCGATGCCAGATTTGTCCATCGTAACATCATATTCCTATTTGGCACTCCGAACCGAATTATCTCAAATAATGGGAGCCACTTCCGCAACCAGAAAGTCTACCGTCTAGCAGAAAAATACAAGATCAACTGGAGGACGTCAACCCCCTACAACCCGCAAGCCAATGGTCTGGCCGAAGCTTTCAACAAAATTCTTTGTACTCTCCTCTCCAAAATTGTCAATTCTAACAAGAGGGACTGGGAAGAAAGAATGTATGAGGCCCTCTGGGCATATCGAACTGTTTACAAAACCCCGACGGGATGTTCACCCTTTTCCCTGGTATATGGCTCAGAGGCGATCGTCCCCATCGAGCTAGAGATACCCTCCCTTCGGGTTGCAATCCAACACGGGTTGGTCCGAGAAGACCAAGCAAATGTCGAGCGAAGGCTCGAAGAGCTCTCCAGCCTGGAGGGAAAGCGGCTCCAAGCCCAGTAGAACATCCGGGTCCATCAGGCCCGCATGGCTCGCGCCTTCGACAAGCTCGTCAAGGAGCGTGAATTCAAGAAGGGTGACCTCGTTATGGTAAAAAGGAGGGAAGTTATGGCTTCCAACCCCAAGGGCAAGCTGAATGAGAATTGGCTTGGACCCTATGTAATCCAAAAGGTTTATGAAGGCGGAGCATATGCGATAGTCGATCATCGGGGGGAGGTCAACTTTCCACCCCTTAATGGTAGGCATCTAAGGTTGTACCACGCTCCGATTCCCCCTTTCAATGAATAATACATTCTCTTGCCCCACAGCGGGTAAACTTGCATTTCAATTGCTTGGATGGTGTGTCATTATTCACTGTGCATTTCAAAAAAAGGGGAGAAGAAAATATATATAAAAAAAGAGAGAAGAAGAGAAGAAAAGAAAAGAAGAAAAGAAAAAAAAGAGAAGAAAAGAAAAGAAAAAAAGAAAAAAAAGAGAAGAAAATAAAAGAAGAAAATAAAAAGAGAAGAAAAGAAAAGAAGAAAAAGAAAAGAAAAGAAAAGAAAAGAAAAGAAAAGAAAAGAAAGGAAAAGAGGAAAAAGAGGGAAAGTAAAGATGGAGGAGCCAGCCCTTCTTTACTAGCCCTCACCCATACCAACGAACATTTCAATAAACGAATCAACCCTGTCAGCCCTTGACATTCTGTCGGCACTGACGAAGAATACCCCAGCCAGACCTTTCGCCCGGGGTTGGGGAATCAACCCTTCTCCTTGCGTTGGCACCAACCCGTACCAACGAATATGTCAATAATCGAATCAACCCTGTCAGCCCTTGACATTCTGTTGGCACTGACGAAGAATACCCCAGCCGGACCTTTCACTCGGGATTGGGGAATCAACCCTTCTCCGTGCGTTGGCACCAGCCCGTACCAACGAATATGTCAATAACCGAATCAACCCTGTCAGCCCTTGACATTCTGTCGGCACTGACGAAGAATACCCCAGCTGGACCTTTCGCCCGGGATTGGGGAATCAACCCTTCTCCGTGCGTTGGCACCAACCCGTGCCAATGAGCACATCAAGAGACAAATAAACCACACCTGTCCTCGGCACTCTGTCGGCATAAACAAACAACCCTCTTTTGACCAAGACCTCCCGTCAGGGTCATTGAATGAACAAACTCTTCTCTCCGCCCTTCCAAGGTCGATCAACCTAGTCGGGGACCAAGACCTCCCGTCAGGGTCATTGAATGAACAAACTCTTCTCTCCGCCCTTCCAAGGTTGGATCAACCTAGTCGAGTCAAACATACCGATGACATCATTCGGATGAGTCGCTTGATGGACAGGGTGGAGTGGCCCCCTCGTCCCTCCTCTGGAAGGGGCGAGCACTCTCCTATGCTCCTCTGCAAACCTCACCGGGTTCTCCTCGGGTAAGCGATTAGTGTGGACTTGTGTCCCATCACATAGCAAATAAAAGAAAAGAGAAAAGGGAGGAAGAGACTGCTCGACACCACACACATACAGGAGGCAAGTGGGATAATTGCATTGTATTCCTGTTATATATATATATATAAAAGAGAGAATTACACTGGCCTCAGGGCATACCCGGTGTTACATGCAAAAAGGGGATGGAAGGGGGACTGGTAGCTAGTCTAGCCCCCGGAAGATGTCCTCAAAAGGGAGGATCTCGACGTAAGGGAAGCTCATCATCTCACACAGACGGTCTTCCTGCGCGTTGAGGCGTTCCAACTCTGTCGTCACATAGGCTACTGCTGCTTCGGCGACGGCCAGCTCTTCAGTTTCCCGGGTCTTGTCCGTCTCGGCCTCGAGCAGGTCAGACTCAGCCAGGGCAAGCCAACCCCGGAGTTCCTCTATCCGGTTCTCCAAGGCGTGGATGTTGGCATTGCACCCATCCAAGGCCCCCCGGTGTAGCTCCCTGCTATCCCTCCGCGCCGCCAGAGCCTCCAGGTATTCATCCCTCTGAGCGCCGATAGCTGTAAGCTCAGTTGGGGCCTGCGTCTCGAGGAATGCGTGACAGTTTACGTACTTCAATAATAACAGAACGCGTCGCGACCACTCTTCCAATGGGCAGCCCATCATCTGTAGTGCTTTGGTCAGCTGCTCCATGATAGCCTTTGCGTCTCGATATGTGAGCGTTGGGTCAGCAACGACCATAGAACGTAATACCAACAGGGTATGGCGGACTGGCAGATCCGAACTCACGTGGCCGATAGAAGGGACGGCTGGTGGGTAGAAGCTAACTTCGCTGTCCACGGCCGCCCACAGCTCTGCGTCAACCACGGCCGAACTACCTGGAAGGGTCAGGGCCGAAAGGAGGGACCTCACGGGTTCCGAGGCTGACCCCTGGCCAGCTACCACCATGGGTAAGGGAGAGATCATAACGGAGACGTCTGGCGCCGCCATGATGAGCGGTTGCTCTAGCTCCATCGACCGGGCAGGTTCCGAGCCCAACAATGCCGCCTCCTCCGTCAAGACTAGAGCCGCGGCCCTGTCGGGAGAATGGACGGTCGCAGAGGCCGGATCTGGTGCCGAAGTAGACAAAGTTGCTTCAGCCTCCAACGCCTCGGTAGACAAAGTATCGATGGTGGGGGGGTCCAACGTCGTCCCCGGGAAATCTTCATCTCCTCCCGCCTGGAATTCCCCCGAATGTTCATTGAGGATTGTCAATATCCTCCCCCGGAGTCAGGCTTCCTCGGGTACGACCGGCGTCGAAATTGGTGGCGGTGGGATCACGAGCCGGGGGACAGCCCCCATCTGCAGAAGAGACGCCAAGGACCCCGCGTCCGGCCCCAGAAGCATCTTCAATCTTTTGGCCGCGTACACGCGGAAGGATGAGCTCCACCTGGGGACGGCTTTACGAACCCGAGGTGCAGGCGTTCCGCGGGGCGTTGTTGTTACCTGACCATGTAAAGAAAGGTTAGCCGCTTGCCAAATGAAGTAAATCATTGCACTCTCAAGGAAGCCGTATGGATCCCCATGCTTACCTCGAACGCTGGTACTATGCTACTCTCCGGCGTCATCTCTCCTCAGGCGGCAACTTCAGGTACCGCCTCCCTGCGGGTCTCGATCGCCGGCGGCACCTCCCCTTCTTCCCGAAGCTCGACCTCGGGTACGACCGGTGTTGTGCCCTTTGTGCTTTGATGATAGTGTGTTGATGTTTTGATAATAGCAACTCAATGAGTCACCACATAAGAATGATGATGATAGTGTGAATTGTTGTTGTTGTGTGTGCCCCTTGTGCATTCTTGTGCATTGATGATGAAATAATGTCTTCTGTAAGTTGGTGCATGCTAGCAAGTCTATACATCCATTAGCTGATAACTGAGCAAGTCTATACATCCGTTAGCTCAGCTCGTGACTTCTTCAATGTGCATACTTTCATACATGCATATGTGCATCTTTCACTTCAAAGTCTGTACATCGCATGCCTGAGCATCCCTCTTCAATGTGCATCCTTTCATATATGCATTTGTGCATCATTATAGAAAGTCTGTACATTGCCTTGTAGCATGCATGCATTCAAAGTCTATACATTCCTATCTTTACCTATGTTCACTAGTTTAGCAAACACACAAGTCTATACATTGGTTGCATAGCTTGCCATGCATAGCCGGTGCATTCCTCATTTGCTACAAATTCAAAGTCAGTAGACTCTTCTCTAGTGAGTCTGTACATCGTCCTGTTGCATGCACACTAAGTCTATACATCCATCAGCTCAAAGTCTATACATTCTCGAACCAAGTCTGTACAGCCCGTGTGCTCCATGCATTCAAAGTATGTACACTCAGCTCTAGCAAGTCTGTACATCATCCCATTGCATGCATTCAAAGTCTGTACACTCTTCTCGCAAGTCTGTACATCATCCCTTTGCATGCATTCAAAGTCTGTACACTCGGCTCTAGCAAGTCTGTACATCATCCTGTTGCATGCATACACAAAGTCTGCACATTCTCCGTTGATAAGTCGGTACATCATTACTCAAATTCTGTACATTGTTGTCACAAGCACATTAAGTCCATACATTCGTTCATGGCATGTCTGAGCATCCATTTCCAATGTACATACTTTACTATCTGCATTTGTGCAATCCTTCATGTAAAGTCTATACATTGCTTGTTGTTGTGTTCGTGCATCAATTTACCAAGCCTGTACATTGTGTTCCATGTATTCCGAGTTTATACATTCTTGTGCATAGTCAGTGCATTCGGTTGCTTCATGGCATAGCAAGTCTACACATTGCTTGTACATTGCACAGACATGAACGGGCTGCTAAAGGACTCAAGTGATGGAGCTAAAGCGGTTAACAGATCAACCCGGGATGAACTGGGGTCTGCCCAGTTGGCGGTCGACCGCCAGCACAGGGGCGGTCGACCGCCCCAGCCAGAGACTCCCAGTCTGCACGTCTTTCAGTAGCGGTCGATCGCCAGCCCAGTAGCGGTCGACCGGAAATCCCAGGGGCCATCCGTCTACAGCATTTCTCAGTAGCGGTCGACCGCCAGAAGCTGCAGGTCGACCGCCAGCCCCGATGCAGCCATGTTTGACTTCGAATTCCACCTCGTGGCCAGCCCCTTTCCATGGAATTCTTTAATCCAAAAGGCACCAAACCTGCCACAAATTGTGGATCTGGTCTGGGGGTGTCCAAGGACCATTCCAAGGGTTATAAAACCAACACAAGAGGGTTACAAACCCTAGTTGATCATTTGGAGCAAAGAGAGATGAAGAGAGGCTAGAGGAGCTCCAAGGAAGAAGAGGTACTGTAGCCGTGAACAGTACTCCGTGTAGAAGTTCTACATCCAATCCAAGTCATTCAAGCCTACATCTGAAGCCCTCAATCTCCAAGGAAGAAGAGAAGCAAGCAAGCTCACAAAGGAGATCAAAAGGAAGATCAAAGCTACATCCAAACCTCTTCATCAACTCAAGGAGATTCAAATGAAAGATCAAGCTACATCCTATATCTTCTCCATCAACTCAAAGGGATCAAAGGAAGATCAAAGCAACAGATTCAAGATCCAACAATTTCAGACAAGATCTACTTCATTCTAGCATATCTCAATATTTTGTTTGAGCTTTTTTATCTTGTTCTATTTTCATTTCATTCAATCTATTGAAATTGATGATCGTCCCTACCGGTGGTTAGTAGGAAGGCAATCGGCAGTTCTCCGATCTGCGGTGTAGCCGTCCCTGCCGGCTTTGTGTGTAGGAAGACAGAAAGAGGGTTTTCTCTGTTCTGTGGTTTGGGGCGTGTCCCTGGTCAAGCTGTGAGTCAGCAGGAAAGCCTCACCGGGTTTTGGTGAGGGGTGGACGTAGGTTGTGGGGTTGCAACCGAACCACCTTTAAAATCTCTGTGTTGTGGGTTGTTCATCGTGTGCGATTGCTCTATCTCTTCTACCCCCATTCACAGGTTCGTGTGTTTCTAAACTTGATTATCTCATTCACACACATATGCACTCTGAGTGATCAACATAGCATACACACACGCACGGTTGTTGCAAGCTATTTCATGCTCTAGTGTTATGCTTTATGATCCCTACTCTTCAAGGCTTGTATCTCTCAAAGATCAAATGTGCTTAAAGAAGTGTTACCGCTTCATCGCTTGTAATCCAAGTCCTTTCATTTGAGCCACTCTACTTAATTCCGATGTGCATTGTGCCTAGGTGATTCATTCATTTTATAGGAGTGGTTCATGCTTCCGATAACTAAGAGTTTTTAAATAAGCTGAAGCTTTTGATAGGATCTATTCAACCCCCCCTTCTAGATCCATTTGCACCTCGCGGGACCCAACAACCGGCTCTCGCATCTCGATCTTTGGTGCTATCTCCCCCTCCTCCAGGGCTTCGGTGGTGGGGATAGTCACCTCCACGGCTCCTTTGGAGGCATGAGCCTATATTACCACGAATAAATCCACAACCCCGAAGGGGACCTTAAGGATGAGAAAGGAGGAAGAAAGAAGAAGGTGTACACTCACAGCCACTACCACTTCTTCTCGGGGCGAGATCTCAACTGTCGAGATGGCAGCACCCGAGCTTACCCCCGCTTCTTCCTGTCGCAAAACCTCGGCTAGGGACGCCAATTCGTCCAAAGCCGCGGCAGGTGTCTCTCGCCTGTTAGCTTCTGACCCCGGGACGTGGACCTCCGCCTCTTCTGGCGGGACCTATTCCTGTTGGGAGCTGAAGACAACAGAATTGAGGAGGTTAGTTGATGGCCTCAAGAAAGAAACCTGAATTAACATGTTCACACTTACAGGCGCCTGCTTCATCAGGCAAAGAGAAATAGGTAGTACCGGGGCTTTCCAGGTAGGAACTTGAAAGCTGGGCTCCCCGGGTACACCCTCAGTCGAAAGCACTTCATCAGATGAGTAGCTGTAATCTACCTTTTCACCTGACGAAGATTTAGTGCTAGTGGGCACCTCTTTGCTTGTCAAGACGGCCCCCGCCCCAACATCCGGGGTCGGCTCGTCATCTCGCTGGACAGGCGGCCGCGACTTCCCTGACCGGCGTCCCTTCCTCTTGTACGTCTGCTCAAACCGGGATGTTGCAGAGATCACGTCCGGTTGAGGGGCTGCCACATCAGCTCCTGCCAAGTAAAGCAAGACCCGGGTTCAGTCAGGCTCGCAAAGTTTCAAAATTTTTAATCAAAGTGACTGGCAAAGAAAGTGATATACCTCCTTCAGCTTCGATGGCGGGAGTTGGGGCGAAGAAGGTCTCTTCGATAGATTCCATGGCCCCGCAGGTCACGTCTTCACCCACGCCTGGGATAGATACGGGTGCAGGCCTCTCGGCGACAGCTGGAACAAAAACATGTGTGTTACAAGAAACGCCCCTCTTAATGTCTAAATAAATAACGAAGAGCCTCGAAGAAGAAGAAACCCGACCTGCAAGTCGACTCGGCTCGGCTCGAGCGGCTTCGAACTCCTCGAATGAAGAGATCAAAGGCGCCGGGGGAATCGTCGACACAGCTTTAGCGGCCTCCATTTTTCGTCGCTTTGCCTCCCGCCACCCGGCCACCTTGGCAGCATCCACCGCCTTCTTCACGGGCGACTTCGCCTGGGGCCTCTTCGCAGGCGGAGGCAGGGGGGTCGTAGTCGGAGCCACTGGCGCCTCCTCGAAGTAAGCAGGCTTTCCTGCCTGTCGAAGTAGATTGTGATACGTCGCCATTTGAGTGCTGTCGGGGTGATCTGTTAAAAAGAAAGAAAAAAAAGCCCCGATCAACGTCCAGTATTCAAGAAAGGTCAGCATTGAAGAACACAAGGGAAAGAAGAGAACACTAAGTACCATGTGGGCCAGTGTACAGCCGCAGCGTTATTGGCCAATAATTGAGGGACGGCTCCTTGTCCCGACGAGCCACCTCCCAGACCAGCCAGCATACATCTTCGATCTTTTGGCAACGATCGGCGAGGGTTGCCAGGTTCGCATGCTTCTTGGCGGCCAAGTGGCAGAAAAGGTTGAAGTGGTCCATTCCCCACCCCTCGGCATAGTAATAGGTGATGTGAAGGCGCTTGCCCAAGATGGTGGCCGCCGAATCTTCAATCTTCAACCCATGCACTAGGAGGAGGACGTAGAGCCACGTGGTGTCCTTGTAATTCTCTGGGTTCCGTTCCTCCCTCCTCACGAATGTGCGATAGGGACAAAGTGGGTCTCTCTCCGGGTGCCAGCTCCTCGCTGGGGTGCCTTCTTCCTCCATGGGAAATGGATAGTTGATCAGCTCCAGGTGGTCACCCCCGATGTGGCAAAGGTCCCGCAAGGTCTTCTTGAAATCATCCTTCGCCACAGGAGGCAGTTTAGCCTGCGGTGCCGGCTTGTCCTCTCGAGCCCTCTTGCACGCGATCATGTACGCGGCCACTTCCTGCTCCTTGCCCTGCCTCAACCGGAGGAGGTGCTCCAGGTCAATATCAAGGACCGGCACTGGCTGTCGGCTCAGAAACCTCCTCTCTGCCCCATCCCAACAGTCGGTCCGGGACAATCGGTAAAAGGCTGTCCGGGCGTTCCACCACTTCACATACTCTGGGGTCACCCGTGGAATCCTACCCGGGGCTGGCACCCTGAAACTGACAGTGTCTGCCCGATGAAAGAAATCCCACCAGGTTCAGGCAGTTTCAGCAGTGGGGCTCCCCCGGAGACTTTGCAGCGGCAGGTCAAATCGAGCACTGTATGCCGGGATATGTTGATCATACCCAAAATTCCTGTCGAAGCGGAAGGGATAGTACGGCTCCAGCAGCAGACTGTCCCCTTTGTGGAAAGCCAGCACACTGGGATGAATGGACAACGCCCAGGCCCTGAGCTCCGGCTCCAACAGCGGGCGAACCACGTTCTCCTGGCTGATCGGGTGTACATATTTCTCCACTTGGTCGTCTCTGCATTCCCGATTGCTGTTTACTAGCAGACTGAAGTGAGCGGCCAGGGTCCAGAAGTGGATAGTGCCTGCGGCATCAAGGGGCACCGTTGTCAGCCTACCCCGGATGTCGTATAGTCGCATGGATGTCGAGCTCGGCCCCACGCTCGCGAACTCCAACATCCGTGGAACCAGCCCCCAGCCTTGAATGGTGCGTGGGGCGAACTCTGGAAACAGGGAACAGACCCACACGTTGAAGAAATGCAGTGGGCACACATACCGTGCCTGTCGCGGGAATTGGTGAGTGCTGACATCCCCGAGCGCCTTGTATATCAGACACAGGGTAGCTGGACATAGAGACAGCTTGATACCCCAGGCCCTCTGACAGGCTGGGTAGATTGCATCCGGTCGGATGACGGTCTCGTCTCCATACGGCATGGCGAACGAGCACAGCCAGTAAGTCAGGAACGCTGCACAATGCGTCAGCGGGTCAACCCCTGTCGGATTGGGCCCGCTTCGGCGCCCTCGGGAAGGGATCTTCACATCAGCCTTCGCTTTAGCATGCTTCTTGCTGACGGCGGCAGTGCCTATGTGCGGGAAGTCTTTGTATTGTTTCAGGCCATCGTAGAAGTACTGCAGCCACAAGACCATGCGGACTCTCTTTCGGTCTCCACGGGGGGGTTGCTTCTCGCCATGTGCCAACTGATATAGGTCGTGGTACGCCTTCATAAGATACCGGTATGAATAGTCGAGGGAGTAGTAGCCGTCCCCGTTGGTCTCATCCTTGATTAAATCTGGGAGGCAGACTTCTTCATAAGGCTCCCCGTCAATAGGCAAGCCACTGAGCTGACTGAGGCTCCACAAGTCCAATGAAGTCTCACCCTCCGCCGTATAAAAGGTATTAGTCTCTGCATTGAATACTTCAATCATCCCGCAGCAGAGGCCCCTGGAAATGGGGTAGCTATACCGGGAGGCGTAGACGCTGTGATAAACACCAGCCCGGATAAGGATCGGGGCGTAGTTGAGCAACACGTACTCCGTGAATTCCACGCCTCCCTCCCGGAAGCTATGTGCATCTTTAAGCCTTAACTCTCCAAACCAGCCCAGCGCCAGTTCGTGCTTGAACCGGATGGCCAAGCAATCCAGCAAGAAGGGTTCTTCTCGGTACCCCCACTTTATTGGAGCCAGAAACAGATCGAACCGAGGATGTTCACCCTGGACTCGCCCAGCGGATGTGTCCCACCGAGCGGGGGTAAATTGAGGTGCCCGCACTAATTTGTCTTCTGTCGGCAGCACGGCTTCAAGTCCCAAGATGGGTTTCCATTCTCGAGCCTCTCCCACCAGATACATCGGAATACTCCTCGGAACACTGTAGAGCAGGCTGTCCCGGGACCGCAAAATCGCTTGCTCGGCCTCCTTGACAACTCGGAAGTTCCGCCTCTCCTAGTGACTGACATGCTTCAGGAAGCGGATGAGATGCATGTCCTTCAGGTAGTCCTTCCGGTACTCCCCCATAGCCCGGTCAAAAGTCATGATGCCTTCAACCCGAGTGAGCCTGTGGAAATCCATCGTCTCGGTGTCGGAGCCCGACGATCCGGCTAGTGCCGCTATCTCAGCATGCTCCCTGTCCAAGTCCTACACGTTAAACCATGTAACCGCCGGCACTGGGGTGGGGGAACGTGCTCGACACCAGAAGCAGCAGAATCTCTCGGGGCAGCCATCTCTCTGCAAGGTGCAAGGTACCTCAAGTCAGAACAAGATACAAATAAAGAGAAAGAAAGGAAATTATAAAAGGGCTACACTGTAATTGATCTAAACAGAATGCCAATAATTTCTGACGAAATTTCGGCAGAGTTTCCCTTAGGCCGGAGGCGTAAGGGGAAAACACGGGTGCACGTCCACAAGGAGTGACGGCCCCAACAAAGTCACGGTGTGCCCAAGGGCGACACCGGAGGTCCTCCGATTGAAGAAGTCTTCTTCTCCCCTTCAGCGGCACACCCTGTGCCTCTCTTCAGCGGCACACCCAGGCCGAGCCTCTCAGCGGCACACCCAGGCCGAGCCCTCAGCGGCACACTCGTGCCCCCCTCTCAGCGGCACACCCGTGCCCCCACTCCAGCGGCACACTCGTGCCCCCCCCGCTCAGCGGCACACCCGTGCCCTCACTCCAGCGGCACACTCGTGCCCCCCTCTCAGCGGCACACCCATGCCCTTCCCCAGCGGCACACCCGCGCCAACCCCCTACCGGCACGCCCCGTGCCCTCGTCAGCGGCACGCCCCGACGCCATGACTGCCCCGATGCCAAGAAGAAGAAGAAGAGATGGAGGGGAAGAAGAGGAGAAGAGGAAAGAGGAAGAGGACGACGGAGAGCTTAGGGCTCCGTCATCCCCCGAGCGAAGAAGCAACGAGATGAAGAAGAAGGAGAAAAGGGGGAGGAGAACGGAAGAAAAGAAGAGAGGAAGAGGAAGAGAAAAAGAAGAAGAAGGAAGAAAGAAGGAGAGGAAGGGGAGAGGGGCACGGCGGCCTCACCCTAGGCACCGGCGACGACGGTGAGCGGCGGTGGCGACAGAGGAAGGGAGAAAAGAGAGAAAGAGAGGAGGAGACGGTGGGAGCCGAAGAGACAGAGAAAGAGAGAGGAGAGAATTTGAAAGAAAGGGGGGGGTTTCGAACTCCCCCACCCCTTTTATAGCCGTTTCAAAAAAAGAAAAAAAAAGAGAAGAGGAAAAAGTGGGAGAACGAAGAAAAGAAAAAAGGGGGGGAGAAAGAAAAGAAAAAAGGAGAATAAAAAAAACCAACAAAAAAATAAAGAAGAGAAAAAAAGGAGAGAAAACAAAAATAATAATAAAAGAAAAAAAGAGAGAAGAAGGAAAAAAAGAAGAAGAGAAAAAAAAATAATAATAAATAAATATATATACTTATATACATATAGTAAACAATGATAATATAACAAGTAGATATGATGATATCTACATCACGCATCTTATGAACGTACGTCCAATAATGTATGCTAATATCATGGGCACACCCGCGAGCACCGTCTGGCTCATCCTTCGCCCGTGCTGCCCACGGGTGGGGGGCATTTGTGGACGTATAAAATTGTACGTTCATATGTCCCACCAAGCCCCGCATTAACGCCAAAGTCGAAAGGAAAAGACTCGGGGAGAATGGCCACCCAAGGCTCCGGGAGAATACTACCGTCCGGCAAACCCCGCATTTGCACGGGCACATTAAATGACAGAGAAAGCACAGGATCTCCTCCTGAATTCATACACTGCTATGGACCCACCCTCGGGTCCCTAACGGTGAAGAAATATCCCAAAGAATGCACAACTTCAAGTTCATGAGGCAAAGGCAGAAGGCCCTTTCAAACGGCACACTCCCTGCCCTTTCAGCGGCACACTGCCAGCAAAGCCCCAGCGGCACACCCCTTAGCAAGCCCCAACGGCACGCTCTTCAAGTGCCTTCATCGCCACACCCTGAGGTGCCTTCAACGGCACACCCAAGTGGTCGTTCAACGGCACACCCCTCAGATGCCCCTTCAACGGCACAACGCCCCAATGCCTTCCCAGCAGCACGAGCGTTCTGCCCCTCAGCGGCACGACCCCTCAGCCCCCAGCGGCACAGGCGTTCTGCCCCTCAACTGCACGACCCCTCAGCCCCCAGCGGAACAACGTTGGATCCCCTGAACGGCATGAACCGGCAGAAGACACAACGGTCAGTAGGCAAACCTATTGGCGCGCAGCGTGGTCATTTCAACGCCAGCTAGCAACCTGCCTTGGTGTCGCCCTCTGGTTGGATGAGGGAGATCTTCACCTGACGAGGAAGATACCGAAGTCAACCTCGGATGGCAGTGCCATCATGAGGTCGGCCTCGTCAACGGCCCACGTATAAAAGGGGCTCTCACAGAGAAAAGAAAAAAGAGGAGGAACACACAGGCAGAGACCTCCCATTCGAAGAGAGCAGCAAAGGAAGGAGAAGAAGAGAAGAAGAAGGTAGAAGAGAGAGAGAGAAAGAGAGGGGAAGGCTATGTGTAATGGAGGGGGAAGGGAAGGAGTGCAGTGAAGGGGATGATCACCCTTCCTCATTCCAACCCCCTCCCAAACTCTTTTTCCTTTTCTTGTCACTACGTAGTTTTTTTTCCTTTCTCCCTGTTGATTTGGATGCACTGTATTACGCTTGGCCTCTGGGTCACGACCTTTGTCATTTGAATTCTCCGTGAGGAATGCCTTTAGTTCCTACTTCTTATTGTGTTTGTGGTTTCCTCCTCACCGTCGGTTTGTGAGTTACATCCTTCCCCAACCTTCTAACTCTCTGTTTCGCCTGTCCTCCCTACGGCATTGGTCTACCCAGTTTGATAGTCAGTGTTTCTGGCCTGATAATGTAAGGCTGGCCTCCTCCTTCTTTCAGTGATATTCTGCAACGTAATCCCCCCACTGTTCCTTCCCATGCAGCTTCTTCAGAGTGCTATGGTCCTCTGCTCGGTGGGCAGCATCTGCTCACTGACCAAAGTATCCCTTTGCCCCTTTTGCAGAGCCAGTGGTATACATACACCCATTCGACCCCCCCAGTCACCACACCATTCAAGTCTTCCAACGGCACACTCCTCTTTCTGATTTGCCCAGCGGTACACCTCCCTTGGTCTGCCTGATGCGGGACGGGACCACGGACACGACAAGCTCGCGATCGTCCCTTAACGAGGGAAGCGTCGGATGTGCGCGGTTGAGAAACCGGCAATGAGCTAGGGTGGTCGGCTCTCTTTTGCGCCCGGATCGGGTCACGGGACGGCTTCGCTCTCTCTCGCAGCAGTGATATTATAAATTGAAGGCGAGCTAGATATCCCTACACATGCTCTCTAGCAGCGGCATATAAAGCATATAAAGAATTAAGCTAATGCCAAGTGTAAGGGTGAAGGCGATACCTCCACGCTCTCGGCGTGGCGAAGACGGCACCCGGCCGAAGCTCGTACTCCCGGGAACTTAGTACATTATGTTTACAGCAGTACAAATAAGCCCACTCTACGCAGGGAGGTAAAGGGCGACACAAGTGGGCCCGGGAGGACCAAGTTCGGGTTGACGGGCGGGTTCGGGCAATGCTTCGGCTTCACGCGTACTCGTGCTAGTGGGGGCCCACGTGTTGACCGGAGGGGTCGTGTGGGGCCTGATGACTCCTCTGTGGTGGAGACACCTGGAAAGCGTTCCCCTGGGATGGCGAGCTGCTGGAACGACCGCCGAACGCCGGGCGGCCCTCGGACGATGCTCGCCGGGAACTCGGCCACGAACCTGAAAGTTCTGTTTGCAGGCGCGCGACTCGGAGAAAACTACTGCTGCGATCAGCCCCGTCATCGGAATGCGACGAGGTTAGCGCCGTTGGAAAGCTGACTCAGAATACTTCGACGTAGGGGTATTCAAAAAAAATAATCAGATCTGTATTTCTGATCATGTATTTTACAAGCTTGCTGGAATCTGGCCAGAACTGCAGGGGCAGGTTCTGACTTCTCTGAAGATCGACATTGACCGGGGAGAAGACCTCCGAATCTTGAAATAATTTCTTCAGAAAAGTTGAAGGTCTCTGAGAGAGGAATCCGAGACTATTTTTGGTTTTCTGATTGGAGATGAAATGGATTTTCTGGGATTTTTTTACTAGACCTGGGTCGGATCTGGGAAACTGTGGGCAGACTGTTCTTGGGAACTTGGACGGTTTTTGTAAAATACTTGGAGGGTGAACCAAACATTAAGAAAATTCCTGGTGGTAGAGGGATGTGGACAGAGATCCCAGTAAATTTGGGCGACCCAAAAAAAATCAAAAGATGGTTCGAATGGGGTAAACTCAGAGCTGGTGAACAGTAAACAGAACCAGGACAGATCTGGAACTTGGACTTGGACGAAAATCAAAAAATAGCTAAAGGGTGAATTTTGACGTGATGTTTTTTATGGAGATAAGGGTTCTAGAGGGGAACCAACCCTGAAATTTTGAGCTTCAGAAGACGAAGGGAGTGATAGCAGGAATTCGGAGAAGAAGGGTCTATCCTGGGTGGACAGAACACCGAAACTGTTGGCGACGACGCGTCGGCGGCGAGACGATGGCGGCGGCGATCACCGGAGTTGCTTCAGATGCTGGAGGGGATCAAGGGGGAAGGGATTACACTCTAGAAAGGGGGCTGGAGGTGGAGGAACCAGGGTGAGAGAGGGGAGGGGCGCAAGCTTCACTTGGGGCAAATGCCTTTTTTTCTCTTCATTAATTCCTTCAATATGAAAAATACAACCTTATATAGGATGCCAACCAAACTCAACCTCAACCCTTGGATCTAGGGGTTAGGATTGAAGGGCTGGGATACAATGTGAATCACACTTTTAATACATTAGTTTAATCTAATTTGACCATGCTTATTCAACCTTGGACTAGATCCATTCAAACACCACCTAATACACACCAACCATGCCTAATAAGGCCAAAAGAGGGGGCGCCCCCTTCATGGGCCTCTCTTGGGCCTAGGCTGGTCCAAGGCCAGCCAACCCAATCCACACCCATGTTTGGTCCATGGGTTCTCCCATCTAGATAGCCCATGAGAGGGAGTGGCCCAATTGGGCCTTAAATGGCTCTTATGGTCCATAAGGGTGGCATAAGGTCCAATATGATAATCACTCCTAATGGACTCTACTAAGGTAACCTAGTAATGGACTTGACATAACAAATGACCCATTGGCTTGATATAAGCCTTACAAGGAGCCCAAAAGAAAGAAATTACACAATTACAATCTCATACAAGCCATAACACACAAATACACTCTACCCGTGTAATGAAATCGCCTTTGATGCCCCATCAATTCTCCCCGGGTGGGAGGAACTCGACCCCGTCGAGTAGGGGTATGGCTGCTCCGGTACTCCGGCGGATCTGTCACCGTGCTAAGTAGCGCGGGTATGCTCCACTCCAAGTGATCGGCACCTGCTCATTCCATATATACTCGATATGCGCACTGCTATGGCTAAAGGTGGTCACTCCGAAGGGGCACTCTCAAAAGGAAGGAAACAGCTCGAAGACTCACTAGGAATCACCGCTGAGTCCCTATAGGTGACTGATCCGGGTATAGATGTAGAACCGATCCCATACTCATCAAGTGAGTCGACTCGCTTCACACTCATAAGAGAACGACACGAGCTTGCATAAGACACATGCAGACTTACCATGCACTGACACATGAATGAAAATCACACAAACAATCGACTCAAAATCACCACACAAACAAACCACACAAAGAAAACACACCGACTCAACTATGACCCTAGACACACCTAATGTTAGTCTGACCCGTACATGGGTGACGGCGGACCAGGACACCCGAATGTGTGCCATGCATGCATGTTATGTAACCGGAGATGGGTGGCATGAGGTACACCTAAATGTCCAAGTATGACCCAGTCATGCATGGACGACCCTTTGGATTTGGGAGACTTGAGAGGGCTAGGAAAACCGGGTGTGGAAGAGCTGGGTGGTGGTGTATCGTGGACGGGCTTGGTGGGTATGGAGGACCCGGCCCGTAGGAAAGGGGTATGAAAGTGGACTTCCCCGATAAGGTATGAGGGAAGTGATGGGTCACGGGGCCCACTAGAGTAGGGGTCAAAGGGGTCAAAGAATGTGTGACCCCTTGTGGTGGGTTCCCACAAGTCACGGTCCCACGTGTAGAAGTTTTGAAGGTGTGGATAATCACCTTCTTGAATTGTGATGGGTGGGACGGGGACCGTAGGCAAGAAGTATGATTCCTCCCTCGGACAAAAGGGTATGAATTCAGGCTCGTCCGGTAAGGGAAGGAGTAAGAGGACCTCCGTGGTGATACAACCCACGGTGCACTCGGAGGTAATAGACCCTAAGGCCGGATGAGTGAGGCTAAGACTAGTGGGTTGGTCAAAGCCTCGGGCCAAAAGGTGCGTCAACTCCCATTGTGAATCCAGTCCCATGACAAGATCGTCCAATGTGTCAACATGGTGACGAGATCGAAAGGTGGTATGGAATGAGTTGACTGGCACTAAAGGTAAGGTGGGGTCCATGGACGGGAAGGGATGTGGGACCAAGCCATCCTTGAGCCATCTAAGAAGTGGCTCGGCTATGTAAAGTGTTCCCGTAAGAAACACGGGTGGCTCGGGCTTTGGTAGTTCCCACTTTGATGGTTTCGAATGAAGACCGGAGGTAGATAACAATGGAGCATCCATGGGTGGTGGAGTAGCTTGTGTCCTTTCCCACCAATCCGAAATCATTTTCTTTATTTCCTCTAAGGAGCGGGTTGGAGGAGGGACCTTGGGGTGGACTAGCTCCTTAACTCTCGGCTCGGGTGTGGGCCTAGGCTCGGTTATAAGCGGGACTTCCACTCGGTTGGAGGTGCTTGAGTGGGTTGGGATGGGAGTGCCAAGGGGAGGTTGGTTGGTGGTGCATGGGCGGGCCACTAGATTGGGGTCACTTTGGTGGGCTTGGACGGCGGTGAAGGGGTGGGATTGGGTAGAGGTGTGGCCCACTTGATTGTGGGTGAGTTGGTGGGGTTGGTGAGTGGAATGACCTCCGTGGTTGGAGGTAGGTGGGCGGGGAACGTAGGCCCTCCTAAGCACTCTCTTCATTTCCCACCATGACTCGATGGGCCTTAGATTCCTATCCTCCCTCCAATATTTGATGTCCCTCCAAGTTGCAGCGGCTTCACCAAAAAGTCGCCTTTTGGAAACATCGACTTGCATGGGCCCGTACATGATGTACACCTCGAAGTAATCATCCATAATGGCTTCCCATTCTAGATAGACACTCGGGTCATCGGACCCGTAGAAATCTCGGGTTTCGGGTCTCGTGGGGTGGTTCGGGTGGTCCTTCCATTTGAGATAGTATCGCCACCATCCGGGAGTTTGGGACTCCATGGGACACGGGGAAACTAGTGGATGGCCATGCCGACACTCGGACCAAAACACTAGACATGACACTAAGTAATGCAAAGTTGGAATGCACTAACTAATGCACACTAAGGACCCTAGACGTAAACCAAGACTCGGTACGGGGCGGAGACAATCGACCCGAAGGTCACTCGCACAAGTGTGCGGCCTTCCCGATAGGCGTAACCTAACGGTCGGACAACACCTTTTTATATACCGAGTAAAGGGATGTATGCGACCCAAAAATGACTCTTTTTGTTGTTTTAAAAATATGATGATCCTAAACACGACTTAGACCGACTAATGACTACATGACACTCTTTTTTTTTTAATGCAAACACCCTAGACTCAAACTCGCTCTGATACCAAATTGATGCGGGACGGGACCACGGACACGACAAGCTCGCGATCGTCCCTTAACGAGGGAAGCGTCGGATGTGCGCGGTTGAGAAACCGGCAATGAGCTAGGGTGGTCGACTCTCTTTTGCGCCCGGATCGGGTCACGGGACGGCTTCGCTCTCTCTCGCAGCAGTGATATTATAAATTGAAGGCGAGCTAGATATCCCTACACATGCTCTCTAGCAGCGGCATATAAAGCATATAAAGAATTAAGCTAATGCCAAGTGTAAGGGTGAAGGCGATACCTCCACGCTCTCGGCGTGGCGAAGACGGCACCCGGCCGAAGCTCGTACTCCCGGGAACTTAGTACATTATATTTACAGCAGTACAAATAAGCCCACTCCACGCAGGGAGGTAAAGGGCGACACAAGTGGGCCCGGGAGGACCAAGTTCGGGTTGACGGGCGGGTTCGGGCAATGCTTCGGCTTCACGCGTACTCGTGCTAGTGGGGGCCCACGTGTTGACCGGAGGGGTCGTGTGGGGCCTGATGACTCCTCTGTGGTGGAGACACCTGGAAAGCGTTCCCCTGGGATGGCGAGCTGCTGGAACGACCGCCGGATGCCGGGCGGCCCTCGGACGACGCTCGCCGGGAACTCGGCCACGAACCTGAAAGTTCTATTTGCAGGTGCGCGACTTGGAGAAAACTGCTGCTGCGATCAGCTCCGTCGTCAGAATACGACGAGGTTAGCGCCGTTGGAAAGCGGACTCAGAATACTTCGACGTAGGGGTCTTCAAAAAAAATAATCAGATCTGTATTTCTGATCATGTATTTTACAAGTTTGCTGGAATCTGGCCAGAACTGCAGGGGAAGGTTCTGACGTCTCTGAAGATCGACGTTGACCGGGGAGAAGACCTCCGAATCTTGAAATAATTTCTTCAGCAAAGTTGAAGGTCTCTGAGAGAGGAATCCGAGACTATTTTTGTTTTCTGATTGGAGACGAAATGGATTTTATGGGATTTTTTTACTAGACCTGGGTCGGATCTGGAAAACTGTGGGCAGACTGTTCTTGGGAACTTGGACGGTTTTTGTAAAATACTTGGAGGGTGAACCAAACATTAAGAAAATTCCTGGTGGTAGAGGGATGTGGACAGAGATCCCAGTAAATTTGGGCGACCCAAAAAAAATCAAAAGATGGTTCGAATGGGGTAAACTCAGAGCTGGTGAACAGTAAACAGAACCAGGACAGATCTGGAACTTGGACTTGGACGAAAATCAAAAATAGCTAAAGGATGAATTTTGACGTGATGTTTTTTGTGGGGATAAGGGTTCTAGAGGGGAACCAACCCTGAAATTTTGAGCTTCATAAGACGAAGGGAGTGATAGCAGGAATTCGAGAAGAAGGGTCTGTCCTGGGTGGATAGAACACCGAAACCGTTGGCGACGACGCGTCGGCGGCGAGACGATGGCGGCGGCGATCACCGGAGTTGCTTCAGATGCTGGAGGGGATCAAGGGGGAAGGGATTACACTCTAGAAAGGGGGCTGGAGGTGGAGGAACCAGGGAGAGAGAGGGGAGGGGCGCAAGCTTCACTTGGGGCAAATGCCTTTTTTTCTCTTCATTAATTCCTTCAATATGAAAAATACAACCTTATATAGGATGCCAACCAAACTCAACCTCAACCCTTGGATCTAGGGGTTAGGATTGAAGGGCTGGGATACAATGTGAATCACACTTTTAATACATTAGTTTAATCTAATTTGACCATGCTTATTCAACCTTGGACTAGATCCATTCAAACACCACCTAATACACACCAACCATGCCTAATAAGGCCAAAAGAGGGGGCGCCCCCTTCATGGGCCTCTCTTGGGCCTAGGCTGGTCCAAGGCCAGCCAACCCAATCCACACCCATGCTTGGTCCATGGGTTCTCCCATCTAGATAGCCCATGAGAGGGAGTGGCCCAATTGGGCCTTAAATGGCTCTTATGGTCCATAAGGGTGGCATAAGGTCCAATATGATAATCACTCCTAATGGACTCTACTAAGGTAACCTAGTAATGGACTTGACATAACAAACGGCCCATTGGCTTGATATAAGCCTTACAAGGAGCCCAAAAGAAAGAAATTACACAATTACAATCTCATACAAGCCATAACACACAAATACACTCTACCCGTGTAATGAAATCGCCTTTGATGCCCCATCACTGCCCAGCGGCACACTCCTCCTTTCGCTATCTCAGCGGTACACTTCCCATCTGTCTGCATAGCGGCACGCTCCCTCCAGCAACCTCAGCGGCACACCCTTAGACTGCCAGCCCGACATATCTTGGCTATCATTTCTCCAGTGTACTCATAGCTTGTGTCAGTCTACCAGTTTCTCGGCCGGCGTTGTTTCCAAGTTTTTCGAAGTTTCCCCAAAGGTGGCTGCTCAGGCACCCCCCTCAGTTGTTGGCTCATGTCACTCCTTGTGGGCATATTCCTTGTTATTCCCTTACCTCCCGAGTCAAGGGGAGGTGCTGCCGAATTTTCGTCAGGAATAACAACAAATTAAAAGATGAAAATAAGCAACAAACAGATGGACTAAGTAATAATGAGACATTTTAATCAACTAAAAGTACTATATAAAATTCAAGGGATTGAACTGAACAAGATCCGAAGAACTGCACTATTGGACGTGATTTGGGGCTGAATCACACGACAAAACCGAAAGTTGATCCTCTGAAGTCTCCCATCAAACCAACATAAGCAAGAGGACTCCTTCTAAATTCCCCCTACCCATCGGAACTCCACTCTATTTGTCTCGACCCTGCACTCTTATCCCTCAACCCCTTAGCGGCACACCCTAGCTCACCCTTTCAGCGCTATACTCCCACCTAAACCTTCCGGCGGTACGCCCTAGCCCACTCCCTTAAGCGGTACACCCTAGCCTTCACCCTCCAGCGGTACGCCCTAACCCACTTCTTCCAGCGGTACACCCTAGTCTCCACCCTCCAGCGGCACACCTTCTATCCTCCAGCGGTACACTCCCTCCCAGCCTTCAACGGCACACTCCCAACTCCACCAGCGGTACACTCCATCATCTCTCCAATGAATACATATATATGTAATAAAAAAGGGGGGGCTATATAATAAAAGGAATGATGAATAATAATAATAATGATAAGACAAAAGGGAGTGGTCCCAATCAAGGTAATAAGAAAGGGAAATTAATAACAAAAGGGGGGGATAATAATAATAATAAAAAAAGGGGTAATAATGAACAGGAGAAGAACTCACGGTCGCTGGGTGATAAAAGGTAATCAACAAAGAAAGGGTAGCATCAATAAATAAATGATAATAGCAAGCATTGACGATCATCGTGAATACAGTAGTATGGTAGTAGTCTCTCCCCCTCGGATTCTGAACCCGGGAATATTAGTGATGCCTTCGTAGGCTGGGCTTCGCCCCTGGGAGCTACTCCTCCCGTCATGGTTACTGCCCGGCCTTGTCCCGGGCCAACATCTCACCAAGGCCTCCCCCTTTTCTCATCGGGACCTGAGCCCCCCACTTTGCATTAAAATTGCCGTGCCTCGGCAGACACTTGTACGGATTTGTTCCCCCGTTACCGTCTCGCTTTCCGTACGGACTTTTGTCCACATATTGAAAGGTCCATCGGCGACCGACATAATCCGAGTATTCATGCCCTCACCTCGGGCTCACCGCGTAGCCCGATTACCTTTTCCTTCATGCATCAATTAGTATTTCTTTCGGTCGTGGAGCCCTTATTTTCGGCAATTAATCAAGGGTATTCCCCTCTCAGAGGGGATGTAAATGACGTTGTGACCTTCATGGCACAACGGGTCTCAGTCCCGACCCGAACTACACAATCGCCTGACTGAGTCAGATCGAGCGCACCCGTGGCTCCTCGGGGCCTAAATAAATCGTCACTCTGTGACTGGCACGCCCACGCACTTAAACAAACGAATAACATAATAATGAGCGAAAATAAGTGCGTCCACAAGGGGCAGTAGAATTCACAGAAGATGTGTTGTTCAACTACGCCCCACTATTGGTTCGGGCTGGCATTTACCACAGTGTCTACGCCTCCCGTTACGGCTATCCCATCTCCAAGGGCCTCTGTTGCGGTATGATAGAAGTCTTCAGCGCAGAGACCAACACCTTTTACATGACAGAATGTGAGACTTCACTGGATTTGTGGAGCCTCAGTCAGCTGAGCGGCTTGCCCATTGACAGGGAGCCCTATGAAGAGGTCTGCCTCCCCGACCTGATCAAAGATGAAACCAACGGGGACGGCTATTATTCTCTTAGGTATTCATACCGGTATCTCATGAAGGCGTACCGGGAATTATATCAACTGGCGCATGGCAGGAAGCAGCCTCCCCGCGGGGACAAAAAGAGGGTTCGCATGACCCTGTGGCTGCAATATTTCTATGACGGGCTGTCACGCCCCGACGCGGAATATCGGGACGCGAACTAGTCGTAAACAATCGTGTCGAATTAGAGCAAGTACAAATTTATTTCTAAAGTCAGAAATGAATGGGAAAATAATACTTTTATTCTATCAAAATGAAGTTTACATCACTAATTCATAAGCCATAAAGGTAAATTACAACTTCCAATCCCAAAGTACATCATTCTTGTAAAAACACTAATGATCTACATAAACCTAGGTAAAAAGGAAAATCACTATCTCACTCTTGTCGATTCTCTTGTTCATTTTCATTTCCTGCAACAATTAACCAAAACGTAGGGTGAGCTAAAAACTCAGTAAGATTTTATATCTCTAAGAGCCAGGCAATCTTTAAGTATTAACAATTTAAGCAATTTTCTAACTTGTATCGGGAAGTGTATAAACATGAATGGAATTTCAAAGTAATTGAGATAACATGATATCAAGATGAATTTCTAAGTAATGACTTTGAATAAGTAAATAATTTCATGTAATTGGCCATTTTCACGCAAGTCAAGTAATTCATATACTTTTCAAGTAAACAAGTAACAAGTACGAATAGTGGAATGCCGTAAAATCTAGTAAGTCATGCACTTCGGTGTAATGCCACACCGTGGTCAATCAACTCCCATGGGCACAAATACTTTCGGGCGCTCCTCCCAGGACCAGTTCGGGCCCCATTAATGCTAGGCATTAGGTCAGTGGATCATAAGATCCCAAGTACGTTTAGACATCCACTTAACATTATGGCCAATGAATTTCAAGAATAAGCTAATTTGTAAAAAGTACAGATCTAGCAAAAATCTCAGAAGTAGGAAGAGGAGTGAATAAAAATTTTAAGGCATCATGTTTAACGACATTAAGTCGTGGAATTCAAGAAAGAACGGTAACTAGAAAGAAAAATTCAAGTAATTAAAGTTTAAAAGAATTAATTTAATTCCATGGTTTAATCTTGTGTGCATTTGGTTTACAAGTGTTTAGACATGTTTACAGGAAGTTTTTTGTACATTAGAAATGCATTAGTTTAGCCAAAACGGTGATTTATTATAAAAATCAGAATTTGGTTATGAAAATAGATTTTTATGCCGAAAAATAATTCTAACTTGCTGAAAATAATTTTAACATGCTGAAAATAATTTTCATACGTTATTTTACTGATAAGATGATAAAAATAAATTTTTCATGCTGGATTTAATTTTTTTTCATGCTGAAAATTAATTTTTTAACATGATAAAATTAATACTTATCATGCTAAAATAATTAACTTACTGATAAGATGATAAAGATAGGTTTACCATGCTGATTACAGAAATTTTCTGATAACCGCATAAATTTTATCATGCTGAAAATCATTTTCTCTATTTATTTACTAATTATTTGATAGGAAAATAGAATTATCATGCTAAAAAATAGTTTTAATATACTAAAAATAATTATATCATGCTAAAATAATTATAACATGCCAGAAATAATTTTATCATGTTGGAAGAAATTTTTATCATGCTGGAAGTAATTTTCATGCATCAATTTACTAATTTTTTAATAGGAAATTAGGTTTAGAATGCACAAAAAAATAGTTTTAAATAGATTTTAACATGCTGAAAATATTTTATATATCTCAGTATGTATAAAATAATTTTATCTTGTTGGAAGTCATTTTTAACATGCTGGAAATATTTTTCATGCATTAATTTACTAATATGGTTAAAATTAGATTTTTACATGCAAAGATAATTTCATTCTACAAAAATAATTGTTAACATGCTGTAAAAATTAAAACATACTAATATTACATTTTCTTACTTTTGGTGACTAAATACTTATAATTATTGGAGATTCCAAATGTTATAATTCATATTGTGTTCATAATGTGTAGTGACTAATCTTTAGTCCCACATTGGAAGTTTAGAAAACTTGCATGGCTTTATATGTTGGAGAGCTCACCCTTGGGTCAGGACCCAAGGGGCATAGAATGTGGGCTCGAGTTGTGAGTTAAATTGAATGGATACGAAAATCTTAGTATATTTATTTATTTATTTGCACCGCACTGGGCCGGGCCGGGCCGGGCTGGGTCGAGTCGAGTCGAGGTGTGGTGTATGAGTGTGTATATATATATTTTTATATGCCAGGAAAAGTGTCGAGCCCAAGGGTCGACTCTTGTTTGCGGGCTGAAAGTGTCGACCTAGTGGGTCGACATTTATTTGCCGTGTGCGGTTTTGTTCTTAAAACAGAACGGCCGTGAAAAAGTGTCGACCTAGGAGGTCGACACTTGTCAGCCGTTAAAAAGTGTCGACCCGAGAGGTCGACACTTTTCACTAAGTTTCGATTTTTTTGGCAGAAAACTCGATCCCGAGTGTCGACCTATTGTCGACCTTGTAGGTCGACACTTTTTCTGCTACTTTCAATTTTTCTTCACTAAAATGGCTATAACTCACTCATTTCTCAATGAAATTTAATGAATAAGATATCAATGGAAAGGGCATTGAAAAAGGAACAATCTAGCATACTTTAATTAGAATTTATCCTGATAGATACCTACCTTTTTACGGATCTAAGGAAGAGGTAAGAAAAATCCTCAAATAAGATGAAACCCTTGATTTCTCCCAAATCTTCCTTCAAATCTCCTTTAAATCTCCTTCAATCTTCAAACTAGCATAACTTAGGCCTCCAGGGATGATTTGTGAGTTGATTGGGGTTCTATTTATAGCCAAAATTATGGTCAATTTTATCAAGATTCCTTACCTAATTTTACCTAACCCATTAAGTCTGAATTTAAAAGAAAAAATTAATTTATCTTCTTAATCTAGCCCATTTTTGATGTGAATTGGTGTGAAAACAATGTAATTTCGGATGGTCTAAAGTGGAATGGTAGGTAAGGGTTGATTCTTGAGTCATTCTTCTAGAAATGGGGTTATTTTAATCCTTAAATGCCATATTAAACATGTGTTACGAATTTTGGTCTAATTATCCTTTAATAAATCTTTTAATCTATTAATCCAACTCATTATGGATTATCTAATGGGCTAATTGTAATCCTAGCCCATTATATGGACTTTTATTGGGCTTCCTATGATTTATCTAAGGGTTAAAGCATCTATTTTTCAATTTACCTTAAATAAATTCAAGTAAATGCATTTCTCTAGTTTATTACTTATAGTAAAAATGTAATTTAACTATTTCATGAAAATTTTAATTATAGAATAAAATAAAAAAATTTATTTCTCATCTTTATTTACCGGGTTTCTACATGGGCTGAAGCAATATGAAGAATTTCTATGCGTTGGCACCGCCATCGCTCGTAAGAAGCACGCCAAGCCCAAGACTGATGTGAGGATCCCTTCTAGAGGACGCCGGAGTGGCCCCAATCCGATGGGGGTCGACCCGTTAACACAGTGCGCCGCATTCCTGACGTACTGGCTGTGCTCATTTGCCATGCCGCACGGAGACGAGACGGTCAGTCGGCCGGACGCCATCTACCCAGCATGTCAGATGGTGTGGGGGATCAAGCTGTCCATGTGCCCGGCTGCTCTTTGCCTGATATACAAGACGCTAGGGGACATCAACACTCATCAGTTTCCGAGGCAGGCCCGGTACGTGTGTCCATTGCATTTCTTCAATGCGTGGGTCTGCTCGATGTTCCCGGAGTTCGCCCCTCGCACTCTCCAAGGCTGGGGGCTAGTACCGCGGATGTTGGAGTTCGCCAGCTCGGAGCCAGGTTCCACCTCTCAACGGCTATATGATATTCGGGGCCGGTTGACGACACTCCCACGGGACGCTTGAATGACCCACCTAGAACAAGGTCATATTTTAGAATTATGGAAGAATTAGATCAACTTGCTCTTGTCTCTCAGCTTGAACCCAAAAACATTGATGAAGTATTAAAAGATGAAAACTCGATAAATTCCATGCAAGAAGAGTTAAACCAGTTTGAGAGAAACAAAGTTTGGCATCTTGTTCTTAGACCTTCATCACAATCTGTCATAGGCACTAAATGGGTCTTTAGGAACAAACTAAGTGAGGATGGCAAGATAATAAGAAATAAGGCTAGATTGGTGGCTCAAGGGTATAATCAAGAGTTTGGGGTAGACTTTGATGAATCTTATGCCCCTGTTGCTAGACTCGAAGCCATCAGAATTTTACTTGCCTTTGCATGCTCCCTTAGTATAAAGATGTATCAAATGGATGTCAAAAGTGCTTTCTTGAATGGCTTGATCAAAGAAGAAGTCTATGTTGAGTAGCCCCCTGGCTTTGAGAATTCTAACAATGCAGATTTTGTATACAAGCTAGATAGGGCGCTTTATGGACTTAAGCAAGCACCAAGAGCTTGGTATGAGAGAGTAAGCTCGTTCCTCATTGAAAAAGGGTACACACGAGGTAAGGTAGAACAAACACTTTTCACCAAGAAGTAAGGTAAGAACATCTTGATTGTTCAAATTTATGTTGATGACATTGTGTTTGGTTCTACAAAATCTAAATGTGTGAGGAATTTGCTAACCTCATGACTAGCGAATTTGAGATGAGCCTAATGGGAGAACTTCAATTCTTTCTCGGTTTACAGGTCAACCAAGGAGAAGATGGTTGCTTCATAAGCCAAGCCAAATACATCAAGGAGTTACTGAAAAGATTTGACATGGCAAACAGCAAAATCATTGCAACTCCTATGAGCACCACAACATCACTGGATTCGGATGAAAATGGTAAATTAGTGGATGCAAAGATCTATAGAGGTATGATTGGCTCTTTGCTTTATTTGACTGCATCCCGACCAGATATCCAGTTTAGTGTATGTCTTTGTGCTAGATTTCAAGCTAGTCCTAGAGAATCCCATTTGACTGTCGTCAAACGTATCCTTCGATATCTTGCCGGCACTCAAGACTTGGGATTGTGGTATCCGTCATCATGTGACTTATCTCTTATCTCTTATACTGATGTGGATAACGCTGGATGCAAGCTGGATCGCAAGAGCACTAGTGGCTATTGCCAGTTTCTAGGCGGGTGTTTAGTTTCTTGGGCCTCCAAGAAACAACACTCGGTTGCCCTCTCAACCGCGGAGGCAGAATATGTTACTGCGGGGAGCTGTGGCACCCAAGTGTTGTGGATTAAACACTAACTCCAAGACTACTTGGTGGATCTTGGTTGTGTCCCGATTCTGTGTGATAACACTAGTGCTATCAACCTTGCAAAAAATCCAGTCCAGCACTCTAGAACTAAGCATATTGAGATTAGGCATCACTTCATTAGAGACGAGGTCAGTAAGAAAAATTTTGAACTGCATTTTGTTGATACTCTAAATCAAATTGCTGATATTTTCACCAAGCCCTTGTGTAATGACAGGTTTTCAACACTCAGAAGGGAGCTTGGTCTTTGCCGACCTCAGGCCACTAAAAATTGAAAAGATGATCATGTTCAATTAGTTGTGTGTTTTGCACGTTGGTATTCATGTATTGTTTATATGTCAATATGTCTTTTTGCATATGGTGTCGCATTGCATGTAGTTGCATAATCAAGTTGAATCTATGTTCCCAATGCATTGCATGATTTGTGTTGCATCATTCTTGCATGGCCATGGTATATCAAATGTTGATGTATGGAAGGGCAGGTTATGCTTGTCTCGAAGCACTCAATATGCGTGAGGTTTCACCTCCGCCAAGTACCATGTGTCAATGTCGCATATAGGCCATATAGTAAGGGGGAGTTGTCCTTGTGCAACATTCATGCATATTCATTCTGTGGCATTTAATAAGTGTACAACCATGCGTTGGGTCATACATTTCATTTCTGCTACCTTCTTGAGTGACTAGGTCAACCTCCTTTGCCATTCCACTTGATTGCAAACATAACCCCATCGCGTATCCATTGCATATCCTTAGGGGGAGTTTTGTTGAGTCTCTTAATCTCTTACAATCTGTGCTTCCATGGCTTACAGTCTATATATGAGATCATGATACTGACAAATAGATGGTGTGAGAGCTTTCTATTATATGAACTGATGATTGTTTATTCAATGAAAATGGTTTAGATCTAATGATTTCCTTGTAGTTCTGCTATATTTTGCTTGAAATCATCTATATTCTATCGTTTTAATAGACCTTAACTAGAGATTGCATGTTGTGCCTTGAATAACTTTCCT
This sequence comes from Amorphophallus konjac, assembly GCA_022559845.1. Taxonomy (NCBI): domain Eukaryota; kingdom Viridiplantae; phylum Streptophyta; class Magnoliopsida; order Alismatales; family Araceae; genus Amorphophallus; species Amorphophallus konjac. The sequence continues at coordinate 50,874,539 of CM040118.1, forward strand.
GCGATCTGAAAAATCCAAACGTCATGACACTCTTAGTGATACTCTAGAGCTTAGTATTGTTTCTAAACATCTTGATGAGCTGGAACTCTTGAAAATCAATTTGACAGAGCAATAATACTGTTGCACGGAGAAATATGTCACGTCATCCAATCAAGTGACGAATGATATGTCACGATGTGCCTCTGTTATCTCTGTCTCAATTCATTTGGACTCTAGGCAAAGCAATGGCATAATTGCTGAGAAATATATCCTCTCATCAAAGAAATGAGATTGGGTATGTCATGACGTGACTTTGCTATCTCTGTTCATTCCGAAGCATAACCGTTAGTCTTGCCAAATACCTAAGAATACTGGCGTCTAAACAACGTGTATTCTTACGGCTAGGAGGTGTGTACTAGACTTGATTGCTCGTAAAATATGAGTAATATTCCTTCAAATTCAAAAGAGATTGAAATTCAAAGTTATTTCACTCATAACACTTCCATGCTCTAATCATGATTGTTTAGCTTCAATACTAGTTTTTGTGTTATTTCCTATGCAGTTTTTGAATATGGATATCTAAGACAAGGGAAGGTTAAACACTGTCATGATATCGACTTTGGTTCATTTCTATTAAATCTTGGATGTAGCTGCTTTTCGAACTCTGTTGATGAACTCGGACGTCATTAGCTTTGAAACACACATATATATTGTTCGCGGCATGATTTCAATTTCCATATAATGGCTTGCTCTTCTACTATAATTCCACTCTGATCTTTAGACCATTTATCACCTGCTATCTCGTATCCCTCCTTTTTACTGTTGGCAAAGGGGGAGAACGTCTTTGTGAGTCTTTGTTGTGGTCATGGTAATGGTCTTGGGAGAGGCAAAAAGGGGAGATGCTACCTTTGTGTGTTGTCAAAAGAGAGAGTGCCTTGTCGACATGGGAGAGTCATGGGAGTATCAAAGGGGGAGAGTCTTCATCTGTGATAAGGGTTTGTGCATAGCATTCACATGTCACATTCACATGCTTTGATCATCCATGCATACATATCCGCATTTACATGTTTCACTATCATGGATCTTGAGCTGCACACAGGTTGCATATGTCATAAACTTTGCCATATTTGCCATATTGGATATTTCTGCCATATAATGACTCACAGTGTTACCATCATCAAAAAGGGAGAGAATGTTGTGCCCCTATGGTCATTTGAGTTCACTTGGGTAATTCGACATCATCCTACGGTCATTTGAGTTCTGTCGTATTCTTGGTTTTGATAATGGCTAAACACTATTAGTCATTGATATTTCCCACTCTCATGTGACTGACATACGTGATGGTTTGTTCATGATAGGTACGCCATTACATGGACAAAGAATTCAGTGAAGTCGGCAAAAGTGAAAGCTCATTGATCGCGCCCAAGCAAGGATGCGAAAACACGCAAAAGTCGACACGTGATATTCGGCTCGTCACACATACAAGGTCAATGCACAAAGAAGTACAGCCAAGAGAATCCAAGGCCAGAAACTCAGTTGATACATTTTAGACTATCAAGGGAGATGCCACAAACATGAACGGGCTGCTAAAGAAGTCAAGCGATGGAGCTAGAACAGATAACGAACCGACCTGGGATGAGCCGGAGTCTGCCCAACTGGCGGTCGACCGCCAGCACAGGGGCGGTCGACCGCCCCAGCCAGAGGCTCCCCGTCTGCAGTTCCTTCAGCTGCAGGTCGACCGCCAGCCAGTGGCGGTCGACCGGAAATCCCAGGGACCGCCCGTTTGCAGGTTTCACAGTAGCGGTCGATCGCCAGGAGCTGCAGGTCGACCGCAGCCCCGAGCCTTCAATGTTGACTTTGTTTCCAACTTCGAAAAGGGCCATTCAACATGGATTTGTTTAATCCAAAAGTCACCTAAACACCCACAAATTGTGGATCTGGTCTGAGGCTTGTCTATAGACCATTCAAGGTCTATAAAACCAATACAAGAGGGTTGGAAACCTTAATGCTTCAAGGCTTCAAGGGAGATCAATGGAGCTCATTTTCGAGGTACTGTAGCACCTCCGTGAACAGTGTTTCGGGAGGAAGTTCTTCATCCATTCCAAGGTGTTTCAAGGTGAGATCTGAAGCAAGCAACCTCCAACAAAGCTAGAAGCACTCAAGGTTCTCAAAGGTGATCAAAGCTACATCCATACATCTCTTCATCAACTCAAGCAGATTCAAGGAAGCACAACTCACAAGGAAGAAGAAGCCATTGCTGTTGAATCAAGAAGAGTGTTTTGTGAAGAAGATAGAAGCCTCTATTGGTGATCTACATCCATCGAAGAATCCGATTCAATCTCCAGCAATTTCAGACAAGATCTTTCTTCTTGAGCTCATTTCATATCATGTTTGAATAGCTTGATATTTGCTCTTTCTTCTTCATTTCATTCGAACAATCAAAATTGAGAATCGTCCTTACCGGTGGTTAGTAGGAAGGCAATCGGAGGTTGTCCGATCTGCGTTGTTGACGTCCCTACCAGGTGGTTAGTAGGAAGGCAATCGGTGGTCTTTCCAATTTACGGTTCAGTGCGTGGCACTAGTGGAGCCTCACCGGATTTGGTGAGGGGTGGACGTAGGACTAGGGATTCAGTCCGAACCACCTTAAAATCTCGTGTGTTGTGGTTTATTTGTGTGATTGTTTCGTTCTAAATGCATGCTTAGGTTCTAATCGATATATTAGTAATCATCTTGATAAGTAAATCGTTGTGTCCTTCGTTTAGCTAGTTATATTCCGCTGCAATTTATCTCATCTAGCTATATAGAGGGTTACATTACGAAAAGAGGGGCAGATCTATTCACCCCTCCCCTCTAGATCCGCTGTCCACTACACAATAAGTGGTATCAGAGCCTAATCTCTCATTATGGGGTCCAACGACCTTGAGGGAAATGGTGGATCAGCGTCTAAGGGTTATTTACCTGAAGGACATTCTGTGAACAGACCTCCTTATTTCACTGGATCTAACTATCCTTATTGGAAACATCGCATGCAGGTGTTCATTCGCGCCCAAGACTACGAACTTTGACGTGTGATCAGCAAAGGTCCGTATGAGCTTACGGATAATGAGGACTTGTGGACCAAAGAACAAATGCGGCAATCCACCGTCAACTGGAGTGCTAAACATATCATGCAATGCTCACTCCATCCAGTTGAATTCTCAAGAGTAGCCACCTGCGCAACTACGAAATTGATGTGGGATAAGCTAGAGGTAATCTACGAAGGAACCTCTCAGGTACGAGAAACAAAAGCCAATATTTTAGTTTCTGAATATGAAATGTTCCGCATGAAGCCTGCTGAGTCAATTCAAGATATGTATGCTCGCTTAACTGTGCTTACTAATAGTTTAACTGATTTGGGAAAGAAATATATAGAGCAAGAACTTGTAAGAAAAATTCTCAGATCATTAACTCCAGCATGGCACACGAAGGCAACCGTTGTTGAAGAATCAAGAGATCTCGCAACCACCAAGGTAGATGAACTCATTGGGTCATTAATGACCTATGAGATCAACCTCAAGAACAAAGAGACTGAGGCACCTAAGAAGAAGTCCCTAGCTCTTAAAGCTGGACCCAGCCGTCAAGATACTTCTGATGAAGGTGAGGATTCGGGAAGTGAGCGAGATGAGGATGACGTAGCCATGCTCACACGTAAGTTCAAGAAATTCCTGAGAAAGGAAGGTAAGAGCTTCATGAGAGGAAGGTCAAGGGTAAGAAATGGTTTCAAATCTAATTTTGAAAACTCGAAGAAATCTGACAAAATCATTTGTTATTCTTGCAACAAACCAGGGCATTTCAAGAATGACTGTCCCGACAGATTCAAAAAAGCTGACAAATGGAAGGGCAAGAAGAATAACAAGGCCATGGTGTCCACATGGAGCGATGAAGAGGAAAGTAATGATGGAACTAGCTCCTCGGACAAAGAAAAAGAAGATTTCTGCCTCATGGCCAAAGGTGACGAAGAAATTGAGGTAAATTCTCCATTTGAAGATTATACAATTGATGATTGGGAGGATGCATATATACAACTCATGGAAAATATGAAATGTACAAAAAGGAAAATAAATCATTGAAAAAGAAAATCAATTCTTTTGTGCATGATCATGACAATGATGATAAGAATGCTCTACTTGAAACTGAAATTGAAGATCTTAAGAAAATGATTGTGGATTTGGAAGAAGGAAGAAAAGAAATGGCTGACTTGGAAACTGAAAATGAAAAGTTGAGAAATGAGATTGATAGCATTAAGCTAAAAATGTAAACCTATGAAAAGAACAGCAAACTGAGTAATGAAAAATATGAAGCTGTAAAACATGTCAACACTCAACTCTTGTAAAATATTGAAAACTTACAAAAAGAATTGAAGGATAAACAACAATCCTTGGAAAATTTCGTGGATGGAAAAGAAAACCAAGATGCTTTGCTAGATACTAGGATGAATTTCAACAAGGAAGGGTTGGGTTTTGAACCAACAAACAAAAGGCCAATTGGGATAAAAACAGTCACATTTGTCTCATCTTCCGAAGCTTCCACCTCAAACACAACTCCCACACAAAACCAGCAAAAACAAAAGGAGAAAGGGAAAGAAAAGATTGAAGAGGCAGTCACCAACATTCCCAAAAAACCTGTCCAAAAACTTAAGAAAGGTCGACCTTCCCCGCAGCATAGGTCAACACTTCCTTGGCCATTGCATGCTCAACCTTCCAGATTTCAACACAATTGGATTGCACACTCATATAGGCCAGCATCACCATATCTTTGGGGAAATTGTGATTTCCGTGTTCATCAATCCCATAGGTGGCAAAACAATCAGTTTCAACCCAAAACCAACCAACGGCCTCAATGGTTTAAGAAGCAAACCTCCTCAAACTTCCACAAAATTCAACAAAGAGCTTCTAAACAAAAAATGAATGTCAAGATGGAAAAGAAAAATCAAATCCCTGCTCTAAGCAAACAAAGCATGAATGTTAAGAAGGTTTGGATTCCAAAAGAAATGGTTTCATGTTTTGAAATTCTGAAAAGCTTGAAGGGACCCAAATTTGGTAGGGTTCCAAACACCATTGCTTAATTGCTTGTGCAGGAATGTCTTGCAGCCATGCATAACAGGTGGTACCTTGATAGCGGCTGTTCAAGACACATGACTGGAGACAAATCAAAATTTTATCTCTTGGAGGAAAAGGAAGGAGGACATGTCACATTTGGAGGAAACAATAATGGAAAAATCATTGGAACAGGTAATGTAGGTAAGAACCTCTCCAACTCCATTTGTAACGTGTTGTTAGTTGAAGGATTGAAATATAACCTGCTTAGTATAAGTCAATTGTGTGATAAGGGTCACAAAGTGTTGTTTGACTCTCATGAATGCAGAATTCTTGAACCAAAATCTGACAAAGTAAAATTTTCTGGTAAGAGAGTTAACAATGTTTACATGATTGACTTAGATGATCCTGCTCATTTAAATCTTTATCTTGCTGCACCAAAATTTGAACTTACATGGATATGGCATCGTAGACTAGGACATGCTAGCTACAATGTCTTGCATAAACTCTTGAAGCATTCAATGGTGAAAGGTTTGCCTGAACTATCCTTTAAACAAGAAACCAAATTGTGTGATGCATGTGCCCTAGGTAAACAAACTAGAAAATCATTCAAAGGAAGATCTGAAAATACATCATCCAAACCACTCGAGCTAATTCATATGGACCTATTTGGCCCAACCAGAACTGCTAGCTTAAGTGGTAGAAAATATGGATATATCTTGGTGGATGATTTTTCTAGGTTCACATGGGTTTTCTTTCTCACACACAAAAATGATGCTTTTGATGAGTTTCAGGCACTCTATATGAAGATAAAGCATGACGGTGAGTTTAAAATTTCTAAGATTCAATCTGATCACGGTGGTGAATTTGAAAATGCTAACTTCTATAATCTTTGCAGGGCCGAAGGGATTTCACACCGATTTTCTTCACCAAGAACGCCGGAGCAAAACAGTGTAGTTGAAAGGAGAAACCGGACACTTGTAGAGATGGCAAGAACCATGCTTGCTGAATGGCAACTTCCAAGGAGGTTTTGGGCCGAAGCGGTAAACTCGGCATGTTACATTATCAACCGCTCTATGGTAAGGTGTGGACGCGTAATCTTATGCTTATTTATTTATTTTTGTTTGTTTATTATTTATTAGTTTATTTATTTATTGATTTATTGGCGTGCCAGTCACATGTGTGACGATTTCATTGTGCGCTCGATCTGACTTGGTCAGTCGATTGTGAGTGATCGTGTCTGGACCAGAAGTCCGTCATACCATAAAGGCTATAACGTTAATTACATCCTTCCAAGGAAGGATAACCCTTGATTAAACGCCAAAATAGGAGGCCTCGAGAGGCAAACATGTATTCATGTGCATAACTTTAAACTTCATACCAGGGCCGGGAAGGCGGGTAAGAGAATAACATCAGCCACAAAAAGAGACTGTAGCGTTGAATCGGCGGTTCGAAACAACTAGACTTGGGGGAAAAGGGGAAATGGAGGATATCAATCACGGACAGGCTGAGCCATGACCGTGATGGAGGTTCACGGCATCGATCAACATTTCGACAGCATTTCCCCTTTATCTGGATTATGCCCAGGGGGAAATAGGCTATCACCCACGGAGTGTCGGGGTGAAAGCCGAGAGAAAGAGAGAGGCTGAACCTCCCTACCCATATATAAATGCCATGGGGCAATGTTTGATTTTCCCTTGGGGAAGCCGGCGGAACTCATGCAGTGGCATAGCCCTCCCGAGCTAAAGGGGTTACTCATAAATCCGATGCGGGACGACGGAATGTAAGTGAACGCTCAATGTTGCGCCCTCGCACGCGGATCGACCTGCGCGGTCAGGTCGCGGGGATCGACCTGCCCGGTCAGGTCGCGGGGGTCAAGGGGGCAGCGCCCCTTGCGGGGGTTTTCGGGGGCAGCGCCCCCGGAACAAAAATTTGGATTGAAGACTCAGTAGTAAAATTTGGTTAGATTATCAGTGCAGGCAAGAAAGCCAATCAATTAGGACTCTCGGCGCCAGAAGGATGCCAAGGGTGAGGGTTCTCGGCGGGTTCAACATGGAGTACCCTCGACGCGACGGGGAAGAGGCCGGGAAATAGGCTCTCGGCGCAAGGGCCAAATGGCCAAGGGTGTAGGCATCTCGGCGCAAGGGCAAAGAGGTAGGTTCCCGGCGCGCAGGGAGATGAAGCCAAGGGACTGAGGTTCTCGGCGCGCAGGGAGGCCAGGAAGGGTTCCCGGCGCGAAGGCAAAAGGGCCATGGGCTGGAGTTCTCGGCGCGCAGGGAGAACAGGGGGGTTTCCCGGCGCGAAGGTAGGAAGGCCAGGGGTTCCCGGCACGAGTTTCCCGGCGCGCTAATAAGGTGGCCAGGGGGGGTTCTCGGCGCGGCCAAACGGCTGGGGAGTAGGCCTCCCGGCGCGACGGCAAGCAATCAGAGGGGTTTTCGGCGCGGCCAGGCTGCAAGGGTTAGAATAGTTCTCGGCGCCTGAAGGATGGCGCCGAGAGCTATTCATCTAATTTACTGTACGCGGGGCCGAGAAGTGTGTGGGCGCCGGGATGAGAAACAGAGCTTACGGTACTCTGTTTTTTGGGGTTTTTCAGGTTTCAGAGATGCAGATCAAGGCAGACAGGCTCTGGAAGGAAACCAAACATCAGGTTTTAATGACTTTGATTTGTGTTTTGAAGAAGGCCAGGTGCCTGGAGGGATTGGCAGGGGGATCATCTGACACAGGGAACTCCTTTCACCACTGTCATGCAAAGTCCCAGGGACGGTCTCAATCTTGTCTTCCATCCTCCTGGGAGAATTTTGGCAGCACTTCCCCCTGCGATTAGCATTTGCCAGAGAGTGGTATAGGCTGACATCCACGGAGTGCCGGGATGAAAGCCGAAAAATGAGTGAGCACTAAGGCTCAAAGAGACTATCCATATCTCTGGCATCGGTCACTATCCCCCTTCTCGGAGACTGACGAAACTCATGTAGAGACAGGGTTCGTCAGACCCACGGGGTTGCATGTGAATCCAATTAGGGACCTTAGAATATAGGGGAGGTCAGTCCCCAATTAATTTATCTCCTGGGATACTGTGACGACTCAAGAATGCCTCCGGATAAGTAGACGAAGAGGCCAAAGGGGTGGACCAAGGAGGGGAGCCAGGTTCTCGGCACAGTTGGGAGATCAAGGGGATGGAAGCTCCCGGCGCGGCCAATACTGGGAGGCTCCCGGCGCGGCCAAGGTGTAGAGTTCCCGGCGCGCAGGGGAGGACCAAAATAGTTCTCGGCGCCTGAAGAATGGCGCCGAGAGCTGTTCATCCAGTTTACTGTGTGCGGGGCCGAGAGGTGTGAGGGCGCCGGGATGAGAACAGAGGTTTACGGCACTCTGTTTCGCGTTTCTTGTTGAATCTCAGAGGGAGTTTTGGGGATTCCAGACCTGCCAGTTGGTTGGATCTGCATGGATATGGGTTTAATTCATCAAGGATGAGCTGGGTTCGAAAGGAATCAATTACAGCAGGGGATCTGAGTCGTCATATGCTATGGATCCTCAGGGATCATTCGCTGGCACCTTTGGTCGCCCAGGGAACCGAGAGATAGCCATCTCTGGCCCCATGGACGACTCTGATGGAACTATTCATACTGGAACCAGACCAGAGACCCTCGGTATCAATCCATCGAAGTAGCTCAGTTACTCATGTGGAAAAGGGATCTCGAGTAAGCCGTCGGAGTTATTGCCGATATCGGTGGCAGACCTCCCCAGAAGCCAAGAGATGGTCTGTCTCTGGCCCTGGGGCAAGCCTGGGGGAGGGCTTTGTGCAAACGACGATGAACAGCAAGGGACATCGGTGTATCTAGAGCTATATTTATTCTACTGAAGACAATTGAGCCCGAAGACCCATCATAGAATTAGGTGCGCTTCAGTTGAGTTAAAGATGAAAACATGTAAAGGAAAGACATAGCAGCATACAGAGAGATAGCTGGCAGATGTTTCAATCACCCAACGCCCAAACGGGCCACTGGAGCATTTCATATCATTAGATCACCCCAGAACTCACATCAATCACACGGAGGGAATGAGAGAGAGGGAGATGAATAGATATCGGGATATCCCAGTTACATCCAAAATAAAATCGAGATAAACTCGGCAGGATTACATAAAGAAGAAAATAAAACCATGGGGAGGGCGGAGCATTGACTCCTCTCCCTCCCCGGCTGCCCACCTGTAGCTTCTTCTCCTTCTTTCTTTTCTCAGCGGAGGTGGCTCTCTTTCTCTGTTGATCTCTTCTTCTTTTTTTTGGATGAGCAGTCTCTCTCGAAGCCCCTCTGTTTCTTTTCTATCGCTTCCTTTTCTCTTTTTGCCCCCCAGCCAGCCCCCCCTTTCTTGTGGGAGAAGTAATGGGTTTTATAGGGCCATGTTCACGGCGATGGCATTCGGCGTGCCTGCAGCACTAGTTCCCGGTGCACTCATTCGAGGGGCTTCCCGGCGCACTCCCTTGGAGGGGCTTCCCGACGCACCTCCTTTGGAGGGGCTTCCCGGCGTGCCTCCTTTGGAGGTTCTCGGCGCAAGGGGTATGAAGCCCATCCTTAATAGCACATTAACAGGCCCATTCACAGGCCCATTCTTTTCTTTGGCCTTGTTAATTCTTTTGATTGCATCAGCACTGACGAGGGCTCCTTCTTTAACGGTGTATGCATCATCATCTGAACAATCCAGAAGTTTCTCATCAGCCAACAGACCGGAGTTTCATCGGTATCGCCGTTTGGATGACGACAATACTGGACATCGGCTCAGCCTGAGAGTGTCCTAGCTGGGCAAGTAGTTGGTAGTGAGGGCCCTCCCTCAATCCTGGCTTTGCAAGCATCTTTCAGTCTTCGTTGCTAGTCTGGTCTCATCTTTATCTTCGTTCATATTTTAGCTGTCAACATAAGGTCACACACCAAAAAGACTCCTTATGAGTTACTGAAAGGTAAAAAACCCTCTCTCTCACATATGAAAGTGTTTGGGTCAAAATGCTTCATCCACAACAATGACAAAAGAGACTTAGATAAATTCGAGCCTAAGAGCGATGAAGGTATATTCCTTAGATATTCTGATAGATCTAGGGCTTATAGAATTTATAATATCAAAAGTCAAACTGTGGAAGAATCACCCCATGTTTCCTTTGATGAATATCATGATTCTAACAATGATAACTCTTACAGGAAAAATGATGAAGATGGGGAATTCCTAAGCATAAAGGATAAGAGTGATCCTCCACAAAAAGAAATAAAAGAAGATGGTGACCTAGCTGAATCAAGCAATGCAAGGGATCAAGCTCCAGAAGAAGGTAACGATTCTACAAACATTAGAATTCTTAAGGATCATCCCTTGGAGAATGTCATTGGTAGCTTGAATGACCCACCTAGAACTAGGCCACATTTTAAAATTGTGGAAGAATTAGATCAACTTGCTCTTGTCTCGCAGCATGAACCCAAAAATATTGATGATGCTTTAAAAGATGAAAACTGGATAAATTCTATGCAAGAAGAGTTAAACCAGTTTGAGAGAAATAAAGTTTGGCATCTTGTTCCTAGACCTTCATCACAATCTGTCATAGGCATTAAATGGGTCTTTAGGAACAAACTAAGTGAGGATGGCAAGATAATAAGAAAAAAGGCCAGATTGGTGGCTCAAGGGTATAATCAAGAGTTTGGGATAGACTTTGATGAATCTTATTCCCCTGTTGCTAGACTCGAAGCCATCAGAATTTTACTTGCCTTTGCATGCTCCCTTAGTATAAAGCTGTATCAAATGGATGTCAAAAGTGCTTTCTTGAATGGCTTGATCAAAGAAGAAGTCTATGTTGAGCAGCCCCTGGCTTTGAGAATTCTAACAATGCAGATTTTGTATACAAGCTAGACATGGCGCTTTATGGACTTAAGCAAGCACCAAGAGCTTGGTATGAGAGACTAAGCTCGTTCCTCATTGAAAAAGGGTACACACGAGGTAAGGTAGATCAAACACTTTTCACCAAGAAGTAAGGTAAGAACATCTTGATTGTTCAAATTTATGTTGATGACATTGTGTTTGGTTCTACAAAATCTGAAATGTGTGAGGAATTTGCTAACCTCATGACTAGCGAATTTGAGATGAGCCTAATGGGAGAACTTCAATTCTTTCTCGGTTTGCTGGTCAACCAAGGAGAAGATGGTTGCTTCATAAGTCAAGCCAAATACATCAAGGAGTTGCTGAAAAGATTTGACATGGCAAACAGCAAAATCATTGCAACTCCTATGAGCACCACAACATCACTGGATTTGGATGAAAATGGTAAATTAGTGGATGCAAAGATCTATAGAGGTATGATTGGCTCTTTGCTTTATTTGACTGCATCCCGACTAGATATCCAGTTTAGTGTATGTCTTTGTGCTAGATTTCAAACTAGTCCTAGAGAATCCCATTTGACTGCCGTCAAACGTATCCTTCGATATCTTGCCGGCACTCAAGACTTGGGATTGTGGTATCCGTCATCATGTGACTTATCTCTTATCTCTTATACTGATGCGGACTACGCTGAATGCAAGCTGGATCGCAAGAGTACTAGTGGCTATTGCCAGTTTCTAGGCGGGTGTTTAGTTTCTTAGGCCTCCAAGAAATAACACTCGGTTGCCCTCTCAACCGCAGAGGCAGAATATGTTGCTGCGGGGAGCTGTGGCACCCAAGTGTTGTGGATTAAACACCAACTCCAAGACTACTTGGTGGATCTTGGTTGTGTCCCGATTCTGTGTGATAACACTAGTGCTATCAACCTTGCAAAAAATCCGGTCCAGCACTCTAGAACTAAGCATATTGAGATTAGGCATCACTTCATTAGAGACGAGGTAAGTAAGAAAAATTTTGAACTGCATTTTGTTGATACTCTAAATCAAATTGCTGATATTTTCACCAAGCCCTTGTGTAATGACAGGTTTTCAACACTCAGAAGGGAGCTTGGTCTTTGCCGACCTCAGGCCACTAAAAATTGAAATGATGATCATGTTCAATTAGTTGTGTGTTTTGCACGTTGGTATTCATGCATTATTTATATGTCAATATGTCTTTTTGCATATGGTGTCGCATTGCACGTAGTTGCATAATCAAGTTGAATCTATGTTCCCAATGCATTGCATGGTTTGTGTTGCATCATTCTTGCATGGCCATGGTATATCAAATGTTGATGTATGGAAGGGCAGGTTATGCTTGTCTCGAAGCACTCAATATGTGTGAGGTTTCACCTCCGCCAAGTACCATGTGTCAATGTCGCATATAGGCCATATAGTAAGGGGGAGTTGTCCTTGTGCAACATTCATGCATATTCATTCTGTGGCATTTAATAAGTGTACAACCATGCGTTGGGTCATACATTTCATTTCTGCTACCTTCTTGAGTGACTAGGTCAATCTCCTTTGCCATTCCACTTGATTGCAAACATAACCCCTTCGCGTATCCATTGCATATCCTTAGGGGGAGTTTTGTTGAGTCTCTTAATCTCTTACAATCTGTGCTTCCATGGCTTACAGTCTATATATGAGATCATGAGACTGACAAACAGATGGTGTGAGAGCTTTCTATTATATGAATTGATGTTTGTTTATTCAATGAAAATGGTTTAGATCTAATGATTTCCTTGTAGTTCTGCTATATTTTGCTTGAAATCATCTATATTCTGTCATTTTAATAGACCTTAACTAGAGATTGCATGTTGTGCCTTGAATAACTTTCCTGCGATCTGAAAAATCCAAACGTCATGACACTCTTAGTGATACTCTAGAGCTTAGTATTGTTTCTAAACATCTTGATGAACTGGAACTCTTAAAAATCAATTTGACAGAGCAATGATACTGTTGCACGGAAAAATATGTCACGTCATCCAATCAAGTGACGAAGGATATGTCATGATGTGCCTCTGTTATCTCTGTCTCAATTTATTTGGACTCTAGGCAGAGCAATGCCATAATTACTGAAAAATATATCCTCTCATCAAAGAAATGAGATTGGGTATGTCATGACGTGACTTTGCTATCTCTGTTCATTCTGAAGCATAACCGTGAGTCTTGCCAAATACCTAGGAATACTGGCGTCTAAACAACGTGTATTCTTACGGCTAGGAGGCTGTACTAGACTTGATTGCTCTTAAAATATGAGTAATATGCCTTCAAATTCAAAAGAGATTGAAATTCAAAGTTATTTCACTCATAACACTTCCATGCTCTAATCATGATTGTTTAGCTTCAAAACTAGTTTTTGTGTTATTTCCTATGCAGTTTTTGAATATGGATATCTAAGACAAGGGAAGGTTAAACACTGCCATGATATCGACTTTGGTTCATTTCTATTAAATCTTGGATGTAGCTGCTTTTCGAACTCTGTTGATGAACTCGGACGTCATTAGCTTTGAAACACACATATATATTGTTCGCGGCATGATTTCAATTTCCATATAATGGCTTGCTCTTCTACTATAATTCCACTCTGATCTCTAGACCATTTATCACCTGCTATCTCGTATCCCTCCTTTTTGCTGTTGGCAAAGGGGGAGAACGTCTTTGTAAGTCTTTGTTGTGGTCATGGTAATGGTCTTGGGAGAGTCAAAAAGGGGAGATGCTGCCTTTGTGTGTTGTCAAAAGAGAGAGTGCCTTGTCGACATGGGAGAGTCATGGGAGTATCAAAGGGGAAGAGTCTTCATCTATTATAAGGGTTTGTGCATAGCATTCACATGTCGCATTCACATGCTTTGATCATCCATGCATACATATCAGCATTTACATGTTTCACTATCATGGATCTTGAGCTGCACACAGGTTGCATATGTCATAAACTTTGCCATATTTGCCATATTGGATATTTCTGCCATATAATGACTCAAAGTGTTGCCATCATCAAAAAGGGGGAGAATGTTGTGCCCCTATGGTCATTTGAGTTCACTTGGGTAATTCGACATCATCCTGCGGTCATTTGAGTTTTGTCGTATTCTTGGTTTTGATAATGGCTAAACACTATTAGTCATTGATATTTTTCCACTCTCATGTGACTGACATACGTGATGGTTTGTTCATGACAGGTACGCCATTACATGGACAAAGAATTCAGTGAAGTCGGCAAAAGTGAAAGCTCATTGATCGCGCCCAAGCAAGGATGCGAAAACACACAAAAGTCGACACGTGATATTCGGCTCGTCACACATACAAGGTCAATGCACAAAGAAGTACAGCCAAGAGAATCCAAGGCCAGAAACTCAGTTGGTACATTTTAGACTATCAAGGGAGATGCCACAGACATGAACGGGCTGCTAAAGAAGTCAAGCGACAGAGCTAGAACAGATAACGAACCGGCCCGGGATGAGCCAGAGTCTGCCCAACCGGCGGTCGACCGCCAGCACAGGGGCGGTCGACCGCCCCAGCCAGAGGCTCCCCGTCTGCAGTTCCTTCAGCTGCAGGTTGACCGCCAGCCAGTGGCGGTCGACCGGAAATCCCAGGGACCGCCCGTTTGCAGGTTTCACAGTAGCGGTCGACCGCCAGGAGCTGCAGGTCGACCGCCAGCCCCGAGCCTTCAATGTTGACTTTGTTTCCAACTTCGAAAAGGGCCATTCAACATGGATTTGTTTAATCCAAAAGTCACCTAAACACCCACAAATTGTGGATCTGGTCTGAGACTTGTCTATAGACCATTCAAGGTCTATAAAACCAATACAAGAGGGTTGGAAACCCTAATGCTTCAAGGCTTCAGGGGAGATCAATGGAGCTCATTTTCGAGGTACTGTAGCACCTCCGTGAACAGTGTTTCGGGAGGAAGTTCTTCATCCATTCCAAGGTGTTTCAAGGTGAGATCTGAAGCAAGCAACCTCCAACAAAGCTAGAAGCACTCAAGGTTCTCAAAGGTGATCAAAGCTACATCCATACATCTCTTCATCAACTCAAGCAGATTCAAGGAAGCACAACTCACAAGGAAGAAGAAGCCATTGCTGTTGAATCAAGAAGAGTGTTTTGTGAAGAAGATAGAAGCCTCTATTGGTGATCTACATCCATCGAAGAATCCGATTCAAGCTCCAGCAATTTCAGACAAGATCTTTCTTCTTGAGCTCATTTCATATCATGTTTGAATAGCTTGATATTTATTCTTTCTTCTTCATTTCATTCGAACAATCAAAATTGAGAATCGTCCCTACCGGTGGTTAGTAGGAAGGCAATCGGAGGTTGTCCGATCTGCGTTGTTGACGTCCCTACCATGTGGTTAGTAGGAAGGCAATCGGTGGTCTTTCCGATTTGCGGTTCAATGCGTGGCACTAGTGGAGCCTCACCGGATTTGGTGAGTGGTGGACGTAGGACTGGAGATTCAGTCCGATCCACCTTAAAATCTCGTGTGTTGTGGTTTGTTTGTGTGATTGTTTCGTTCTAAATGCATGCTTAGGTTCGAATCGATATATTAGTAATCATCTTGCTAAGCAAATCGTTGTGTCCTTCGTTTAGCTAGTTATATTCCGCTGCAATTTATCTCATCTAGCTATATAGAGGGTTACATTGCGAAAAGAGGGGCAGATCTATTCACCCCTCCCCTCTAGATCTGCTGTCCACTACACAACAACACTTGGACTGTATACCGGCCCTCATGGTATTTTAATCTTCACTCTTCCCTTTATTCTCATCCCCTATCATCGTGACCTTTGCAGGGTATCGGATGCTGATCATATGTATTTTTTCTCTTTCCCCTTTTTGACAGACCACCCCGACAGCATGCAAATGGCCACGTATCGAATTCTTCTTCGGCTTGTCCAGAAGCCCGCCTACTTCGATACGGCATTGCCAGCCCCGACTACGGCTCCCCTGCCCAAGGCCGCGAAGAGGTCCCGGGCGAAATCGCCTGTAAAAAGGGCGGTAGATGCTGCCAAGGTGGCCGGACAGCGAGAGGCGAAGCGGCGAAAGACGGAGGCTGCTAAGGCTTCGGCGGCTATTCCTCCGACGCCATGAATGTTGTGCCCCTTGTGCTTTGTTGATGATGTGGTGTTTTGATGATAGCAACATGAATGCTTATAACTGATATGTTTTGATTATAACTGATATACTCCGTGGGAAATGCATATGACTGTGACTGGTATATTATCTGGAGAATGCATGTGTTCTGTCTGCATAAGTCTATTCACTGCATGTGTTCTGTCTGCAAGTCCATACATTGCATTGTCTCAACTTGCGTCTCATTGAGCATATATTTACTGTAAAGTCTATACAGACTTCATCGTATTAGAGAACGTCTCATGCCTTTGCCAAAGTCTGTACACTGATGTCTTTACCTACGTTGAGCATCAAAGTCTATGCATTGGCAGCACTGGGCAAGTCTATACATTCCCAGCCTTTACCTACGTTTAGAACCCCAAGTCTATACATTGGTTCAATCTTCCAAGTCTATACATTGGACTGTACTCAACTGAAGTCTATACATCCTTCAAGGGTCCAAAGTATATACATCCACTGTCGAACCTCAAAGTCCATACATCGCCTCATTTCTTCAAAGTCTATACAGTCAGTATCTGCATTGCATTGCATGCATCATGGTGGAAGTCTATACACTGGATTTGTTCTCAAGTCTATACACTGTATTTGTTCTGAAGTCTATACATTGTGATGCGGGGCGGACACGGGAGACGACACTATTAGGTGCCACCCTCGGACTCTAGATGAAGACGCGACCAGCAGCACACACCAGGGAGACACTAAGCCCGACACTACGAGCTCCTAGTGGCAAAACGTCGCTAACAGAAGTGGAAGCTCACTCGTCGTCCCAAGCGAGGGAAAGCGCGGACCGTGCGCGGTTAAGGAACCGGCGGAGGTCAAGGGTAGTCCGACTCAACTTCCGGACTCGGATCGAGTCACGAGACGGGTCACACTCACTCTCACAGTGGTGACATGGACACACAGGCTAGTACCTACACTCTCGACAGCGGCAAAAGACCGTATACTAGCTAAGCAAATGAACGCCAAGAGGTTCGAACCATTACCTCCACGCACCCGGCGTGGCGAAGACAACCCCGGCCGAATCACGGACTCCCGGTTAAACAATATTACAGCAATACAATAATTTGACCCACTCCACACAGGGAGGTAAAAGGTCACATGTAGGGCCCGGGAATCACGCAACTCGGGTTGACGGGCAGCATCTTAATGTCGCCCGGCGGTGCCGAACTCCGCGTTCTCGTGCTTTCCGAACGGCGGGTTCTGCGGGCCCGCGGGGCCCACGGATGGCGCTGTCCTCCGGACCTGTGGGGGTGGGACCCACTATGATGGGGACCTCTGGTGGCGCACCTCCACGGACGACGGTCGGCCGGGAACACCGATCGGGGGTCGATCGGTCCCGATTTCCAAGCTTTGAAGTTGCTGTCCACGAGCTGAGGTTGCTGTTTTAGCAGCGCGCACTCCAGTGAAAACGGCCGCTGCGATCAGCCCCGTCGTCGGAATGTGATGAAACCAGCGCCGTTGGAAAGAAGATTCAAAATCCTTCAACCTAGGGCCAGTGGAATCGTCTGAACCTCTGCGGACCTAGGCTTTAACTATTTTTCAATCCTCTGTTGCACAGCTCCCGAAATATCAGATCAGCATATGAGTTTCCTATAAATGGCCATTGACCGCCTGCTTGCCGTTGGAATCAGGCTTCGAGCTCTTCTTCAAAGTTGTAGGGAATCAAAGCACGAAACTGGAAAATTTTGGTAATTGGATTTGGAAGTCGTGGCGATTTGATATGATTTTTGGAGTGACTAGTGGTCGGATCTAGGAACGGGTGGACAGAACTGTAGATGGGACTGAGAACGATTTTTAGAAAATATGAAATGGGCGAGCCAGAAATTTAGAAAAATTGTGGATGAAGGGGTGGATGGAAGGAAACTCCAGTAAAATTTATGGGACTAACAGAAATCAAAAGACAGACCTAAGACATGAAACACAGGGCGGATATGAATCTAGACAGAACTCTGGCAGAACTGAAATGGAAGGGTGGACGAAAATCAAAAATTATGAAACGGGATCTGAATGACAAACCAAAATTTATGGGATATCCTTGCCACCTCTGGAACCTCCAATAAAATTCCCAGATCTATCTGAGCTCGTGGCTGAGACACAAATTTCGTGGAAGTTGTTGTGGTACTGCGCAGGCAGAACTCCGATGAAGACGATGGCGGTGCGGTGGCGGCTCGTGGCGGCGGCGGCGATCGTCGGAACTGATAAAGGAGGCTTCACACCTCAGAATGGAAGCCTTCACAGCATCCAAGGGGGAGAGGGAGAGGAGAAGGGGGTGCACCAAGGCTGGAGCTTCAAGCTTTTTTTCAATTCAAATGGCATTAATTCATGAAAATCAGAAAATACAAGCATATATAGGTCACCCATCTAATCCATCCTCCACCGTTGGATCTAGGGGTTAGGGATGGATGGCTAGGATGAAGTTTGATCAACATACAACAAAAATATTAAACAAATAGGGAGGGGGGCGCACCTTGACCAAGGGGGGAACATGGTAGGTGGGTTTGGTTGGAAATGTTGACCATTTTGGTCCCTTGTCCCCCATGTGGACAATTGACTAGTCAAGGCTTCTAGATGTCCACCTTGGATGTTGACCAACCCCACAAGGCTGATATGGACCGATGGGAGGGGGCCTGGGGGTCCCATGGGGCCCAGGGGTCCCATTTTACAAATAAGCCCCTCGTACACTCATAATTGCAAACTGTATAAAATGAAATAAACACACCTTACACACAAATAAAGTCTAATTAAATATGATAAATGGGGAGGCTCAAGGCGGAGTCTCCAGGCTGTCTCCGAGCCAGATGGACGCTGTGGTGGCTCGAGTCGTGCTCCGTGTGCGGTATCGGTGGCTCGGCGTGTCGCGTCGCTCAACTGCTCGGGTGTCCGCACCAATTCTCCCCGGGTGGGAGAAACTCGACCCTGTCGAGTAAGGGTCGGCATCGCTCCTATATCGCTCCATAAGGTCAGGATCGATCTGCTGTAACTTGCCATGTGTGATCCATGTGTCCTCAGTAGCGGGCCGTCCTCTCCATCGCACTAGGTAGCGCGGGTAAGATCCACTCCTGGTAACTGTCACTTGCTCGTCCAGTATACGATCTATATGCTCACGCTGCCGTGAAAAAGGGGCTGGAGGTGGAAGTGGACACTCAGGTGTGGGATCACTCTCAAGGGGAGGAGATGGCTCGAAAGGCTCACTAGGGATCACCGCTGGGTCCCTATATGCAACTAGATCTGATACATTGAAAGTAGAGCTTATACCGTATTCCTCGGGCAGGTCCACAACATACGCATTGGATCCAACGCGTTTCAACACTCTAAATGGACCGGCTCTACGAGCTTGCAACTTCTTAACGGTTCCAGAGGGAAATCGTTCAGGTCTTACCCTGATCATGACATATTCACCCTCTTGGAACTCTCGGTGGTGTCGATGGACATCGACTAACTCCTTGTACCGTGCATTGCTGGCCTCAACTGTGACGACGGACATCGTCATGCAGACTCCTAACATGATTAGCAAAAGAAAAGAAACACAGGATGCACACACGACCTAACATGCTTAGCAACAGAAAAGAAACACACGGATGCACACACGACCCTAAACAACCCTACAGTTAGTAAAACCCAATCATATGCAAGGTGGTCCAGGACATCCGAATGTGTGCCATGCATGCATTTGACATAACCGGAGGTTAATGTCATGGTGGAATCCTAGACATCCTACGATGCACCAACCATGACATGGGGTTTGGATGTGGGAAGTCCGGGAGGTTTGGGTGGTTGAGGTGGGCCGGGGAAACCAAAGTCTTCATTACCCCTAAATGACGGTTCGGACCTATTGCCATGTAAAGGTTGCCAGGCCCGAGTAGGAGGGGTGTGATAGTGGACTTCCTTAAAGAGGTGGAATGGAGGTTGTGGGCCAAAGGGCCCCTGAAGAAAGGGATCGAAGGGATCGAAGAATGTGTGACCCCTCGATATGGATTCCCTCATTTCAAGGTCCCAGGTGTGGAATTCTAGAAGGTGTTGATGGTCACCTTCATTCATTGTGAGAGGTGGGACGACAGTCATAGGTATAAAGTAAGATTCCTCCCTTGGGCAAAAGGAAATGAAGTCGGGCTCGGCCGGCATAGGGAGGAGTAGAAGAACCTCCATGGTAACATGACCCACAGTGTACACGGAGGTGATGGTCCCTAAAGCGGGATAAGTGAAACTACGACCTGTGGGTCGGTCGAAGCCTGGAGCCAATAAGTGCGTAAATGTCCACTGCCAGTCTAACCCTTTAAGAAGGTCATCCAATGTATCCACATAGTGACTAGATCGGAAAGTGGTGTGAAATGAATTGATTGGCACCAGAGGTAGGATAGGGTCCATAGACGGGAGGGGAGATGGGGCCAGGCCATTCTTAAGCCAGCTAAGGAGTGGCTCGGCTATAAGTAGCTTTCCCGTTAGAAACACGGGTAGCTGTGGCTGAGGTGGCTCCGAATAAAGATCAGAGAGTGAGGCTTCTCCAACCCCTTTATCCCCTAGGGCTAGAGATGTCCGAGTGGGACACTGTCCGGCAAAGTGGCCAAACCCCTGGCAGCGATAACACTGTTGTCGTGATCCTCTACGCTCCTTGATAAGTGGACCCTTACCCTTATCCTCTTGACGGACAGGGGGTGTAGGCAATGGAGCTCTCATGGGTGGAGGAAGAGGATCCACCAAGATGGGGAGAGGACCTCGGGATGGCACTCTAGATGACACTAGATTGGGACTACCGGTTGCTACCTCCTTAGGGTCATGCTTGGTTCTATCTCGGCTAGGAGGTAGGCAAGGGGGAAGCAGGGACTCAATATAATCACACTTCCTATCCACCTTATCCAAAATGATTTGGAAGAGTTCGGCAATGGTGGGGTTTGGAGTAGGTGCGATGTGATGGACTCCCCCATATGAAGTCGGCTTAGTCGTGGACCTAGGCTCTTCTACATGCGCGGCGCGTTGCCTCCGATTATGGCCCACTTGGGTGTAGGTGATTGGGTGGGGTTTGTTGGAGGTGACCGGGCCGGGTAGGTAGACCTTCCTAAGTTCGTCCTTCATCTCATGCCACGACTCAATGGGCCTTTGCCTCCTAACATCTCTCATGCGCTCAATGCTATCCCATTTCCAGGCGGCTTTGTTGACAAGCCTCTCTCGGGCAAAACTAACTTGCATGGCATCGGACATGGTGTAACATTCAAGATATTTATCCATGGTGGCCTCCCAATTGAGGTAGTCGCCCGGATCATCAGAGCCATAAAAATCAGAGGCTTCGGGCCTACGAAAGGGGAGAGGATGGTTGCCAAGCCCATGAGTAGACCAACGGCTATATGGCCCGGGTGATTGGGAATCCATGGGATATTGGGGGGAACTACATGTTGAACATGCCGACTCTTGGACAAGACCGACTGACTCTTATTGGACTACACATGAACTAGGAGACACAAACTGATGCAAACACTCACAAAAGGATGCACTTAGACCTAAACCAATATCCGGTACGGGGCGGAGTTAATCGATCCGAAGATCACTCCCGCAAGTGTGCGACCTCCCGGTAGGCGTAGCCTAGCGTTCGGACAACACCTTTTAAGATACCGAATTATCGGGATGAAATGCAATTTAAAACACACTTTTTTTTGTTTTAAAATAATGATGACCCTAGACTTGACTTAGACCATGATGCATGACTTATGCAACGACTACCCTAGACTCGACTTGCTCTGATACCAAACTGATGCGGGACGGACACGGGAGACGACACTATTAGGTGCCACCCTCGGACTCTAGATGAAGACGCGACCAGCAGCACACACCAGGGAGACACTAAGCCCGACACTACGAGCTCCTAGTGGCAAAACGTCGCTAACAGAAGTGGAAGCTCACTCGTCGTCCCAAGCGAGGGAAAGCGCGGACCGTGCGCGGTTAAGGAACCGGCGGAGGTCAAGGGTAGTCCGACTCAACTTCCGGACTCGGATCGAGTCACGGGACGCGTCACACTCACTCTCACAGCGGTGACATGGACACACGGGCTAGTACCTACACTCTCGGCAGCGGCAAAAGGCCGTATACTAGCTAAGCAAATGAACGCCAAGAGGTTCGGACCATTACCTCCACGCACCCGGCGTGGCGAAGACAACCCCGGCCGAATCACGGACTCCCAGTTAAACAATATTACAGCAATACAATAATTTGACCCACTCCACATAGGGAGGTAAAAGGTCACATGTAGGGCCCGGGAATCACGCAACTCGGGTTGACGGGCAGCATCTTGATGTCGCCCGGCGGTGCCGAACTCCGCGTTCTCGTGCTTTCCGAACGGCGGGTTCTGCGGGCCCGCGGGGCCCACGGATGGCGCTGTCCTCCGGACCTGTGGGGGTGGGACCCACTATGATGGGGACCCCTGGTGGTGCACCTCCACGGACGGCGGTCGGCCGGGAACACCGATCGGTGGTCGATCGGTCCCGATTTCCAAGCTTTGAAGTTGCTGTCCACGAGCTGAGGTTGCTGTTTTAGCAGCGCGCGCTCCAGCGAAAACGGCCGCTGCGATCAGCCCCGTCGTCGGAATGCGATGAAACCAGCGCCGTTGGAAAGAAGATTCAAAATCCTTCAACCTAGGGCCAGTGGAATCGTCTGAACCTCTGTGGACCTGGGCTTTAACTATTTTTCAATCCTCTGTTGCACAGCTCCCGAAATATCAGATCAGCATATGAGTTTCCTGTAAATGGCCGTTGACCGCCTGCTTGCCGTTCGAATCAGGCTTCGAGCTCTTCTTCAAAGTTGTAGGGAATCAAACCACGAAACTGGGAAAATTTTGGTAATTGGATTCGGAAGTCGTGGCGATTTGATATGATTTTTGGAGTGACTGGTGGTCGGATCTAGGAACGAGTGGACAGAACTGTAGATGGGACTGAAAACGATTTTTAGAAAATATGAAATGGGTGAACCAGAAATTTAGAAACATTGTGGATGAAGGGGTGGATGGAAGGAAACTCCAATAAAATTTATGGGAGTAACAGAAATCAAAAGACAGACCTAAGACATGAAACACAGGGCGGATATGAATCTGGATAGAAATCTGGCAGAACTGAAATGGAAGGGTGGACGAAAATCAAAAATTATGAAACGGGATCTGAATGACAAACCAAAATTTATGGGATATCCTTGCCACCTCTGGAACCTCCAATAAAATTCCCAGATCTATCTGAGCTCGTGGCTAAGACACAAATTTCGTGGAAGTTGCTGTGGTACTGCGCGGGCAAAACTCCGATGAAGACGATGGCGGTGCGGTGGCGGCTCGTGGCGGCGGCGGCGATCGTCGGAACTGATAAAGAAGGCTTCACACCTCAGAATGGAAGCCTTCACAGCATCCAAGGGGGAGAGGGAGAGGAGAAGGGGGTGCACCAAGGCTGGAGCTTCAAGCTTTTTTTCAATTCAAATGGCATTAATTCATGAAAATCGGAAAATACAAGCATATATAGGTCACCCATCTAATCCATCCTCCACCGTTGGATCTAGGGGTTAGGGATGGATGGCTAGGATGAAGTTTGATCAACATACAACAAAAATATTAAACAAATAGGGAGGGGGGCGCACCTTGACCAAGGGGGGAACATGGTAGGTGGGTTTGGTTGGAAATGTTGACCATTTTGGTCCCTTATCACCCATGTGGACAATTGACTAGTCAAGGCTTCTAGATGTCCACCTTGGATGTTGACCAACCCCACAAGGCTGATATGGACCAATGGGAGGGGGCCTGGGGGTCCCATGGGGCCCAGGGGTCACATTTTACAAATAAGCCCCTCGTACACTCATAATTGCAAACCGTATAAAATGAAATAAACACACCTTACACACAAATAAAGTCTAATTAAATATGATAAATGGGGAGGCTCAAGGTGGAGTCTCCAGACTGTCTCCGAGCCAGATGGATGCTGTGGTGGCTCGAGTCGTGCTCCGTGTGCGGTACCGGTGGCTCGGCGTGTCGCGCCGCTCAACTGCTCGGGTGTCCGCACCACATTGCATGCCTTCCACCCAGTATGTACATTGGCACTGTAGCATGCATTCATGAAGTCCATACATTCACTGAAGCTTGCTTAGCTGAAGTGTGCACATTGTATTGCATGACTTGAAGTCTATACATCGCATGTGTGTTTCATGCTAAGTCTATACAGGCTAAGTCTGTACATTCTGCATCGTATGCACTTTAAACATGTCAAGTCTGTGCAATGGTCTTGGCATATGCATTCATCAAGTCTATACGTTGGAAGACGAAGTCTATACAGCGTCTCACGTTGCATCCAGCAAGTCTGTACAGTGAGCGTCTCATTGGTGAAGTCTGTACACTCACCAGTTGAACTACAAAGTCCATACATTGGACTGTAGCTTGCACGAAGCTAAGTCCGTACATCGCTCAAGTCTGTACAGAGTCCAGCGTCTCGTTCATGCATTGTTCACAAAGTCTGCACATTCTATTGTTCATAAAGTCTGTACACTGGACTGTGTCCTTGTACATCACTGTAGCTGCATCGTCTCATGCAGCGTCTCATTCAAGTCTGTACAGCCGTCTGCATTGGATTTCAAGTCTAGACATTGCACTGTTACATCCACCGTCTCATTCAGCGTCTTAGGCCTGCAAAGTCCATACATTGGTCGGTGGAAAGTCTGTACATTGGCTTCAAGACTCTCAAGTCTATACATTCGTTTCTGAAGGGAAAGTCTATACATTCGTTTCTAAGGCAAAGTATGTACATTGCCTTTGGACCTCAGAGTCTATACAGAGTCTGCATCCTCTAAAGTCTGTACATCCGATTGCCTTTGCTTTGGTCAAGTCTGTACAGCCAGGGAGACTGTTAAGTCTATACATTCCTTCACTGTAGCTGGCACGAGGTGAAGTCTGTACAATGGTCTTAACTTTCCAAGTCTATACATTGGCCTCCATGCCTCAAGCCTCTACATCGGATTGTTTGGCCAAGTCTGTACAGCCAACGCCTTCATTGATTCCAAGTCTGGACACTGGTCTTCAGGCGTTCCAAGTATGCATATTGATTCAGGTTCTCCAAGTCTATACAATGAAGTCTGAACATTGCATTTGCATTCACAATGTCTTCACACCTGAAGTCTATACATTGTGTCGTTCACATCTGCAAGTCTAGACATTGGAAAGTCTATACACCGCATTGTGCATACTATGATGTCTGTACAGGGTTTATGCTTATACTGATAATCCGATACTCTGTCTGATAGGGACTATTCGAGAAGCTTTATAAAGGGCACGTGATCCGAGGATAAGGACAGTGCCTAGATGAGGACAAGTGTACTGACAGCCTGTTGGATGCTACCACGTGGTCCGAATTTTTAGGGCGGGAACTGTGGAAGCCACACGCACCCTGGCTGCTGCTGCTGCTGCTATATATATGAGTCTTCATCTTCAGATGAAGGTAGATCGATCGACAAAAGAAGAGCAGCAAAGTCTATACACCAGAGAGCCTTCGCTCCAGACAGAAGAAGAAGAAGAAAAAGAAGAGAAGAAGAAGAAGAGAGGCAGAGAGAAAGACAAAGAAAGAAAGTGATCGTGAGCAAAAGAAGAAAGAAGTAAAAGAGAAAGAGAGAGTGAGATCGTGAGAAGAAGAGTGTGAGAGAGGTTGTTTGAAGATCAGTCTTCACTGGACCGTGGATCAAATCTAGGTCAGTCAGCTCTTTGAGAGCCATGTTATGCTTTATGTTTACAGCTTTCCGATTGCTGTTCATCTTGTTTTCATTTTCCATTTTATCCTTTCTTCAAGCTGTTAGTCAGCGGTTGCAGTGGTGTATTCCACTGGACAGCAAGCTGTGTTGCTTAGCGGGGCGAGGAGGATTCCTCAGACGGCAAGCTGTATTGCCCAGCGGTTGTATGGCAAGCTGTGATGCCCAGCTGTTCAAGCTGTGAGTCAGCGGAATCCACACTCTAGTTTGAGTGTGGGGTGGATGTAGGTCTGCTGGACCGAACCACCTAAAAACCTCTGTGCAGTGGTTTGATTTCTTCATCTGTTTTATTGCTTCCACTAGATGCTTGCATAGGGGCGCTTCATGTGTTTGCTTCCAGTTCAACAGAGTTGATTAGCTGCGCACGCTATTTGTTTGACACTGGTATTGTGTGTTGTTTGAATTGTCTAATTACTGCACTCATTAGATGTCTGCTTAGGAGTACTCTGCCTACAGGTTCACAGATGACTGAACTAGTTTTTCTTAGTTAGTCTTAGTGCGGTTATTCCGATGTTCTGAGCATTAGAATTTCTATTTGAGCGAATAATTTTAAAGGGTATTCATTCACTCCTCCCTCTGAATACATAGCACCAAACCCAACAATTGGTATCAGAGCGGGTCTCTGATCTATCAGATCTAACAATCTGCAGAGGATCCTGCTAGTGTTTGGTGTATTTCAGAGTGTGCTTTCTATGCTCGTTGTTTAGTTTCACTGAGTTAGTGCTTTACTGTGCTTATCTGGTTGTGGTGTTTTCTTGTCGATTGCTTTGTGCTTTGAGTCTGCTTGTTATCTGCTTTGATGGCTAATCCTCCGATATTCAGAGGTGATGACCTTGGCCCATGGTTGAAAAAGTTACATCGGTATGTAATCACAACCGATCCTGATTTGTGGAAGGTAATGACTCACGATCCATACAAACTGTCAAAGGATAAATCCAAATGGACCAAGAAGGATAAGCTGAAAGACTCTGTCAACACTAGAGCTATAGTTTTATTAAAAGAATCAATTGACAGATCTCTAATCGAATGCATTTCCTCCTGCAGGTCTGCCAAAGATATTTTGGAAAAACTAAAGCTAATTAGGAATCACAGCAAATGCTTGATGGCTGATCGGAGAAATGCTAATGATGAAACTTCATCGAGGTAAGTTCTGAACCTGAAGAACTTTCAATTGATGATCTATGGAATATAAATGAGGAACTCAATAATAAATGTGAACAATTGAAATCTGAAAAGAAAAAATTGAAAAAGGAGATGTTGTACGAGATAAGAGAATTGAAATGTGAAAATGCAAAACTAAGAGATAGTCTGAAAAGCGATGAAAATTCTGGTAAGGCATGTGCTATTTTAGAAGACATGATAAATGAGTTTGATCATGATGGTAAATTACAAAAGGAAGTAATCAAATCTCTAGAAATTGAAAAACAAACATGCTTAGAAAAAATGTCAGAAATTGAGAATCAATTGAATGATAAGAAAGATGAGCATCTAAAAAGTATGCAAGAACTGACTGAAGTTAATTCTGTAATGGACAAACTAAGGCTTGAAAACGTTAGGGGTCAAAAAGAAATTGAAGAACTCAAGGCTAGATTAAATGAAATCAATGGGGAGGCTTCACACTCTTCTTCTGTTAAATCAAACTGTGATATGTGCTCAGCTCTAAGAGAATGAAATGAAGATCTTTATAGTGAGAATGAGTGGCTGAGTAAACAAATTGTCTCACTTAAAGAGGATCACAAAAACTTGGTGGCTGAGAAAATTAAAGTGGAGGAAAGAGAAGAGGAGCTAGTTGAAAAGCTGGAGCTGATCTCTGGAAGTGGAAAATATAATGAAGGAGTCATGAAGCTATCTGAAGAAAACAAAGAATTGAGGGAACAAAACAAAAACCCGATGGTTTTAAATACTATTTTCTCACAGAGGTTTCTGACTATAGAAAAGGAGAAATCGGCTTTTAAAGAAGCTCAACCTCAAAATTTTGAGAAGGAAAACACTGAACTGAAAGCTGAAATTAAAAAATTAAAGTGTTTAAACACTGGCTTGTCTGAAAGACTCCTTACCACAGAAAAGGGAAAAGCTGTCTGTGATGATGAATTAAAAATCTTGAACAACTTGGAACAAGGAATTGAAAAGTATAAAACTGCAAACAAAGTTCTAAGTGAATGTGTTAATTGCAGTGAACAAGAAATAGCCAGTTATGAGCTTCATATAGCATCTTTGGAAGATAAAATTCATGATCTGGAAAACTTATCATCCAAGTCTGCAAAAATTGAAACAAAAATGAAAGCTGTTGTGAAAAGGAAGGATGATAATTCAAAAAGGGGAACAAACTGTAATTCTGATGTGAAGGAAATCTCAAAAAACCAGCTATATGCCACTTTTGTGAAAGGCTCTGATGTAGCTGGTACTTCAAGGCAATCCCCAAAACAAAATGAAAATCAGAAGCCACTTTCAAAATCTGTCTTTCAGTTCAAAGCTCAGAAAATTGAAAAGCAAACAAAACATGTTGAGAATAATCAGAAATCGAAAAGAAAAAGTCAAACAAAGAAGGCAAAGAATAATCTGGTTATACTCTGAAATTTATTAGCTCTGCTGAATCTGATGCTTCTTGTACTCATTCGCATGCATCTAAGAAATCATATGATAGAAACCATGCTCCTAGGAAATCTGATGCCTCTTGCTACTACTGTGGTAGGCATGGTCATTATATGGATGACTGCAGTGTGATGAAAAGTGATGATATGATGCATGATAACTTTTTGTCAAATAGTCATCACCACCCCAAAAGAAACATGTCTGCTTCAAACCAACACATCATTTGTTATAATTGTAACAAACGTGGTCATAAAGCTATTGAGTGTTGGTTTAGGTCTTCATGGGGATATAATGGTTCAAGAGGTAAGCACCCAAGGTGCTTTGAATGTGGTAAGTATGGGCATGCAGTCAAAGACTGCTGGCATACTCAGGGAAATAGATTAAACTCTAAATCTGTAAAATTCTCTGCTTTCTATGATTCTGCTAGAAATAACTTGAGAGATAAAAGGAAAAACTCTGCATATTTTGAATGTGGTAAGCTAGGCCACAAAGCTGCCAACTGTCGGCTGGCTGAGTATGGAAAGAAAAGTTTTCATGTCAATAAAAGAAATACTCATGCTCATACACATAATTTTCATACTCATATGCATGCACATGGGCATCATGTTTCTGCCAACATGAAGAATAAAAATAAAAATTCTGTGGCTTCATGTTATTATTGTGGAAAAACTGGACACTCAATGTTTGAGTGTAATCTGATGGAATATGATGATCATGTTGCTAAAAGACTGTTTAGAACACCTGTTAGGGCTCATACAGGACCCAAGGCAGCTTGGGTCCCTACAGGATCAAATTGATTAACATGTTACAGGTGTGCCTTGGAATAAAAAAAGAGGTGTAAAATAAACCAAGGCACTCACTAGGAAAACACCCTAAGATTCTGCTTTTCAGGTCCGTTCTGAATACTCATCTTAAATTCTGCCTTCTAAATTTGTGTGCTTCAGTTGATTGCATATCATGACAATTCAGTTTGATGAAATTGTGAAGTTGAAATGATTGAACATCATGTTGATTTGTTAATGTCAAACTGAAGATTTTTAAAATGTTGATTTGTTGATGGTAATTCTCCTCTCTCTCTGATTTGCATGAATCATATCTGAATGAATATTTGAAATCATGTGATGTGCTTTCAATACATTTCATGCATATCGACAGGGGGAGTCCAACTGTTTTTGTTTAATGCATATAACACTGCTTTGCACTACATTGCATAACTTTGGTATACCAAATGGTAAGCTACTAAAAGGCAGGGAAATCTGCTTGGAGGTTCTTATCATGTGTGAGATGGTCCTTGAGACCGAGTCCTCCACCTAGTACCATGGGTTTAGTTTTCATATAGAGCAGTGTATTGCATATCATAAATTTGAAGAAAATAAAATTCGAAAAGAAATGATTCATTGCACATCATGTATTTTGTTAGGGGGAGCTTGTTTGCTGTTGATTGATCATCATGCTCTCCTTGTTAGAATTGTTGCATACTGCATATGTAGGATAGTGCATAAGTATAAAATTTTGAAAAACCTAAAAAGAAATTCATGGCACTTAGACAGGGGGAGCATTCCCATTTCATATCTTCTTCACCTCATGAACTCCCTTTGTTTAAATAACCTGATTCATTCCATTGACTATGCGCTATTCAACTGAATTCTCTGCTGAAATCTCTAAAATAGCTGATCTGTCTGTATTCCAGACTCAGCTACTGTCTGATGATAAAATCTCTTCTGATGCTCTTCTCTATTGCTGATTTACTCTTGCACCAGCCTATACTCACCTTTCACATTCTTCTCAGCTGGTGTGACTGAATTGGCTCTACTATTGATTTGTTGGTCAGCTAAACTTATTTTTCTGATCTGAGGAACTTAAGCTGCATGTCATGCAATTCAGTCTGAGAACATTGTAGAAATTTCTATCATATAGGTTTAAGAATTATCACTGAATCAGACTGATATAAGATTAATGTATTCTCAGATTTGTAGTTAAATGAATGGAAAATATCTGAATGATAAGGTTTAATAAACTTTAACCACATGTGTCATGTAAACCTTAGACTCTCTCATCAGATATCTGAAAATTTGAATTCAGGGCTTCTTTGGTTAAGATGCATATAGTGTGTATTGTTGTTAAACATTAATTTAAAAATGTTGACTAAATGAAAAAAAATTATGAATTCAGAGCAATGACTTGGTCACTGAGAAACTGAGTTCCTTATCAATGAAATAAAGTAATTCATGTCATGAGGTGCCATAGTTATCTCTGATAAAATTTAGTAAAACAAAATCTGACAGAGCAATGGCTTATTTGTGTTGAGTAACTGGGGAGTCTGGCCTCTAATCAAGGTGTCTCCTCACGTAAAAAGACATTTATATTGCTAAATCGGTTCTCAAAGTTGAGAGGCAATGACAATTATCACACTGAGTAACTGGGTCACTTCACCTGAGACGTGTAGTGCCTCATGTAAAAAGGTGTTGATTAACTTAAATTGCTCAGAAAAAATATAATGTGCTTTAAATGAAAACATTTTGAAAAATCTGTCAACTCATGTTCTTGAAAAAATGTTTAACTTCAGTACTAATCTGTGTACTTTTCAAAGGTGCTATTGAAATCATATGTGTAAGATAAAAGATGATTGATTTTGAGTGTTATCTGAATATTTGGTTCACCTTTATTAAAACTTGGATTCAGATATGTGTATTGAGTTTAATTTGGCAAATTTGGTATACATCAAAATTAAATCAGATTGGTTAAGTTGCCACTTCATACCCCTTTATGATAGAAGAGTCTATACCTCTTAAGACTTATTGAAGTGGTGCAAGCTTTAAAATCCCTCGTGATCAGATTCTTTCCAGATAGCTTGATCAACATAAATCTTGATATTGATTATTCATTGAGATGTCTTGTGATGATTGTTATCTACTCTTGCCTTTCTATCTTCAATCACTTTACTCTCCACACTATTGGAATCTTCCATCTTATTTT
This sequence comes from Amorphophallus konjac, assembly GCA_022559845.1. NCBI lineage: Eukaryota > Viridiplantae > Streptophyta > Magnoliopsida > Alismatales > Araceae > Amorphophallus > Amorphophallus konjac. The sequence goes on from CM040118.1 coordinate 50,905,917, forward strand.
ACAATCAGCTCTGGTTCTGTGGTTGTTTCATCTGGTTCATTCTGTTCATGCAACCAGAATTCAGATTCTTTATAATGGCAGATTTCAGATTGATTTATTGGATAGGGGGTGTTTTGGTTTATCTGTAGTTAAGGGGAGAGTAGTCAATCATGCATGTTGATAGGGGGAGAGATGTTTTATTGTCATAAGAGAGAACTTCATTTTAATGAACCATGACTCACTCTCTGAATTTATGTGCTGTCTTTGTGTGCTGAATTTGTCTCTCAAACCATTTCCCTTCTTTTTGATTATGTCAAAGGGGGAGAATAGTTTGACGAGTCAGTGGGACTCATCACGTTGCCATCATCAAAAAGGGGGAGATTGTTGTGCCCCTTGTGCTTTGTTGATGATGTGGTGTTTTGATGATAGCAACATGAATGCTTATAACTGATATGTTTTGATTATAACTGATATACTCTGTGGGAAATGCATATGACTGTGACTAGTATATTATCTAGAGAATGCATGTGTTCTGTCTGCATAAGTCTATTCACTGCATGTGTTCTGTTTGCAAGTCCATACATTGCATCGTCTCAACTTGCGTCTCACTGAGCATATATTTAATGTAAAGTCTATACAGACTTCATCGTATTAGAGAACGTCTCATGCCTTTGCCAAAGTCTGTACACTGATGTCTTTACCTACGTTGAGCATCAAAGTCTATGCATTGGCAGCACTGGGCAAGTCTATACATTCCCAGTCTTTACCTACGTTCAGAACCCCAAGTCTATACATTGGTTCAATCTTCCAAGTCTATACATTGGACTGTGCTCAACTGAAGTCTATACATCCTTCAAGGGTCCAAAGTATATACATCCACTGTCGAACTTCAAAGTCCATACATCGCCTCATTTCTTCAAAGTCTATACAGTCAGTATCTGCATTGCATTGCTTGCATCATGGTGGAAGTCTATACACTGGATTTGTTCTGAAGTCTATACATTGCATGCCTTCCACCAAGTATGTACATTGGCACTGTAGCATGCATTCATGAAGCCCATACATTCACTGAAGCTTGCTTAGCTGAAGTGTGTACATTGCATTGCATGACTTGAAGTCTGTACATCGCATGTGTGCTTCATGCTAAGTCTATACAGGCTAAGTCTGTACAGTTTGCATCGTATGCACTTTAAATATGTCAAGTCTGTACAATGGTCTTGGCATATGCATTCATCAAGTCTATACGCTGGAAGATGAAGTCTATACAGCGTCTCACATTGCATCAGCAAGTCTGTACAGTGAGCGTCTCATTGGTGAAGTCTGTACACTCACCAGTTGAACTACAAAGTCCATACATTGGACTGTAGCTTGCACGAAGCTAAGTCCATACATCGCTCAAGTCTGTACAAGTCCAGCGTCTCGTTCATGCATTGTTCACAAAGTCTGCACATTCTATTGTTCATAAAGTCTGTACACTGGACTGTGTCCTTGTACATCACTGTAGCTGCATCGTCTCATGCAGCGTCTCATTCAAGTCTGTACAGCCGTCTGCATTGGATTTCAAGTCTAGACATTGCACTGTTACATCCACCGTCTCATTCAGCGTCTTAGGCCTGCAAAGTCCATACATTGGTCGGTGGAAAGTCTGTACATTGGCTTCAAGACTCTCAAGTCTATACATTCGTTTCTGAAGGGAAAGTCTATACATTCGTTTCTAAGGCAAAGTCTGTACATTGCCTTTGGACCTCAGAGTCTATACAGAGTCTGCATCCACTAAATTCTGTACATCCGATTGCCTTTACTTTGGTCAAGTCTGTACAGCCAGGGAGACTGTTAAGTCTATACATTCCTTCAATATAGCTGGCACGAGGTGAAGTCTGTACAATGGTCTTAACTTTCCAAGTCTGTACATTGGCCTCCATGCCTCAAGCCTCTACATCGGATTGTTTGGCCAAGTCTGTACAGCCAACGCCTTCATTGATTCCAAGTCTGGACACTGGTCTTCAGGCGTTCCAAGTATGCACATTGATTCAGGTTCTCCAAGTCTATACAATGAAGTCTGAACATTGCATTTGCATTCACAATGTCTTCACACCTGAAGTCTATACATTGTGTCGTTCACATCTGCAAGTCTAGACATTGGAAAGTCTATACACTGCATTGTGCATACTATGATGTCTGTATAGGGTTTATGCTTATACTGATAATCGATACTCTGTCTGACAGGGACTGTTCGAGAAGCTTTATGAAGGGCACGTGATCCGAGGATAAGGACAGTGCCCAGATGAGGACACGTGTACTGACAGCCTGCTGGATGCTGCCACGTGGTCCGAATTTTTAGGGCGGAAACTATGGAAGCCACACGCGCCCTGGCTGCTGCTGCTGCTATATATATATGAGTCTTCGTCTTCAGATGAAGGTAGATCGATCGACAAAAGAAGAGCAGCAAAGTCTATACACCAGAGAGCCTTCGATCCAGACAGAAGAAGAAGAAGAAAAAGAAGAGAAGAAGAAGAAGAGAGGCAGAGAGAAAGAAAAAGAAAGAAAGTGATCGTGAGCAGAAGAAGAAAGAAGTAAAAGAGAAAGAGAGAGTGAGATCGTGAGAAGAAGAGTGTGAGAGAGGTTGTTTGAAGATCAGTCTTCACTGGACCGTGGATCAAATCCAGGCCAGTTAGCTCTTTGAGAGCCATATTATGCTTTATGTTTACAGCTTTCTGATTGTTGTTCATCTTGTTTTCATTTTCCATTTTATCCTTTCTTCAAGCTGTTAGTCAGCGGTTGCAGTGGTGGATTCCACTGGACAGCAAGCTGTGTTGCTCAGCAGGGCGAGGAGGATTCCTCAGACGGCAAGCTGTGTTGCCCAGCGGTTGTATGGCAAGCTGTGATGCCTAGCTGTTCAAGCTGTGAGTCAGCGGAATCCACACTCTAGTTTGAGTGTGGGGTGGATGTAGGTCTGCTGGACCAAACCACCTAAAAACCTCTGTGCAGTGGTTTGATTTCTTCATCTGTTTTATTGCTTCCACTAGATACTTGCATAGGGGCGCTTCATGTGTTTGCTTCCAGTTCAACAGAGTTGATTAGCTGCGCACGCTATCTGTTTGACGCTGGTATTGTGTGTTGTTTGAATTTTCTAATTGCTGCACTCATTAGATGTCTGCTTAGGCGTACTCTGCCTACAGGTTCACAGATGACTGAACTAGTTTTTCTTAGTTAGTCTTAGTGCGGTTATTCCGCTATTCTGAGCATTAGAATTTCTATTTGAGCGAATAATTTTAAAGGGTATTCATTCACCCCCCCTCTGAATACATAGCACCGAACCCAACAATGAATTCTGACTTTCGAAGAGTTCGAAGCCGGCCGGACCGAGCCGAGTCAATCTGCCGGTTAGATTTTCCAGCCATCCGTGTCTTTCAGGATCCGTCTTCACTTTGGGGCAAGGTCTTTACACATGAATACTTCTTCTTTTTGTTTCAGTTACCATGGAAGAGCCTACACATGTGCCCATCCCTAACGTGGAGGAGCCAGCACCTATGCCCATCCCTAATGTGGAGGAGCCTGCGGTCATAGTAGGGACGACTTCGACGCTGACTCCCACTCCCCCGCCACAGGTCAAGAAGAGATCCCGGGAGAAGTCGCCTGTTAAGAAGGCATTGGCTGCCGCCAAAGCGGCCGGGTGGAAAGAAGGGAAGTGAAAGAGGGAAGAGGTTACCCCAGCTTTGCCGGCCATCTCTCTAGTGCCTCCCATTTTATCCTTCGAAGAGTTTGAAGTTACTCGGGCCGAGCCGCCATGCCGGTGAGACTCATCGACCACTGATGTTCTTCAGGATTTATTTGCTTCCCGGGGTGAGGCTTTTATGCGCATATGACATGTGTATTTCTTTTCTCTCAGCCGGTACAGAGGAGCCGGCACCCGCGCCGATTCCGGGCGAGGGCAAGACTGCGGCCCCTGGGATGACATTGCCCGTTGAGGAGACCACCCGTGAGCCGCCTCCTACTACAGAAGTCAAAGGGGGTAGTCACCTTGTCAACTTAATCAGCTTCTTTCATCCTTTAGGAGCCCATCGGCTCTGGTATGATACGCCCTTTCTTTTATGTGGCAGACATCGGCACAGCAATCATCAGGCCATTAGGGTCCCGTCTGCATCCCCCGACGACGTGTAAATATGTGAGGAAGAGGTTGAAGTCTGGCGTACCACCCTTGCCCGGCCCGCATGAGGATGCACCGATCATCGACCTCGGGGTGGAGGCCCCTTTGCCAGCGAGGGAAGAACCTACCGCGGCCAAGTCTTCGTCGAGCGAAGAGGTAGATTATGACTACTCCTCCGACGAAGTGGCTTTCGACGAGGGCGTATCTGAGGTGTCCGGGCATCCCAAGCCAATTTTTAAGGCCCCCTTACTTGCTAGCTCTTTAAGCCTGATGGAGGAGGCTACTGTAAGTGTGAGCTTGCTCGCGCAGGACTTCCCTCGTGGTCATCCACTGACTTTATTCCCGTTACTCCTTAATTTTCAGGAACCGATCGAGCCGGAGGCCGTAGAGGGAGCTGCTCCGGACGCATCGGCTGATCGCTCAACAGGAGTCGATGCGGGCCTGGGTAAGATGGCCCTCTTGTTCGAGGCCCTGCAGCAGGAGATGGCTGCGGAGACTTCAAGTGCCCCCGGGCCGACGGATGAGCCCTTGGAGGAGGGAGAAATCGCGCCCAAAGGCAACATAGTCCCGGTGGCTGAGGTAAGCACGTGGGCTTCATGACTCCCCCTTGTCTTTTCATCTTGCATGATTCGCTCCAGGTGGTGGATGGTTAAACTTGCTTCGCGTGGTTAGGTAACGCCGACACCAGGGAAGACATCCGTCCGTGTCCGCAAGGCTGTCGCCAAACGGAGGCCGCCCATTGGTCCACTAGCGGTGGAAGGGCTGACCTCGGTCCTGGGCCCAAGGGCGGAGCTTTTTTCGACGCTTGTACGGGCGGGAGGCAGGGCTCAGCTGATGGTTCCTCTTCCGCCTCTCCCGAAGATCCCGACTCAGGTGGAGGACCCGCTCTTGAAGAAGATATTTGCGGGGCTTCGCGCGCACCTGGAGGGGTCCCAGACGCGAGAGAGAGGTTTATCGGCAATGGCTTCGGGCCCGGCTTTGCTCGAAGCCCCTCCTTCGGCCGAAGCCGCGGCACTTGCACTCCCGTCTAGTGAAATGGCGACAGAGATGGGTCGGGTGGAGGAAGAGGAAGTGGGACAACACCGAATGATGGTGGGGCCAAGCAACTCGGCGGTGATCTTGCCCACTCCCCTAGCAGTGGCTGGCCAGGAGTCGTCTGCCGAACTACGACGGCCAGGCGACTTGACTCTTACTCTTCCATCTTCTTCGACCGCGGTAGATGCCGATTTATGGGCGGAGGTGGACAGCTCCGTAGAATTCATTCCACCGGATGTGCCTTCGGTCAGCCACACCTCGTCAAGTGCACCGGTCTGATAGATGCTGGTGACGCTACGGACGATGCTCCTTGCCGACCTCTCTCTGTCGTACCGGGAGGTGCATAGCATAGTGACACAGCTGACTGGGGCACTACAAGTGTTAGGCTGCCCATTGGAGGAATGGTCACGATGCATTTTATTGCTGCTAAAGTATGTCAAACGCCGTGAATTCCTCGAGACCCAGGCTCCCGATGAACGCGCCGCTCTCGATGCCCAAGCAGACGAATACTTGCAAATCTTGGAGATGCGACGCAACAATGAAGAGCAGCACGAGAAGGCCCTGGAGGAAGGCCACGGCGATGCCCGCGCCCTCAGGAACAGGATCGCGAAGCTGGAGGGCTACCTTGCCGCAGCCCGATCCGATCTTGCTGAGGCCGAAGCGATCATCGAGAGGGAGAGCGAAGCACTTGTCGTCGCTCGAGCCGGGACGGCGTCGTAGAGACCGAGCTCACCCGCCTCGAGGAACGGAGGGGCCGACTACGCGACATGATGAACTTCCCTTGCGTCGGGATTCTCCCTCTTGAAGACATCTTTAGGGGCATTGACTGAGCGTCGCGCCCCTCTGCTCTTTTCTTTTCTCCTCCTTTCTTTTCTCTTCTTCTCTCTTTTTTTTGAAATGTAACATAGGGGTATGCCCCGAAGCCCATGTAATTCAATTTTTCTTTGAATGGAATAGAACACGGTTGTTTTACATGTCCTTTCAGTGCGCGTGGCATTCGCCCCAAGGGGTCTCTTTTCTTCTCTTCCTTTTTCTCCTCCCTTTTTTATATATATATTTTTTTCTTCCCCTTCTTTTTTTCACTTCTTTCTTCTTCTCCTTTCTTCTCTGTTCTATTTTTCTCTTCTTCCTTTGTTCTTATATAGTGCCGGAACATATCGGCGGAGTGGAAGTCTTCGCGGTAGTCCGCTCTAGGAGAACCGGGTGGGGATCCTTGGTAGTACGCGGGAGAGTTCCCGCCCTCTCAGAAGAAGGCCGAGGAGAAGAATTCTCTTGCTCAGTGACCCGGACAGACGGTCCAAGCCAAAAAAAAAAGGGGGGATATTCACCGTCCGAAGGGGACGGAGAGAAGAGTTTGTTCAATCAATGGCATGGACGGGAGGTCCAAGCCAAAGGGATATTCGCCGCCCGAAGGGGACGGAGGGAAGAGTTTGTTTAATCAATGACCTGGACAGGCGGTCCAAGTCAAAGGGAATGTTCACCGCCCGGGGGGGACGAGGAGAGAAGTCGGTTTAGTCAAAGACCCGGAGGAGAGGTCCAGGTCAAAGAGATGTTCATCGTCCGAAGGGGATGGAGAGAAGAGTTTGTTCAATCAATGGCCTGGACGGGAGGTCCAAGCCAAAGGGACATTCGCCGCCCGAAGGGGACGGAGGGAAGAATTTGTTTAATCAGTGACCTGGACAGGCGGTCCAAGTCAAAGGGATATTCACCGCCCGAAGAGGACGGAGAGAAGAGTTTGTTTAATCAATGACCTGGACAGGCGGTCCAAGTCAAAGGGATATTCATCGGTGTCAACAAGGTGGCGGCGCCGACGCGGTCTATTTTTTTCTTGGCATCCCTGCCGACGCGGGGCAGTGGTTCGAAATGGGAGACCCCCCCCCCCTTCTTTTTTTTTCTCTTTTTTTTCCTCTCTTTTTTCCCCTTCTTTCTTTTCTTTCTCCCTTTTTCTTCTTTCTTTTCTCTTCTTTTTTTTCTGCTCTTCCCCTTTTTCCTTTTTTTTTCTTTTTTTCTTCCTTTTTCTTTTTGAAAGCATGAATAGTGATCAAACCATTCGGACAGCAGTCGTGCAAATCCACCCAAAATAGGGTGGAGGATAATATTATTTATTGAACGGGGGTGCTGGAGCGTGATACAATCTCAAGTGCCTTCCATTAAGAGGCGGGAATTGAACTTCCCCACGGTGGTTGACAATTACATAGGCTCCGCCTTCGTAGACCTTTTAGACCACGTAAGGTCCGAACCAGTTTTCATTTAGCTTGCCCTTGGGGTTGGCAGCCATGACGTCTCTTCTATTGACCATGACGAGGTCTCCTTTCTTGAATTCGCGTTCCTTGACGAGCTTGTCGAAGGCACGTGCTATTCGGGCCTGATAGACCTGAATGTTCTGTTGAGCCTGAAGCCGCTTTCCTTCCAGACTGGAGAGCTCTTCGAGCCTTCGCTCGACATTGGCCTGCCCTTCATGGACTAGCTCATGCTGGATGGCGACCCTGAGGGAGGGTATCTCCAATTCAATGGGGACAATCGCCTCCGAGCCGTAAACTAGAGAGAAAGGCGAGTAGCCTGTTGGGGTCTTATATACGGTCCGGTACGCCCACAGCGCTTCGTACATCTTCTCTTCCCATTCCCTTTTGTTAGAGCTAACAATTTTGGCCAGGAGAGTGCACAAAGTCTTGTTGAAGGCTTCGGCCAGACCATTGGCCTGTGGATTATAAGGAGTTGACGTCTGTTGATTTGTTTTGCTTCTCTTCTTCTTTTTGTTTTATGTGCAATAAAGATGATAGGCAAAAATCAAAGATCTCAATCAACCCAAGGACATGTGAAGCATGAACCTAGGCAACCGGAACAAGCTCTAGCATGGGCATGCTATCTCAATCATCAAACTAAACTAAGGGAATAAATAAAAACACACGCCGGGGCGTGGAGCAAAAGCAAAAAAAAAACACATCGCAAGGGTGGAGCAAGAAAAGAGGATAAGAGATATGAGATGGAGAGAAAGCTAATGCCCAATACTAAGAAAGAATGTGATCGCCACCAAAGTAAAAACAAGCCAAAGACCTGAAAATACCTTGGAAATAGGTGGATGAAGCACCCGCCCACGGGAGAGAGAAAATCAGGGAAATCTACAGATCAACGGAATGTAATGGCCGAAAGCCCACGCGTCACTGGGAAGTGACGGTCGCTCGATGAACCGCTATATGAATTTGACGCGCCTGCACAAGACCGTCAAATAACTTGCAGTAATAGCTTGTGGATTCTTTTAACTCCAACTCCTCCAGCCGGCCAGAAGACTTGGGCCTCGTGTGGTGAACCTGTAAACCTGCCAAAGAACACGAAAACACAAGAAAACATACCCAAATTATCCCTTTAAACAAGCGTAGTATCAATTCTACAATAAACTCAATAGCATGCAAAAGGAAAGAGAAGTACCGGGGAAGTTTTGGTTTTTTAACCCCTCTGGGTGTTTTAAAATGATAGGAGAATGTTTAGATGATGAGAAACCAGGGAGAACGTGGAAAAAGAAGAGGGACAATGCTTTTGATGAAAGGGAGATGAGGAGGAACACAATATGTAATGATGAACTTTGAAAACCAATGGAACGAATACTCCCTTCACCGTGAAGCAGATGAACGTGAAAGATAATTCTCCTTGGTCAGATGTGACTCCAGAATGCGGCAGCACTTCGACGCGAACTCCAGATCTCCCTCTCGGGCCATGAAGTTAAGGTTGCTATATATAGGCCCTCAAACTCTCCGGTCGAGCAGAGGATAATCTAGCAAGATAAGAGGATAACTCTTAGCAAATCCTTGAGGATAATATCACCAAGAGTCCATAGAAACAAACAGAAGGTTCTGAGGATCAGATTTGAAAGAGAAATCAACAATTCAAGCTCTTATCTCGACCACGGAGTAGCATAGAAAAGGCCTGAACTGCCAGGTCTCTCTGTTGGATGTAACGGCTGGTCGACAGACCGCTACATGAAAATAACGCGCCAGGGAACATCCGTTACATTCAACCTTATCTCAAAAGAGATAAGATCAATAGGAAGAAGATCAAACAAGTTGGACTCTCTAAGGAAAGTAACGACCAAGGCTAGACACGTTGGAATAAATAACGGCTGCACGACAGACCGTTAGATTCAATGGATAAGCAAGAGGATAAGCTTTAGAACAAAGGCTTCAAACTTTAGGACTCTTCAATAAGTAACGGCCCAGGGATCATGCGCTATATGGAAGTAACGCCCCTAGTGAGGATCGTTATTAACAATGAGGATAAAAAAAGGTGCAAAGCTTGCTAAGCGCATCAAATAAAAGGCCACAATAAACCACACTCCAACCAAGGAGAAGACCCAAGAAACAGGCTTCAAACTGATCAAGGAGACTTGATGAAGAGTGAACAACTCGGAGCATCATATGGATAAACAAGGAGATGACCCAACTTATTGGTCATAAAACGGGTGTCAACAGATGCCCCTCCTTAACGCCCTCATTGCAGGGGAGCGAGTGGAGGTGAAGCAGAAATGAAATGGAACATGGAGATGAAGCGGAAATGAAGCAGAGTGAAGCGAAAAAGTGGGCGTTAAGGTAAACGACACCCGTTCTTTACCAACAAGCGATAGGAACTTTCTGGAAAACTTCGAACTGATCACAAGGAAATATCCAACCAAAGGACGCATGTCTGGAGGAACTAACAACTAAGAAAAGGAAACACGGCTAGCCGCCGGAGGCAACGGAAAGGAAAGAGAACTGACTAAACTCCAGACAGGAATCTTCAGCCAACCAAATCGAGCGACGAGATCAAAGGAAACCTTCTAATTCAGAGTGGAATAATTCTCCTCATTCGAGCTTAAGGAACGCAGCTGTTCACCAACATCGAGATATCTTGAACAGATGAAGCACATGAATGCTCAAAAGATGCGTATGATGCATGCTGGGCTAAAGAAAAAGAAATCTTTAAAACAAATGCAAAGAAAGATAAAATATCAAGATACTCGAGAATAATATTGCTAAGCTGGAGAAACCAGGGTCAGGACACCATCTGCAACCACGGCGTGCAAGATAAAACAATCCTCCCCAAATTTTTCCAACATAACGGCCTATCCAACGATTAAACATGTGCGCTTAGATCATCATCAATTTTGTTTAAGGGGAACATCAGATCTTGGAACACACGAATGACCAGCCGATTCTTGAGATAATATATCATAGATATATAGTAATGCATTAAGGGATAAAGGAAAGAGATACAATACCTGACTTACCTGCCTGATGAACGACAAAGCGTGATGCTTCATTCATGAGAGAGAGCTTAGCCAATAACAATATGAGTATAAATCAAGGCATAACCATTTGTACGTGTGATAATCATCAACAATGAACATTATGGCAGAAAATGCAATCATTTAAACATCAAATAGACTATTTCATTCATCAAGAAACTTGCAAGTTTGTAACGGTCTACTTAGAGGGCGTCACATAAAGTAACGGCCAGGGAAGAGCCGTCATAAACTAAGCGGTTCACATTCTCCAATGAAACAGTTCAAATTTATGTAACAGTCAGAATAGTACACGTCAGAGAGTGTAACGGTCATACGACAGACCGTCACATTTCCTGAGCGTTCAAAAAAAAACAAACCGAACGGCCCACGGCCTCATTCATTCGTCACATTCAATCCATCAAACGCCCAGAAGAAACCCCAATCGAGAGCCACCGACGACCACCGTCTTCCGCCCAAAAAGGATGGCCGGCGACGAGGCCCCACAGCCAATGAAGAAGAGGGAGAGAGGGAAGAAGAAGGTGATCCGGCGGTTCCACCGCCGTGTAGAACGCGAAGTGGCACGACGGCCGGAGGAAGAAGAATCGAGGAGGAGACCTCCAAGGGTAGAAGAAGAGGCTCCAATGGCCGAGGAAGACCAAGGAGAAGCTCCCCTGGACGAGGGAGAACCCAAGGAACAGGATAAAAGAGGAAGAGGGGCCAAGAACATGAGGTAGGCCTCCACCCTAAATTTTTCAAATTTTTAATTTTTTTGTGTTTTAGTATGAATGCATGTGGGAATGGGGGTAGAAAATGGGTCCATGAACCCATTAGGATCATGTGTAGGCCTTTTGGCCAAAGAGGGAGAGCCATGGAATGCAAAGGAAAAACGCCCTCTAGTAGGGAATGTGACGGTCCTTCTAGTTACCGTCACATGCCTAATGCATCACCATAGGTGCGTTAGAGCCATGTGACGCCCCATCCCAGGGCCGTTACAGTCACCAGAGGCCAGAACTATTTTTTTAGGTCTTTAATTATTCATTTTTTGTTTTATTTTCTTTTATAAATGCTATGCAATAATTTTATGATGCATTTGACTAACTTATGCTCTAAATGAATCCAGGGAAAGAGACGGACAAGGATATCTTGGCTTCAGATCCGGGCGATGTACCAGGCACTGCCCGATTATCAGAGAGAGAGACTGGCCGGGATGGGATTCGCCGAGGTGCTGAGCATCGAGGTGACCAGGATGGACACGCCTCTGCTGTACGCCTTGCACGAGAGGTGGGATCTGATTAGCAGAGCATTCATCTTCTCGTGGGGTCACATGATCCCCACACTAGAAGACATGGCGAGGATTGTCGGGCTACGAGTACATGGAGCCGCAGTGACAGGATGGACCTACCGAGACTACCGAGAGATGGCCCAGGAGCTGCTGGGGCTGGATTTGATCAGACCGGGGCAGACGTCATCCCAACTCTCGATATCAGTACTACAGGAGAGCCTAGGACTGAGAGGAGCAGCGATAGCTATGGGAGAGTTACCAGAGGAACATCTGGTGATCGACTAGGTGCGCCCACGAGTGGCGGTAGAGGCGGGACCGGAGGGAGATCGCACCCTGAGGCGGTTTCTGATGCTATTGTTCGGGAAGCTCTTGTTCGCGACTCAAGCAGATGTGATCAGCTGCAGGCTGCTGCCGATGATCGAGGATCTGGGCAGAGTTGCAAAGTACGCCTGGGGAGCGGCAGTGCTAGCCTTCCTGTTCGAGTCCCTCAGCACGACGGACCGACAAACGATGTTGGGCGGCTTCTCGCCTTTTCTACAGGTAAATGCAATTTAAATGTTTTCCACTATGATTTATGCAAATGTTTATGATTATGCAGTTAACTGACTTAACTAAATGCAGTTCTGGAGCTACATGTACCTCCCGGGCATCGGACGGGGCACACTACTCCACGCCGATCGCATCCCGATCGCCAGGCAATGGGTGGTCGCGAGGGACCTGGGGTCGATCATTAGATTGTGATGAGGGCATCTCACGACACTCCCTCTAGCTTTGGTCGTCTACACACTCTTGATATGGATTGATCATGGTCTCCACTTGTTATCTTCATTTTCCCAGGTTCATTTTATGTATTTTCCTTTTATTGAGTCCTATCTTATGTATTTTCCTTTATTGAGTCATGTGGTTCTAGTCCATTTCCCTTATTTTGCTTAATTGGGCCTTATTTCCTTAGTTATGGGCCCATAGGATTGAGTCTAGGTTATGCTCGGTCTTTTGTCCTATTGTCAGGGACATTTTGGTCATGTAAAGAGTGGTTGCCTATATATAGGCCCCATCTCTCCACTTTTACTCACTTTTTGGATATTGAAAAAAACCACTTCCTTTTACCTCTTAAATCTCTCTCTCTTACTCTCTTTCCCTCACTCTCTCTCTCACTCTCTCTCTCTCCCAAGGGGAGTTCGCCCCCCCCCCTCTCTCCTCCTCCCCCCCCCTCACTTACTCCAACCCCCAACCACCTCCACTACCTCACCCACCTCCATTAAGACCCTCCACTTCCCCAAGCCCCTCATTTACTCCCCTCTCTTTGTCCCAAAGCAAATCCTCCACCTCCCAACACAATCCACCACTTCCCCACACAAATCCCACCCCTCCCTAGGCCCATTTCAAATTTGAACCTTCCCTCCCTTGCCTTGACCGCCCCTCAACCCCCTCCCTTGAGCCAAGTTCGCCCCCACCATCTCCCTCTCACCCCTCTCTCTTGTGCACCCTCATCCTCCACCACCTTCACTAGCAGACCATATTCTCTTCAGCCCCACTTCACCCCCCCCCCCACCTCCATCTCCATAGCCTCCAATACCCCTCAAACACCACTCATCTTCCTCCCATAGCCAGTAGAACCACCTTCCACCACTTTCTTTCTTGGCCATTCCCTTCCCCACCACTTCATCTTCCCTTCATTCCCCCCCTGTTTCAGGAAGCAGGATTACAGCACTTGCAGAGGAGGCCACGGTCATCCCTCAACGACTCAGGAGGCGAGGCCTACATTTCTAGATTCATCTACAAGTCAGCTTTCAAGGCGAGGCATTTTTGTTGGCATCCGAGCTCGGTGCTGTCCGCAACCACCATTCTTCTCCGACTGTGCAGAACTTCTCAGACCAGAAGCCAGAGCGGCAGAGAAGACTCTCCCACGAAGAGCCTTGAAGGAACCAGCCTTCAGGGTCTTCTAAAACGTTCCTCCTCCCCCTGTCAGCGTCCAGGAACAGAAGGCAGAATCCCGTTCGGCATCCGACAACCATAGATACCAATTTTCTACCACAACCACGCCGGTCTGCCTCCTCACAGTCTGTCCCGACCACCGTCCACTTCTCTGGACATCCAGCTCATCTCTGACATCAGAAGACTTCCCCGTTTATTTTGGTAAAAAGTAGACTCGTATACGATTCCAACAAGTCCAGCGGTGCCAGATTTGGAGCTCAGGAGCGACCGTGGCCGCTTCTGCAACCTGTTATTTTAGACTGAGCTCGGCCAGAGACCAGAGCTGCATCCATCTTCCAGTCGCCGGAGCAGTCAGCCCCTAGATCAGAACGTCATCCAAAAATTCAAGCCGCACCCCTCTCCGGTTAGCAATCTTTTGGCGCAAGTCTCATCAGATTCTGAGCTCGGTGGATTTATTGGCTGCATCAACATCGACTCCCTATCCAGAATTACAGAAGCTAGACAGAATCGGCGAAGCTCGGAAACTCGGTTTCCTTTGCATCTCTCCCCACCCCGCTTGGCCGGCTGAAGGCCCCTCCCTGCGTGGAGGTAGTTTTGAATGTATTAAGCATAACCCCCACCCCAAGATCACCCCTCCTGCGTGAGGAGTAGTGCTGTACCGTTTGCAATTTCAGGTCAAGCTACATCGCCGCGGCGATCGGGTGCATACCCTCGCCTCCCGGCGCGCCCTCGTCTCCGATCGGGATCGGTGTCTTCACACCAATCAGGTGAGCTTCTGATATTATCCTTAGTAGCCTTATTCCTGCTAGTTTAGTATTACTTTGATTGCTCGTCGGCGGTGAGAAGAGGGCTCGAACTTGCATACTAGTTTGTTAGTGTCCACCGCGGACCGTGAGTGAGTGCCACCAAGCCCCCGCCCTGCGGGCCAGCCGCCCACAAAGTTGGGTATCCTAGACTCATTTGGGGTCAGCCCTAGCATTGTAAGTCCATTAGAACAATTGGGTCCCACCCCGGACCTTCATCATTATCTCCCGGACCCATCGGGTGAACGTGTGAATCGGGTGAGCAAAAATCGTCATCGTGAGAATCATTGAGCGCTTGTATGCTTGCGGGTCTAAGTCCTAGGGTCATCTCATCATATTTAGTGGTCTTTGGGCTATGCCACATCAAGTGGTATCAGAGCGGTCATAGGCTTGTCCTTACAAGTCTAGTCTTGGGTCACACTAAGTTTTTCTTAGGTGCATTCGCACACCCTTGCATAGCCCACCCAACTTTGCATGACCACTCGTAGTGGAACTCATTATCAAGGCAATTCATCTTCTTCCAATAACACCATGAATCCCAATTCCCACGGTGACCGGTTCACCATGTCCTTTAGCTTCAAAGTAGTCCTACCCCATAACAAAATCACCACTGTGTTCCTTGATGAGTACCAATCGGGAAATTATGTCTCCCAAACTCTTGTGAACTCCTTGTCACAAGAAGGGAAAATTGTCATCCATGGGGAATGGGTTTTTGTAGAGTTCTACGTACCGTGTGTAAGCCGCATTCCCTCCAAATCCATTACGTGGGGTAGTGGAGCATGGTGCAAAATTCGTCCCCTTGGGTCACATATTATTTTGGGAAAAGAATGGATGGAAGAACAACAAGCAATCATAGACCCCGAAGAAAAAGGGTGTCACTTGCAATCCCCGGGAGACAAGAAAAAGTTCCACTTCCCAAATTCTTATAACCAAGCCCTCTCCAAGTTTAAGCAAACCATTCAAAAGCGATCAGTTAAAGTGGAAAATGAGCCTCAAATCTCCATTGCACAAAACCAACCCGAACCCCAACATGAGCAACTCATCCCACCCACTGGTGAGCTAACCATAGAGGAGCCCCTAGCTACCTGGCTCAAGAAAGGTCCCATCTTATACCCTTCAACCCCATGCAACCTCCCCATAGAGCAAGTTCAACTAGTGCCATGTCATTCTCATCACACAACATATCAATCCTTTTGCTTTGTGGAAACCCTTGAAGACCTACTTAGGAGTTTGAGTTATCAAATGGGGTTGACTAGCATGTTGGCCATGGAACCCATTAAGCCCAAGTACCTTGCCTTTGCCTACTCATCCATTGGCTCCATTACATCTATTTGCACTATAGGCCAATGCACTAATGAGCTTCTAATCTTCCTGTCAACCCCTAGGGAACTTGACCCAATGAGCCCCACAAAAAAATGCTCTCCTCTCCTCAAGGTCACACTTCCTAGTGAGTCCACACTCTTGTTGTTGCCCCTTGCCGATGAAGGTTCAACATGCATCGGGGAACGTCCTACTTGGGCCAACCTATCCAAGGACATGGAGGGATCCCTCCATAAGAGTTTCAATTTCTATGATCCTTTTGACCCCACTCAATGGAAATCCCCTCCTTCCACAAGGAAAGGGATTTCAATTCCCGATGAGTTTTACACCACTCCCCTACCACAAGGAGAGGGCAATCAACCTAAGGAATCCACTTTGGTGCTTACCCCATTAGGAGACGAGTGCCCAGCCCACACTAGGGAATGTATGCTTTGGAATGCTCAAGGTCCAGGATGGGAAGAAGCCTCATTCCCCTCAACCCAAGTCCTCCTAGATCCACATGTTCCCTTCCCACTAGCCCCTCATTACCAACCCACCTCCTGGCCCTCCTACATCTCTCCCTACCCCTCGCCCCTTTGCAAGGAGCATTACGATAAGTCCCACTGGGTTCATGATTTTCACTTCCCTATGTGTGCTAGGGACCCTAGGGCGACCACTTGGATTGAAACCCACCTCCACATCACCCACCCCTTAACCCATCTTGATATGTTTGGCCACTCCCTATGGGCTTCTAAGTACTCCTCACCCACCACCCACTCCCTCCTACCCTCACCCACCATGTCAGGCCTAACCCACCCATTCCGAAATTCCACCCACACTATGAGAGTCAATGCCAAGGGTGGCATCAACCTTGGAAATAAGGGAGTGACCCATCCCAAGATGTCCACCCCTTGGAACCGCTTCGATCCCCATGAGTGGAAACCCCCAAATCTCACAGATGGGACCATCTTGATAAGAATCCATGTATCACAACCTTTTGCATCATGTGGTCAGGCTAGTCACATCATTTGTGTCATTCACACACTAGGTCCAGTGCATGATAGGTTTACATTTGGACAAGTTGGTCTTCCCCCACTCTTCATCCGTCTCATGCATGATAGGGCCACTTGTGGCTGCCCCGGTCCACCTAAGTGCATCAAGGTCCACATGGTTTCTAAGCATGATAGGTCAATTCATGGATGCCCTGGTCCTCCTAAGTCTGTCAAAACCAATCTAACACTTGATAGGGCTGAATTTGGCTGTCCAGGCCCTCCCTTCATCCCTATAGGATCATCATTCATGACAGTGCATGGTTTTAGGCCTAGAAAGCCCTCGGATCTCATTCCCCTTCCCCCACATGCTAGGGTGTCAGTCTCAGCTGAGTCCTTTGCACAGCATATCAAAGAGTTGCATGATGACATCCGCAAGCATATAGGTAAAAGCAATGAGGCTTACAAAAGACGGGCCGATGCTCACCGGCGCCACTGTGAATTCCAAGTGGGAGACCAGGTGATGGTGAGGACGGAGCGGCTCCTTCCCGGGCCTGCCTCCAAGTTGAGGGCACGAGGGTCGGGACCCTTTCGAGTTCTACGACGACTTGGCAGCAATGCTTATGAGCTTGACCTACCAGAGAGCTATGGGGTGCACCCTACTTTCAATGTGGCGGATCTGGTACCCTACAAAGGCCCTACGGTGGAACCTAGTGAGGAGCTTGAGCCTTTACCCCCCCTTATGAGAGACACCCTCGGAGGGACTCCACTTTCTAGCTTGAGGGACCGACAAGAGCAGGTAGAGGCAATACTGGATGAGCAGAGTATCATTACAAGGCACAAGGTGTATCAGCGCTATCTGGTTAGGTGGAAGAACCGTCCCCCGACCGAGGATGCATGGGTGAGTCGGGAGGATTTGATGCGCCTGGACCCCGACATGATGGAGCAGTACGACAGTCAGGCAGACCCATACTCGACAGGGTCGAGTTCTCCCCACCCCGGGGGATTTGATGAGGGCATCTCACGACACTCCCTCTAGCTTTGGTCGTCTACACACTCTTGATATGGATTGATCATGGTCTCCACTTGTTATCTTCATTTTCCCAGGTTCATTTTATGTATTTTCCTTTTATTGAGTCCTATCTTATGTATTTTCCTTTATTGAGTCATGTGGTTCTAGTCCATTTCCCTTATTTTGCTTAATTGGGCCTTATTTCCTTAGTTATGGGCCCATAGGATTGAGTCTAGGTTATGCTCGGTCTTTTGTCCTATTGTCAGGGACATTTTGGTCATGTAAAGAGTGGTTGCCTATATATAGGCCCCATCTCTCCACTTTTACTCACTTTTTGGATATTGAAAAAAACCACTTCCTTTTACCTCTTAAATCTCTCTCTCTTACTCTCTTTCCCTCACTCTCTCTCTCACTCTCTCTCTCTCCCAAGGGGAGTTCGCCCCCCCCCCCCTCTCTCCTCCTCTCCCCCCCCTCACTTACTCCAACCCCCAACCACCTCCACTACCTCACCCACCTCCATTAAGACCCTCCACTTCCCCAAGCCCCTCATTTACTCCCCTCTCTTTGTCCCAAAGCAAATCCTCCACCTCCCAACACAATCCACCACTTCCCCACACAAATCCCACCCCTCCCTAGACCCATTTCAAATTTGAACCTTCCCTCCCTTGCCTTGACCGCCCCTCAACCCCCTCCCTTGAACCAAGTTCGCCCCCACCATCTCCCTCTCACCCCTCTCTCTTGTGCACCCTCATCCTCCACCACCTTCACTAGCAGACCATATTCTCTTCAGCCCCACTTCGCCCCCCCCCCCACCTCCATCTCCATAGCCTCCAATACCCCTCAAACACCACTCATCTTCCTCCCATAGCCAGTAGAACCACCTTCCACCACTTTCTTTCTTGGCCATTCCCTTCCCCACCACTTCATCTTCCCTTCATTCCCGCCCTGTTTCAGGAAGCAGGATTACAGCACTTGCAGAGGAGGCCACGGTCATCCCTCAACGACTCAGGAGGCGAGGCCTACATTTCTAGATTCGTCTGCAAGTCAGCTTGCAAGGCGAGGTGGTTTCGTCGGCATCCGAGCTCGGTGCTGTCCGCAACCACCATTCTTCTCCGACTGTGCAGAACTTCTCAGACCAGAAGCCAGAGCGGCAGAGAAGACTCTCCCACGACGAACCTTGAAGGAACCAGCCTTCAGGGTCTTCTACAAAGTTCTTCCTCCCACGGTCACCGTCTAGGAACAGAAGGCGGAATCCCGTTCGGCATCCGACAACCAGAGATACCAATTTTCTACCACAACCACGCCGGTCTGCCTCCTCACAGTCTGTCCCGACCACCGTTCACTTCTCTGGACATCCAGCTCATCTCTGACATCAGAAGACTTCCCCGTTTGTTTTGCTGCAAAGTAGACTCGTATAAGATTCCAACGAGTCTAGCGGTTCTAGATTTGGAGCTCAGGAGCGACCGTGGCCGCTTCTGCAACCTGTTGTTTCAGACTGAGCTCGGCCAGAGACCAGAGCTGCATCCATCTTCCAGTCGCCGGAGCAGTCAGCCACCAGACCAGAACGTCATTCAAAAATTCAAGCCGCACCCCTCTCCAGTTAGCAATCTTTTGGCGCAAGTCTCATCAGATTCTGAGCTCGGTGGATTTATTGGCTGCATCAACATCGACTCCCTGTCCAGAATTACAGAAGCTAGACAGAATCGGCAAAGCTCGGAAACTCAGTTTCCTTTGCATCTCTCCCCACCCCGCTTGGCCGGCTGAAGTCCCCTCCCTGCGTGGAGGTAGTTTTGAATGTATTAAGCATAACCCCCACCCCAAGATCACCCCTCCTGCGTGAGGAGTAGTGCTGTACCGTTTGCAATTTCAGGTCAAGCTACATCACCGCGGCGATCGGGTGCATACCCTCGCCTCCCGGCGCGCCCTCGTCTCTGATCGGGATCGGTGTCTTCACACCGATCAGGTGAGCTTCTGATACTATCCTTAGTAGCCTTATTCCTGCTAGTTTAGTATTGCTTTGATTGCTTGTCGGCGGTGAGAAGAGGGCTCGAACTTGCATGCTAGTTTGTTAGTGTCCACCGCGGACTGTGAGTGAGTGCCACCAAGCCCCCGCCCTGCGGGCCAGCCGCCCACAAAGTTGGGTATCCTAGACTCATTTGGGGTCAGCCCTAGCATTGTAAGTCCATTAGAACAATTGGGTCCCGCCCCGGACCTTCATCATTATCTCCCGGACCCACCGGGTGAACGTGTGAATCGGGTGAGCAAAAATCATCATCGTGAGAATCATTGAGCGCTTGTATGCTTGCAGGTCTAAGTCCTAGGGTCATCTCATCATATTTAGTGGTCTTTGGGCTGTGCCACATCAGATTGACCCGGGCGATCCAGGATGACTTGGATTCCTTCCCGCACACGGCGGTAAGCCCAAACTCAAAATGCTTTCTAAATGATTTAAATGCATTTATATGCTTCTTAAATGATGATAACCGGACTAACATGCTGATGAATGGATTATCATGCTTCTAGGTGAGGTGGACCCCATACAGAGGCGAGAGCTATGAGGGACAGCCATGGGTGGAGGCAGCCCTCTCGTACCGGGGACGAGACATATGGTTGCACTGCATCCATATCATCTAGCCTCTTCATTGTCGACTGATTCTGAGGACTCGGGGACTACACCAGCCTGAGGTGACTTTCCCACGCCGCAGTGACGACCACCCGGGGAAATCAGCGAAGGGAATCAGTGGCGACATAGATTGGTGCGCCCGGAAAGCAAAGTACATCCATGACTGGAATAAGCGGGGTAGAGCAGTGAAAGAGCGGGATGAAAGCGATGAGGCGTATTTGAAGGCCTTCGCTTGATTGTACGGGGATCGGGTGTACCGAGGTACCCGACGACTGGTATGCAATTTCTAAACCCTATACTCTGAATGCCTTTTATATGAAAATTTTTATCCTATATGCACTGACTCACATGCTTCTAAAAATGCAGCTAGACCCTGAGGGAAGGATAGCCGAGCTCGAGGGGCTACTCCACGCCACTGTCCAGCAGCGGGACGAGTACCGGACTGCCTTAGAGCTCCTGGTAAGATTCCCAGAACCTTGGACTTAAAATAATTATTCTTTATGATACTAATGATGTAAAATGCAATTGACTGACCATGACTTCTAAATGCAGCGGGCTGAGGGAGCCCAAAGAGCGGGACCGGATGCCCCATCATCATCCTCACAGCCTGCCGAAGGCAGGGCTGAGCGAGACGCCGAGTTTGCTTCGAGCAGTTGCTCGGGCCGAGGAGGCGGAGGCCACCCTCGCGGAGCGGGTAAGATGCTAAATGCTTATGCAAATTAAATGCTTATGCTTACATGCCTATGCTTATGAAAAATGAAATGCTCATGTGACTAACTATATGCAACGCAAACTACAGGCGAGAGAGCTAGCCGCAGCAGTGGCCGAGGCAAGGCTGGCTCGAACGGAGGCAGAGCGTCTCCAGGTAGAGATAGAGCGAGGATGATCGGAGGCGGAGCAACTCCGACAGAGCTAGCTCGGTCACAAGCTGAGGTGGAGAGACTCCGAGCCAGGACGGCGAACTTGGATCGTTACCGGACCGAGGCACGGGACACGCGGCGTCAGATCTTCGAGCTGAAGATCGAGCTGCAGACGATGGAGCGGACGGTGAGAATGATGGGCCGGGGACCAGAGCGGAGTGCCTCCCAGAGTGGAGTACGGAGGAGTGCGGCCCCGAGCGGCTCGATAGGGGATTTCCTTGCCAGCTCCTCTGGCTAGTAGAGGAATGAGAGGGATGAGAGAGGACAGCAGGAGGAGAGCGCCTCCATAGCACCACCTGCGAGGAGACCTGAGGGAGGAGATGATGATGGCGGCCCGGCGGATAAGCCGGCCGAGTGATGCATTTTTTTTTTGGTTTTCTTATTCTTATTACTTGTACATGACTTATATGGGAGATGAAAAATGGAAATGCAAATCTTTTTTGTGATTTGTTATAACTTTTATGTGAATGAATGGATGTGTATGCAAACAGGTGATCATGTGAAAATGAATGGGAATGAATGCAAGAAAATGTATTGTGAGAGTATGGTTGGAATGCAGGAAATGCTTGTGGATGTGTGAAAAAGTTGATGAAAAATGAATGCATGTGAAGGAATGGATGATTGCGTGGAGATGAAATGTGAACGATGGGGATGAGATAATGTGTGGATGCACAGGATGAACGGAATGGGAAGCCTGTAGGACCGCCAGGTCTACACGGAGGCAGATAGGAATAGCACAAGTCACAGCAGCAGATAATGTAATGGTCTATACCCAAACCGTCAGGATCAAGTAACGCATCGGGTGGAGGCCGTTAGAAAGGACAGAGCCCAACTTTGCAGAACTGAGCAGCAGGAAGAGTAACGGATCAGAGATGGTGCGTTATATACAAGTAACGGCCAAATGCTAGATCGTTAGAGATGGCAGAGCAATGTTGAACTACGAACGTACTGACTGTACTCAGTGTGTATAGACCTTGCCAAAGCGATGTGTAGACTTTGAGTGCAGACGTCCAAATGATGTATGGACTTCATGAACACAGCAGCAAGGATGTATGGACTTGGACAAGGGATGTACAGACTTGGGGCTTGTGCTCACGTTGGGCAATGTATAGACTTGAATCAAGAATGTACAGACTTGAAGTGGTGTGGACGTATAGACTTGGGATGAAGACTGTACAGACTTGGAGAATGTATGGACTTTGAATGAAGACTGTACAGACTTGGGGAATGTATGGACGTGGAATGAAGACTGTACAGACTTGGGGAGACATGGAATGTGTAGACTTGGGGAACGTACACACTTGGATGAAGAATGTACAGACTTGGGGAATGTACACACTTGGATGAAGAATTTACAGACTTGAATGACGTGTAGACCTTGGACGAAGGCTGTATAGACTTGGGGGAAGGTATGGGAATGTATAGACTTCAACAAATGTATGGACTTCAATGAATGTATAGACTTGCACCTAATGTATGGACTTCAAAGTGAATGGGATGTATAGACTTCAACAAATGTGACGTATAGACTTCAACAAATGGGATGTATAGACTTCAACAGAATGTGGGATGTATAGACTTCGGTGAAGATGTAGAATGTATAGACTTCGAAAATGATGTATGAACTTGAAGCTGATGTACAGACTTGAAGCTGATGTATGGACTTGAAGCTGATGTACAAACTTCAACAAATGTACAGACTTCATCAACGGTGTATGGACTTCAAAAATGCATGGACCTGAACGAATGTACAGACTTTAACATGATAGATGCATGCAGACTGGGATGATGAAGGGGATGTATAAATTTAACCAAATATACAGGAAATGTGACGGTTCAGGCGCAGTGCGTCGGAGGCAGATAACGGCCATGAGCAAGACCGTTGAGAATGATTGACCAAGCAGAGGCCAAAACTGATCAGTAGAGAATGTAACGGCTCAGAGAGAACGCGTCACAATAATATAACGGTCTAATGCTAGACCGTTAAGCTTGACAGAACAGGTTTGATCAAATTAAACCCACAGAAAATGTGACGGCCCAGCTCTGGCGCGTCAGAGGAAAGTGACGGTCTAGCGACAGACCGTTAGATAATGAATTGTACTCCGAGACGGATTGAGCCGCAAGGGGCAAAACCCAAGATAGGAAGCCTCAAATCCGTTCTAGACTCCTCCTAGACTCAAGATAAAGCCTTCCAATCCGAATCTTATCTCTTTAAAGCCGAAACCAAACCTTTAAAACTTGGAAACTTAGCCAAAATCGTATCTTTCTGAATTCTCTGCTAGAAGGCTGAAAAACCCCTCCTAAGGGTAGGAAATAAGATGAAGAGAAGCTTCGAGGTGATAGCTATGGAGGAGAAAGTCTACACCGGACCCAAAGCTGCAAAAAAGGAGTATGGAGAGCTACAAAGGCTGACCTCAATTCCCAAGCACCTAAGCTCCAATGCTCAAAGAGTGGTAAGCTTCCATGACCTAACCAAGTTCAGAAATTTCTGCTCTTCAATTTCTTCCTCATGATCTTCTTCTTTTCTTAGCCCCTCCCTGGTCCAAGATGCTATTCTAATCTGAAGTGGGTGGCTCCCATGGTAAAGGCACTCCCTTTAGAGGTTACATCGATTCTCAAAGCATGGCACCTCCAACCTCTCTTGGTTTTAGGCAAGAATTTCCAGAAATTGACATTAGATTGGCCTAGTATTTCAGCCCTCATAGAGTTGTGGCATCCACAAACACACACCTTCATCTTCCCTTCCTTCGAAGCAACAGTCATATTGGAGGAGGTAGAAACCTATCTAGCCCTTCCTAAGACTAAGGTGGGGGATGAAGACCGAGTTTGCTACACGATTGAGCCTATTGACCCGTCCTTGATCTTGAGTGATTTCATCCATAATCCAAAGGACATGAGGACCATGATCAGCCCACACCACATACACTTGATACCCTTGGCACAATGGATAGTCTCTCATTGTAAAAACAAGTGGGAGAGACATGAAGCAATAGCCAAGGCGGTGGCGGTTTGCTTATGTGGAGTCTTTCTTTTCACTACAACCGACCACCTTTTAGATACCCAAAATCTCAGCATTATTAGTGGGTTGTGGCGGGGAATGTCCATCTCTCAAGCGATCCTCTCATACCTCTATGAAGGACTCAGCTCGGCTTGCTTAGGAGGACCTTTGTTCGGCTCCATGATACTCCTTGAGTGTTGGATGGGAGTGAGAATCAAGTTCCAACCAAAGGAAGATATTAGTTCTGCTAGCCGGATCTTCGGGAGCCACCCTCTCTTCTTCATTGGAGGGGCATCTGGATTTTCTTCACAGGTTGAATGTAAGACGACGGACAAGAAAACTCGGGATGAATGGCGCCTCTTCTTCAACACCCTTCCAATGGAGAAATTCATCATGCGACCAAGGATCCTTCGGAGCGCTCTTCTTAGAATACCGCGGCGTCAAGGCCTGGACTTCCAGCTAGTGGGAAAAACTACCATGGCGATCTACAACCCTCACCGGTGCCATCTTCAGATCGGGCTACCTCGGATTGAAGCTCATGCACTATCACACTACCCTCCCCTTCTACCTAGGAAGATGGGGACCGAGGACGATGAGAGAGCAATCCGGAACGCGCTGACCATGTGGGAGATCAGCAAGGTGCGCCCGTGGCAAGAAGAAGTAGAAGAGAACGTTGAAGCACGTCATGACTACCTGAAAGAGTTGAGGAAGATCCGCCCTTTTGCGGATAAGAGGCTGAATGTAGTTTGATTTTCTTTTATGAATGATGTGATTTGACAATCAGAGTTGGAATTTTTATCAATCTCATGTTTCATTAAGTTCACTTGAATAAGATGGGATTGCCTCAGTTTAATGGATGTGCATTTGTGGCTTGATTTGGTTAGAACGACCAGCAGAACCGGGCTTCTGGAGAATGTAACGGATCTAAGCAGGGCCGTTACAAGGAGATAACGGTGGGGAGATAGGCCGTTATAGTGTATGCTATGAGAACTAAATCTGTTGGAGGAAGTAACGGTCCAACGATGGACCGTTAGGAGTAGTAACGGCCGTGCCCCAGGCCGTTAGAGAGAGAGCTACTGAGAGAGTCAAAGTGAAGGCCTGCAGAGAGGTAACGGGCTAGCATGGACCGTTAAACGAATGTGACGGCCTGTACCTGGCGTGTCACAGCCTTGAACCTGCATGGTTGTGAGATTTTAGCTTTGTTCTTAGTCCTGCGTTCTGCACATACTTAAACATGGAGCAAGTTAGATCTGTTCTTAGACTCAACCCCTTGCCTCGAAGCGAGTTAGATAATGATCGTTTCTTGATATTTGGTCAAGGGGTGGAGCCTTATTAAATAGGCGGGAAAAACATAATAGAAATAATGCGATGCATGCGATGCATATGATGGTATTTTTGGATTTTGGAAAATATATTTGAATTTTTGTGTGTTTTGGAAATATTTGATGTTTTTGGATTTTTGAAATATGTGGTTTTTTGGATTTTTGAAATATATATGATGTTTTTGGATTTTGAAATATATGTTGTTTTTGGATTTTGAAATCTATGATGTTTTTGGATTTTGAAATATATGTTGTTTTTGGATTTTGAAATATATGATGTTTTTGGATTTTGAAATATATGTTGTTTTTGGATTTTGAAAACCAGGGCTTTCCCTTAGCAACGCGAGCCCTCCGCATTGTATGGAGAGTCCCGAGGTTGGCGTGCAATGAGGTGACAACCCCTGACCAAGGCCCAGATTTTCATGACGGTGTTTCTACCAGGGCCATACCCAGGGTACTAGTTTCAATCCTAAAAAAGGAAAATAGAACACGGGGGTAAGCTTAGGCCAGACTTAGAAGTTTTTAGGACTTGAGTTCCTCTCCAGACAATCCATTAGAAATTTAGTCTGTTGCGCCGGGGCTTTGTGTCCGTCATCGAACCTTAGTCCACTCTAGGCATGCGTGCGACCGGGCTCATTCATCCCGCGGGGAACTGTACTGGCACTCTTGTCATGCCTAGATTTCTTGTCTTTCTGGAGCTTTTGAATCGTATTCAATAGACCTTCAAGATGATACTTTTGATTTTTTTATCGTAGAGATTAATCCTTTGCTTTCTTTTTCTTGCTCTTTTGCTTGTGGCGTTAGGTCATAACGAACTGCCCCTATTTGAGACCTCCTCTCGTCAGGGTGTCTGGATTGGTTATCGCCTCCTTATTTACTTCTTGCCCCTGGATTCAGCCGATGGAAGGAACGAACAGGGACTTCAACTTTCCCCTAAAGCATGGCCAAGGAGAAACGGTGTCTTTTAAAGCGGGAAACCTGACCAGGGATGTTGTGTAGTGTGTGATTGCCTTTACTCGGGACCCTTTTTAGAGAAATAGGAGGAACATCTTGTTGCCCGGGGTGGCACTGATTAGACTCTAAGGAAAGAACCGCTTAAGGTACAACCCATTCCACGGGTGAGAGAGCTCCTCACCTTCCGCATTTACTAAGCGATAAGCATTCCCTGGATAAGCTTCTTTCACGACAAACGGCCCTTCCCAGTTAGGTTGCAATTTAGACCTAGGACCTGCAGACCGAATGAATTTACGTTTCAAAACCATATCACCTGTTTGAAATTTACGTTCGATTACCTTCTTTTGAAAATAACGCGAAACTCTCTTTTGATAAACGGATACATGATCGGCCGCGTTCATCCTCTTCTCATCTAAGAGTTCCAACTAGACCAACGCCTCTCGACGTTCATCGAGATTAAGTTCTTTATCGAGCTGCACTCTAAGGGAAGGGATCAAGATCTCATATGGGAGCACCGCCTCCATCCCGTAGGTAAGAGCATAGGGAGTTTGTCCTGTGGGAGTACGGACGGAGGTGCGGTAAGCCCACAGAGCTTCCACTAATTTTTCTGGCCAATCGGAAAACTTATGAGATTCACATGTTTTTTTTATGATTTTAAGAAGGGTTTTATTAGTGGCCTCAGCTTGACCGTTGCCTTGAGGATAATATGGAGATGAATGATGCAATGCAATGTTGAACTTCTTACATAGGTCCTTGAGCTCTTGAGATACAAACTGGGGTCTGTTGTCGGTGATGATGTTGCTTGGCACTCCGAACCGCGAGATGATATTCTTCATGATAAAGCGGCACACCGTTGAAGCTTTGATCTCTGCGTACGCCTCAGCTTCTGCCTATTTGGTGAAGTACTCAGTGGCGGTAAGGATAAAGGATTTCTGCTTGGTCTGAGAATTAGGATCACCGAGCAGGCCGACAACATCGAAAGCCCACATAGAGAATGGCCAAGGAGCAGAGAGAGGGTGAAGAGATGAAGTTGGAGCATGGATTTTATCAGCATGGAGTTGGCACTTAAGTCACCTCCGGACATAGAGGGAGCAATCTTCCTCTAGAGTGGGTCAGTAGTAGCCCTGCCTAAGGATTTTCTTCGCTAGAGCCTGGCCATTGACATGACCTCCACACTCACTAGAATGGGCTGCTTCAGCCACTTTCCAAGCCTTATTATCATCCAAGCATCTCATGAGCATTCCATTAGTAGCGCGCCTGTATAGTTCTCCTGAAACAATAGTATACCTTGAGGCGGCTCTCCTTATTGACTTGCGCTGCTCGGCGTTTGCCCCTTCTGGGAATGATCCTTCTTTGCAAAACAACTCGATTTCGTGATACCAAGGCAATTCTTCTTCATCCAGAATCTTTTCTAACTCCATTAGAGAAACTTCCTTGAGATCTTCCTTCTCAGCCCTCGCCTCTACAGCTTTCCTAAGGTTGATGAACCAAGGGTCCTGAAGAGAGGGTGCGTCCAATCTCTGAACGACGATAGTCTCAGTGTTTCGACTGAGAGGAAAAGATAGAGAGGAAGCAAGAGATGCTAGAGAGTCGACTAGAATGTTCTGAGAACGAGGAGTATGGATGTAGATTAGCTTACGGAATTGCCTAGCAAGAAGCGTGACCAAATCTTGATAGGGCTTGAGTTTGGGGTCACGAGTACGGTAAGTGGATAGAACTTGCCATAAGACGAGCTGAGAGTCTCCGATGATGTTCAAATAACGCACACCTAGGAGATAGGCGTGCTTCAGTCCAGCCAAGAGAGCTTCGTACTCTGCGATGTTGTTGGTAGCAGGAAATCGAAGTTGATAAGCAAAGGGAATAGTTACTCCTTCGGGAGTAAGCAGAACAGCGCCGATCCCTCGGCCTTGAGAATTAAGTGCACCATTGAAGTGCAGAGACCAGAAGGGATGGTGAGAGAGAACTGAGAGATGCTCATCAGGGAAATCGTCATGAATAGAATCAGTGTGAGGAATAGGAAGATGGGCAAGATGCTCAGCGATGGTGTATCCTTTGACCACCTTCTGAACGACAAATGTGATCTCGAATTGAGAGAGGAAGCTCTGCCAGTGAGCTAACCTACTAGAAAGGACGGGCTTTTCTAAGAGATAGCGAATCGGGTCCATTCTAGAGATCAACCTAACTGGGTGGGCAAAGAAATAGTGTTTAAGCTTCTGAGCTACCCACACTAAGGCGGCACAAGTCTTCTCCATAGCGGTGTATCTGGACTCAGCTGGGTTAAACAACCGAGAGAGGTAATAAGCAGCCCGCACTTTCCCTTCATCGTCTACTTGTGCTAATACCGCCCCTAGGGAGTCTTCAATAACCGAGATGTATAGGATTAGGGGTTTCCCAGGGACAGTAGGTTGCAAAACCGGGGGATTGGATAGATATTCCTTTAAGTCCTCGTAGGCCTTTTGACAATCTTCATTCCATTCAAACTTAACCCCCGCCTTAAGCAATTCATAAAATGGACGGCACCTTTGAGAATGTTGGGATATGAATCTTCTAATGAATTGCAATCGACCGATCAATCCTCGAAGCTCCGTAATGTTCTTAGGTGGAGGCATGTCCATGACGGCCTGTGCTTTGTTAGGATCAATCTGGATCCCCCGTTTGCTCACTATGAAACCTAACAGCTTCCCTGAAGAGACTCCGAATACACACTTCTTCGGATTCATCTTAAGCTTGTACTCCCTGGCACTTTGCAGCACCTTAGCCAGAATAGAGGGGTGTTCTTCTTTGGTTCTTGACTTCACCAAAATGTCATCCACGTAAGCTTCCATATATATATGCATCATGTCGTGGAAGATGGCCATCATCGCCCTTTGATAGGTGGCACCTGCATTCTTCAGACCGATCGGCATAACCACATAACAATATGTGCCCCAGGGCGTGGTGAAGGAGGTTTTCTCTTGATCTTCTGGAGCGAGACGGATCTGATTATATCCTTAGTAACCGTCCATGAATGACAATGATTCGTACCCGGTGGTACTATCGACCAAGACATCAATGTGAGGCAGCGGGAAATCATCCTTGGGACATGCTTTATTGAGATCCCTGAAATCGATGCAAATACGCACCTTTCCATCCTTCTTGATGACAGGGACTATGTTTGCCACCCACTGAGGATATAGAACAACTCTAATGAATCTGGCCTTATATAACTTGTCAACTTCTTCTTTAATCCTTAAGGCCATGTGGGGGTGAAATCTTCTTGACCGTTGTTTCACAGGTGTTGCCCCTGGTTTAAGCACGAGTCGATATTCCACTAAAGAGGGGTCAAGACCTGGCATGTCCTCATAAGACCAGGCGAAGGAATCGCTATACTCCCTTAGAACCTTGATCAAATCTTCTTCTACTTGTGGAGGGAGATTAGCAGCAATAATGATGGGCCTGGGGTCTTCTTCAGTTCCCAGATTGATTTCTTTCGTAGGTTCATCCACTGCTGACGACGGCTCGTCGAATTTCTTAAGTCCTTGTGTGTATAGATCAGCAGTGTCATCTACGTCGCTATCCTCATTAACCGGATCTTTTTCATCCAGGATTTCATAGACGCCGAGTCCGTCATCGCTCCACACCCCTTCTATTTCTTCTTCCTCTTCAATCATAATTACCGTAGCAACAAATTCTGGACATTTCAAAAGGGCATGACAACGCTGAGCTAGGTCTTGCAAGAACCTATCAGGAACAGATTTGGGAGGACGCGCAAGCGGGCGCGGCTCAGAGGAGGAAGGGTTGGACGACCTAGAACAAGACCCGACATCTTTAGACCTAACT
This sequence comes from Amorphophallus konjac, assembly GCA_022559845.1. Lineage (NCBI taxonomy): Eukaryota > Viridiplantae > Streptophyta > Magnoliopsida > Alismatales > Araceae > Amorphophallus > Amorphophallus konjac. The sequence goes on from CM040118.1 coordinate 50,936,288, forward strand.
AATTCTACTTCCCTAGACTCGATAGACCCTAATCCTAACCTAGGAGAAAGGAGACCTAGTGGAAGGGAAGGAGCAGGGGACTCGTGCCCTTGGGATGAGGATGGAGACAGGGTAGCATAATCTTTCACTGAAATCTCCGTTTCGAATTTGACGTTTTTTTTGGAGATCAGCAGAGACTACACAGCAAGATGGAGGAGGCGGGAGCTGCATAGGGAATAGCTCGGGGAAGATGCAGTCAAAGAAGGGATCGAAAGATGAGAACCATATCTCGTGGAGTTGGGCGTTGGGAGGAGGAGGAGTGAATATAGTGGATAGATCAATGGGCGGGCAATGCCCGCAAGCACAAGGAATAAATAGAATTTCGGGCGGATCAACGAAGGATGGATTTACCATGATAGGAGGAAGACAGGGTAAGAAATCCCATTGCTGGAGGAGAGATTGAAAGCGGGAGGGAGACCAAGAAAAGACAATTGGTGAGCTCCCCTCCTCCCGTAGATCATCGACTGGCCGCTTCTTCGGCCTCCATTGCACGAGCCGAGCCTCTTGCATCTTCTGGTAGTCTTCTTCATGAAACAACCCCTGAAGGGCTTGACCATAATCAAGCATATCATCTTCTGGCCTCTTCAGTGCTGGAGGTGGACTGGCAATCGGACATACTGTATTTCTCCCTGACGGAGCTGGCTGTAGAGCTAATGTGCCGGGCTGGAGAGGCCCTCGGACAAAGTGTTGACGGTAGTCCCAGGTGAGTGGCCCAGAATCACCCATCATAGATAATGCGGTTTCTCGATAGCCAAGACCTCTCCTGCCCATCTTTCTTCCCTTGGGTATGGGCTTGGTCATTACTTGTAATTGTGCACCGAGGCCTCTCCCCGGTTGGTAGCCCAGTTTCAGTATAATGTTCCAGCCTTTTGAGTCTCGGATCTGGGGCTTCATCTTGATGTTAACTGGAGTAGTGATGGGCCTAGGACCAACACTGATATGACGGGTCGGCTGCTTGGCCAAAGTGTAGGAAGAATCTGTTCTGAAATGGCCTTAACCGATTGAACCGTGGACAAGCTCTTGACTTTGACGACCCTCCCTTGGAAAGGGAATTTGACGCACTGATGTGCGGTGGAGGGTACGGCACCGAGTGTATCAATCCATGGATGACCCAAGATCGCCTTAAACATGGGATCAATGTCCAGCACATAGAACTCCACGGGCATAGTAAGGGGCCCGAGCTCCGCTTGAATAGTGACCACCCCGTGACATGCTCTCCTCGAGTTGTCATATGCTGCTATAGTGGTGGGGGTAGGCCGTAACAATTCTTCTGATATATTGCAAGCTCGGAGAGTACTGAGTGGGCATACATTAATTGAAGCCCATGTGTCAACCAGTGCTGCCTCAATGCTGACCTTATTCAGAATAATTATAATGCAGAGCGACATCTGCCGAGCTTCTGGAGGTGCTAGCTCAGTTTCTGAGAATGTAATTGTCGGCCCTTTAGAAATAGTTGCTAGTGCTGTTGGTAAGCTGTCAACTGCCATGTCCTCGCTAACCATCACCTTTTGTAAGAAATCCCTGAGAGCATCTTGATGAAGGGTGGACCTCTTGATAAGCTCCAGAACTGATATTTTGGCGGGCACTCGGTCCAGATGATGTAGTAAGTCATACTGAGTTCCTGGTAGAGGTTCGGCTTCTTCTTGTTCGGCCGTTGGCTGAGAGGACTAGGGATTGGAGGTGGTGGGGTAATTCCGATGGAACAACTTCCCACTTCTTAAGGCGCAATTTGCCGCGGCGTCGGGAGATGATATTATTGGCCCAGTAGGGTGGATGAGTGGAATAGACTGCGTAGGAGAGGTGATTTGGTGGTAGGTAATGTTGGGGTTAACAAGAGATGGTGGCTGGATGAGTGGCGTGGGATGAGCGGAAGGTGGGGTGATGATGGGTGATGGTGCGGATGGTGGGAGGACGAGTGTAGGCAGGGTGACGGGCGGAGGATTGGATGAGGGGATGGTTATGACCGTAGCGGGGGTAACTAATGGTGGGTATGATGGCGCTGTGAGCGGTGGTGGATTTGCTGATGCGGGTGTGAATGGAAGGACAAGCGGAGAGGGTGTTGGGTGTGTAGGGAGGATAAATGAAGGAGTGAGGGGGTTGCGGTGGTTATAGTGGAGGGCCATTACTTGTGGTGCAGTACCATCATCATCAAAAGACCACTCGGTGTTAGGAGCCGGGGGTTGGACTACATTGACTTGCGCCGGCGCCGGCGGCTGAGGTTGTGGAGCGGGCGGATGGTTTGGCATCGGATTTTGATGGATCCCCAGATCCTGAACCTACTGTGGTTGCTGCTGTTGTGGCGGCTGCTGCGGCTGCGGTGCTTGATGATGCTGCACTTGCAGCCTCTGCGGCTGCCTTCTCTTTTCTTTAATCTCAACAATGGCTCTGTGCATTTCGGCCCAATCTATCCTCTGTCCTTCATGAAGATCATATACTAGGTCCCGAAATTGAAAACATCATTCAATGGTATGTCCCGGTTGCCTGTGGAACATGCAATACTTCGTCTGATCAATGGCCGAATTCCAGTTGGGCCGTTCCGGAGGAAGCTGTATAGCATTAACCAACATAAGAGCCGAGAAAATATCCGTGAGGGTTTCTGGCAGTGGAGGATATTGTGCCCTCTTGGGAGCCGGGCGCTTGTTGTTTGGGTTGTTGTTATAGCCGTTGGGTGGAGGGACATTGTGGTATTGCGGGGGTGGTGGTGGTTGCTGTGGTGCGGCAAAGGTGTTTTGTGGAATGGTGAAGGTGGGTGGAGGGTTTTGCGGAGTGATTTGAAAGTTCTGTGGAGCGGGATTTTGTGGAGTGCGGGGGTTTTGAGGGAAGCGGAAAGGTGCGTTTTGGAATGGAAAAGCCACGGCTTGAACCTGCTCATTCGTTTGGACCCCTTCTGTAACCGGCCCTTGTGGCTTCTTATGGTACTTGGGCTTTTGGTTTTCGAACAGAGAATGGATAGGGGAGTCCTTGAACTGAGTCTGAATAAAGCGTGCCCGGCTATATAGTTGGTGCATGTTGGCTATGTCGTTCATTGCCAGGATGTTTCGGAAGGTTGGAGTAGCATTTGAAATAAGTAGCTTGACCTTCTCTTCCTCCGGAATATGGCAGGGCACTCTAGCGGCCATCGGCCTCCACCTATCTGCATAAGTGGCAAACTCCTCATCTGTTTTCATCTTTTCGGCCACCAGATCTGTAAAAGAATATTCCGGGCCGACCCGGTCTTGAAACCGCTGAATAAACTTGTCTTTTACTACCTTAAAGCTCTCAGCTTCTTCCAATGGCAGAGAATAAAACCATTCCAGTGCAACACCGTCCAATGATCGGTGGAATAAATACGCCATAAGACGATCATCATATTGGAATTGGGCCGACTCATATAAGAAATCCCTCACGTAAATAAAGGGATTGTCGTTCCCGTCATATTTTCTATAATTGGGGAGCTCGGACTGGGGAGGGAACCGGATGTTCTAGAAACTAGGAACATGAACATTGGCCAAGGATTGTGGGCCGACCCGCTTCTGGAGGAAATCGAGTTGTTGTTGCATGGTGGCCCATTTATCAAGTAATTCCTGCTCTCTGGATGGAGCAGCGGTAGCAAGAGATGATGCTTGAAGTTGAGGAGCAGAGGGGTGAATTGTAGTAGGAGGTGGGAGCCCATAAGAAGGAGCCGAAGGATAAGCGGCCGACGTAGGGGGCCCATAAGAAGGATATTGGGCCTGAGATTGACCCAGATTGGAGTGGGCTTGGACCACCCCTGACTGAGGGTGAAGAAAATCGGAGGGACCCAGCAGGACTTGTGGAATAAGTGGGCTAGACAAGTGATGATCCATCTGAGTGAAAGAAGGGATAGGAGACTTCCCTTTGTCAAAAGGTTGCTGGGCCGAAGCGGAAGATTGGCCCGTCTCCATGCTAGTGAATGTGATGGTCCGGGGTTGGACCGGAGTGAGATTAATTGGAGTGGGCTGGATGAGAGGATTGGATTGACCCTGCATAATCGTGGGAGGGGAGATATTGGATCCTTGCATGGCCTGATAGATAGTTTGGAGTTGGGCCAGATCCAATTGGGCCATCATCTGGAGAATGGAGCCCGCAGAAGGAGTAGAGAAGGAAGGGGTAGCCTGACCACCTTCCATAGAGTTAGAGGATGGAAGAGGGGCCGTCCCCTCTCCAGAAGAGAACGAGGTAACCCTAGCAGAGTTTTCAAGAAGCCCTTGAGGAAGAGAATCCTCTTGGGAACGGGGAGGATTGAAAGAAGCCATGGTGGATTCGAAGAGCGGATTTGAGTAGCACTTGGAGAATGAGTTGACCCTAGGAGGTGCTCCCAACTGACGAAAACAACTCCACATGTAACGAACAACCTTAACAAGATGCAAACAACACAACACAAACACACAATGAGCAACCAAACTTAGATGATTTATCACAAAGATGTAAGTAGTAAGAGATGAAGACACTCGAAGTCAACCAAGTTGTTTAATATGATGCTTCAAGATTCTTATGATTTCTCCTTTGGAACTTTAGTGGATGGATTAATATGAGCTCTCAACAATAGGTTCCTGACGGGAGATGGATGTAAAGCTTGGTTTGACTCTAAGTGTGACCACTCCTTCACTTATGCAACCTTAGACACGGGGTGGGAAAGGTACAACCGGCCTGGCGTCCGTGTGGGAATCCACGGCTCGCGGGGACTTATGGGGTCCCTGGTGTGATTTCCTAGTCGGCCCCAAGGAATATGGAGACGAGAGTGTTGAATCTCTATAGTTTTGATGATGACTAATACTATGAATCAAATTATGTGTTGCTTCCTGGTGACTGTTAAAGATCCTGCATTGTCTGGATAATCTCTAGATCTAGTTTCTGAAAGGAGCCTTGGGAAATTTCTTGTTTGCATGCACATCTTCTGATTAAAATGTCTTCATCATGCTCTTCTGATTAAATGCTCCTCTAACACGTTCACCCATTAGCTCGTACCTGTCTGTCTTCATCTATATGGGTTCTGTGCTTTTAGTGCGTTGACGCACTTGGCTGACTGCGTAGACGCAATTGTGCGTCTTTCACTTGCTGTCTTGTTCATTGCGTCGACATTGACACTGGATGCGTTGACGCATTGGCCAGTTGCCAAGGGCGTGAGCATCTCGCTTGAGGAGCTGAGGCGACGCTGCACGATGGAAGCGTTGACGCCTTGGGCTGATGTCCAAAGGTCTTTTGATCAACAACCAAGCCGATGCGTCGATGTTGTCACTAATGCGTTGACGCATTGGTGTGCATTGTGAAGGGTCCTGCTCTCCATTATAAACTCATTGTGTTAACGCCTTGGCTTTACTGCGTTGACGCGTTCTTCAGTCCTTTGATAAGTTCCGTGCAATCTGTGTGAACAAACGTATGACTTGAATATTTCTGAGATTGACTGAATGTTCTCTGAAACCTTACATGGACTTAAAGACAAATTTGAACTTTATTCCAATCATGTGAGCACGTGATTTGAGGGAATAATCGTCTAACACGTGGCTCGGCTCATCTGGAAGCATCTTCTTCGCGCGTGTCTCCCACACCCTCAGTCTCTCGTGAGTCTGGATATATAGGAAGGTTTCTGCTCCTGAAAAGAAGAGGAAGCCACAAGAAAAAGGGTGAGGCCAGAGCGAGAGGAAGGAGAGGAGAAGCCATCCTGATCCATTCGTTGAGCGTACCTGGAAGAGAGAGAGTGATGAAGGAGAGGATGGTTTTCTGCTACGTTTTGTCTATGCTTCTTTAAGAAGCTACATTGTTTCTCCGTTCGATTGTCGTTCAATATTTCTTTATGTCTTCGTTCGTTCGTTCTCAAATTCCGATACTCTGTTTTCGTTCCCTCTAGGTGTAGAGGAAGAGAGGTGAATCCTCTGGGTCGCAGTGTGGCTTCCCTCTGATTTAGATCAGAGGAAGGGAGGAGTTCTCCGGGGTTTTTGTGTTCAGGTAGTGAGAAGGCTACCTGGGTTCTTCCCTCCGGCTGAGGAGGAAGAGAGACAGCGTCTCTAAATTGCAGTGAGGGTGGGTCACTGCTGGGTTCCCTCTTGTCTAAGAGGAAGGGAGAGTTATCTCCGGGTCAGGTCTTGTGGTGTGAGACCTGGGTGCAAGCTGTGAGTTCAGCGTCTGTAGGGATTTCGATCCCCAAGCTATGGATCAGCGTGTTGTTGGCAGACTGAGTCTGCGGTTCTTTCTTGTGAAAGGGAAGCCTCACTCTGCCTTGAGTGAGGGATGGACGTAAGTCTGCAGGTTGCAGACTGAACCATCTAAACCTCTTGTTCTCCGTTGTGGTTGTGCGCATCTATTTTCTTTATGCTTCTGTCTGGCTTCATGAAGTAAGTGTGTTTGTTGATGATCGAAACCTTGGTCTGACTGCTCGCTTAGTGCTTGTGCATATGTGCTGATGAAATTCTGAGTGATATATGTTCTGCGCTCGTAACCTGCTTTGTTTTGGTTAAGGTTCCAGATCATTTTACATATTGTCAGTCTTCCTAGCCTATCCCATCTTCTAAGATCTCCTCGGCTCGGACAAATTTTTTTTTAAACAGTGATCTATTCATCCCCTCCCCTTCTAGCTCACCGTCCTCCTGTCTAACAGAGAGGTCCGCACACCAAGGTGGGAAAATGCAATCTAATGTATGAAAGTATGAATGAACCTATGTGCACCGGAGTGCATGCAAAATCTAGCCTAGAATCTAGCAAACAATTATGCACGCAATGATGTAAATATGTAGAACAATCAGGGAGGAAGTCAGATATCACCCAAGCAAGGAAATCACAACAGAAACTGCGGAAAGTAATGCACCTCGGCATGCGTACCTGTCTGGAGTATAACAGTCTATAGACCCTGCGTCAGAAGATAATAACGGTCGAATGCCAGACCGCCATAAGTAATATAACGCAGAGCACCAGGACCATCGGATGAGTCAGAGAGCCAAAAACAACCAGAAATAAAAGGGAAATCCGTGAAAAGCCCGCACACAGGATCAGGTGTATAACGGTCCAACGCCCCTGCGTCAGAGTGGAGTAACGCAGGGACAGAGGGCCGTCAGAACACCCAGAAATAAGATGAAGTAAGAAGGAGATCCGAGGACAATCAAACAAGGGAATGATGGTAGGTTTAAACAGAGATCAAGACACGATTGGCACAAGTTGTCCCACCGTGATCGCCAAAAAAATTATATGTTGATTTGTTTTACTTCTCTTCTTCTTTTTGTTTTATGTGCAATAAAGATGATAGGTAAAAATCAAAGATCTCAATCAACCCAAGGACATGTGAAGCATGAACCTAGGCAACCGGAACAAGCTCTAGCATGGGCATGCTATCTCAATCATCAAACTAAACTAAGGGAATAAAGAAAAACACACGCCGGGGCGTGGAGCAAAAGCAAAAAAAAACACACCGCAAGGGTGGAGCAAGCAAAGAGGATAAGAGATATGAGATAGAGAGAAAGCTAATGCCCAATACTAAGAAAGAATGTGATCACCACCAAAGTAAAAACAAGCCAAAGACCTGAAAATACCTTGGAAATAGGTGGATGAAGCACCCGCCCACGGGAGAGAGAAAATCAGGGAAATCTATAGATCAACGGAATGTAACGGTCGAAAGCCCACGCGTCACTGGGAAGTGACGGTCGCTCGATGAACCGCTATATGAATCTGACACGCCTGCACAAGACCGTCAAATAACCTGCAGTAATAGCTTGTGGATTCTTTTAACTCCAACTCCTCCAGCCAGCCAGAAGACTTGGGCCTCGTGTGGTGAACCTGTAAACCTGCCAAAGAACACGAAAACACAAGAAAACAGACCCAAATTAGCCCTTTAAACAAGCGTAGTATCAATTCTTCAATAAACTCAATAGCATGCAAAAGGAAAGAGAAGTACCGGGGAAGTTTTGGTTTTTTAACCCCTCTGGGCATTTTAAAAAGATAGGAGGATGTTTAGATGATGAGAAACCAGGGAGAACGTGGAAAAAGAAGAGGGACAATGCTTTTGATGAAAGGGAGATGAGGAGGAACACAATATGTAATGATGAACTTTGAAAACCAATGGAATGAATACTCCCTTCACCGTGAAGCAGATGAACGTGAAAGACAATTCTCCTTGGTCGGATGTGACTCCAGAATGCGGCAGCACTTCGACGCGAACTCCAGATCTCCCTCTCGGGCCATGAAGTTAAGGGTGCTATTTATTGGCCCTCAAACTCTCCGGTCGAGCAGAGGATAATCCAGCAAGATAAGAGGATAACTCTTAGCAAATCCTTGAAGATAATATCACCAAGAGTCCATAGAAACAAACAGAAGGTTCTAAGGATCAGATTTGAAAGAGAAATCAACAATTCAAGCTCTTATCTTGACCACGGAGTAGCATAGAAAAGGCCTAAACTGCCAAGACTCTCTATTGGATGTAATGGCTGGTCAACAGACCGCTACATGAAAATAACGCGCTAGGGAACATCCGTTACATTCAACCTTATCTCAAAAGAGATAAGATCAGTAGGAAGAAGATCAAACAAGTTGGACTCTCGAAGGAAAGTAACGGCCAAGGCTAGACGCGTTGGAATAAATAATGGCTGCACGATAGACCGTTAGATTCAATGGATAAGCAAGAGGATAAGCTTTAGAACAAAGGCTTCAAACTTTAGGACTCTTCAATAAGTAACGGCCCAGGGATAATGCGTTATATGGAAGTAACGCCCCCAGTGAGGACCGTTATTAACAATGAGGATAAAAAAAGGTGTAAAGCTTGCTAAGCTCATCAAATAAAAGGCCACAATAAACCACACTCCAACCAAGGAGAAGACCCAAGAAACATGCTTCAAACTGATCAAGGAGACTTGATGAAGAGTGAACAACTCGGAGCATCATATGGATAAACAAGGAGATGACCTAACTTATTGGTCATAAAACGGGTGTCAACAACGTCCTCCAATCAATTTTGTATTTTTCTGCCAGCCGGTAGACCTTCTGGTTGCGGAAGTGGCTGCCATTGTCTGAGACAATTCGATCGGGCATGCCAAACCGGAATATAATGTTGCGGTGGGCGAACCTGACCACGATCTCTCCGGTGACTTCCCTTAGGGCGACAGCCTCCACCCAACGGGAGAAATAATCAGTCGCCGCCAAGATGTACTTGCAGCCGGCGGATGACGCGGGTAAGGGACTGATAAGTGTCCATTTCTTATGACAATTCATTGCATGTACACTATTTTATGTGCATATAATTAGGCAATTATGCATATTTCATAGTTAACCTCAACTCCGCATTTAAATTAGAGCTTTCACGTAAATTGATTAATTCAATTGTCTTATTTAATAATAAATTAAAGTTGAGGGTCATGAGCATTAATTCTCCATTGCATAATCATGAGTATTTGAGATTGATATGCACATTGTGGTAACTTTTATGGACTAAAGTGCAATTATATGTGTGTAGGACACCGAAGGTAATTACAAATGAAGCCGGGGGCAAAAGGGTCATCACCATTTTGACCAAGTCAAATAAAGAATTCAAATTATGTTGGTTGGAGGGAAAGGAAAGTTCAAAATTTTGAATTCAAAGTTTGAAAAGGAGGAATCCAAACTTTAAGTTTGGAAAGGAGGAAAAGGACATTCAAAGTTTGAAATAAAGGAGAGACATGATGAGCCTTGGGAAATAGGGTGCCTAAAGTCCAAGAAAGGGGGTGCCCACCTACTTTTTCTCTTCCCCATGCATCATATTCCACTTAAATCTCAGCCATCCATCTCCTTTTGATACAATCTCCACCCTCCATCCACCTAACTTTCCCTATAAATAGCCCATGGCAAGGAGGAGAAAGGGGTGACTTCTTTTGGCAATCTTTCACTCTCCCTCTTTCTCTCCCAACCTTAGGCCTCCGGTTTCTCCCATGTAAGTTCGTTTTCTCCTTTTGTGTTCTTCATAAAAGTCTTCATTTTTTTGTTCTCTACAACTTCTTCTTCTTGCTCAGCTTCTAATTCCTTCTGGTTTTCAAGCTATTTCGTATTCTTCATTGTGCTATCCTGTTCATCTGTGAAACAGTATTTTTCTCTGTTCTTCCCATTATTTCTCCCTCTTCTAGTCATTTTCTGCTCTTACTGTCTTCATGAAAGTTCTTTATTTTTACGTGTTCTACAACTTCGTAGTTTACACCATCTTCTAATTCTGTCTGGTTTTGAAGCTATTCCTCATTTTTCAACTTGGTGTCCTATGATTTCACTATTCATCCGAGGTGATAGTTTCTATTATTTCTCTATTTTGAAGCTCTTCTGCTCTTCTTTTCTATCTGAGTTCTTCATCCAAGTTCTTTCTATCTCTCTCCTCTTCAACTTCTTCTTCTTGGTCATCCCCTAATTCCTCTTGGGTTCAAAGTTATTCACCCTCCAAAGGCAGATTCAACGACAAGGGCGACTTCCTCCCGGTGTACACGGTGATCTCTTTCAAGACGGAGCGATCCTCTCCAAGGCCCGGCGAGGAGGAGACGACGACGTCATCACCATTGCTACTACTATCTTCACATCTCAGGCCCCTCTTTTTGTCATTGCTTTTGTGTTATGTTACTTCATTGTAATATTGTCACCTCTTTGTTGTAAGCTTGTCTTGCACTTCATGTACTTTTTCTTTTAAGTTAATGAAGAGAGTTGTTCTTTTAATCTAGTTCTTGATCTTCTTCCATCTCTACCTCCTTCTTCTCTCTCTTCTTTTCACTTCATGTAATTAATTTCTATAGCATAGGCGCATAGTCATGGTGTTTTCAATTAAGTGTTAGAATCGTTCTTTGTTTCATCACTTTTCTTCAAACAATCAAATCACAAATATTTTCCAAAGGACTCCAAAGTTTTTAACTCTAAAAATCTATTCTTCCTTGTGGATTCGACCCGTGCTTGTCCTAATACTACATTCTCTTTTGATCATTTTATGCGAGTGCGGGGCGCATAGTCATGGTGTTTTCAATTAAGTGTTAGAATCATTCTTTGTTTCATCACTTTTCTTCAAACAATCAAATCACAAATGTTTTCCAAAGGACTCCAAAGTTTTTAACTCTAAAAATCTATTCTTCCTTGTGGATTCGACCCGTGCTTGTCCTAATACTATATTCTCTTTTGATTATTTTGTGCGAGTGCGGTTTTAAGATTGTTAGCGCACGTGTAGTAACGACATACACTTCCGCGTTATCAATTTTTGGCGCCATTGCCGGGGAAGAATGATGATTTTTGACTTAATAACTTTATTTTCCTTGTGTTTATAGTGTACTAATAAAGTTCTCTTTTCTTTTTTCTTTTTTCTTTTTTTTTTGCAGGTGAAAAAAAAAGGGAGAAAAAGCAACTTGAAAACTCAAAAAAATTAGAGGTAAGTTTGCCTTTCTTTCTTTCATCTTTGTGATTTAGTCATTCATTTCAAAAAAAAAAAAAGAACGAGGGAATGCTTTTCAAGTAAGTATCCAAACTTTTCCTCTTTCATTTCAATTTTATTTCTCTACATTTCATATCTTGTGGTTAGATAGGTTCATTAAATAAAAACAAAAAAAAAGCATCACTTGAACTTCAATAAAAATGTCCATTGCAAGAGTAGAACCCACACTTCCATGTTTTAGGTCATGCATCATTTAGGATAGACTTTATTTTTCCTTGTTGTTTAATTATTGTTAATTACATTATTGAAGATTACGGGAGGCAAGGTGAGTACTCTAATTTTTTCAAAAGCATGCTCATGCATTTCCATGCTTGCATAGAACCCCTTGTTTGAACTTGGTTTGTTGCATATCATTTCTAAAATATTTTAAGGGCAACACCCATAAACAAGATAAGGTGGGGATTTCATCACCCTTCCTTAGCCCACAAATCATAATTCCCTTGCATCTTTGCATCACCTAGACCTTAAATAAAATTCAGTAGACATTGGCCCTAGGTTCACACTGTGGTTCTTGTGTTATTTGAGCTTACCCTCTTGTGAAAACCAGTGCCTAAGGTAAGATGGTCGGACGGCAAACGCCTTAAGCGGGATAGTGGTTTGGCATAATTAGGTCCCTACGAAAGTAGGGGGAACCTCCCACTTCCCCACCCCTTACCTGGCCGGTGGAAACATTGAGGGTGAACTTAAGTTTCACTTTAATCATTTTGTGAAACCCAATTTATAGGTCTAGGTCACATCTAGGTTATTAGGAAATTTGTGTGATAACTTGTTTGTGATTGCATAAAAAAATTAAAACAAAAAAAATCAAAAAAAAAAATTTTTCCTCTTCTCTTTCCTCATCCTATTTTGTGTCAAAAATAATAATAAACAAAGAAAAATCAAAAAAAAAATCTTTCATTTCTCTCTTCGTCCTAGTTAATGCAAGGTAGAAGATCTCAACATCCAAACCTACTAGGACCCATTCAAGAAATTGAGAAAGTCTTGTATCCAGGGAACGATCTCCAACAAGATCTCATGGCCGAAAATCAAGGACCTCACCACCAAAATCTAATGGCCGAAAATCCCAATCCTCCAAAGCAAATGAAAGATTATTTCTTGCCCAATCAATACCAACCATCCTTCTATGTCCAAGCACCTCAGAACCAGGCGGTTCATTATGAAATCAAGTCTAGTACCATCCAAATGTTACCGTCTTTCTATGGAAATCCTAATGAAGACCCTTACAAACATCTTGATGAGTTCCTTCAGATCTGCTCAACTGTTAAAATCCAAAATTTCTCTGATGATGCTCTTAGGCTAACTCTCTTCCCATTCTCTCTCAAGGATAAAGCCAAATATTGGTTAGGAGCCTTGGGTAGAATCATTGATACATGGGCGGAAATGCAAAAAGAATTTTTGAAGAAGTTCTATCCCATAGGGCGAACCAATACCATGAGAAGAGCAATTACTGGATTCACACAAAACCCAGGGGAACATATCCATGAAGCATGGGATAGACTAAAAGATTTATTGAGGAAATGCCCCCACCATGGGTTATCAAGATGGCAAATTGTACATGCATTCTATGAGGGTTTGGCGGAGAATCATAGACAGATGGTGGATGCATCACGTGGGGGAGCATTCATGAGTAAGAGCGAGGATGAGGCTTATGATTTATTCGAAATGCTTAGTGAAAATTCCATAAGCCATACCTCGCTTTCATCATATGAAAGAATGATTGGGCCTTCTAAGAGGGGTGGACTTTATGAAGTTAAGAGTCAAGGTGAGTGTGAGAACAAGATAGATATTAATGTCATAACCCAAAAGTTGAATAAAATGGATTTGTTGGCGCAAAAGATAGAGAAGGTCGATATGGTTGCCCAAAAGCTAGACCAGTTGTTGTCCATGTCTAGACAGGAACCCTCTTTCCCTTCTACCCCTCAACCTCAACAAATCTCAACCCTAAGTCAAGAAGAAATCTGTGCTTTGTGTTCGAGCCCTAGCCATTCCGTGATTGGGTGTCCCACAGCAGCCCAACTCCCCCCATTTATCCACGAATAAATCTTTGCTGCTCAAGGTGTCTCCAAGCCCACATATGATCCTTATTCAAACACTTACAATCCGGGCTGGAGAAATCATCCAAATTTTTCTTGGAAGTCTAACCAAGGCCCATCCACCCAATCTCATCCCTCACATCATCCAAATTCGAAACAATCATTTTCCATGCCAAGTCAGTTAAACCAAAATCTCTCTTATCAGCCTCCTTTCCATCAACAATCACCTTTCCATCAAGCTCAGGCCCTATATCCTCAAGCTCAATTTGCTCAGGGTCAATTTCAGCAATTTCCTGCACACCGTTCACATCAACCACCTCCTACTCAGCCCACTTTTGATGACAAGTTTGAACAACTCCAACAACTCATCCTTACCCAAGCACAATCTATTTCCAAGTTGGAGAACCAGATAGGGCAACTTGCTGTCAATAACATGAGAAGAGAGGTAGGTCAGCTCCCTAGCCAACCGGTGGCCAACCCCCGCAATCAACAACCTCCAGGCTTCCCTCCAAGAACTCCTATTCTTCCTCAACCTAATCAGCCGAACCAACCTCAGCTGCCCCCTCATATAGGTCCTCAGTTCGAGAATGCCAAAGCCATCTCTAGCCTTAGGAGCGGGAAAATTCTTAATGACCCTTATCAAGCTAAGGATGTGGGTAGTAGTTCGGGCCAAGATGCCCACGAGGATAGTGATAGTGAAGATGAGGAGTCAACAATTTTGCAAGAAAAGAAGAGGCAAGAGGGGGGAGAAAATAAGCTGGACAAAGGGAAAGCAAAGGTTGATGAAGGACCTCGAGAATATGTTCCTAAAGTCCCATTCCCTGATGCATTGAAGCCTAAATCTCAACAGAGAAAACCGGTCCAACAAGATGAACTAGTGGAATTGTTTAAACAAGTGAACATCAATATTCCACTATTGGATGCGATCAAACATGTGCCAGCGTATGTAAAATTTTTGAAAGAGCTATGTACACCAAAAAGGGAACCAAAGGCAGTAACACAAAAGGTCCGCTTGTCTGATGATGTCAGCGCAGTTGTCATGAATCATTTGCCTAAAAAGTTGAAGGACCCTGGAGCTCCACTGATTTCTTGTGACATAGGTGGAATTACATTTGATAGAGCATTGCTGGACCTTGGAGCAAGTGTGAACTTGTTACCCACCTTTATATATGAGCAGTTTGATCTAGGGGAGTTGAAACCCACATCTATAATCCTCCAACTGGCAGATCGATCTGTAAAGACTCCAAGGGGACTATTGGAAGATGTGATTGTGAAGGTGCATGAATGTTATTTCCCGGTGGACTTTCTTATTCTGGATATGGCCTCATCCCAAGAATTAAAGCACACACCTATCATTTTGGGACGTCCTTTTCTTGCTACGGCCAAGGCTAATATAAATTGCGCCACGGGGATGATGGATATTTCTTTTGGAGGAGAGAAGGTTTCTCTAAATGTGTTCAAAGCATCTCAATATCCGAACCATGAGGAAGAATGTAGTGTCATTGATGTTTCTGAACTAATTGAAGAAAGTCTGGACGTTTATGAGGAATGTCTAGAAGAGGGTAGCATGCTCTAGGATTCTCCACTTTCTAGTGCACTCTACTCTAGAGTAGAGCCACTCCCTCCACTTCAAGCTGAACCCATTCTTCCATCTTTAGATCAACCGCCCAGTCTAGAATTGCAGCCTCTGCCGGATCCTTTGAAGTATGCTTATCTAGGTCCTAACCAAACTCTGCCCGTAATCATTGCTTCCAATCTCACCGCTGCTCAGGAATCCCAACTCCTAGATGTCCTTCAGGAGCACAAGAGGGCGATAGGTTGGTCAGTGGCCGATTTGAAGGGTATCAGTCCGGATGTGTGTATGCATTATATTTACTTGGAGGATAATGCCAAGCCGAGCAGAGAGATGCAGCGTCGGCTGAATCCAAGTATGAAGGAGGTAGTTAAGAAAGAAGTTATCAAATGGTTAGATGCCGGGATCATATATCCCATTTCTGATAGCAAGTGGGTCAGCCCAACTCAAGTTGTTCCCAAAAAGTCAGGGCTGACAGTTATAATAAATGAGAAAGGAGAAGAAGTTCCCACACGATTACCAACTGGGTGGAGAATATGCATTGATTATAGAAAACTAAATTCAGTCACGAAAAAAGATCATTTTCCACTCCCATTCATTGATCAGATCTTGGAGAAACTGGCTGGGCAGAAGTATTATTGCTTTCTAGATGGCTATTCCGGGTATAACCAAGTTGCAATTTTCCCGGAAGATCAAGAGAAAACAACCTTCACATGCCCCTATGGCACATTTACTTTCAGAAGAATGCCTTTTGGGCTCTGCAATGCCCCTGCCACATTCCAGCGATGTATGATGTCCATTTTCTCTGAAATGGTGGGGGAATGCTTGGAAGTTTTTATTGATGACTTTTCAGTGTTTGGTGATTTATTTGATGATTGTTTGGGAAATTTGACTCGGGTATTGAAAAAATGCATTGAGTCGAATCTAGTGTTGAGCTGGGAGAAGAGCCATTTCATGGTAAGAGAAGGGATCGTTTTAGGCCATGTAGTTTCAGAGAAGGGAATAAAGGTTGACCAGGCCAAGGTTGATGTGATTTCTAATCTTCCTCCCCCTTCTTCGGTCATACAGATCCGTTCCTTTCTTGGCCATGCAGGATTCTACCGCAGATTCATTCAAAACTTCTCCACCATTGCTCGACCACTTACACAATTGCTTGCCAAGGACACTCCCTTTCATCTTAATGAGTCATGTCTAGAGGCATTCAATTCTTTGAAAGCGGCTCTCATACAAGCTCCCATTCTCCAATCTCCTGATTGGTCGCTCCCTTTTGAGATCATGTGTGATGCCTCAGACTATGCTGTAGGAGCTGTCCTAGGTCAAAGAATTGAAAAGAAACCCGTGGTGATCTACTACGCGAGCCGCACCCTCGCTGATGCCCAAGTTAACTACACCACCACGGAAAAGGAATTATTAGCTGTTGTGTTTGCCCTCGAAAAGTTTCGATCATATATGTTAGGGGCGAAAGTCATTGTTTATTCCGATCACTCAGCATTAAAATTTTTGATGTCTAAGAAGGAAGCCAAACCCCGTCTCTTACGGTGGATTTTATTACTACAAGAGTTTGATTTGGAAATAAGAGATAAGAAGGGGTTGGAAAATATTGTAGCTGATCACTTGTCCAGGATTATAATTCCTGAAAGTGCTCCTATGTCTGATTCCTTCCCTGATGAACAAATTCTTTCCATCTCTCACACAACAACCCCTTGGTTCGCTCATATAGTCAATTACCTGGCAGTAGGGCAGATTCCCGAAGGGTGGTCTAGACAGGCAAAGGATCGATTCTTTTCTAAGGTAAGGCACTATTTTTGGGACGACCCAGAGTTATTTCATATGGGTCCAGATCAAAAATAAGAAGATGTGTCCCCGAGGAGGAGCAACAAACTGTTTTGAACTTCTGTCATAATCTCGCTTGTGGGGGACATTTCTCAGGTAAGAAAACTGCTGCTAAGGTCCTGCAAAGTGGGTTCTTCTGGCCCACGCTTTTCAAGAATGCCTATGAATTTAGCAAGACCTGTCTAAGGTGTCAAGCTGTGGGGAATAATTCTAAGAGAGACATGATGCCACTCAATCCCATCTTGATTGTTGAAATTTTTGATGTTTGGGAGATTGATTTCATGGGACCATTTCCAGCATCATTTGGAAACGAATACATTCTTGTGGCCGTAGATTATGTGTCTAAATGGATAGAAGCAATAGCCACTCGGACTAATGATCATAAAGTTGTGATGAAATTTGTTCGTAAGAATATCTTCTCTAGATTTGGGTGTCCCAGGGCTATCATCAGTGATGGGGGTTCACATTTTACTCACTCCCAATTCCGAGCTTTACTTAAGAAATATGGGATCACTCACAAAATCACCACCCCCTACCACCCCCAAACAAGTGGCCAAGTGGAAATATCCAATCGAGAAATCAAAAACATCCTGCAAAAATATGTTCGGCCCGATAGGAAGGATTGGTCTGAAAGATTGGATGATGCTCTTTGGGCCTATAGGACTGCCTACAAAACTCCCATAGGTATGTCCCCCTATAGGCTGATTTTTGGAAAAGCTTGTCACCTACCAGTTGAGCTAGAACATAGGGCGTACTGGGCAATAAAATAAGTGAATTTGGACTTGGCCCAAGCTGGTTCCCATAGAGCTCTCCAACTCAATGAGTTGGAGGAGCTACGCAATGAAGCCTATGAAAATTCCAAGATCTACAAAGCTAAGACCAAAGCCTTTCATGACAAGCACATTTTGAGAAAATCTTTTCAACCTGACAAAAAAGTTTGGCTTTTTAATTCAAGGCTACGTTTGTTTCCTGGAAAATTGAAGTCTAGGTGGGATGGTCCATTCATTGTAATCAAAGCTTTTGACCATGGTGCTGTCAAAATTTTAAATCCTCAAAATGGTCACATTTTCACTATCAATGGTCAAAGATTGAAACCTTATTTGGAAAATGATCAGTTGAAAAAAGAATCCATTGTTCTAAGTGGTCTGGAATAAAATCTTTGTGAGCTCTCATGCGTCTGGCTGAAGATGAAAAACTTAGCGCTTCTGGGAGGCAACCCACAGTTTTTGTTGTTTTGACGTTTTTGTTTGAGTGTGTTTTAGTAGTCAGGTTAAGGCCAAGGAGAGGAAGTCATCACCGCCTATGACATTGATAGAGGTTGCGTCCCGCATATCCGGTTGTCTCTTTCCCACTCAGAAGTATTTATTGATACATTGTTCTTTTGCTTTCAATTCTACATGTCATTGAGGACAATGTCATTCAAGTTGGGGGGGAGAGAAATTTTCATGATGCATATAGTACAACCTGATAGGAGTTCTGTCTTGCATAAAGATGTAAACCCCATTTTGAGTTTCATGATTCATGCTTAAATTAAAAGTAATTCTGGAATAAAAAAGGCTAGGGAGAAGGATGATGGAAAATTTAGTCAATCTAGCCATGGAAAATTGATATAAGAATCCCTTTAAAGTTCATGTGCACTAAAAAAAAAATTTACATTACACACTAATGAAACAAGCAAGACAAGCCCTCTGCTATTTTAGGTATATTGTCTGATATTCTGCACTTCTTAAGAAAAGAGATCTTTATACAAAGCTTTCTGCCAAATTATCTATCAAATAAGTGCAATGGCACTATAAAAAAAAGAGAGAGAGAAAAAAATACCATGAAAAATGTCCCTAATCTTAGTAACCGGGCCTACTTCACCTAAGACGTGTTGAGCTTCGCGTAAAACGGAAAAGGGAACCTGGATCTGCGAAACTGGGCCTGCTTCTCCTAAGGCAAGAGTCGAGGTTCACGTTGAGCAGTGAAGGGTAGTGCAGCATCATGTGTGGTATAAAAGATCCCAAAGGGACAAAATAATAAGGTAGAAAAAAAGTGAATATGATTAATACTCTGACCTAAGAGGTGCATGATTGAAAGACATTTGCTTGGAATAGCGAATGGGGGATGCAATTGTCTAAGTTGTGGATTTGGTAGTTACACATGCACAAGTGCTATTGAGCTTTAATTTGAATTCTTAATCATGTACAATTAAGTTCCTACATAAGGCTAGTGTGCATTAATGATTCCAGATTCCTAATCTTTGGTCGATTCTATGAAGGGATAATTGGATATGAGAGCATGAATTTTGTAAACTCTTGTTAGTCATAAAATTCAATTTATTGGAATTGCTAAGGGACTAGCAATGAGTAAGTTGGGGGGTGTGATAAGTGTCCATTTCTTATGACAATTCATTGCATGTACACTATTTTATGTGCATATAATTAGGTAATTATGCATATTTCATAGTTAACCTCAACTCCGCATTTAAATTGGAGCTTTCACGTAAATTGATTAATTCAATTGTCTTATTTAATAATAAATTAAAGTTGAGGGTCATGAGCATTAATTCTCCATTGCATAATCATGAGCATTTGAGATTGATATGCACATTGTGGTAATTTTTATGGACTAAAGTGCAATTATATGTGTGTAGGACACCGAAGGTAATTACAAATGAAGCCGGGGGCAAAAGGGTCATCACCATTTTGACTAAGTCAAATAAAGAATTCAAATTATTTTGGTTGGAGGGAAAGGAAAGTTCAAAATTTTGAATTCAAAGTTTGAAAAGGAGGAATCCAAACTTTAAGTTTGGAAAGGAGGAAAAGGACATTCAAAGTTTGAAATAAAGGAGAGACATGATGAGCCTTGGGAAATGGGGTGCCTAAAGTCCAAGAAAGGGGGTGCCCACCTACTTTTTCTCTTCCCCATGCATCATATTCCACTTAAATCTCAGCCATCCATCTCCTTTTGATACAATCTCCACCCTCCATCCACCTAACTTTCCCTATAAATAGCCCATGGCAAGGAGGAGAAAGGGGTGACTTCTTTTGGCAATCTTTCACTCTCCCTCTTTCTCTCCCAACCTTAGGCCTCCGGTTTCTCCCATGTAAGTTCGTTTTGTCCTTTTGTGTTCTTCATAAAAGTTCTTCATTTTTTTGTTCTCTAAAACTTATTCTTCTTGCTCAACTTCTAACTCCTTCTGGTTTTCAAGCTATTTTGTATTCTTCATTGTACTGTCCTGTTCATCTGTGAAACAGTATTTTTCTCTGTTCTTCCCATTATTTCTCCCTCTTCTAGTCATTTTCTGCTCTTGCTGTCTTCATGAAAGTTCTTTGTTTTTACGTGTTCTACAACTTCGTAGTTTACATCATCTTCTAATTCTGTCTGGTTTTGAAGCTATTTCTCATTTTTCAACTTGCTGTCCTATGATTTCACTATTCATCCGAGGTGATAGTTTCTATTATTTCTCTATTTTGAAGCTCTTCTGCTCTTCTTTTGTATCTGAGTTCTTCATCAAAGTTCTTTCTATCTCTCTCCTCTTCAACTTCTTCTTCTTGGTCATCCCCTAATTCCTCTTGGGTTCAAAGTTATTCACCCTCCAAAGGTAGATTCAACGACAAGGGTGACTTCCTCCTGGTGTACACGGTGATCTCTTTCAAGACGGAGCGATCCTCTCCAAGGCCCGGCGAGGAGGAGACGACGACGTCATCACCATTGCTACTACTATCTTCACATCTCAGGCCCCTCTTTTTGTCATTACTTTTGTGTTATGTTACTTCATTGTAATCTTGTCACCTCTTTGTTGTAAGCTTATCTTGCACTTCATGTACTTTTTCTTTTAAGTTAATGAAGAGAGTTGTTCTTTTAATCTAGTTCTTGATCTTCTTCCATCTCTACCCCCTTCTTCTATCTCTTATTTTCACTTCATGCAATTAATTTCTATAGCATAGGCGTATAGTCATGGTGTTTTCAATTAAGTGTTAGAATCGTTCTTTGTTTCATCACTTTTCTTCAAACAATCAAATCACAAATGTTTTCCAAAGGACTCCAAACTTTTTAACTCTAAAAATCCATTCTTCCTTGTGGATTCGACCCGTGCTTGTCCTAATACTACATTCTCGTTTGATCATTTTGTGCGAGTGCGGTTTTAAGATTGTTAGCGCACGTGTAGTAACGACATACGCTTCCGCGTTATCAGGGACCCACGACGTCTGTTCCCCATTGGGCAAACGGCCAACTGGACACTGTTGGATGCAGCGGCACGGGCGGCCTCCTGGGTATAGTGGCATGCTCCTGACACTTCTGACACGACTTAGCGTATTTGCAGCAGTCGTCAAACATTGCCGGCCAGTAGTAGCCGAGCTTCTTTATTTCAATCTTCATTTTCGGTCCCGCCTGGTGTGCACCAGCTGTCCCGGCATGTACTTCCTTCATAACCCTCCAGGCCTCTTCAATGGAGAGGCACCGAAGGAGTAGCTTCTGTTTGGCGTCGGGCACAATTCAGAATAATATTCTGTTTCGGAGCTCGTAAGATTCCTTGGTTCTGATTAGCTTGATCTTCTCTTATCTTTGCTTGGGCAATTGCTGGTATTTAAACCACTGCATCAGAGGGTCTCTCCAGTCAGGTGGGCCGACGGCCTCTGCTGCAGCGACCTCCAGTTCCTCTTCTTCTAATTCTTCTTCTATCATGCTGGGCACCTGGCGCTGATTTATCACTTGGATATTGAGCAATCCGTCTGGCGACACTGCTAGTGAGCTTGCCAACTTGGCTAGGGCGTCGGCTTGTGCATACTCCCCTCTGGCGACATGGCCTATTTCAAGGTGGTAAAATCATCCCATGAGCCCCTTCGCCTTAGTGTGATAAGGGAGCAACTTAGGTTTCTGGACGTCAAACTGTCCTTGAACCTACTTGACGACTAGTAGTGAATCGCCAAATACTTGCAGCATTTTAATCTCCATCTGGAGGGCCACTTGGAGGCCAATGATCAGAGCTTCATACTCTGCTTCATTATTTGTGCAAGGCTTGTTGATGCAGCAGGAAGTGTGCAATACTTCCCCATCTGGGGATTTGAGGATGATGCCAGCTCCGGCTCGTACCTTGGTGCGTCCGGACGGGGTCGTTTCTGTTCTTGAGGCCCCGTCGAAGTACAACTGCCAAATGGCTTGTTGGACCTGGTCCACCTCCAGTGTTTCATCTTCGGGTAGCACCATGCCCAACGGGGAGTCTCCGGGCACAAGGTGTGCTGCGAAGAAGTCCGCGATGGCTTGCCCCTTAATGGCCTTCTGCGGCATGTAGGTGATGTCAAACTCCATGAGTAGCATGGCCCATTTGCCAAGACGCCCCTTCGGGATTGGCTGGGAGAGAATGTGCTTGATGGGATTGGCTCTGGATATTAGACTCACTTCGTGGGACAGCATATAGTGCCTCAGCTTCTTGACTGCGAAGACCAAGGCAAGGTAGACATTCTCAATCGGGGTGTACTTGGCCTCCGCTCCCACCAATCTTCGGCTGAGGTAGTAGAGAGCCTGCTCCTTCCCCTCGTCATTATTCTGGGCAAGCATTGCCCCGAGTGAATATTCAGTAGCCGCTATATAAAGAATAAGCGGCCTGCCTTTGACATGTGCCCCCAGGATTGGCGGGGTCTTCAGGTACTCTTTCAGCCGGTCGAATGCGTGCTGGCATTCGTGACCCCAGCTAAAGGGTGCATTCTTCATCATCAGTCTGTGAAAGGGTTGACAACGTCCCGACAGGTTGGCGATGAACCTGCGGATGTAAGCTAGCCGACCCTGTAGAGACCTCAACTCCCCTAGGTTCTTCGGAGGGGGCAGCTCCTGGATGGCTTTCATCTTGAAAGGGTCAATCTCGATCCCTCTGTGCCAAACAATGAAGCCGAGGAACTTCCCGCTGGAGACACCGAAGGCGCACTTCATGGGGTTCATTTTCAGCCCGTACTGCCGGAGCCTCTGGAAGACGACCCTGAGGTCACTCAGATGATCACCTCTTTTCTTAGTCTTGACGACCAGATCGTCAATGTAGCATTCGACCTTGCTATACAGCAACTCGTCGAAGATCTTGGTCATCGCCCGTTGGTATGTGGCGCCGGCATTATTGAGGCCGAAGGGCATTCTCTTGTAGTGGAATATCCCCTTAGGTGACCTAAAGGCTGTGTGAATCCGGTCGTGGTCGGCTATCCAGATCTGATTATAGCCGGACGATCCATCCATAAAAGATAGGGCCTCGTGGCCGGTGGTTGCATCAATCATTACTTCGGTGATAGGCACCGGAAAGTCATCCTTCGGACAGGCTTTGTTCAGGTCGCGGAAGTCCACGCAAATCCTGATCTGTCCATTCTTCTTCTTCACTGGCACGATGTTGGCCATCCAGGTAGTGTACTAGTTTTCTGCTACAAAATCGACATCTATGAGCTTGTCGACTTCCTTACATATCTGGTTTATCAGTTCCGATCTCATGCGCCGGGGAGACTGCTTTACCGACTCCATCTTGGGATCGATAGCCAAAATGTGCTGAGCCACTTCAGGGCTAAGTCCGGGCATCTCTTTTTAGTTCCAGGCGAAGCAATCCCGGAACTCTTGTAGCACTTTCACATATTGCTCCCTCTCCTGTGGGGGTATAAGAGCGCTCAGGAAGGTCGACCTGGGGTCGCTTTCTGCGCCAAGGTTGATCTCAACCAACTCGTCGACAGTGGCCTGGCCGCCATCTTCAATTTTAGGCGAGGCCGGCAACTAGTCGACAAAGTCTTGATCTTCATTGTCCTTGGGCTCGAGGATGCCATCCACTTCTTCTTGTTCCCCGTGGCTGGGTATGGAGGCTGCATTCACTTCGCGTTCCTCTTGGGCTATAATCTGGGGGCTCACGGGGTTCCCCGGCGCAGAAAGGCACAAGGCCGCTTCGGGACCTTCTATGTACTCGTCATAGATAGCCTCGGCGGGGGCCGGGGTGGCTGCATCTTCAGGCGCCTGGTGCTGGAGGGATATTGTACAAACTTCTCTTCTGGGGCTGCTCGTCGCGTGAGGACGCGGCGGGGTCACCACATAGTCTCCCATTCTGAGCTCATCCCTGTCAATGAGGTCTTGAGCAATGTCTTTGAAGACATAACAGTCTTCAATGGTGTGACCCAATATCCGGTGATAGGGGCAAAACAGTGGGTCACCGCTTCTTCGGGCGTCCTGCGGCCTTTTGGACCTCGGGAGGGAGACCTTGCCATTGTGGCAGGCCCAATCAAAGATACCCCGAGTCTTCTCTATTGGGAAGGAGTAGGGCTTCTGCAACTTCTCTTGTAATGTCAGGCCTCGCCTAGCTGGCCACCCGCCTAAAGAGCTCACCATATTTCTCACTTCTCTCCTTGACTGGACGGAGGTATAAGGACTGGCGTCTCGGGACCAAGACGCGTCGTCACCCCATGGACGGAGAGAGCTTTGGATCATGTCGGCCACTAGCGAAGTTAATTCGGCCAGCCGTGCCTTTAACATTTCGATCTCCCGTTGCTACCTATGGTATAGGGCATGCATGACGGGGTCGTATCGAGGAGGACCCGGAGCACGGCCCGCACTACCACTTCTTGCTTCTCCAACAGGCCGGGGTAAGGGCTCTCTGGTGGTGTGACCTTTTGAGGTCGACCCCTCATAAAAAGAGGGAGTCTTCCCCGTGCGGCCGCTGCGGAGAGGGTTCCAAAGGAACACTTCTTCATCTTGCGTCTCCTCGACCGGAGGCGTGGAATGCATATCTCGTCGGGCTTCCCGCAGGTCTGCAATTTCGGCGGGGTCATCGCTGGACAGGGCCGAAACCGATATAATGTCAGTTTCGTAATAAGCTTCTAGTGAAAAGCCCAGGCCGGGGTGCTTGGTGATTTGTAGCAGCCTCCGATCCAAGTTCGGTGGGTTCCACATCTTTTCAAACATTTCCTTCCGGCTGGAGGGTTGATAAAGGGGGATCCTTTGTTTTCTAACCACTTCGACTGCCCGGTCAGTCATGTGAGGAAGTCCCAAGATGGGGACGTGCGGGTCATGCAATTCGTCAGGGAGTCGGTAATCATCATCTCCTCTGACTGGCTTTTCCCCGGCCACATAGAAAATAGTGGATGTCCCTTCAGGGTTAGGCACCTCAAAGGTTCTCAGCTGCTCGGTTACTTGGCAGTCGACCTCTACTATGGGCTTGACGATCCCTGGCGGGACTCGAACATCTTCTAGCAGGTCTTCGAGGCAGGGCGTCCCCGGTGCAGGATAGATGGCGAGGGGAGCTGCCTTGAACACCCCTCCTTCTTGCCCAATGAATGGTACATGAGGGGGAGCCACATAGCCTGGGGGCAGTGGAGGAAACCAACCACCCGACTCCACCTTCTTCTTTCCTCTGTCTTGGGTGACTTGAGGCGCTTGCTTCACCTTTTCTAAGTATAGATTGGCATATGACAAATGACACTCGAACACCTCGAACGGGTGGAGGTCGGCGAAGATTCTGACTTCCTTCCCCTCGCAAGGGTACTTGATGCATTGGTGCATGGTGGAAGGCACCACTCTATTTTGGTGTAACCAAGGCCGGCCATGCAGCACCTTATAGGAGGTGTTGGAGTTGATGACGTGGAACTGGACCTTGGTGGTGAAATCATCAAAGGTCAAGTTGAATTCTACGACCCCCATGGGTACCTCGCATTTCTGATTAAAGCCAGCAATCTTGACGTTCTTGACCTCGACCAGGTGTACGTCAAAGTAGTGCTTTTGATACACCCGATAGGGAAGTATATTCACTGCCGCCCCCGGGTCGATCAGGACCCTGTTGATAGGCTGGCCATTCAGCTGCCCTTTCATGTAGAGGGGTCTGTTATGACTACAGGTGGGCAGAAGCATGTCATCTTCTGTGAAGGCCACGGCCACTTCAGGTGATATTTATGCCAGACGGGCTTCAAGGTGTGCTGGTGTCTGGAGTGCGACAATAATGGCTTGCCGTGTTTCTTCATCCAAAGATAGCATCTCCCATACGGTAAACCGGGCCGGGATCTTCTTGAGATGTCTGACTATTCGGTCGGCAGCCCGCACCTTGAGTAACTCCATCTCTTCGGCCTTGCTACGCCTGCCCCCACCTTGGACCTAGGGTGTTGGATCAGAGGGTGCCTCCTTTGTCGGTTCTGTCACGGCCTCTTGAGTATGTGGGGCCTGCTGGGCTTCCTCCTTTTCTTGCATGAATTCGGCAAGGTTTGGGATGCCGTCAAATTCCTCCCCCTGCTGAGGAGGGGTTGCCGCTGGTGGAGTCGAAAGGCTGCTTACTTCTTTGATGGCTCGAGAGCCTTGGGGGCGTGCCTACCTCTCCGTCCGGGCCAAGAGAAATTTGGCGAATGAAGGGGTGCCCCGGCTTTTGGACCCTTCGGGATAGAGACGCGATGGAGGAGGGATCTTCGTGCCTCGAACCTTGGGCTCAGGGACTTGGTATGGCTATTCTCCCCTGAGCATGATGTTATGGTTAGCCTGAGAAGGGCACCCCCATTTCCTTCCCGACCTGGCGACGTGTTGGGAAGTGGACGTTTCAGCTTGATTCGCCTCTGCTGGTTCATGAGGTAGCTCTTCTTCTTTTTCTTCCAGAGAGAGGGCGGTGTCAAACAATGCCGAGAGGGTTGTGGACACACTTTTTTGAACGATTAGATTCGTGCGGTTTATTAAGTGCATGGGCGTGCCAGTCACAAAGTGACAATTTATTCGGGCTTCGTGGAAGCCCACGGTGCGGTCGGTCTGACTTCGTCAGGCGATCGTGTGGTTCGTGTCGGGACCAGATCTCATCATGCCATAAAGGCCACGATGTCATTTACATCCCCCATAGAGGGAACACCCTTGATTAATTTCGAAACTAGGGGCCCTGCAGCCTAAAAGGATTAATACTAACTGCGCAACGATAAGAAGGAATAGGTCACACTAAGGACCCGCATTGGAATAAGAGACATCGGCCATGTCAGTCCCTCACGGACCTTTTCATGTTCGGGCACAAGTCCGTAATATAAATGCGACGAAAACCCGGATGAACCCGTTCAAATGTCCGCCGAATGCACGGCAGTTTTAATAATGACTCGAAAAGGATCCGGTCTGAGAAATGGGTTCGGTCCAATCGAAATGTCGGCCCAAGGCAAGGTCGGGGCCTGGCCGTGTTGGGATAATTCCCGAGACTCGGACCCGGCCTGCGAGGGCGGCATTGTTATTCCTTCAGCACCGGGTCACGGGGGGAGACGATGCTGCAATATGGATTGTTATTGTTCCCTCCCTTTTTATCTGGGTTTCCAATTGTATTATTCCCTTTTTTATTCGCTCATCTTCCTTTTGTGTTTTATTTTGGGGTTAGATTTATTATTTCTTCCTATTTATCGAGCATGTTTCACCTTTTTATGTATATTCCCCTTTTTGATTTGTTTTTTTAATTGATATTATTATCATATTTCTTTTATTTGCGCCTGGGGCGTGTATGGAGGAAGCACGGAGGGTGAGAAGCTGTACCACTAGAGGCTGGGGCAGGCGTGCTGCTGAAAGGGGGTGAAGGAGTGTACCGCTGAAGGCTGGCCAGGGCGTACCGTTGGAAAAGGGTGGAGAAGCGCACCGCTGAAGGGCTGAAGGAGTGCGCAGCTGAAGAGGGGTGGAAGGGTGTACCGCTGAAGGGCCAGGCGGGTGTACCGCTGAACGGGCGCGGGAGCGTGCCGGCCAAAAAGGCTGGAGGTGTGTCGGAGAGAGAGAGCCAAGGGAGTGTGACGAGGAGGCGTTGCCAGGGCGTACCAGCGAAGGGTTGAGAGGCGTGCCGGGGAAGGTTCGAAAAGGAGCGTGTCGGCCAAGGGGGGGGGGGCTGGGGAAGCGTACCTGCGAAGGATTGAGAGGCGTGCCGGGGAAGGTTTGAAAAGGGCTCACCCCTCCTTCATTCTCATGTCTCTTCCTTTTCATCTCTCTCTTGGCTTCAAACGGTTTGCGTAGGTTTTCTCTTCCTTCACTCTTAGCCATTTCCCTTCTTTCCCTCTTGCAGGCCGGAAGTTCAAGTTACTTAGTTGACATTCGGTCCGGTTCTTTGCATGTTGTTGGTCGTGGTCCCATTTGTCTTGGTTGACGCATTTTACTGTCGATCATTCCATTCATTTGTTGCTTCCTTTTGCCTTTTTATTCGTTATTGTCCCACTTTTTTATTACTTCTCTTTCTCTTTTCCATAATGTTGTTTTTCTGACAAAAATTCGGTAGCATCTCCCCATGACTCGAGTGGTAAGGGAGATCAAGGGAACGCGCCCACAAGGAGTGGCGGAACCCGACAATTGGAGGTGAGCGCCCAGGAGCGGCAACACCTTTAATAAAACCTTGGAAAACTCAGAGGGAATAGCGGGAGGAAGAAATCTAAGGCTGGCTATGGATGCTAGGGACAGAGGGCAAGGACTGGTGTATCGGCCAAGAAACTCAGGGGACTATAAGAAAAATCACGATTTGGGATAGAATTTTGCGACGAAAATTTGAGACGGAATTTTCGTCTCAAATTTGGGACGAAATATTTTCCGTCTGAAATTCCGTCTCAAATATGGAATTTGGGACGAATTTACGACGGAATTTGGGACGGAAACTACGTAATTTCGTAGGGAAATCCGCCGGAAATGTGTTTTGCGACGGATTTTGATGAAGAGAAGAAGAGACCAATATACCACGTCAGTCCCTGACACCCTGTCAGCACTGATGAAGAGAAGAAGAGACTAACATACCACGTCAGCTCCTGACACCCCGTCGGCACTGATGAAGAGAAGAAGAGACAAACATATCACGTCAGCTCCCGACGCCCCGTCGGCACTGATGAAGAGAAGAAGAGACAAACATACCACATCAGCTTCCCGACGCCCTGTCGGCCCTGATGAAGAGAAGAAGAGACTAACATACCACGTCAGTTCCCGACACCCCCGTCGGCACTGATGAAGAGAATAAGAGACAAACATACCACGTCAGCTCCCGATGCCCTGTCGGCACTGATGAAGAGAAGAAGAGATAAACATATCACATCAGCTCCCGATGCCCTGTCGGCACTGATGAAGAGAAGGAGAGACAAGCATACCACGTCAGCTCCCGACACCCTGTCGGCACCGACGAAGAGAAGAAGAGACTGTAGACACGCCAAAAAAAGATGCTATGTTGATCAAATCTCATGTCACTATGAGGACGCCCCAAAGTGAACTTCAATATATTCATAATATGAAGTTTTTCTATTTTCTTGTGTGTGGGTTTGTTTATTTTGCATTTTTGTGATTCGCGACCTGAAGAGGGGCGTTATTTAAATAGCGGCCTTATCTAGGGCGTTTTCTCAAGAAAGGACGACTATATGTCAGGGCGTCAATTCCTGGTATTATCCAGTTTTAAAGTAAATGCAAAATCAATTTAATTATTGGTTAACGTCCTTCCTCAGGGCGTGTTTTAAATTAACGCCTCTATCCTAGGCGTGTTCTCATGATTTTTAAACAAGGAAGGTTTTATTGCCAAAATTAAATCCAGGAAGAAACGCCCTGGCTTGGGTCGTGTTTTATGAAACGCCGTATAGGTGGGTCGTCAAATCAAGAATTGACGCCCTTCGCAAGGTCGTGTTTCACCTTTCGGAGTCCTGCCTTTTTCCATCTTTCCCTCACGGTTCCCTGCCTTGTTTCAACCTCTTGCTCGATGTTAATCCTTTCCTTGGATACTCCTTGCCCGTTCTTATCTTCCCTTGTTTGATCACATCCGATTGGAATCTTATATAAGGAAGCTTGGATCGATCGTCATAAGGTTAGGAACACCCACAGGAACACCCACATATACAGAGAAAAAGATTGCAGGTTCTGTACGAGCAACATATTCTTTCTTCTTCCTGCAAGGTCGTTCCTCTGCATCCTTTTCATAGGAGTTCATTCGTTTCCACTGCTTCCTCTTCTTCTCATCAACATATTCTTCACACGGTTTCCCTTTACTGTCATCAGGGATAGCAGGGTTCTTTTATTTTGTTTAGTTTGTTTATGAGCATATCATCCTTCGTCCCACCGTCAGTCTTTCTTATTGCATTAAGTCTTATCATCATCATTATCATATCATATCTCCTTCCCTAGCTCTTCTCTAGGGGTTTAAAAAAAAAACAAAAAGAGGTGCGCATGTTGATTTCATTTTTCAACATCATATTCCTTATTTGGGATTGATACTACTTGCATTGGCTGATCCCTTTTCGTTTTGTTTTGTTTCATTGTCTTTTTTGCAAGGTAATCAAAAGGAGAACCCTTCTCATCGGCCGGCCGATTGAAGAAGGAGGAAGGAACTTCACATCATCCCGGGTTCCAATCTTCACCAGGTATTCGCGATCTCTTTTTATTATTATTGAGGTAACCCCTCTGGCGATCACATCTCCATTTTTGCACCACGTGCAAGCTTTTTTCTTCCCCTTATTTATGCATTAATCATTATTCTCCCATTATCTTCTTCTTCTTATTTTTTTTTTCACATCATTTATTCTCTTGTGATTTTGTGTGGGATTTACGCCCATCCACAAATTGGCGATCACGGTGGGACGTCCACTGTTTTCTTTTTGATTACCATCTCCATTGGCACCCTCGCGTGCCCTTTCCCCTTGGCACCCTCGTGTGCCCTTTCCCCTTTGGCACCCACGCGTGCCCTCTCCCCTTTGGTACCCTCGGTACCCTTTCCTTTGTGTCCCTCGGGCACCCTCCACTGTGCACACTGCACACTCCGGGATCAGCCAGCTTGCGTTTGCATGTTTCTCTGAATTAACGCCTTCCACGAGGGCACTTTTTGGTTTAACGCCCTTCACCGGGGCATGTTTTGGTTTATTAACGCCTCTTTCCAGGGCGTCTGCTAGCATATCTGCTGCTTTGTTTCCGTTCATTATACTGTCTGAGAATTAACGCCCACCGCCAGGGCGTGTTATCGTTTTCTAACGCCTTCATTCAGGGCGTCTTCTTTTTATGTTACGTCTGCCGTTACATCATTTTACTGCTTTAATCACTGCCTGTGAATTCACGCCCTGCCCCAGGGCGTTCTTTTATTACATAGCGCCTCACCTCAAGGCGCTTCCTCAGATTTGACGCCCTCACACAGAGGCGTCCCTTCAAGATTTCGCGCCTCTACCAGAGGCGTGTTTCTGTTTCCCTCTGCTGGCTCATAGCCTCTCGCAGTGATTCACGACAGTAACCCTGTCGTTGCTTTAGTTGATAGCGACCTGTCCCAGGTCGTCTCTTTCCTGCGTTTTACAGAACCTTGCTTCCTGCTGCTGTCTGTGATAGTTTGTGTGATTGTCATATTGCTTGCCTATATTGCTTTGACCTGATCATATTACTTTGCATATTGTGGCATTTGGTTGAGAGACCTCCTCTCTCTACACTAGGATTCCACACACCTATCTTGGAATCGGGACGACCCTCCATTGAGCATTCCGTCTCTTTGGACTGGAAATCCCTTTTCCAAGACCTCCATAAGCCCCCGCACCCGTGGATTCCCTCACGGACGCCAGGCTGGTTGTACCCTCGAAGTACCCGGAGTTTAGAGAACCTATCGTTGGTGAGGAGAGAGAAAGAATCTAGTTGACCCGGAGGTTACACTTAGATCAAGTAGGTTTCACATTGCAAACATAAGTGAACTAATCAACAATTCAATCTACTCTAATCTCAAGCGGAACACTAAAACCTTGCGTTCATCTCAACTTGGTTGCATACACTTGCTTGGGTGATTTGGCTTGTTTGGATCGAGTGGTTGTTTGTTTGATAGTGCCTTTATAAAATTGTTTCTCCTCTTAAAAACATGAAACTCCGTTCAGGTAAGATCATCAACATGGCAGGCTATGGGTATTCTTATGATGATGAGGACGAGAACGTTTTTGGTCAATATGAGACCCCCCTCCAGGATTACATCTATTATGAGGGAAATTACCCACACCCTCAGTCCCATCATCCTCAAATCCATGTGGTGGATACCACTCCTCAAGAGGTTGTGCCCTCTTCTCAGACTTTGCCCTCCAACACTTCAGGGAACCCTTCCCCATCTTTTAATGTCACGGACTTAATTAATGCACTATCTCAGTTGGACGATTCTCAGCGGCAGGCTGTCCAGGCCGCCTTGAAAGGGAAGTCTGTTCCCTCTTCGTCTTCCAACCCCCCTCCGGCCGAGAGTGGCCATCACCCCGTTAACGACCAGGCGGTCTTGGATAAACCCCCCTCTCGTCCACCAACGCCTGTCATGGCCATACCGGCCCAGCAGGCGAGTTATTCTGCGGTTAGGCACCAATTCCCCCAACCTCCTCAGATTCTGCGGTCGCCTATACCACATTCTTTTGTTCAGGCCCCAGTTGAGTCCGACTCTAATGCTTTGCTACTTCAGAAGATGGCCCACATGGAAGAACAGCTTAAGAAAGTCACTGCGGCCAAGAATGCACCAGAAATCTCGCTCCCCACTCTGCCAATTTTCCATCTTCCTCCGTCTGAGATGCCGAACTTTCGGCGGTACAATGGAACTGGCAATCCGGTTATTCATTTGAAGGATTTTATGTACGAGACTTCCTTCTGGCAAGGCAACAAGGCTTCTCTGGCCTATTTATTCAGAAGATCTCTGGAGGGGCCAGCCCTCGAATGGTTTTATTCCTTGGAGCCAGCTGATGCCAGTGACTTCGATGTTGTCCAAAGGAAATTCTTGCAAAAGTATAGAGACCGTGTTGGACCCTCTCTGTCCGTTACAGATTTAGTTGCAGAAAAAATGAAGTCTGAGGAGGATTTCATCATATTTGCTGACAGATGGCGGTCGATGGCCGAGAAGCTGAAAGACACCTTGTCAGAACAGGAGCAAGTAAAGATGGTTATTTCTAATGCAACTCCTCAATTCTGCCATATTTTGGCCATGAACCGGTTGACTACTATGGAAGAGCTCTATGAGAGAGCTCGTTACATCCAGACACAGATGAAGGATTCGCCCATTATGGGCATGTTCGAGCCAAAGCCTCGGCTGTTTAAGAAAACCACCAATGTTAACAGTGGGCCCACAACTGAGGGCACCGTCACAAATGAGCAAGTCAGCGCAGTTGGCAACCCCCACCATCAAGCTAACCCACGGCCACCACCGCCTCCACGACAGAACTCCCATTTTAACCCCACTCCACAACCCCAATTCGCACCTCAACACTCTTTTGCTCCACCGCAAAACCAAGCCCACCGCGTAGATCCTCCAGCTCCACCACAATACCATCAAATGCCCCCACCTGCCAACTACGGCCAACAACAACGGAGACCGCCACTTGGCCCCAAAAGGGACCACTATCCTCCACTTTCCGAAAGTCTCCCCGATATTTTTAATGCTCTGATAGCTGCCAACTTGCTCGCCTTGCCAAGGGAAAGAACCGTGTGGCCCGCTAATGTTGACACATCCCGTTATTGTGCCTTTCATCGCAGTCCTGGTCACAATCTTGATCGTTGTTTCCACTTTAGAGATTACATTTACGATCTAAATGACCATGGTGACATCAATTGGAATGAGATGAGGCAATTCATAGCCGCTATGAAAGAAAGAAGGGCTTCTCATATGACAACACAAAGAAGCCAGATTCGGCCGTCCACCATAACGGTCACTACATATGACAACACAAAGAAGCCTCCTTTAGGCATGATCACATTGAAAGTTAGCTTGGGTCTTGCCACCATCACAGCAGATTTTCACATCTTGGACATGGATCCAACATTTAATGGCATTCTTGGCCGCCCGTACATCCAGCAGCTTGATGCGGTGCCCTCTACAAATCACCAGTGTCTCAAATTCCCACACAAGGGCCGTATCATCAAGGTGACCAGCATGCCGATTCTGCCAGAGGAAGATATTCATGCGGCTTCATTAGTTCCTTCTATTTGGCCTGTCAATAAGCCATTGTTATCTGTGCTGGACGTCCCCCGTCCACAGCCAATGCCATCTGAAACTGTTACCACAGTTGCTATGACACCCCTGCCTTCTAAGGGGAAGAAGAAAAGGAACATGATTAACACCCCTGGCTGGAACATTCTGTTAAAAATGGGGTATCAAGATGGCAAAGGCCTGGGTGCCAACTGTCAGGGCAGGATTAGGCCCATTAAGCCACAAAAATTGCTGGTACGAGGCGGTTTAGGCTATAAAGGGCCGAGCAAAAATAAAGAAGAGCCATGGGCATTTATGACTTCTACTTTGAAGACTGATCGCCAGCCACTCTCCTGGACACTGAAGACAAATTTTGTTACTAGTGGCACTCAGAATAATGAGCAGACTACCATAATTACTTCATTGCTTGACTATCAAGATGTTCACGCCAGACAGTTTGCTCGTCACATTGCCCCACTGACTACCTACAAAGCCCTGGAGTCTTTAAGGCCAGACAAAAGAAGGAAAATGGGCGATCCAGAATGTGACTGGTACAGGTGGTTCGACATGAATGACATTACTATTTCTTTAAGCCGCCTCTTCATGCCGACAGATCCAGAATGGCCGCCGCTCATACAGGAATTGATTGAAATGCCAGCAGTGATCACAGACAAGAGGCAGCTGCTGAGTGACTACACAGATACTGGGGAGCCAGATGTCCCCTTTGAAGAAGGTTTCACTGTGGACAGGCTGTGGGCCGGCCTCTTTTCTCTCACTTCGCTACATCCATCTGTGCTTGCTTCTCTACATTCTCGTTGGTTTGGTCGTGTGCCAAGACCGCCTCCGATTACAATCAGTTTTGCTCCAAATTCAATCCGAGTTTCTCTCCCGATTCCTCCTTCGCTCCTCGAGCGATTTTCTGAACTCTCCATCACGCCCCCAAGCGGGCCATCACTGATCCAATGGGGACGAGACCGTCATTCGCCCGGACGCCATCTATTCAGCTTGTCAGATGGCCTGGGGTATCAAGTTATCTTTGTGCCCGGCCACGCTATGTCTGATATACAAAGCGCTTGGGGACATCAACAGTCACCAGTTCCTGCGGCAGGCGCGGTATGTGTGCCCACTACATTTTTTCAATGCGTGGGTATATTCTCTATTCCCGGAGTTCGCCCCACGCACCATTCAAGGCTGGGGGCTGGTTCCACGGATGCTGGAGTTCGCGAGTGTGGTGTCAAGCTCGACGTCCATGCGACTGTATGACATCCGGGGTAGGCTGACGACGGTGCCCCTTGATAGTACGGGCACTATTCATTTTTGGACCTTGGCCGCTCACTCCAGCCTGCTAGTAAACAGCAACTGGAAATGCAGAGATGACCAAGTGGAAAAGTACGTGCACCCGATCAGCTAGGAGAATGTGGTCCGCCCTTTACTGGAGCCGGAGCTCAGAGCCTGGGCACTATCCATTCGTCCTAATGTGTTGGCTTTCCGAAAGGGGGACAGTCTGTTGTCAGAGCCGTACTACCCCTTTCGCTTCGGCAGAAATTTCGGATATGATCAGCATATCCCGGCGCACGGCGCTCGCTTCGATCTGCCGATGCGAAGTCTCAGGGGGAGTCCCACTACCGAAACTACCCGAACCTAGTGGGATTTCTTTCATCGGGTAGACACCACTACTTTCAGGGTGCCAGCCCCGGGTCGGATTCCACGGGTAACCCCTGAATATGTGAAGTGGTGGAATGCCCGGACAGCTTTTTACCGATTATGCCGGACCGACTGCTGGGATGGGGCAGAGAGGAAATTTCTGAGCCGACAGCCAGTGCCGGTACTGGATATTGACCCAGAGCACCTACTCCGACTGAGGCGCGGCAAGGAACAGGAAGTAGCCGCGTACATGATCACGCGCAAGGCATCTCGTGAGACCAAGCCAACACCGCAGGTTACGCTGCCTCCGGTGGCGAAGGACCATTTCAAGAAGACCTTGCGGGACCTTTGCCACGTTGGGAGTGACCACCTGGAACTGACCAATTATCCATTTCTCATAGAGGAAGAAGGTACCCCAGTGAGGAGATGGTGCCCGGAGATGGACCCACTTTGTCCTTATCGCACCTTTGTGAGGAGGGAGGAACGGAAGCCAGAAAACTACAAGGACACCACATGGCTCTACGTCCTCCTCCGAGTGCACAGGTTGAAGATTGAAGGTTCGGTAGCAACCATCTTGGGCAAGCGCCTGCACATTGCCTACTACTAAGCCGAGGGGTGGGGAATGGACCACTTCAACCTTTTCTGCCACTTGGCCGCCAAGAAGCATGCGGACCTGGCCGCCCTCGCCGATCGCTGCCAAAAGATTGAAGATGTATGCTGGCTGGTCCGGGAGGCGGCTGGTCGGGACAAGGAGCCGTCCCTCAATTATTGGCCGATAACGCTACGACTATACACTGGCCCACATGGTACTTATTGTTCTCTTCCTTCCCTTATGTTCTTCAATGCTGACCTTTCTTGAATATTGGACGTTGATCGGGTCTCTTGTTTTCTTTCTTCTTTTTTTTAACAGATCACCCTGACAGCACTCAAATGGCGACGTATCGTAATTTTCTGTGGCAGGCAGAGAAACCTGCTTACTTCGAGGAGGTGCCAGCGGCTCCGACCACGACTCCCCTGCCTCCGCCTGCGAAGAGGCCCCAGGCGAAATCGCCCGTGAAGAAGGCTGTGGATGCTGCCAAGGCGACCGGGCGGCGGGAGGCAAAGCGACGAAAGATGGAGGCCACTAAAGCCACGTCGACCGTTCCCCCGACGCCTTTGATCTCTTCATTTGAGGAGTTCGAGGCTACTCGAACCGAACCGAGTCGGCCTGCAGGTCAGGTTTCTTCTTCTTTAAGGCTCTCCGAGATTTGTTTAGATATTAGGAGGGGCGTTCCTCGTAACCCACGTGTTTTTTTTTTGTTTCAACTGTCGCCGAGAGGCCTAAGCCTGTATCTATTCCAGGCGTGGGTGAAGCTGGGACCCACGGGGCCATGGAATCTATCGAGGAGACCTTTTTCGCCCCAGCTCCCGCTGTCGAAGTCGAAGGAGGTATATCACTTTCTTGGCCGGTCATTTGATTAATTTTCTTCATTCCTCAAAATTTTACGGGCATGACCGAATCTGGATCTTGCCTTGCTTGTGCAGGAGCTGATGTGGCAGCCCCAGAACCAGAGGCGGCCCCGAAGGCATCCCGGTTCGGGCAGATATATCGGAAGAAGGGGCGGCGGTCAAGGAAGTCATGATTGCCGACCCCAGATGTTGAGGCGGGGGCTGCCTTGACAGCAAAAGAGGTGCCCACTAGCACTAGATCTTCATCGGGCGAAAAGGTAGACTATGACTACTCTTCCGACGAAGTGCTTTCAACTGAGGGTGTACCCGGGGAGCCCAGACTTCAAGTTCCTGCCTGAAAAGCCCCGGTACTACCTATGTCTCTTAGCCTGATGAAGCAGGTGCCTGTAAGTGCAAACATGTTAATTCAGGTCTCTTTCTTGAGGCCGTCAACTAACCTTCTTGATATCATTACTTTTGGCTTCCAACAGGAGCAGGCCTCGTCCATAGATGCAGCAATTCACGCCCCGGGTTTAGAAGCTGCCAGACAAGTGACAACCACTGCTGGCTTGGATAGACTGGCGTCCCTGGTCGGGGCTTTGCTGCAGGGAGAAGTCGGGGTAAGCTCGGATGCTGCTGTCTCGACCGCTAAGATCTCACTTCGGGAAGAAGTGGCAGTGGCTGTGAGTGCATAATTTCCTCTTCTCTCTTTCTGAGTCCTCCCTCGGAGTTGTTGATTTATTTGAGGCAATACAGGCTCGTGCCTTTGAAGGAGCAGTGGAGACCACCACCCCAGCCACCGAAGCCCTGGAAGAGGGAGAGATAGCACCAGAGGTCGAAGTGCAAGAGCCGGTAATGCCCGAAGCCGAAATTCGAGTGGAGGAAGAGGCGGTGCTGACGACAGATACCCGCGGGGAAACGGTGCCCGAGGCCGACACCCGGGAAGAGACGACGCCAGAAAGCAACATAGTGCCGGCGGGCGAGGTAAGCATGGGGATCCATTCGGCTTCTTTGGGAATTCAGTGGTTCACTTCGCTTGAAAAGATGCTAACTTCTCTTCATATGGTTAGGTAATAACAGTGCCCCGGGGAGCACGCGCGCCTCGGGCTCGTAAAGCCATCCCCAGGTGGAGTTCGTCCTTCCGCTTGCATGCGGCCAAGAGGCTGAAGACACTCCTAGGGCCAGACGCGGGGTCCTTGATGTCTCTTCTACAGATGGGAGCCGTCCCGCGGTTGGTGATCCCACGGCCACCGATCCCGACGCCGGTGATACCCGAGGAAGCCCGGCTCCTGGGGAAGATATTGACGATCCTCCATGAACGTTCGGGGAGATTCCAGGCGGGCAAAGATGAAGCCCTTTCGGGAACAGTAGCATGCCCGCCTGTCATTGACACCCTATCTACTGAGGTCGTCGCTCCTACGCTTCCGGTCTGCGGGGCGGCCATGGCTCCAGACCCTGCTAAGGAAGGAGAGACCGAAGCAACTTTATCTGTTGCAGCATCGGATCCGGCTTCTGCAATCGTTCCTTCTTCCAAAGGGGCGGCCTCGTCGGACTTGGAACTTGCCCGGTCGATGGAGCCAGAACAGCTGCTCATCATGGCGGAGCCGCACGCTTCTGTTGCGGTGTCTCATTCACTTTCGACGGTGGCTGGCAAGGGTCGTCCGTGGAGCCCGGGAGGCCCCCCCTTTCGGCCCTGACACTTCCAGGTAGCTCGTCCATGGTGGATGCAGAGCTGTGGGCGGTCGTGGACAGCGAAGTTAGCTTCGATCCACTAGTCGTCCCTTCTATCGGCCACGTGAGTTCGGACCTACCAGTCCGCCAGACCTTAGTGGTACTGCGATCGATGATCGTTGCCGACCTGATGCTCACGTACCAAGGTGTGAGGGCTATCGTGGAGCAGCTGACCAAGTGATGGAAATCGACGCCGAGCAAGTACTTTTCATATTGCATTTATATCCTTTAGTTTATTTTTATATCCACGGGAAAGTATATGCGCAATTGTACGGCTTTATAAGCCAATACGTCATTCCCACAGATTGTTTGGGTTTCTTTGTAATTTGTCAGTAGGACCAGCAAGGGGGCCCTAAGCCCTTTCCCATTGATCCATGTCACTCATGTGGGGCTGGTCAACCATCCTAGGTGACTATCTAGAAGGGTTGAATGTCAAATGCCACATGGGTAGACAAGTGGTTAAATTGGTCCAAGGTAGGTCACCTACCTTCACCTACCATACCCCTTGGTCAAGGGGGCGCCCCTCTCCCCTTATTATTGTATTAATTTTTGTGTGTGTTTCACACTTAATGCCAGCCCTTCAATCCCCACCCCTAGATCCAAGGGTTCACATTGCATTTGATGTGAATCATATAAAAGATTGTATTTTCATATGAATATTAATGAAAATTCAAAAAATTTGTTGAAAGGCCAAAGGTTTCTTGTGCCCCCAGCTCCTCCCCTCTGGTTCCTCTCCTCCAACCTCCAGTTCTAGAGTGGTTTCTACCTCCTATCCCCTCCCCTCTATCTCCGGTGATCATCTATGCCGCCGCCGCCGCCGTTCGTGTCGCCTACGAGCCGCCACGGAGCCATCGTCAAGGTTCTGTCCTGCTGGATAGAGTGACTTCCACGAATTCTTGCTATCAGCCACGAGCTCAGATGGATTTGAAATTTTGAGGGTGTGTTCTTGCCTTGAATCCCCACCTCCACCTAAATTTTCACATCCAAACTCCTCCATTTAGTAATTTTCCATTTTCGTTCATTTTGCATTCCCAAATCTGTTTTGTCTCTATCTACAGTGACAACAGCTCTGAGTTTCCCATATTCGATCACCTTTTTGAATTTTCTAAACCCTCCCAATTTTACTGGGAGTTCTGTCCATCATCCCCTACATCCACCATTTTTCCTGATATTTGATCTGCCCTCTATCCATTTTTCAAAATTCGTATTCTATCTCTGCTACAGTGCTTTCAGCCCATTTCTATATCCGACCCACTTCCAGTTCAAAAATCCCATCAATTCGTAGCCACATCCAAACTTGTCCAAACTAATTTTTCCATTTTCCTAGCTTGATTTCATACAACTTTGCTGAAGACCACCACTTCAGATTCGGACGTTCACATATAGGTCAAAGGTAGTAAGACAAGTTCTCTGCAGATCTGAGAGCCCGGTCACTGTACAACAGCAACTCAACAATTCATTAAAGCCCAGATTCGTGCAGATCCAGGCCAGATCTTCAAGCCTAGATTGAAATATTTGAAGTTAGCTTTCCAACGGCGCCAGTTTCGTGTCGATCCGACATCGGGGCTGATCGCAGCATCCGTTCTCGCCGGAGCGCGCGTCGAAAAATAGAACCGGCAGATCCGTGGCCGGTTATTCCGACCGGTGCCAAACAGAGCCGCCCGACCTCCGGTCGACGTTCCACTGTCCAGGATTACACTGTCACGGGTTTGGCCACATTGCCAGTGAGTGTCCCGCTCGCACCACCCTAGCCCTAGGTGTTGGAGAATCTGTACCTCCCGAGCTTGAGTATGTCAATTACGTGGCCGATGAGGCACTAGTCGATGAGTACTATGCCTTGGGGGGGAAGAGTTGGATGGCTCTCCGGCCACCCAGGATGCCGCCACCTAGTGGGCTTGATGTCACCACCTTAGTCTAGAGTTGTGCATGAGTCAATGTGTTTTTTTTCTTGTGTTGTTTGTTTGTGTGGTGTGTTTTGAGACGATTATTTGTGTGTAGTGCATAGTGCGTCTGTAGGTGTCTTGTGCAAGCTCGTTGTCGTTCTCTTATGAGTGTGAAGCGAGTCGCCTCACTCGATGAGTATGGGATCGGTTCTACATCTATACCCGGATCAGTCACCTATAGGGACTCAGCGGTGATTCCTAGTGAGTCTTCGAGCTGCTTCCTTCCCTTTTGAGAGTGCCCCACCCGGAGTGTCCACCTCCAGCCCATGGCAGCTTGCGCATATCGAATATATATGGAATGAGCAGG
This sequence comes from Amorphophallus konjac, assembly GCA_022559845.1. NCBI lineage: Eukaryota > Viridiplantae > Streptophyta > Magnoliopsida > Alismatales > Araceae > Amorphophallus > Amorphophallus konjac. The sequence continues at coordinate 50,977,057 of CM040118.1, forward strand.
TGACGATCACTTGGAGCGGAGCATACCCGCGTTACTTGGCACGGTGACAGATCCGCCAGAGTACTCGCGCATCCCTACCCCTACTCGACGGGGACGAGTTCCTCCCACCCGGGGAGAGTTGATGGGAATCGACGCCGAGCAAGTACTTTTCATATTGCATTTATATCCTTTAGTTTATTTTTATATCCACGGGAAAGTATATGCGCAATTGTACGGCTTTATAAGCCAATGCGTCATTCCCACGGATTGTTTGGGTTTCTTTGTAATTTGTCAGTAGGACCAGCAAGGGGGCCCTCAGCCCTTTCCCATTGGTCCATGTCACTCATGTGGGGCTGGTCAACCATCCTAGGTGGCTATCTAGAAGGGTTGAATGTCAAATGCCACATGGGTAGACAAGTGGTTAAATTGGTCCAAGGTAGGTCACCTACCATACCCCTTGGTCAAGGGGGCGTCCCTCTCCCCTTATTATTGTATTAATTTTTGTGTGTGTTTCACACTTAATCCCAGCCCTTCAATCCCCACCCCTAGATCCAAGGGTTCACATTACATTTGATGTGAATCATATAAAAGATTGTATTTTCATATGAATATTAATGAAAATTCAAAAAATTTGTTGAAAGGCCAAAGGCTTCTTGCGCCCCCAGCTCCTCCCCTCTGGTTCCTCTCCTCCAACCTCCAGTTCTAGAGTGGTTTCTACCTCCTATCCCCTCCCCTCTATCTCCGGTGATCATCTGTGCCACCACCGCCGCCGCCGCCGTTCGTGCCGCCTACGAGCCGCCACGGAGCCATCGTCAAGGTTCTGTCCTGCTGGATAGAGGTGACTTCCACGAATTCTTGCTACCAGCCACAAGCTCAGATGGATTTGAAATTTTGAAGGTGTGTTCTTGCCTTGAATCCCCACCTCCACCTAAATTTTCACGTCCAAACTCCTCCATTAATAATTTTCCATTTTCGTTCATTTTGCATTCCCAAATCTATTTTGTCTCTGTCTACAGTGACAACAGCTCTGAGTTTCCCATCTCCGACCACCTTTTTGAATTTTCTAAACCCTCCCAATTTTACTGGGAGTTCTTTCCATCATCCCCTACATTCACCATTTTTTCCTGATTTTTGATCTTCCCTCTATCCATTTTTCAAAATTCGTGTTCTATCTCAGCTACAGTGCTTTCAGCCCATTTCCATATCCGACCCACTTCCAGTTCAAAAATCCCATCAATTCGTAGCCACATCCAAACTTGTCCAAACTAGTTTTTCCGTTTTCCTACCTTGATTTCCTACAACCTTACTGAAGACCACCACTTCAGATTCGGACGTTCACATATCGGTCAAAGGCAGTTCTCAGACAAGTTCTCTGCAGATCTGAGAGCCCGGTCACTGTACAATAGCAACTCAACAATTCATTAAAGCCCAGATCTGTGCAGATCCAGGCCAGATCTTCAACCCTATATTGAAGTATTTGAAGTTAGCTTTCCAACGGCGCCAGTTTCGTGTCGATCCGACATCGGGGCTGATCGCAGCGTCTGTTCTCGCCGGGACGCGCGCTAAAAACCAGAAGTTGCAGATCCGTGGCCGGTTGTTCCGACCGGTGCCGATCGGAGCCGCCAGGCCTCCGGCCGGCAAACCAGCACACCTCCACTCCAGGGAGCGCTCATCCAGGCATCCACCACCACAGCGGTGCCACCGGGTCCCACACGGCCCCTCCGGACAGCAAGTGCGCCCCACAGGCGCGAGTACGTGTGTGGCTGAAGCTACGCGAGAAGCCGCCCGTCAACCCGAAATCGGTCCTCCCGGACCCCATTGTGTCACCCTTTACCTCCCTGCGTGGAGTGGGCTGTAACTCATTGCTGTAATCTTTATGTATTAACTATCCCGGGAGTACGACTTCGGCCGGGTCCGTCATCCCCACGCCGAGCGCGTGGAGGTATCGCATTCGCTCCCTTACTTGGCATTTTGCTTACTTCATATATATTTATTTATGCCGCTGCTAGAGAGCATGTGTAGGGATATCTAGCTCGCTTTATCTATTCATTACCGCTGCTGTGAGAGAGTGCGAGACCGTCCCGTGACCCGATCCGGGCACACGAGAGAGCCGATCACCCTAGCTCATTGCCGGTTTCTCAACCGCGCACGTCCGACGCTTCCCTCGTTAAGGGACAGTCACGAGCTTGTCGTGTCCGTGGTCTCGTCCCGCATCACCAAGGCACTGCAAATGATGGGCTGCCCGCTGGAAGAATGGTCGCGACGTGTTCTATCATTACTGAAATATGTAAACCGTCGCGCATTCCTAGAGACGCAAGCCCCAAGTGAGCTTACAGTTATCGGTGCTCAGAGGGACAAATATCTGGAAGTTCTGGCAGTGCGGAGGGACAGCCGGGAGCAACACCGAGAGGCCTTGGACAGGCACAATGCCAACATCGATGCTTTAGAGAACCGGATAGAGAAACTCAGGGCTGGCTGGCCCAGGCCGAGTCTGACCTGCTCAACGTCGAGACGAGCAAGGCCCGGGAGACTGAGGAGCTAGCCGTCGCCGAAGCAGCAGTGGCCTCTATGGCGACCGAGCTGGAGCGCCTCGATGCGCAGGAAGACCGCTTGTGTGAGATGATGAGCTTCCCTTGCGTCGGGATCCTTCCCTTCGAGGACATATTCCGGGGGCTAGATTAACTGTCGGTTCCCCTTCCATTCCTTTCTTTGCATGTAACACCGGGGTATGCCTCGAGGCCAATGTAATAAATTTTTTTTGAAAAGAATATAGTGCGATTATTCCATGTGTCTCTTGTATGCGTGTGGTGTTGGGCAGTCTCTTCCTTACTTTTCTCTTTTTCTTTTCTTGTTGTGCGATGGGATGCAAGTCCACACTGATAGCTTACCCGAGGAGGACCCGGTGAGGTTCGTAGAGGAGCACAGGAGAGTGCTCGCCCCTTCCAGAGGAGGGACGAGGGGACCACTCCACCGTGTCCATCAAGCGACTCATCCAACTGATGTCACCGGTATGTTTGACCCGACTAGGTTGATCTGACCTTGGAAGGGCGGAGAGAAGAGTTTGTTCATCCGATGACCCAGACGGGAGGTCTTGGTCAAAAGGGGTTGTTCGTCGCCCGAAGGGACGGAGAGAAGAGTTTGTTCGTTCAATGACCCTGACGGGAGGTCTTGGTCAAAAGAGGGTTGTTTATCTGTGCCGACAGAATGCCGATGACAGGTGTGGTTTATTTGTTTCATGGTGTGTTCGTTGGTACGGGTGGGTGCCAACGCAAGGAGGAGGGTTGATTCCCCGATCCCGGGCGAAAGGTCCGGTTGGTGTATTCTTTGTTAGTGCCAAAAGAATGTCAAGGGCTGACAGGGTTGATTCGCTTATTGAAATGTTTGTTGGTATGGGTGAGTGCTAATGCAAGGAGAAGGGTTAATTCCCCAATCTCGGGCGAAAGGTCCGGATGGGGTATTCTTCGTCAGTGCCGACAGAGTGTCAAGGACTGACAGGGTTGATTAGTTTATTGAAATGTTCGTTGGTACGGGTGAGTGCCAACGCAAGGAGAAGGGTTAATTCCCCAATCTCGGGCGAAAGGTCCAGATGGGGTATTCTTCGTCAGTGCCGACAGAATGTCAAGGGCTGACAGGGGTGATTCATTTATTGAAATGTTCGTTGGTACGGGTGAGTGCCAACGCAAGGAGAAGGGTTAATTCCCCAATCTCGGGCGAAAGGTACGGATGAGGTATTCTTCATCAGTGCCGATAGAATGTCAAGGGCTGACAGGGCTGATTCGTTTATTGAAATGTTCATTGGTACGGGTGAGTGCCAACGCAAGGAGAAGGGTTAATTCTCCAATCTCGGGCGAAAGGTCCAGATGGGGTATTCTTCGTCAGTGCCGACAGAATGTCAAGGGCTTACAGGGCTGATTCGTTTATTGAAATGTTCGTTGGTACGGGTGAGTACCAACGCAAGGAGAAGGGTTGACTCCCCAATCTCAGGCGAAAGGTCCGGTTGGGGTATTCTTTGTCAGTGCCGACGGAATGTCAAGGGCTGACAGGGTTGATTCGTTTATTGAAATGTTCGTTCCTTTTCTCTTCATTCTTTTTTCTCTTTTATTTCCCTTTTTTTGCTATATTTTTTTTCTCTTTTTTTGTTTCTCTTTTTTTTGTCCCTTTTTTTCCTTTTCTTTTCTTTTCCTCTTCTTTCTCTTTCCCTTTTTTACTTTTCTTTCTCTTTTCCCTTTTTGAAGTGCATGGTGAATAACGACAAACCATCCAAGCGATTGAAATGCAAATTCGCCCGCTATGGGGCGAGAGACTGTATTATTCATTAAAGGGGGGAATCGGAGCGTGGTACAACCTCAGATGCCTACCATTAAGGGGTGGAAACTGGACCTCCCCCCGATGATCGACTATCACATATGCTCCGCCTTCATAAACTTTTTGGATCATATAGGGCCCCAGCCAATTCTCATTGAGCTTGCCCTTGGGGTTGGAAGCCATGACTTCCCTCCTTTTGACCATAACGAGGTCACCCTTCTTGAATTCTCGCTCCTTGATGAGCTTGTCGAAGGCGCGAGCTATGCGGGCCTGATAGACCTGGATGTTCTACTGGGCTTGGAGCCACTTCCCCTCCAGGTCGGAGAGCTCTTTGAGCCTTCGCTCGACATTTGTTTGCTCCTCTTGGACTAACCCGTGTTGGATTGTGACCCGAGGGAGGGTATTTCCAGCTCAATGGGGACGAGTGCCTCTGAGCCATATACTAAAGAGAAGGGTGAACAACCCGTTGGAGTTTTATATATAGTTCGATACGCCCACAGGGCCTCATACATTTTCTCTTCCCAGTCCCTCTTGTTAGAATTAACAATTTTGGAAAGGAGAGTACAAAGAGTTTTGTTGAAAGCTTCAGCCAAACCATTGGCTTGCGGGTTGTAGGGGGTTGACGTTCTCCAGTCGATCTTGTACTTCTCTGCCATCCGGTAGACTTTCTGGTTGCGAAAGTGGCTTCCATTATCTGAGATGATTCGGTTTGGCGTGCCAAACCGGAATATGATATTGCGCCGGACGAATCTGGCGATGATCTCCCCAGTCACTTCTCTCAAAGCAACGGCTTCCGCCCAGCGGGAGAAGTAATCAGTTGCCGCCAAAATGTATTTGCACCCGGCGGATGACGTGGGTAGTGGGCCTACGACGTCTGTTCCCCACTGTGTGAACGGCCAGCTGGGCAATGTCAGATGTAGCGGCACGGGCGGCCTCCTGGGTACTGTGGCATGCTCCTGGCATTTCTGGCAAGACTTGGCGTACTTACAGCAGTCATCAAACATGGTTGGCCAGTAGTAGCCAAGCTTCTTTATTTCGATTTTCATCTTTGGTCCCGCCTGATGTGCACCTGCTGTTCCGGCGTGGACTTCCTTCATGACCCTCCAAGCTTCTTCCGTGGATAGGCATCGCAGGAGCACTTTCCGTTTGGCATCTGCCATGATTCGGAATAGGATCCCGTTCTGGACCTCGTAAGAGTCCTTTGTTCTTATCAGCATGATATTTTCTTCTCTCTGCTTGGGCAATTACTGGTATTGAAACCATTGCATGAGGGAATCCCTCCAGTCAGGTAGTCCGACGGCTTCTGCTGTAGCGACCTCCAGTTCTTCTTCTTCTGGTTCTTCGATCGTGCTAGGCACCTGGCGCTAATTCACCACCCGGATGCTAAGAGATCCATCAGGCGGGACTGCTAATGAGCTTGCCAGTTTTGCCAGTGCATCGGCTTGTGCATTTTCTCCCCTAGCAACATGGCCTATCTCAATAAGGTAGAATTGTTCCCTGAGCCGCTTTGCTTTAGCATGGTAAGGGAGCAGCTCAGGTTTTCGGACATCAAACTTCCTCTGGACTTGCTTGACGACTAGTAACGAATCACTAAATACTTGCAGCATTCTAATCTCCATTTGCAACGTGACTTGGAGACCAATAATCAGAGCTTCATACTCTGCCTCATTATTTGTGCAAGGTTTATTGATAGAGCAAGATGTATGCAACACTTCTCCCTCGGGGGATTTTAGGACGATGCCGGCCCCTGCCCGTATTTTTGTATGTCCGGACGGGGTTGTTTCTGTTCTCGAAGCTCCATCAAAGTGCAGCTACCAAGCGATCTGCTAGACTTGGTCCACCTCCAGTGTTTCATCTTCAGGCAGCTCTATGGCCAATGGGGAATCTTCAGACACAGGAGGTGCCGCAAAGAATTCGGCCATGGCTTGACCCTTGACGGCCTTCTGCGACACGTAGGTGATATCAAATTCCATTAGCAGCACGGCCCACTTGCCGAGACGCCCCTTCAGGACTGGCTGGGAGAGAATGTGTTTAACTGGGTCGGCCTTGGAGATCAGGCTCACTTCATGGGAGAGCACGTAATGCCTCAGCTTCTTGACTACGAAGACCAAGGCGAGACAGACCTTCTCAATTGGGGTGTATTTTGCTTCTGCCCCCACTAGCCTTCGGCTAAGATAATAGAGAGCCTGCTCTTTTCCCTCGTCATTGTTCTGGGCGAGCATTGCCCCCAGTGAACATTCGGTGGCGGCTATGTATAGAATAAGCGGCCTCCCCTTGATAGGTGCCCCCAGCACAGGCGGGGTCCTTAAGTAGTCCTTCAGCTGATCGAAGGCCTTCTGGCATTCCTGGTTCCAGTCAAAAGGCGCATTCTTCATCATCAATTTGTGGAGTGGCTGACAGCGCCCTGACAAATTGGAAATAAATCTTCGGATGTAGGCCAGCTTGAAGACGCCAAAGGCACACTTCATCGGGTTCATTTTCAACTCATACTGCCGGAGTCTCTCGAAGATGACTCTAAGGTCCTTCAGGTGATCTTCCTTTTTCTTTGTCTTGATGACCAAGTCATCAATGTAGCATTCGACTTTGTTGTATAGTAGCTCATCGAATATTTTGGTCATCGCCCGCTGGTAGGTAGCGCTGGCGTTCTTGAGGCCGAAGGGCATTCTTTTGTAATGGAATATTCCTTTGGGCGACCGAAAGGCCGTGTGAATTCGGTCGTGCTCGGATATCCAGATTTGGTTATAGCCGAACCATCCGTCCATGAAGAACAAGGCCTCGTGGCCAGTGGTTGCATCAATCATGACTTCAGTGATGGGCACCGGGAAGTCATCTTTTGGGCAGGCTCTATTCAGGTCGCGGAAGTCCACGCAAATCCTGATCTGTCCGTTCTTCTTCTTCACTGGCATAATGTTGGCCAACCAGGTGGTATATTGGTTTTCAGCTACAAAATCAACCTCTATGAGCTTGTTGACTTCTTTGCAAATTTGATTTATCAGCTCCGACCTCATGCGCCGGGGAGACTGCTTCACTGGTTCCACCTTGGGGTCAATGGCCAGAATATGTTGAGTCATGCCGGGACTCAGGCTGGGCATCTCCTTATAGTTCCAGGCTGGGCATCTCCTTATGTTGAGTCATGCCGGGACTCAGGCTTGAGGCAACTTGATATACTGTTCCCTCTCCTGTAGAGGAAGAAGGGCACTTAGAAAGGTCGGCCTGGGGTCACCTTCCATGCCCAGGTTAATTTCGATAAGTTCATCTACTGTGGCCTGACCGCCATCTTCAATTTCTGGCGGTGCCGGCAATAAGTCGACGAAATTCTGACCTTCGCCATCTTTCGCCTCAAGGACTCCGTAAGTGTCGCCTGGCTCCACCCTGTCGGGCAATGAGGCTTCGCTGTTATTCCCCCGTTCCGGGCTTGTGGGCTGCGACTTCAAGGGATCCTCCTGCGCAGAGAAGCAAAGAAGCTCTCTGAAGTCTTCTTGGCATTTGTCATAGACAGCTTCGGCAGGGGCTGGAGTAATTGATTACCCCACCGGGGGTTGGTTCTCAGCTGCATCTTCAAAACTCTGGTGCTGAACCGACACCATGTGGATGCCTCTGTCGTGACTGTCTGTCACGTGGGGGCGTGGCTAGGCCACTATATAGTCCCCCATTCTGAGCTCATCCGTCTCAATCTGATCCTGAGCAATATCCTTGAAGACATAGCAGTCCTCGATGGGGTGGCCCAGTATTTAGTGATAAGGGCAGAACAAAGGGTCACCACTTCTGCGAGCATCTTGCGGCCTCTTGGACCTTGGGAGGGTGACTTTGCCATAATAGCAAGCCCATTCGAAGATCCCTCGGGTTTTATTCCTCAGGAAGGAGTAGGGCCTCCACATTCTCTCTTGTAATGTAGGATTCCGGTCGGCCGGCCATCTGACTGGGGAAACAGTTGCGCCTCTAGCCTCCTTTCTCCAGTACATAGGGATGTTCGGGGTGGTGCTCGGGGGCAGGTGCGTGCCGATATTCTGCTGGCGAAAGATGCCCCAGATCAAGTCGGACACGAGTGCGGTCACTTCGGCCAGCCGAGCCTTTAGCATCTCGATTTCTCACTGCTGCTGATAGCACAGGGCAAACAGGGCAGAGTCGCATCGAGGGAGGCCCGGGGTCCGGCTTGCTTCTTCATCTTTTGCATCAGTATCAGACAGAGGCAACGGCGGTCCTCTGCTGTAATCATCCGGGGCCGATCCCTCAGAGGAGGACGGGGTCTTTTCCTTGCTCCTGCAGGGAGGTGGATTCCATAGGAATACCTCTTCATCCTGCTCTTCATTAGCTGAAGGCTTAAGGTGTTGGCGACCTTCGACCTCTTGCGGGCCTGCGGCACCTGTGAGGCTGTTGCCATTCGGAGCCGAGACCGATATAACGTCGGCTTCGTAGGAATCTTCTAATGAGAAACCTAATCCCGGGTGCCGGGTGATTTGCAGCAATCTCCGGTCTAGGTTTGGTGGGTTCCACATCTTTTTGAACATGTCCTTCCGACTGGAGAGCTGGCAAAAGGGGATCCCTTATTTTCTGGTCATTCTGGCTACACGGCCGGTTATGTCAGACAGCCCCGTGATTGGGACGAGTGGGTCATGTAGTTTGTCGGGAAGTTTACAATCATCGTCCCCTCTGACCGGGTGCTCATTAGCCACATAGAAAATAGTAGACCGTCCTCCGGGGTTAGGCACCTCAAAGGTCTTTAGGGGTTCGACCACTTGGCAGTCAGCTTCCGCGAGAGGCTTGATGATCCCAAACGGGACTCGGATGTCCTCCAGCAAGTCTTCTAGGTGCGGCATCCCTGGTGCAGGGTAGATGGGAGGAGAGGTGGTTTTGAATACTCCGCCCGCTCCAGAAACAAATGACACTTGGCAGGGAGCCACATAGCCTGGCGGCGGTGGGGGGAACCAACTGTCAGGCTCCGCCTTCTTCTTTCCCTTGTCCAGGGTGACTTGGGGAGTTTGCTTCGGCTTCTCTAGATACAGATTGGCATCTGAGAGATGGCACTCGAACACCTCAAAAGGGTGGAGGTCAGGAAAGATTCTCTCCTCCTTCCCGTTGTCGGGGTACTTGATGCATTGATGCAGTGTAGATGGCACTACCCTATTTTGGTGTAGCCAAGGCCGGCCGAGCAATGCTTTGTAGGAGGTACTGGAGTTAATCACATGAAACTGGACCTTAGTCGTGAAATCGCCAAGAGAGAGGTTAAACTCGGCAATCCCCATGGGGACCTCGCACTTCTGGTTGAAGCCAGTAATCTTAACATTCTTGACCTCGACCAAGTGTACATCAAAGTAATGTTTCTGGTATATCCGGTAGGGGAGTATGTTCATTGCCACCCCAGGGTCAATCAATACTCTGTTGATGGGATGCCCATTCAGCTGCCCCCTTATATAGAGTGGCATGTTGTGACTGTAGGTAGGTAGGAGCATATCTTCTTCTGTGAAAGCCACAGCTACCTCGGGTGACATTTCTGCAAGGCAGGCTTCCACATATGCTGGTGTCTGGAGTGCTGCGATGACGGCCTGCCGTGTCTCTTCATCTAGGGATAGGATCTCCCAGACGATGAACTTGGTCGGGATCTTCTTCAGGTGCTTGACTATTCTATTGCTAGCTCGGACCTTGAGCAACTTCATCTCTTCGGCCCTGCTGCGTGATGCGCTCGACAGTCATCGTTTAAAAATGTCGTGCCACACAAATTTCAAATTTTATAACCGCACTCACTCACTCGAATGATTTTGAAAATACGAGTACAGTGGTGAATACGGGTCGATCCCACGGGGAGAGAATATTTGATTTTAGCTCAAGTTGGAAACACCCTTATGTTTGGAAAAGTAAATTTTGTCTTTGGAGTGCGATTATCACTAAGGAAATTGAAATTGTAACTTTAAATGACAAGAGATAAGTAAAAGAAATTTAGCCAATTGATTGAAGAATACCGTCGTTTCCACGCCGAGCCTTTGATGAAGATCGCTCCGCCTTGGAAGTCGACGCCATGAGATGATTTGAAGAAGACTTACCGCTTTGGGTATGTGTGATGAAACCGTGAAGAAAATGTTTGGATTGAAATTGAAACAAAACACAAGTGGAAATACAAGTGGCAATTACAACAGAAATCTATTGAAATAGAGGTTTGGATGGCAAAGAATAATTTGAAATCTAGAAGGAATTAGATAAAGTGAACTAAATGAAAGTTGTAGAGAATAAAAAGATGAAGAACTTTTATGAAGAACACAGAAACAGAAAATAAAAGGAAGACAATGAAAAATCTGCAAAACTATGACCTATTGGTTCGGATGAACAGTAACTGATAGAAAAATAGCACCTTGAAAAATTAATTCTAGAGCTCACACGAAGAAGAATGGGATGAAGTGCAAGAAGAACAAAACTTAGATCTACAAGCGAGGAACAACTCTTATGAAGAACTCAGAGTTATTTGAGGATTGGAAAGACTTCAAAATGAAGAAATGGCAGAAGGTATCACCACGGATGAACAGTAATCACATAAAATAGCACTTAAAAATTAGGTAATAACTCTATGAATTAGGAAGAATTTGAAGAAATACTAAACATAGAAGTTGAAGAACACTTGAAAATGAACAACTTTCGTGAAGAACTCAAATTAAAATGAAGATCACAACAATGAGAAAAGAGGCTAAGAAAAGACTAAATGCTCAAACCAAACTTTCATTAAAACAAATTCAACTTACAACTTTTGCTTCAAAAGCTTGTAAAACACAACTCCAACAATCAACAACTTCAGAAATACAAAGAACAAACTTACATTACAAATGACCCATAGCTAGCTCTATCTCTAACTCAACCCCCTCTTACAATGGCCAATAGACCCCCTTTTATAGGGATCACAACACTCCCTTTCTCTTCATGTGAACATAATTGATGCTCTATTGGATCCAAAATGTTAGGCTGGATGCACTGCACACTCTTCTATTTTTTTCGGATTTTTTCAAATTTTTTTTGGAATTTTTATAGCCATTTCTTCCTTCTTTTCTCTCTTTTTCTTTCTTTTCTCTCTGCCGGCGCGTTGCGCCGACCGGCTGACTGGGTTAGATCGCCTGCCCGTGGGCCCGCCGTGCGCCCGCCGTCTCCTGCCGACCCGCGTGTCGCCGCGTGTCGCACGCGGCGCACGCGCCCGCGTGTCGCACGCCTCCGCGTGGCGTCGACCGCCACGAGCCCCGCCCGCCTCCTTCGCCGACCTCGTCGCCCGTGCCATTCACGCGGGCGGCGAAGGCGGGAAGGGGGGGGCGGTGTTTAAACTTTTTATTTTATTTTATTATATATATAATATATATATATATCTATATATATATATCTAGTATAGATATCATTAGAAAATTCTAAAAAATATCAAATAATTTTATTTTTTTCTATTTTTTTCTTTTCTTTTTGAACAACTTCTCGGGCTTTTGGCCCAGTTTAACATATATATTTTTATTCTTTTTTTCTTTTTTTTCTTGGAGCTTTCCTCGAATCGCGTGCCTACATAAATACATAAAAATTATCATTAAAATTTATTTAATTTCAAAAAATTAAACATTTGATTCAAAATCAACAGTAAGTGTGAGAAATGTATATTGATCATAATTTAAGCTCATAAAAGTGTGTAGAATCATGAATTCAGATGTAAAAATACACACTTATCACTGCGCCTGCCCCCGGTCTGGGCCTGGGGAGCCAGCTCAGCGGGTGCTTCCTCCACCGGGTCAGGTATCACTTGAGCTTACGGGGCCTATTGGGTCACTTCCTTCTCTCACATGAACTCGGTAAGGTTCGGGGTGTTGTCATGTTCTTACCTTGACCGAGAAGGAATTACTACCAGCAGGGCTGGGAGGCTACTTGCTTCTTTGATCTGCCGAGACTTGCGGGGGCATGACTGCCTCCCCCCTTGAGTCGTGAGAAATTCAATAAATGAAGGGACATTCTGGCCGACCGGCTCCCCGGGGTAGAGACCGGAGGGAGGGGGAATCTCCGTGCCTTGGACCCTAGGTTCAGGGATATGATATGGTTGTTCTCCCCTGAGTAGGATGTTATGGTTGGCCTGAGGAGAGCATCCCCATTTCCTTCTCGACCTGGTGGCATGTTGGAAGGTGGATGCTTCAGCCTGGTTCACTTCTGACGACTCAATGGGCGTCTCTTGCTCTTCCTCCCCCAGGGAGAGGGCAGTGTCAAACAATGCTGAGAGGGTGTTGCAAGAAAGGATGACCCCGCTCTTCTTCTTGCTTCTGGGCCTTCTCTTCTTCTTTTTCTTCTCTTCTTCAGTGGCTGGCAACTGCCCTTGGGGAGGTTCGCCCCATAAGAGAGGCTCTTCCTTTGCGTCGGCTTCTGCCCCCGGAGCTAGCTCGAGTGACTCGAATTCCTTCCAAGGGACATATTCCTTCAGCTCCACAGGCTGGATTTCAGGCTGTTCATAATCTTTGAGCCCGTCAATAATGGCCTGGAGTCTTTCCACCGTGGGACTGGTCTCTTTGTGCACCCTCATCGGGGTATGCCTCTTCCTGTTATTAGTGAAACGCCGCACGACTAGCCGGGGGGCTGTATCGTGCCAAACAAGCGTCACTGGCGGCGGGACTGGTCGAGGTGTGACACCCCTTATATGAACCTCCGGCGTGGGCCGAGGGGCTTGCCTTCTTCTCCTATTCCTTGTCGGCGCCGCCTGCCAACCTCCCTGATCTTGAGCCGGCGCCATGACGAAGACTTCATAAGTGGCCTTTGTGCTGGCCTCCGCCCATTCTTTAGGTAGCTGCTGGTACAGAGACACCATGTTGACACTAGTACCGAGGCTCGGCATCTCGTGCGACTGCGGAGGATATATCTTGTGCTCCCCCATATCCAGTTCTCCCTTCCTGATCAAAGATTCAACGACATCTTTGAAGATGTAACATTCTTCGATAGTATGCCCCAGCATCTGGTGATACGGGCAGAAACGGGGATCATCCTTCTTCTTTATGTCGCCAGGCCTCTTTGGTTCTGGCAATGTGATTTTATTGTACCTGGTGGCCCATTCAAACAAGATCCGGGACTTGTCCCGAAGAAAAGAATACAACTTATTCCTCATTTTCTCCCGCAGGGAAGGACCCTCCCGCCACTCAGTAGACCTGGTTGGAGGGGGATTGGCCGTCTCCTTGGCTTTCTCTATCTGTTTCTCAAAAGCTTGAAAGTCCAATGCATGGACTTCTGGTGGTATCGGCTTCTTCTCGGCCTGCCTGGCCCTCTGACTTGATACAGTTGGAGCGGAAGAGTATCGAGCAAGGAACGCCTCGATCTCCGCCACTATATTGTTTAAGCGGTCAAATGACCTTCGGCACCAATCATTCTCTCAAGGATTTCTTTCTTCAGGTTCTGTTTACAGATTTACACCGCGTCCTCCTGATGCGGGGGACGTCTGCATCTCATGCTGAGGTTCCTCCACCTCTTTATGTAGTCGAGTGCTGACTCATCATTTCTTTGCCTCGTGGCGTAGAGTTCTGCCACGGTGACCTCCCGTTTAGCTATGTAGAACCTTTCGTTAAATTTCTTCTGCATTTCGGGCCAGTCTGCAATGGACCCGGCGGGCAAGCTCGAGTACCATTCGAAAGCAAGCCCGGTAAGTGTTGAGCCAAAGAATTTGAGGAGGTAGGCTTCATCTGTAGCTAGATCCCCCATAACATTCACACAGTAGGCAATGTGCTCCCTAGGAGACCCCTGCCTATTAAACTTCTCAAATTTCGGAGGCTTGGTGATACTGGCCGGGAGTCTCTTGGCAGCATAGTGTGCCGGATAGGGTACCCGATACACATCGAAGGGCGTGTGGTCACCATCGCCCCTTTCTGCCAGCTTCATGTCTATCATCTATTCAAGCATCAGTCTATTCACCGTCCCCGGGTCCACCGGGTTCGGGTAAAAATGAGCCGGTTGCGCCAGTGGCGTTTTTAACACTGTCGCCTGTGGTGCAATGGTGGATCCCTGGAACGGTAGGTTCAGCGGCGGGGCCGGAGTTGTGTGCTGTGGCTGATGCAGGGGTATGCCCCCGGTGTAGCTGGAGATCGGTGGAGACGCCGTCACCTATGGAGAAGCTTCCGAGGCATGACCGTTGCCCCCAGGGGTCTCTGGTAATGCTTCGGTCTGCCCGGATGTCAAGGGCTAAGCAGCTCTGTCGGTCAACTGCTTCTTTAGCAACTCGATCTCCCTTTGATATTGCTGCATCATAAGTAATACAGCTGGGTCACTCATGGAGAGGCTAGGGGTGCCCCATCTTTCTTCAGCTGGCACCTCTTCAGACGAAGTGGATGGTCCTCCCGTGGTGCCTTCAGTAATGACATTGGTGGCCAGGGCCATTGACGATTCCCCATAGTCAGTTCCTTCAGTGTGAGCTTGTGTCTTTTCAGTTGCTGCTTTCCCTCTTCTGGTGAGAGGTCATGGCCTCGCTGCAAGTCTGGCCACTTCCTCAGGCTCGGTCGGCAAGGCCCCGTACCGGCCGAATACCCCTGCCATGTTGCAAGTATAGACCCTTAGGTATCTGCCTCTTCTTGGTGCTCTCCTCGACGTCCTCTCCGGGAAGACCAGTCTATCGAAGATCGACCTCCGCGGCCTCACTTCTTCCCTTTGCGGGGACTGATAGCGCTCCTCAGAGCAGTTCCTCGACTCGGCACTAGGTACGGGTCGGATTTCTTCTTCTTCAAATGCAGAGGCTACTGCCCCCAGCAGTCTCTGGCGACCCAAGGGGGTGCTCCCCGGGCCCCATAAGTAGTTTCTCATGGCCTGCTCCATTCCTTCCCAGTCTTGGTCAGGAGGAGAGGCGGGTGATACTGCTCTGCTGACAGCAACGGGAACGTGGGCTGCAGGCTCCACACGGATAGCCTGATGGTGACGTCGGTGGCGTCGATGGTGGGCGTTCTCCGGCGGGGCCAGTGTGACTACTGCCGGTTGGTAGATGGGGGCCGAGGTCTTGACCCGGTCTGCTTGTTGAGCCATGGCCGGGCGAAAGGTGCTGGGCCCTGCCCAGGTTGGTGAAGTGCCCCGGGCTGCTTTGGGAACCCACGCCCGTCTGCCCTTGGTCGGCCTAGGGGCCGGTTGGTGCTGTGGAACTGTGGCTGGAGATGCGGGTGTCATACTGCCCTTCATCTTCCCCAGTGACTGGAAGGAGTTGCGCACCGGTACGGCGGGTATGATGCGATCCGGAATCACTTCGGAGCGTTGCCCGAAAAGATGCACCCAGAACGTTCCGACGACAGTAGACTTGCCGGTGCTGGAGACCCGGCCTCGGGGTGATGCAGTGGCATGGCTCCTCCGGAGCCTTCTCTAGTGGGAAGCCGATCCTGTGCGTGACGGGCCGGCATTCTGGTGCACATGGTGCACATTATAGCCCAGCGTCTTCACGGGGACAGTCTTGGGGGATTCGGCCATTGGTCGGCCGGCAGTAACTTTGGTGGCCCCCTGGATGGAGGCGTTGTTCTTGATCCCGTCAGACGCTTCCACGTCCAACAGGTGCGCGAAGGCCACTCCCAAAAAGTTGGGGAAGCCAACCGAGGGAGGGATGTTGAACATATCTGAGTGATTTTGATGATAACAAAACCTAGGACATTTATCTCCCATGTACCTTGTTTTCAAGCGAAGCTTCATGTTTCAAACCATCATTTTCACCCCATGTCATATTTGTGTTAATGAATCCTTCCATGTGTTTATTCGAGTATAAACCAACTTGTAATTAACTATAACACAAGCCCATTTCAATCATCGAACAAATGGATAGCTTCAAGTGAGCTAACACTTGACTTTTGCAGGATTGGAGATTGGCGGTCGACCTGTGGACCCTTGGAGGTCGACCTAAAATAACAGAACTGAAATATGGGAATCTGTGAACCTGGCAGTCGACCGCCAGGAGATAGCAGTCGACCTATTTTCCCAGCAGCCAAATGGCTACAGGACGGCCAATGGCAGTTGACCACTGGCCTCTGTAGGTCGACCGCCAGCCCCGAGCTACCAACAATTGTTGACTTTTTATCATTTCGAGAAAAGCCATTCCTCTTGGATTTGTTTAATCCCAAAGCAACCAAACTCTCTAGAAATTGTGGATCTGGTCTGGGGGAGTCCTTGGACCATTCAAGAACCTATAAAACATATACAAGAGGGATTGGAAAACCCTAATGCTTAGTGTGGATCAAGGAGGATACCAAAGGTGGGAAGGAGGAAGCTTGCACTGTAGACGTGAACAGTGCTCCAAGAAGAATTCTTCATCCTTCTTCCTCCTTTCTAGAGTGAAGATCAAGCCTGGATCAAGTCGACCTCAAGCTGCATCCAAAGAATCCTTCATCAACTAAGGGGGAGCATTAATCAATCTCTTGTTCTTGTGTTCTTTCAATTTCACATCCTTCTCAGCTTCAAGTGTGTTTTGATTGTAATCTTAAATCTTTTGTGTGTGTGTGAGGATCTTCACAGATCTGTGTGTGTGTGTGCAGTCAAGGTTGATTACTTTTGTGTGTGTGTCGTTGATCTTGTAACACTCTACAAGATAGTGTGTGGTTCCTCACTATCGGTGAGGGGTGGACGTAGGTTGCCATTGTGGCATCCGAACCACCTTAAAATTGCTGTCTCCTCGTGGTTTGCGCCTTATCTCCTTTCCCCCTTCTGTGATTACTTGTGAATCTAGTCATTCTGCTTCTTTTAGACCTCGTGTGTTAATCATCTTCTCTTAAATCCTTTGGTATATCAAAAGCTGGATCCGGACCGACAAGGTCATTCTTGCCGAAAAGATAACAGTTTGCGTGAGTAAATCTACGGATCTATTAACTCCGCCGAGTACCAAGGGTTTATCCAGTGGTTGTTTTGAGAGATATAGTCTGTTATGCTTGCGGCCCTCTTGTGTCCTCTCGAAATCGTTATCTTGGTTTTATTTTATAAAAAAATTGTTATCACCCAATTCACCCACCCCTCTTGGGTGTCATTTAACCTTGGGACTTCAATTGGTATCAGAGCTAAGGCTCTTCTCTTTCAGATCTAACGATCTAGAGTAAGATCCGGTTAAATGGCAAACAAGGGTATGATGCCCGAGGGCCACTCCATCAACCGTCCTCCCTACTTTGACGGTTCAAACTACTCGTACTGGAAAAAAAGAATGCATGTCTTTCTAAGAGCTCAAGAGTACGAGGTTTGGAGAGTTGTGGACAAGGGTCCTCATAAACTAGGGGATGATGAAGATAAATGGACACCTGAGGAAATCAAGAAATGCACTGCTAATTATAATGCCATGAATATCATGCAATGTGCTATACACCCTAATGAATTCTCTCGTGTCTCTATGTGCAGCTCGGCCAAGGAAATGTGGGACAAGCTGCGACTCATATATGAGGGAACTTCATAAGTCAAGGAGACCAAGGCAAATCTCCTAGTCACTGACTATGAGCTTTTTAAGATGAAACCTGAAGAAACCATCTCTGAAATGTTTGCAAGGCTAACAGAGATCACGAATGGTCTCAAGAGTCTCGGGAAAGAGTACTCAAATTCCGACCTTGTAAGGAAAGTGTTAAGGTCCCTAACGTCAGCTTGGCACACAACGGCCACGGTAATTGAAGACTCAAAGAACCTGTCTACTCTCACCTTGGATGAACTCATAGGGTCACTCATGACCTATGAGATAAATATTAAGAGGACAGTTGATGAAGACATCAAAAAGAAGAAGGTCATTGGACTGAAAGCTCATCACTCCGATGATGAATTTCAAGAAAGTGAATCAAGTGATGGAAGCAATGAAGAGGAAGAATTGGCAATGATAACTCACCAAGTGAGAAGATTTCTAAGGAAGAAGAGAAACTTTAGGAAAGGGCCAAGAAAGCCCACACATACCAAAGGCGAGTCAAGCAAGCCTAGTAGCATCATATGCTACAAATGCAAGAAGCCCGGGCACATGAGAGGTGAATGTCCGAATCTGAAAAAGAAATTCAAGAAGGATAATTTCAAGAAACCTAAAGCCATGGTCGTCACATGGAGCGACGATGAAGATGAACCATCTGATGAAGAGATTCAAGAACTTGTGGAAAGCTTGTGCCTCATGGCACATGAAGATGAATCTACGGAGGTAAACTCTGAGCCTGATTTCATTTCTAATGAACAATGGGAATCTGAATATGAAAAATTGTACACAAAATACAAGAAGATCAGATCTGAAAACAAAATTCTCAAACAGAAACTTGATGACTTATCACATGAAGATATCTTTGTCAAATTTTAAAAACTAGAACAGGAATGGTTTGAGGCCACAGAAGAAAGAGAAAGCCTATTGCAAACAATTTCAGACTGTGATAAAGCCAAATAAGAATTATCTTGCAAAGTAATTGAAGTGGAGAAAGCATGTGAGAAAATGAAAATTGAAGAACAAATTCTAAAATTCACAAACTCAGAACTTGAAAAGAAAACTGTGAGCTTGGAAAAAGAAGTGGATGATCTTCAGTCCACGTTATCTAAGTTTGTTAAGGGCAAGCAAAACCTAAATAATTTGTTGGGAGTGAAAGTCAATTTTCAAAGAGAAGGCCTCGGATACACTCCCCAAAACAAAAAACCTTTTGAGCATAAGATCACCACATCCCTTGTCCATGAGAAAAGTCAAAACCATGCGTCATCTTCCAAGCCTGAACTCAAGCATTTTCAACCCAAATCACGATAGTTTCAAGGAAACTTTGCACCTGTCAATTGCTATCATTGTGGTAGATTTGGGCATGCTATTGTAAGCTGTTGGTTCAAATAAAACCCACCAAGAAATCGTGCTTTCTGGACCAAGAGGAGATATACCAAGAACTAGACTAACTCCAATGGACCCAAACTAGCTTGGGTACCAAAAACAATTGCATGAGAATTTTTCTTCTTGCAGATATGTCTTGAAGCCAGGGGGAGCAAATGGTATCTAGATAGCGGTTGCTCAAGGCATATGACAGGGGACAAGAAGTTGTTCTCCAAGCTGCAAGAAAAGGAAGGAGGCTTAGTTGCCTTTGGCGGGAAGGACAAAGGTAAAATAATCGGAGTTGGAGACATAGGTAAGAATTCTGAGACTCTGATTGAAAATGTCCTTCTGGTGAAAGGTTTGAATCATAATTTATTGAGCATAAGTCAATTATGTGATAAGGGTTTTAAGATTATTTTTGATGTGACTCACTATTTTTTCATGTGCAAAAATTCAAATGAAATCAAATTCATTGGTAAAAGGAGCAACAATGTGTACACCATTGATCTTGATGATGTTTCAGTTGATAATGTGTGTTTGGTAGCTAACAACCATGAGAATGCATGGCTATGGCACCGCAGACTAGGTCATGTTAGTTTTGGAGTGATCTCTAAGTTGTCTAGACATGACTTGGTGATAGGTCTGCCCAAATTGAAATTTGAAAGCGATAATATCTGTGAAGCTTGCACGAAAGGCAAGCAAACACGAATCTCATTCAAAAACAAAAATATTGTTTCATCCGCTAGGCCATTGGAACTGTTGCATCTTGATCTTTTTGGTCCTACTAGAACATCTAGCCTAGGAGGAAAATCCTATGGCTTTGTGATTGTTGATGATTTCTCCAGATTCACATGGGTGTTATTTTAAGCTAATAAAAGTGATGCCGTGACGGAGTTTCAAGTGTTTTACAGAAAAATTCAGAATGAAAAGGGTTACCTCATCACCACAATCCAGAGTGATCATGGTGGTGAATTTGAAAATCATGAATTCAGCATGTTCTGTGAAGAGCAGGGGTACACACATAATTTTTCATCACCGAGGACGCCCCAGCAAAATGGAGTAGTAGAAAGAAAGAATAGAATGTTGATAGACATGGCCCGGACCATGCTCAGTGAGAATTCCCTACCCAAGTATTTTTGGGCTGAAGCGGTAAGTACATCATGTTACATCATCAACAGGGCAATGGTAAGGCCCATTCTGAACAAAACTCCATATGAGCTCTACAAGGGTAAGAAGCCAAACATCTCTTATCTTAAACCCTTTGGATGCCCTTGCTATATTTTGAACAATGGTAAGTCCAATCTGGGTAAGTTTGATGAAAAGAGTGATAAAGGAATTTTTCTAGGTTATGCACTCAATTCTAGAGCTTACCAATTATTCAATAAAAGGACTTTAGTTGTTGAAGAAAGTTCTCATGTTATTTTTGATGAATCCGAGTCAAAACTCACAAATCAAATTTCTTCCATCTTGGATGCAGATGAAGACCCTAAGAACTCATCAAATGTTAAAGCCAAGGATGAGCCATTGAAGGCAACCTCAAGCAAAAATGAGGAAGATGAGGATCCTACAATTGAGACACTGTAAGAACCACAAGTGCAGCATCCTGATCTGCCCAGCTTCTCTACATTTCTAAAGGATCATCCAACTGCGAACATCATAGGTAATTTGGAGGATGGGGTGAAAACTAGGTCCTCTCTAAGGCAGGTTGAACAGGAGGACCTGATGGCCTTACTTTCACAAGTAGAGCCCAAGGACATTCATGAAGCTCTTCAAGATGAATCCTGGATTCAGGCGATGCATGAAGAGCTGCATCAGTTTGAAAGAAACAAGGTGTGGACTCTTGTGCCGCGTCCTAAGAACCATCCTACTATTGGAACTCGTTGGGTTTTCAGAAATAAGCTAAATGATGCGGGATTGATTGTGAGGAATAAGGCTCGGCTTGTGGCCAAGGGGTACAGCCAGGAGATGGGAATTGATTTTGATGAGTCCTTTACACCGGTTGCTAGACTTGAAGCAGTCCGGATCTTACTGTCCTACGCTTGCTCTTTGAACTTTAAACTATTTCAAATGGATGTTAAATCTGCATTTCTTAACGGCTATATCAAGGAGGATGTCTTTGTAGAGCAGCTGCCAGGCTTTGAAGATTCCAAACATCCACGACACGTGTACAAGCTCCAAAAGGCCTTGTACGGACTAAAACAAGCACCAAGGGCATGGTATGAACGGCTTACTTCTTTTCTGGCTGAAAATGGGTTCAAGAGAGGTAAGGTTGATCAAACACTTTTCACAAGGAAATCGGGTAAGGACATTTTAGTGGTTCAAGTGTATGTGGATGACATTATTTTTGGAGCTTCTGATAATGCCTTATGTGAGGAATTTGCAAAGACAATGCAAGGAGAATTCGAGATGAGCTTAATGGGGGAGCTGAATTTCTTTCTTGGATTGCAGGTGAAACAAACTTCAGAAGGAATTTTCATTAATCAAGCCAAGTATACTATGGAATTGCTGAAGAAATACGGGCTGGCGGAAGCAAAACCCATATCAACTCCCATGGCCACCACCATAAAGCTAGATAAGGATGAAAATGGTAAAACAGTAGATTCTACACTATTTCGAGGTATGATCGGATCACTACTGTACCTTACAGCGTGCCGCCCTAACATTCAATTCAGTGTATGTCTCTGTGCCCATTTCCAGTCATGCCCTAAAGAATCTCACTTATCAGCTGTTAAACAGATTTTCAGATATCTAATTGGCACAATTGACTTTGGTTTGTGGTTTCCCATCGGTAGTTCTTTTGAGTTAATTGCTTATACCGATGCGGATTACGCCGGATGCATTGTAGATCGTAAAAGTATAAGTGGGTACTGTCAGTTTCTTGGCGGGTGCCTTGTTTCATGGGCCTCTAAGAAACAACATTCAGTAGCTCTCTCAACGGCCGAGGCTGAATATGTAGCCGCCGGAAGTTGTGGAGCCCAAGTACTTTGAATCAAAAATCAATTGCTTGATTTGAATGTTGAAGTGGATTGTGTGCCCATCCTATGTGATAATACGAGTGCAATTAGTCTATCTAAAAAACCTGTTCAACACTCCAGAACCAAACACATTGACATTCGGCATCATTTTCTGAGAGATCATGTAGGTAAAGGGGTTTTTGAGTTCAAGTTCATTGACACACTTAATCAACTGGCTGACATCTTCATAAAACCCCTAAATCAGGATCAATTCAATAAGATTAGGAGAGAACTTGGCATGTGCAAGGGTGATGGCATACGTACTTAGGTCCGCACTAGGTTGTTTCTTCTTCGTTGGGTAGATTATGTGAGATGCATGCATTGTGTGTGGTTCATTTCTATTGTGTATGACTATACCTAGCATGTGTGCATGTACTTATATTTATATACACTTCTTCCTTGACATTTTCCTAAAACTGAATATTCCTTGATAAATAAATGTGGACTAGTGATCTAGTGCTCTTAGCAGTCTCCATTCAAGGGTTTCCATAGTCGACTCCTGCCTGATATCTTTCGTGGCTTAGCAATAGAAAAGAAAAAAAAATTAGAAACAAACAAAAAAAAAGAAGAAAAGAAAAAGAAAAAAAAGTGATCTGTGAAAATGGGGGAGTCCACAGGGTCATGGAGCCCACTTCCATCTCTGGTGGCCGCTGGCTACACACCTTTTCTCTCGGGGTGCACAATGGGGTTTCTATGCCCCAGCGGTCGACCGCTGGCTTCATGCCGGTCGACCGCCAGCGGCGAACCAGCCCGGTTCAGCCGCGTCCGAACCCCTTTTTAAGGGGGTTTTCTCCCCCCTTCTCTCATTTTATCACTTTCCCTTCTCTCTCCCTTACTCCACCTCAACCCTAGCACATCTCTCTCCCACCTTTCAAGCCCTAAAAACCCCACATCTTCCCTCCCCGAGAACGATCCGGTCGATTGTTTTCCATTTCGGCACGCCTCCTCGTCGGCGTTCGTGCGCTCGTGCCACCCTTCCCTGAGTTCCAGGGCGTGGCGACGGTGTTCTTAGTTCTTCCTGGTGTCTCCCCCTCCATCCCAAGGTAGAGGTCCTACCTCTCAAGAGGATCTTCTCTTCAGCGGGTTTCTTAGTCTAAAATGGCACCTAGACGGAGTGCTCGGCATCTTCTCCAAGGGGAACCTAGTGCTCGGAGACGTGAAGCTCCGGCCGCACCTCCTCCACAAGCTCCCGCACACAGGTTACCTTCAAGGTCTATCATCGACCCTCGTCTTGTCGATTTTCAAGAGTTGAATGAAATCCTGCCCGACATTTATACAATTTTTTCAATGCAACCGGGGTGGATTGACTTTGTCACTAGATACAATCGGTTTTATCCCTATCTAGTACAATAGTTCTATGGTAATTTGGTTGACAAAAATGGAAGATTATACACCATGGTTAAGGGCATTGAGATCCGAATTAATTCAGAATTATTCAATCATGCCCTGGGAGTCTCTTCACATGGTGCATACATGAATTTTGGGCATGGTGAGGTTGAGGCAAGTTTCATTGCCATGACGAGCTGTGATTTTGTGCGTGGTGTGAGTGACCTCATTGAGCTCAATGCCAACCACTTTCCCGCCTTGCAACGGGTTCTGCATCATATGTTTACTACACTTATTAATCCCAAGGGTGGCAGCCGAGATGAAGTGACGGAAGTGCACCGATTCCTGTTCTATCATGCTATGAATGGTGACTTAATTAATATGGGATGGCTCATGACTCAACTGATAAGTCGATGCCGGACACATTTACGGCGGTCCCTGCCTTATGCTTCTCAACTCACTGGAGTGTTCACTTCTATTGGGATCCCATTGGAGGATGAGCAGTTTGTTCTGGTCCGCCATGATGACATTTATAATGAGCATACGATTTTCTCAGATATGGGATATTACCGTGCAGCAGATGGCACAATTCTTCGTCCTGTCCCAGTTTATGGGGAAGAGAATGTCAGTGACGACGAACAAGATCCGAACCCACAACAAGATCACCAAGATGCACCTGCACCAGTCCAGCCCGACGATGTGCCTCCTCCAGCGGCTCTCCCTCCACCATCGCAGTACTTTCATGGGGAGTCTTCTACTCAAGGTGCTGGGCATTCCACTTGGGGGAACTATGAGGCTCTCGACCGGCGTCTTTTAGGCATGGAAACCCGTATTGACTCCTCTCTTGGGTGTCTAGACACTTTTATGGATACCATGACTGGACGAATGGACACCTTCACTCATGCTCTGAATGATATCTCTATCCACATGGCCACTCTCTTTGCCAGCCATGAAGATAACCGTGAGGCCTTTCGCATCACCAACCATACCCTTCTTTCCATCCGTAACCAGCTCCGTCATTATGATGATCTTCTCCACGGCATTGAGGATCGTCTTCCTCCTGCTCCTGCTCCTGCTCCTGCTGGTTCCCCCCATGGTGGTGGTCCACCGGATGGTGTTCATGGCGAGGAAGCTGAGGATCACCCTGCTGTGTAGCTGTTCTTGGGTCTCTAGTGTTACTTTTGTCCACTTTTTGTATCCCATGCCTCTCCTTTTTGCTAATGTCAAAGGGGGAGAAGTAGGCTATTAGGCTCATATATATATGCTATGTGTGTGTGTGTGCCTGCTTGCATACATGTTTGTCGTTTGCATTTTAGGTTGAGCACGTTGTATTGCATTTGGTTATATTGCATTAGTGGTTTGCATTTAGTGGTTGCATTCCCTCTTTCACCTCTTGCATTCCGTGTACCCTGTATGGATCTAATGAGAATGAATGGAAGAATGCACTCCTTGAATTCACAAGATTGGCTCTCTCCTATCACACTTCCTGTCAATATGGCAAATAAGTATTGAATGGATGGTATGGATTTGTTGACGTGCTTGTGTTGGAAGTGAAATGTTGCGTTGATATGGATGTGTTGAATGCCTTCACATCGTGAGTTCAAATGTTTCAACTTGATGGATTTCAACTGAATTTCAAATGAGATTGACGTCGCTTCCAAAACTCTCTCATAGGCACTTTGGTGAAAATGCAAATCTAATGCCTAATTTTTGTCATCATCAAAAAGGGGGAGATTGTTGAACATATCTGAGTGATTTTGATGATAACAAAACCTAGGACATTTATCTCCCATGTACCTTGTTTTCAAGCGAAGCTTCATGTTTCAAACCATCATTTTCACCCCATGTCATATTTGTGTTAATGAATCCTTCCATGTGTTTATTCGAGTATAAACCAACTTGTAATTAACTATAACACAAGCCCATTTCAATCATCGAACAAATGGATAGCTTCAAGTGAGCTAACACTTGACTTTTGCAGGATTGGAGATTGGCGGTCGACCTGTGGACCCTTGGAGGTCGACCTAAAATAACAGAACTGAAATCTGGGAATCTGTGAACCTGGTGGTCGACCACCAGCAGATAGCGGTCGACCTATTTTCCCAGCAGCCAAATGGCTACAGGGCGGCCAATGGCGGTTGACCGCTGGCCTCTGTAGGTCGACCGCCAGCCCCGAGCTGCCAACAATTGTTGACTTTTTATCATTTCGAGAAAAGCCATTCCTCTTGGATTTGTTTAATCCCAAAGCAACCAAACTCTCCAGAAATTGTGGATCTGGTCTGGGGGAGTCCTTGGTCCATTCAAGAACCTATAAAACATATACAAGAGGGATTGGAAAACCCTAATGCTTAGTGTGGATCAAGGAGGCTACCAAAGGTGGGAAGGAGGAAGCTTGCACTGTAGACGTGAACAGTGCTCTGAGAAGAATTCTTCATCCTTCTTCCTCCTTTCTAGAGTGAAGATCAAGCCTGGATCAAGTCGACCTCAAGCTGCATCCAAAGAATCCTTCATCAACTAAGGGGGAGCATTAATCAATCTCTTGTTCCTGTGTTCTTTCAATTTCACATCCTTCTCAGCTTCAAGTGTGTTTTGATTGTAATCTTAAATCTTTTGTGTGTGTGTGAGGATCTTCACAGATCCGTGTGTGTGTGTGTGTGCAGTCAAGGTTGATTGCTTTTGTGTGTGTGTGGTTGATATTGCAACACTCTACAAGATAGTGTGTGGTTCCTCACTATCAGTGAGGGGTGGACGTAGGTTGCCATTGTGGCATCCGAACCACCTTAAAATTACTGTCTCCTCGTGGTTTGCGCCTTATCTCCTTTCCCCCTTCTGTGATTACTTGTGAATCTAGTCATTCTGCTTCTTTTAGACCTCGTGTGTTAATCATCTTCACTTAAATCCTTCGGTATATCAAAAGCTGGATTCGGACCGACAAGGTCATTCTTGCCGAAAAGATAACAGTTTGCGTGAGTAAATCTACGGATCTATTAACTCCGCCAAGTACCAAGGGTTTATGCAGTGGTTGTTTTGAGAGATATAGTTTGTTTTGCTTGCGGCCCTCTTGTGTCCTCTCGAAATCTTTATCTTGGTTTTATTTTATAAAAAAATTGTTATCACCCAATTCACCCCCCCCTCTTGGGTGTCATTTAACCTCGGGACTTCAAGGGAAGCTCCCGAAAGTGAGGGGGACGGCCAAGTAGCCATTCCGCACATGACTCTCGACGGGTTGTTGACCGAAAGTGATGGCCATCTTGACGTTCAGAATGCAACCTGCATTTGCAAATTGAAGAATTAGTATTACAAGAAGGGGGCCGTGGAGCCCTTAATTCCGGCGAAGAGATGAAGGGTGGTTTAGGTCCCACCGGGCGTGCCAGACTTGTGGACGAACTTATTTTCACTTATTGGGTTGTTCATTTATTTGGGTGCGTGGGCGTGCCAGTCACAAAGTGACGATTTGTTCGGGCTCCGAAGAGCCCATGGTGCGCTCGATCTGACTCAGTCAGGCAATTGTGTGGTTTGGGTCGGGACCAAGACCTGCCGTGCCATAAAGGTCACAGCGTCATTTACATCCCCCATACGAGAGAATACCCTTGATTAATTGCCAGAAGTAAGGGTTCCACGGCCGAAAGAAATACTAATTAATGCAGGGAGGAAACAACCGTCGGGCTATGCGGTGAGCCCGAGATGAGGGCATGAATACTCAGACTATGTCGGTCACTGGTGGACCATTCCATGTTTGGACAAAAGCCCCTACAGAAGACAAGACGGTAACGGGGAATAAATTCGTGCAAATGCCTGCCAAGGGACGGCAATTTTAATGCAAAGTGAGGGGGCTCAGGTCCTGATGAGGAAAGGGGGGAGACCTTGGTGAGATGTCGGCCCGGGGCAAGGCCGGGCAGTAACCATGACGAGAGGAATAGCTCCCCGGGGCGAAACCCAACCTGCGTAGGCATCACTAATGTTCCCGGGTCTGGAATCTGAGGGGGAGAGACTACTGCCACACGATTGTATTCACAATGGTTGTTAAGGCTTGCTATTATCATTTATTCATTGACGCTACCCTTTCCTTGTTGATTATCTTTTATCACCCAGCGACCGTGAGTTCTTCTCCCGTTCCTTATTACCCCCCCTTTTTTATTATTATCTTGATTGGGACCACCCCCTTTTGTCTTATCATTATGATTATTATTCATCATTCCTTTTATTATATAGCCCCCCCTCTTATTACATATATATGTATTCCTTGGAGAGATAATGGAGTGTACCGCTGAACGGTATAAGGTGTGTACTGCTGAACGCAAGAGAGGAGATGGGGTGTACCGCTGGGGGGTAAGAGGCGCAAAAGGGGCAGGGCCGGTGCAACATTCAGGCCATGAAGGAGACGAGGTCAGTACGATGCTAGGCATAGTCAGTGCAGCCTGGGGGGGGGCTGAGTCAGTGCAATGCATGTTCATGCAGGGGGACGAAGCCAGTGCGATGCTAGGCATAGTCAGTGCGGCCTGGCGGCTGAGTCAGTGCAATGCATGTTCATGCAAGGGGATGGAGCCAGTGCAATGCTAGGCATAGTCAGTGCGGCCTGGGGGCTGAGTCAATGCAATGCATGTTCATGCAAGGGGACGAAGCCAGTGCAATGCTAGGCATAGTCAGTGCGGCCTAGGGGTTGAGTCAATGCAATGCATGCTCATGCAAGGGGACGAAGCCAGTGCAATGCTAGGCATAGTCAGTGTAGCCTGGGGGCTGTATCGGTGTAACTCATGTTGTATCGGTGCAATGCATATTCATGCAAGGGGCGAGGTCGTACTGCTGGAAGGTGATTTGGAGTGTGCCGCTGAGAGTTGGAGGTAGGCGTACCGCTGAAGGGTGTATCGCTAAAGGATGAAGGAGTGTACCACTGGAGGGAGGTGGGAGCGTACCGCTGGGCAGAATGGAGAGTAAAACCAAGCAAATTATGCTGTTCAAAGAGCGGGCCAGGGTTCGAGAGAGGGTCCCTTGTTCAGTTCATGATGAAGAATCTTAGATGGTTAAGCTTTCAGTTTCCTGTCATGAGATTGAGTCCCAAGTTATATTTAGCGATGCAGTTCTTGAAGTCTTGTTCAGTTCAATTCCTTGAATTTTGTGCAGTCTTTTTAGTTTATTAGAGTGTCTCATTGCCGTTTAGTCCATCTGTTTGCTGCTTCTTTTCATCCTTTAAATTTATTGTTATTCCTGACAAAAATTCGGCAGCACCTCCCCTTGACCCGGGAGGTAAGGGAATAACAAGGAACACGCCCACAGGGAGTGACATGAACCAACAACTGAGGTGGGTGCCTGGGCAGCCACCTTTGGGGAAACTTCAGAAAACTCGGAGAAAACGCCGAACGAGGAACCAGTAGACTGAGGCAAGCTATGAGTACACCGGAGAAATGATGGCCAAGGGGTGCCAGGCTGACAATCCAAGGGTGTGCCGTTGGGCAGACCAATAGAGGAGGTGTGCCGCTGAGGTAGCCAAGGGTGTACCGCTGGCAGCTGAAGGGAGTGTGCCGCCGAGCAAAGGAGGGGGGAGTGTACCGCCAGGTAGATGAATGAAAAAAGGGGGGTACCGCTGAGCAAACCCAGGGAGGGTGTGCTGCTGGGCAAACTCAAGGAGGGCCGTGCCGCTGAGCGGACCCAGGGAGGACCGTGCCGCTGAGCAGACCCAGGAAGGTGTGCCGCTGGAGGGCAAGAGAGATGCTCCAGGTATTGAAGGGATCCAAAGTGTCAAGAGGAGAGGAGAATCCCACAAACACGCATGGTGAAAATCAGGGGTCGTCACACTAAGGAAAGCCACTAGAGGGGGGGGAAAGAGGCCAGCCCTGCCCCACCAAACCAAGAGATGAACCTTTCAATCAAGTAGACCCATGCCACGGGAGGTGAGATCAGGCAAGAAGTTGGAGGGCTGGAGGCGGACACCAAACTCACAGACCAACAGTAAGAAGAAATCAACAAATGCAACAAATGAAGGCAAAGCCAAAGGATATTTTATTCATGACAGACTCAAGATGACAAAGATCATGGCCTGAAGGCCAACTACAATATACTGCAGAACAACAACAAAAAAAACTGTGACAGGAGAAGAGGAAAACTGAGAAATGAAAAAGAGGAGCAAAAGAAAATAGTGCCGGGGGAGAGTTGGAATAGGGGAGGGTGCCTCCCTTCACCCCATTCCTTCTCTCCCCCATACAGGTGGCTCACTCCCTCTCAATCTCTCCGCACTTCTCTACCTTCTTCCCCTTCTCTTCTTCTTCTCTTCTTCTTCTTCGCGCGTGTGGTCTCTTCGAACGGGAAGATCCTCTTCTGTTCCTCTCCTCCTCCGTGAGGCTTTTTATACGTGGGCCATTGACGGGGCCGACCTCATGATGGCACTGCCATCCGAGGTTGACTTCGGTATCTTCCTCGTCAGGTGAAGATCTCCCTCCTCCAGCCAGAAGGTGACACCGAGGCGGGTGCTAGCTGGCTTTGAAGTGGCCGAACTGCGCGCCAATGGGTCTGCCTATTGACCGTTGTATCTTTTGCTGGTGCGTGCCATTCAGGGGAATCAACGCTGTGCCGCTGAGGGCCGAGGGGCCGTGCCGCTGAGGGCTTGGAGGCTGTGCCGCTGAGAGGGCGTTGGGGCTGTTTGGAGCATGCCGCTGAGAGGGTGTTGGGGCTGTTTGGAGCGTGCCGCTGAGAGGGCGTTGGGGCTGTGCCGCTGGAGGCTTCCAAGGGGTGTGCCGCTAGAAGGCACCAAGAAGGCGTGCCGCTGGGAGAACTCCCATTGAGCATGCCACTGGGGAAGCTGGCAGCGTGCCTCTGGGGCACTTCAGGGGGTGTGCCATTGGGTCACCTCAGGGCGTGCCGCTGGGGCACTTCAGGGTGTGCCGCTGAGGCCGTTTGGAGCGTGCCGTTGAAAGGGGCACCAGCTCTTGATTCAGGAACTTAAGTTGTGCATTCTTGGGGATATTTCTTCACCGTTAGGGACCCGAGGGGGGGGGTCCATAGCAGTGTATCAATTCAGGAGGGCATCCTGTGTTTTCTTGGTCTCTTGATGCGCCCGTGCAAATATGGGGATTTGTCGGACGGTGGTATTCCTCCGGGGCCCTGGGTGGCCAGTCTCCCGGAGTCTTCTCCCTTTGACTTTGGCGTTAATGCGAGACTTGGTAGGATGTATGGATGTACAATTTTATATGTCCACAGCCTCTTAATGGAAGGCACTTGAGATTGTATCACACTCCAGTGCCTCCATTCAATGAATAATATTATCCTCCACCCTATGTTGGGTGGATGTGCACGATTGCTGTCCGAATGGTTTGATCGCTATTCATGTTTTCTTAAAAAAAGAGTGAAAAGGAAGAGGGAAAGAAAAGAAGGACAAGGGGAAAGAAAAGAAGAAAAAAAAAGAGAGAGAAAAAAGGGAGAAAAAGAAAAAGAGAAGAAAGCATGATGACAAAAGGAAGAAGAGAAAAAAAGAGCGAAGAAGAAAGGAGAAGGGAAAAGGGGAGACGGTCCCCCATTTCGAACCATTGCCCCATATCAGCGGGGATACCAAGAATCAAATAGACCACGTCGGCTCAGCCATCGTATTGGCACCGGTGAATATCCCTTTGACTTGGACCGCTTGTCCAGGTCATTGATTAAACAAACTCTTCTCTCCGTCCCCTTCGGGCGGTGAATAATCCCTTTGACTTGGACCGCCTGTCCAGGTCATTGATCAAACAAACTCTTCTCTCCGTCCCTTCGGGCGGCAAATACCCCTTTGACTTGGACCTCCCATCCGGGTCATTGATTAAACAAACTCTTCTCTCCGTCCCCCTTCGGGCGGTAAATATCCCTTTGACTTGGACCTCTTGTCCAGGTCATTGATTAAACAAACTCTTCTCTCCGTCCCCCTTCGGGCGGTAAATATCTCTTTGACTTGGACCTCTTGTCCAGGTCGTTGATGAAACAAACTCTTCTCTCCGTCCCTTCGGGTGGTGAATATCCCCTTTGATTTGAACCTCCCCTCTAGATCATCAATTAGATAAACCCCCCCGCCGTCCCTTCGAGGCTCCCGTTTGCAATTAGATAAACCCCTCTGCAACAAATAACCCAATCCCTAACCGAGGCTCCCCGCCTGAGGCCAGTGTGCAGTTATGATGCTGTGGCGATACCAGTAATCCGCCCGTTTGGCATGGTGGAGTGATCCCCTCATCCTTCCCCTGGGAGGACGAGCACTCTCCCGTGCCCTAACATGGGTCCCTACCTAGTTCTCCCGGAGCGGACTACCGCGAAGACTTACACTCTGCCGACGTGTTCCGGCACTACATTAAAAGGGGGAAGAAGAAGAAGAAAAAAAAATAAGAGAAAAAAGAGGGAAGAAAAAGGGAGAGAAGGAGAATAAAATAATATAGATAAAAAAGGAGAGAAGAAAAGAGATCCCTTGGGGTGAAGTCCACGCGCACTGGAAAGACATGTAAAGCAATAGTGTTCTATTCCATTCGAAGGAGATTAAATTACATGTGCTTCGGGGCATACCCCTGTATTACATTTCAAGAAAAGAGCAAAAAGAAAAGAGCAAAGAAAAGAGAAGAAGAGAAAAGAGCAGAGGGGTGCGACGCTCAGTCGATGACCCTAAAGATGTCTTCAAGAGGGAGAATCCCGACGCAAGGGAAGTTCGTCATATCGCGTAGTCGGCTCCTCCGCTCCTTGAGACGGGTGAGCTCGCTCTCTACAGATGCCATCCCGGCCCGGGCGACGGCAAGTGCTTCGCTCTCCCTCTCAACGATCGCTTCAGCTTCAGCAAGTTCGGACCTGGCTGTGGCGAGGTAGCCCTCCAGCTTCACGATCCTGTTCCTGAGGGCGCGGACATCACCATGGCCTTCCTCTAGGGCCTTCCTGTGTTGCTCTTCGTTGTTGCGTCGTGCCTCCAGGATTTGCAAGTATTCGTCCGCTTGGGCATCGAGAGCGGCGCGCTCATCGGGAGCCTGGGTCTTGAGGAATTCACGGCGTTTGACATATTTTAGCAGCAACAAAATTCACCGCGACCATTCCTCTAGTGGGCAGCCCAGCACTTGCAGTGCCCTAGTCAGCTGTGTCACTATACTGTGCACATCCCGATATGATAGGGAAAGGTCGGCAAGGAGGATCATCCGCAGCGTCACTAGCATCTGTCTGATCGACGCGCCCGACGAGGTATGGCTGACCCAAGGCACAGTCGGAGGAGTGAATTCTACGGAGCTGTCCACCTCCGCCCATAAATCAGCATCTACCACGGTCGAAGAAGATGGAAGAGTAAGAGTCAAGTCGCCTGGCCGTCGTAGTTCTGTAGACGACTCCTGGCCAGCCATCGCTAAAGGAGCGGGTGAGATGACCACCGAGTCACTCGACGCCACCCTCGCACAGGTTGTTCCACTCTCTCTCTCTCCGCCAGGTCCGTCCCCGTCGCTACCTCGCGGGACGGGAACGCGAGTGCCTTGGATTGGACCGAAGGAGGGGCTTTGAGCAAAGCCAGGCTTGAAGCCATCACCGATAAGCCTCTCTCTCGCGTCTGGGACCCCTCCAGGTGCGCGCGAAGTCCCGCAAATATCTTCTCCAAAAGCGGGTCCTCCACCTGAGCCGGGATCTTTGGGAGAGTCGGAAGAGGAACCATAAGCCGGGGCCTGCCTCCCGCTTGCACGAGCGCCGCAAAGGTCTCCGCCCCGGGGCCCAAGACCGAGGCCAGCCTCTCCACCGGTAGCGGACCGATGATCGGCCTCCGTTTGGCGATGGCCTTGCGGACACGAACAGATGCCTTCTCTGGTGCCGGCGTTGCCTGACCATGTGAAGCAGGGTTAGCCACCCGCTACCCAGAACGAATTGACCAAGGATGAAGAGACAAGGGGGAGTCATGGAGCCCACGTGCTTACCTTGGCTGTCGGGACTACGCTGCCTTCGGGCGTAATCTCCCCTTCCTCCAAGGGCTCGACCGTCGGTCCGGGAGCACTCGAAGTCTCCGCTGCCGTCTCTAGCTGTAAGGCCTCGAACAAGAGTGCCAGCTTACCCAGGCCCGCATCGACTCCTGTCGGGCCCTCGGCCGGCGCGTCCTGGGCAGCTCCCCCCACGGCCTCTGGCTCGGTTGGTTCCTAAAAATCAGGGAGTAACAGGAGTAAGGTCAGTGGATGACCACGAAGGAAGCCCTGCTCAAACAAGCTCACACTTACAGCAGCCTCCTCCATCAGGCTTAAAGAGCTAGTGAGTAAGCGGGCCTTAAAGATTGGCCTGGAAGGCCCGGGTACCTCAGATACGCCCTCGCCAGAAGCCACTTCTTCGGAGGAATAGTCATAATCTACCTCTTCGCTCGATGAAGACTTAGCCACGGCAGGTTCTTCCCTCGCTGGCAAGGGAGCCTCCACCTCGAGGTCGATGATCGGTGCATCCTCACGCAGACTAGGCGAGGGTGGTGCGCTAGACTTCAACCTCTTCCTCGTGTACGTGCGCGTCGCTGGGAGATGCAGACGGGGCCTTAATGGCCCGATAGTCGCTGCAGTAATGCCTGCCACATAAGAGAAAGGGCGGATCACACCGGAGCCGATGGGTTCCTAAAGAATGAAAGAAGTCAATTAAGTGGACAAAGATAAATACCCCCTTCGGCTTCTGCAGCATGAGGCGGCTCATGGGTCTCCTTGACGGGCAATGTTGCCCCAGGAACCGCGGCCTCGCCCTTGCCCGGGGTTGTCATGGGTGCCAGCTCCTCCGTACTAGCTGAAAGGAGGAGATGTACATGTTATAGACGCATAAAAGCCCTACCTGTGGACGCCAAAAAATGATGATGATGATCATTACGACATTCGCGCCTACGCACTCGAGAGCAACCCGGAGATAGAAATGCCAAATAAACCCCATACCTCGCCTGATCAAGATGAGGACTCGCTTGGTGGTCCGCTAGCCGATGAGGGAGCCCCCCCGGGTGGAAGATACGGCCACAACTCTACAGCCGGCCGTGTCGAGAGTTGAATCAAAGAAGAGTCAGGAACTCTGACACAGTCTCGGCGTGCACCGAAAGTCACGCAAAGTCTGCGACCGAGGCCCAGAGACTGTGAATGAAACATTTCGGAGGCCATGCATCGCAACTAGAACATTCCGGGAACACCAACATTCGTATGAATGGCCGTGACTTCAAAAAGAATCCATTCGATGCTTAAAACGGCGCGGAAGGGCCTTAAACCGGCGCGCCTTAAACCGACGCGCCCCCTTACTTTTACGGTGCTCCCCTTTGAATGCACTAAAACGGCGCCCCCTTCCTTTTCTTAACACGGCGCGCTCCATTGCCATGACCCCCTTGTAAGGCTTTAATCCGGTGCCCCCCCCTGGCCGCGCCGTTTTAACTGAAGGGCCCGTCATGCCATTTTTAAAAGCCCTTTCCTTCAAATACTCAACTCGGCGTGATCATGTTGAAGACCAATATGGTTACTCCGGCGCTGTCACTATTCCCCCACGCCGGATTAAGTGATGCAAACAAGCCATTCTCTGAAGCGTTTCTCCGGTGTGCAAACAAGCCATCCCATCTACACTCCGATGCTCTATTCTGCACCATACACTACACAGAGAACATGTAATGTTTGAAGCCGTGCCTTCACCCCCGTTCGACAGTAAAGCGGTAGTGATGGCAGCAACAGTAGATCCTCCCGGCAAATCTGTGAACATCCCATCCTCGGACGAACGACAAGGTACGGCGCCAATTACCAGATGCCAGCATAGAAGCCAACCCTGTTCATCTGGCAGACGAACGCAGTGGCGGGAGTTTTCTTCTGTTCGAGAAGGAGAAGGCACCCATTATATGTACTTTGCCTGGAGACTCCTCCTCCCTCGGCTGGCGATCAAGGAGAAGAGAGGGCTCTCGGCTGTGTGTAGTGAAGAGAAGAAGAAAAAGGGAGAAGAAGCTCGGTCCACCCACGCCGGCAAGGTGAAGAGAAAGAGAGTGTGTGTGAGTGTGAGAGGTGAGTCGAGGGGGGGGTCAGTGTTCCTTTTTTCTCCTCGTCAGTATCTTCTTCCGCCCCCGTTTGTAATGTATTCCACTCCCATCCCGAGGTGAACTCTCCATGTGTCAACTTCTTCCCCGTTTGTGAGGATGAATAAAAGAAAAGGGCCCTTTTGCAAGCTCAGTGTTTCTTCGTTCCGATCTACGCCTCCCTTCTCCCCTCTCTAATCATCCAGGGCCCTTCAAGGCTTGCTTGTCCATAGCATGTCCCTCAAGGGAACTCGCCTACGGATGAACATTCATTGCCCTTGTGGCAAACATTTGCCCCGCCCCGAAGATCATCGCCCGTGAGTCGTGGTCGCTCTTGCAGGCTGGCCCTCGAGTGTTCCACACTCACACTTGGGCTAACGGACCGTCGTG
Organism: Amorphophallus konjac; assembly: GCA_022559845.1. Taxonomy (NCBI): domain Eukaryota; kingdom Viridiplantae; phylum Streptophyta; class Magnoliopsida; order Alismatales; family Araceae; genus Amorphophallus; species Amorphophallus konjac. Next base: position 51,012,758 of record CM040118.1, read on the forward strand.
AGGCCTTTCCGCATTTTGAGAGTCTACCCGTGAGTAATCTATGTGGTGGCTTTCGCCTCTCTCTGGCAAGTCCCGGTCCGGGGGAGGTGCTGCCGAATTTTCGCCAGGGCCAAGAACATACAAGAACACCAAGAACAATGAATAAACGCATCATAAAACTTGCCCATGGGTGAACGAAAAGAAAAACACAGTCAAATAAATAAACCCTCGGGAGAGGCTAATCCTGCGCGGTTACTGTTCCCCCGCACTGTTTTAGCCCCTCTCACAAAAAACCCCACCTTCTTTAGTGAAGCCCAAGTCTGGCGCCCCCCCCATTTGTTTCCTTAAACCGGCGCGCCCCTTGCATGGCCCTTATACGGTGCGCCCATCTCCATCTTGTTGCCCCATAACCGGCGCGCACTCCATCCTCTTGGACCCTTTAATCCGGCGCGCACCATTTCAAACCACATACACGGCGCGCCCCTCTCCCCTTGCATGGCCCTTATACGGCGCGCCCATCTCCATCTTAACCGGCGCGCACTCCATCCTCTTGGACCCTTTAATCCGGCGCGCCCCCTTTGCATTCCGTTAATCCGACGCCCTCCTTGAGTTTCTAAAACGGCGCGATCCCTGTGCACCTAACACCCTTAAAACGGCACGCCTGCTTAATACAAAAAGGGAATAAACAAGCAAAAAAATAAAATAAAAGGTCAATCATGTTAATAAAAAATAAAAGAAACTCCATCACCCGTGCCTTAATTAAAATTTTGTTCCGGGGGCGCTCCCCCCGGAAACCCCTGCAAGGGGCGCTGCCCCCTTGACCCCCGCGACCTGACCGGGCAGGTCGATCCGCATGCGAGGGCACACGTTGGCGAGTTCAGGCTCCACACTTAACAATTTGCTTCCCTGGACTGTGCGTGAAGAGAAAGGCAACGATGCCCCATGGTATCAGATGTGGACCTCGGAATCCCCGACATGGCCATAGTCTGAAACAGTCTCGGGCCAATAGTCCATCAATTTGACTCACTTCTATTGGGATCCAATCTCGCAATCCCATTAAACTTGCCGTACTCGCGGCAGACATTCGTACGGTTTTGTCGTCATCTTCGATGCTTCGAACGCGGGCTCTCATCCGAACAATGAAGGGTCCGTTAGTGATCGACATATATATATATACCAGGATCTAATCCCGCACCCGCATTAAACTTGCCGTACCTACGGCAGATATTCGTATGGCTTTATCGTCATCTTCGATGCTTTAAATGCAGACTCTCGTCCGAACAATGAATGGTTTGTTAGTGACCGACATATATACAGGGATCTAATCCCGCACTTGCATTAAACTTGCCATACTCTCGGCATACATTTGTACGGGTTTATTTTCGTCTACACCGTACCTTCAAACATGGACCTTTATCCGGACATAAAGTGGTCCATGGGTGACCGACAAAATTGGAATGGAACGAGAAGGCTCTCATCATCCCCGGACCCTTTGCATGGGAATATCAATAAGGCCTCCGTGGGCCATGCTTAGACCTCGGGTCCGCCCCGAACATGGTCATTGCCTGACCCATATCCTCGGCCTATAGCCCGCTCCCTTTGAACGCATATTAGTTGTCAGATCTGGTCCCAAGACATCCTCCCATTGCCCCCCTTGGCACCGGAAACATTGACGATGCCCACGCGAGCCCGACTTTGACCGCGGGGGGCCCACCGCAGTATGGTCGCAACTCGATCTTGCACTGGGCTGACAAACTTATCAGTTTCCGACTGCCCTAATCGGGATTTAACTGAACATTTCCCGTTTCTTTGAACAATAAATTTGTCGTATCCTAACGTACACATGCTCCGATTTTCGGACCAACATATTTTGAATGCTTGCTTCCCTAGACATCGAGCTTTCCAACTGATTCGAGACTGCTATCGACTTGTTTCTCTCGATATAGTTTCCTGGCCATGAGGCCCTGATTCCCGGCGATTAATCAAGGGTGTTCCCCTCCCCGAGGGGATGTAAATGACGCCGTGATCTTTATGGCGCGGCGGGTTCTGGTCCCTTCACGAACCACACAATCGTCTGATTAGTCAGATCGAGCGCACAATAAATCGTCACCTAGGTGACTGGCATGCCCACACACTTATTAAACCCAATAACCATAGATCTTAATTAATTAATAAAAAAGTGCGTCCACACTACCACCAGGAAGCAAATAAATCTTGAAGGACATCAGTGGTCGGTGAACCTCACCAGCATGGTAACTCGGCTCAGCCCGAGTAACTTCAAACTCCTCAAAGGATAAAATGGGAGCCACGGGAGAGATGGCCGCCGAAGTTGGGATAGCTTCCGCCCTCTTTCGCTTCACCTCTTGCCGCCCAGCCGCTTTGGCGGCGGCCAACGCCTCCTTGATGGGCGATTTCGCCCGGGACCTCTCCTTGACTTGTGGTGGGGGAGTTGGAGTCGACGCCGAAGTCACCTCTGCTACGACCGTGGCTTCACCTGCACCGGGGATAGGCACAGGTGCTAGCTCCCCCGGTGTCGGGAATGGGCGCGGGTGCAAACCCTTCCACAACAACTGAAACCAAAAAGGGGAAGAAGCATTCATGTGTAAAGACCTCACCCCGAGATGAAGACGGATCCTGAAGGACACGAATGGCGGGAAATTCTGACCGGCGGGCTGACTCGACTCGGTTCGGGCAGTTTTGAACTCCTCAAAAGACAGAATTCGAGGTGCCGGAGGAATAGTCGCTGAAGCCTTAGCAGCCTCCATTTTCCGCCACTTCGCCTCTCGCTGCCCGGCCGCCTTGGTAGCGTCTACCGCCTTCTTAACAGGTGATTTCGCCCGGGACCTCTTCGCAGCCTTAGGCAAGGGAGCCGTAGTCGGGGCCGGTAATGCTGCGTCGATGTAGGCGGGCTTCTGGATGAGCCGAATGAGATTTCGGTAGGTCGCCATTTGTATGCTGTCGGGATGGTCTGTGAAAAAAAAATATGATCAGCATCCGATACCCTGCAAAGGTCATGACGATAAGGGATGAGAATAAAAGGAAGATAGAAGATTAAATACCATGAGGGCCGGTATACAGCTGAAGTGTTACCTGCCAATAGCTTAGGGACGGCTCCTTGTCCCGGCGTGCCGCCTCCCGAACTAACCAGCATATGTCCTCAATCTTCTGGCAACGGTTGGTGAGGGCAGCCAGGTCTGCATGTTTCTTCGATGAAAGATGGCAGAAGAGATTGAATTGGTCCATACCCCACCCGTCGGCATAATAATACAAGATCTGTAGACGCTTGCCCAGGATGGTGGCCGTCTGATCATCAATTTTCAGCCCGTTTACTCGAAGGAGGACGTACAACCACGTGGTGTCTTTGTAATTTTCGGGCTTCCTCTCCTCCCGCCTCATGAATGTGCGATATGGGCAGATCGAGTCCCTCTCCGGACGCCAGCTCTTTGTGGGTGTGCCTTCTTCTTCTATGGGGAGCGGGTAATTGATGAGCTCCAGACGGTCACCCCCGATCCGACGGAGATCCCTCAGAGTCTTCTTAAAATCATCCTTTGCCACGGGGGGTAGTTTGGCCTGCGACGCCGACCTTGCTTCTCCAGCTTCCCGGCAGGCGGCCAGATATGCCGCCACCTCTTTATCTTTCTTGTTCTAGAGCCGGAGAAGGTGCTCCAGATCAATGTCAAGCACCGGCACTGATTGCTTGCTCAGGAACTTCCTCTCGGCCCCGTCCCAGCAGTAGGTCTTGCACAACCGATAGAAGGCCGTCCGGGCGTTCCACCATTTTACATACTCCCAGGTCACCCGAGGAATACGGCCGGGGGCTGGCACCCGGAAAGTCACGGAATACGCCCGATGGAAGAAGTCCCACCAGGTCCTGGCGTGCTCGACAGTCGAACTCCCTCGAAGTCTTCGCGTAGGCAGGCCGAACTGTGCACTGTAGACAGGGATATGCTGATCATATCCGAAGTTTCGACTGAAGCGGAAGGGGTAGTATGGTTCTAGCAGCAGATTATCCCCCTTCCTGAACGCTAGCACGCTTGGGCGAATAGATAACGCCCAGTCCCTGAGCTCGGGCTCCAACAGTGGGCGGACCACATTCTCCTGGCTAATGGGGTGGACATACTTCTCCACCTGATCATCTTTGCACTCCCTCTTATTGTTCACCAGGGGGCTCGAATGTGCGGCCAAAGTCCAGAAGTAAATGGTGCCGGCCGCGTCCCGTGGGACTGTCGTCAACCGGCCCCGAATATCATATAGCCGCTGAGAGGTGGAGCCCGGCTCCGCGCTGGCGAACTCCAACATCTGCGGTACTAGCCCCCAGTCTTGGAGAGTGCGAGGGGTGAACTCCGGAAACAGCAAGCAAACCCACGCATTGAAGAAATGCAATGGGCACATGTACCAGACCTACCTCGGGAACTGATGGGTGCTGATGTCCCCCAGCACCTTGTATATCAGGCAAAGAACAGCCGGGCACAGGGACAGCTTGATCCCCCACGCCATTTGACACGCCGGGTAGATCACGTCCGGCCGAATAACTGTCTCGTCCCCGTACGGCATGGAAAATGAGCACAGCCAGTACGTCAGGTATGCGGCGCAATGTGTTAGCGGGTCGACCCCTATCATATTGGGGCCACTCCGGCGTCCTCTAGAGGGGATGTTCACATCAGTCTTGGGCTTGGCGCGCTTCTTACGAGCGATGGTGGTGCCAACGCATGGAAACTCTTCATATTGCTTCAGCCTGTCATAGAAATATTGTAGCCACAGGGTCATGCGAACCCTCTTTCTATCCCCACGGGGAGGCTGCTTCCCGCCATGCGCCAGTTGATATAATTCTCGGTACGCCTTCATGAGATACCGGTATGAATACCCAAGGGAATAATAGCCGTCCCCGTTGGTTTCATCTTTGATCAGGTCGGGGAGGCAGATCTCTTCATAGGTCATCTTTGATCAGGTCGCCGCCTTGGACCCGCCCAGCGGACATGTCCCACTTTGTCGGGATGAATTGAGGGGCCCGCACCAACTTGTCCTCGATCGGCAGCACAGCCTCAAGCCCCAGCACATGCTTCCATTCTCGGGCTTCTCCCACCAAGTACATCTGGATGCTTCGGGGGACGCTGTACAACAAGCTATCCCAGGTCTGCAGAATCGCATGCTCGACTACCCGCACGGCCCGCAGCTCCCGCCTCTCCCGGGAGCGGAAGTACTTCAGAAAGCGGATGAGATGCTTGTCCTTCGGGAAGTCTTTCCGATACTCGCCAGTCTGGTCAAAAGTGAAACGGTTCTCTACCAGGGAAAGCCGGGGATAGTCCATCGTTTCGGTGTCGGAACCCGACGATTCGGCCAGTGCTGCTATTTCCGCGTGCTCCCTGTCCAGGTCCTCTACATTAAGCCACGTGACGGCTGGCACCGGAGGCGGGGGAACAAGGCCAGCACCGCCAGTAGCAGGAATAGAAGAACCACTTGGGACAGCCATTTATTTGCAAGATACAACAAACAAAGGATCAAAACAAGCCACGGGCGAAAAGAAATGAAAACTATAAGGGGGCTCTACTACAAGTAAAGTGAATAAGACGCTGCCAATTTCTGACGAAATTTTGGCAGAGTTTCTCCTAGGCCAGAGGCATAAGGGAAAACACGGGTGTGCGTCCACAAGGAGTGACGGCCCCAACAAAGTCATGGTGGGTCCCGAGAGGCAACATCGGAAGTCCTCCGATCAAAGAAGTCTTCCTTCCCCCTCGCCGGTACACTACCTAAAGCCCCTTCCCCGGCACACCCCTGAAGCGGCTACCCGACATAGCCAAACCCCTTCGCCGGTACGCCCCCTGGAAGCCCTTCGGCGGGATGCCCTCTAGGGCCTTCCCCGGCACGCCTTGGAATGGCCTTCACTGGTACGCCCCTGACAGCTCTTAGTCGGCACGCCCTTGCGGGTCTTCCCCGGCACGAGCCCCAGCGTCCTTCCCCGACACGCTCTCCACCTGCTTCGCCGGCACGCTACAGAATGCCTTCCCCGACACGCCCTCTAGGGCCTTCGCCGACACGCCCGCCGGCGTCCTTCCCCGGCACACTCCCATGGTGCCTCATCCGGCACACTTGGTGCCTTGCTGACTGGCACACTCGGTGAAGCTCCTCACCGGCACACTACCCGCACCCTAGCCACCGGCACACTAGTGCCTTCCATCCCCGGTGCACCCCGGAGCTCCCGTCTCCGATACACACCCTGGGTCTTAGCCCGGCACGGCCAACGCCCTCCTCAACGACACACTCCGGCGGCACCAACGGTGCTCACCACCGCCCTTCCGCGCTGAGAAGAAGAAGAAAGGAAAGAGAAGAATGAGAAGAGAAAGAAGAAAGGGGAGGAGCCTAGGGCTCCGCTGCCCCCCGAAGATGAAGAGAAGAGGAAGGAAGGAGAGGAGGGGAAGGAGAAAAGAGGGGAGGAGGAAGAAGAAGATGAAGAGAGAAAGGGGGGAAGAGCCCCTCCTCGGCGGCCTCCTCACCCCGGCGACGGATAAGACGACGACGACGGTGGCGTTGGCGTCCGGCGACGCAGGAGACGGAGAGGAAGGAGAAGAGGGGGGGGGACGGTTCGCCCGCTCGGTCACCGAAGAGAGAGAAAGAGAGAGGGAAGAGGAAAAGTTTGAAATGGGGGGTGGCCCGTTCGAGCCACCCCTCCCCTTTATATATGGGGCAAGCGAAATAAAAAAAAAGAGAAAGAAAAGAAAAAAAAGAGAGGAAAAAGGGGGGAAAGGAAAAAAAGAGGAAAATAAAAAAAGGGGGGGAAAGAAGAAGAAGAATGAATGAAAAAGGGAGAAAACAAAAAAGATAAAGAAAAGAAAGGAGAAAAAAAGAAAGGGAAAGAAGAGAAAACAACAACAATAATATATATATATATATATATATATATGTGTGTGTGTGTGTGTGTGTGTGTGTGTGTGTGTGTGTGTGTATGTATATACATATGTCTTCCGTCTGCACGCCCTTATGTGTCGACGGACATCTGCATGGGCAAAGACGGCTCCACCCCTGCGTTGGCATTAGTTCCTTGCCAGCAAATAAGTCCTTTTCTGGCGCAAGGCTTCGTGCCCTAGCCACCTTCTCTCATGCAAAATCGCCATTGCGGGCCTTACGCCCGAATCGACAAAATCTCTATCCTTACGCTGGCATTAGTCCCTTGCCAATGAATAAGTCCCTGCTCGGTGCAAGGCTTCGTGCCTTAGCTACCCGCTCTCACACAATATTGGCATTACAGACCTTACGTCCGAATCGGCAGAAAATGCCCGTTGCATTGGCATTATCTTCTTGCCAGCAAATGAACCTTATCTTTCAGCGCAAGGCTTCGGGCCCTAGCCAACAATTACATATTATCCACTCGTCAAAAAAGAAAAGAAGAAGAGAAAAAAAACAAGAGAAAGGGGCTTAAAATAGAGGTGCCCCGCCGGACTTGCCCCTACACGTAGGCAAGGGTAAAAATGGCAGTAACCCAGCTGTGACGAAAATCTGAAAGGGCGCTACAGGCAAAATCGGGTACCCCACCACGTGAAAACCCGAGAGGGCATGCGGGCAAAAGCGAGAGGGGCTTGGTGCCGGCGAAAACCCGAAAGGGCGCTTGTACCGGTAATGTGGTCTAAAAAAAAAGAGAGAAGAAAGAAAAGAGAAGAAGAGACAAACATACCACATCAGTGCCCGGCACCCCGTCGGCACTAACGAAGAGAAGAAGAGACCAATATACCACGTCAACGCCCGACACCCCGTCGGCACTGACGAAGAGAAGAAGAGAGTAATATACCACGCCAGCGCTCGGCACCCTGTCGGCACTGACGAAGAGAAGAAGAGACCAATGTACCACGTCAGTCCCCGACACCCTGTCGTCACTGATGAAGAGAAGAAGAGACCATTATACCACGTCAGTCCCTGACACCCTGTCAGCACTGATGAAGAGAAGAAGAGACTAACATACCACGTCAGTTCCCGACACCCCGTCGGCACTGATGAAGAGAAGAAGAGACAAACATGTCACGTCAGCTCCCGACGCCCCGTCGGCACTGATGAAGAGAAGAAGAGACAAACATACCACATCAGCTCCCCGACGCCCTGTCGGCACTGATGAAGAGAAGAAGAGACTAACATACCACGTCAGTTCCCGACACCCCCGTCGGCACTGATGAAGAGAATAAGAGACAAACATACCACGTCAGCTCCCGATGCCCTGTCGGCACTGATGAAGAGAAGAAGAGATAAACGGGCTCAGACTGCCCATTTAGGCCTTCAGCGGCACACCCTTGTGCCCCCTTCAATAGCACACCCAAGGCCCTTCAGTGGCACGCCCCTGGTGGCCTTCAGCGGCACACCCTTGAGCCCCCTTCAGCGGCACGCCCAGGGCCCTTCAGCGACACACCATCGGTAGCCTTCGCCGACACACCCTTGTGCCCCCTTCCGCGGCACGCCCATGTGGCGCTTCAACGGCACACCCAGGGCCCTTCGCCGGCACACCTTGTGCCCCCTTCAGCAGCACACCCCTTTTTGGCCCTACAGTTGAACGCCATTGAGCCCTTCAGCAGCACGCCCTTTTGGCCCTCCAGCGGCATGCCATTGAGCCCTTCAGCGACACGCCCTTAAGCCCGTTCAGCGGCACGCCCATCCAAACCCTCTAACGGCACGCTTCGGCGGCCCTCCAACGGCACGCTTGCTGTGTCTGCTAGCGGCACGCCGTCCTGGCTCTTCAGCGGCACGCCGTCCTGGCTCTTCAGCGGCACGCCTTGCAGATGAAATCTTACGCCATGCCCTAGAGATTCTTGGCGCGCAGTGGGCTGTCCGAGGTGTCGGCCGGAGGTTAGACCACGCAGGCTACTCCTCTGCCACCAAGGACGGAAAAGGTCAAACCTCATCATGGCCAGTCGCTTCCCGCCTCCGCCGTTCGGGCTCGAACGCTTCCACCACTGGGAGTATAAAAGCCCTCCTCTTCCGACGGAAAAAAGAGACGAGGGCAGACGCGGGAGAGAATGCACAGAGACACAGAAGAAACACTCCAAGGAGAAGAAGAAGAGAAGAAGAAGAAGGGAGAGCTCTGCCGTGGGGTTCCCTTCCGACGACCATCTAGAGGAGAGAGTAAGGGAGAGGGAGAGCGAGCGTATGGTGTATAAGGGGGAATGGGGAAGGGCAGGGAGCCGTCGCCCCTGCTCGACCCCCAGCTCCTCCCATTTCCTCCTCCCCTTTCTTCTCCTCTTCCTCCCACCGCTGTATCTCCAACTCCGGTGTCTCGAGATGTATATGGCCAGTTGCGGCCCTCGTCTTCCATGAATAAAAAAAAATCTCTCTCTCTTGAGTTTCTTTTTTTTACTGCCTCCGTTGGTTTGGGTTCGTGTGCGTGTTGGAACGCTTCCTCCTCCGTCTGCCAATGGTTTGGTCCCCAACGTAGGCCTTCGTCCCCCCCGTCACGGCTCTTTTCTCCTTCACACACCCCAACCGCCAACACCACCAGGCCATTCCCTTAGACCAATCTCCCCTTTTCCTAACTGAAGCTTCCCCTTTGGACGAGTCAAACCAAGACCCCTGGTCCTTTCCCCTTTGGCTCCATCCTACTCAGTTAATCTTCAGTCCAGCCCCTTCAGTCCTCAGGCGACACACCTCGTTTAGTCCTTCGTCGGCACGCCTCTCAACCCTTCCCTAGTACACTCCCAACACCCCCCTCGCCGGTACAGCTTAATCCCTTTACCCTCAGCCCTCTCCCCACCGGCACGGTCCTTGGCCGACACAGCCTTATCCCCCTTTCACCGGTACGACCCCTCACCGGTGCAGCTTGACCCCTTCCAACTTGCTAGCCCGCGCTACAAGAAAAAGCGCGATTTGGGACGGAATTTTGCGACGGAAATTTGAGACGGAATTTCCGTCTCAAATTTGGGACGGAATATTTTCTGTCTGAAATTCCGTCTCAAATATGGAATTTGGGATAGAATTTGTGACGGAATTTGGGACGGAATGGTTTCCGTCCTAAATTTGGGACGGAATTTGTGACGGATTTTTAGAACTGTCTGAAATTTATGACCAAGAAATTGTGACGGACCGACTCCGTCAGAAATCCGTCTCAAAATCCGTCGCAAAACACATTTTCGACGGATTTCACAAGGGGGCCCCTTTGTGACGGAATTCTGTCACAAATTTCCGTGTGAAATCCGTTGAAAATGTGTTTTGCGATGGATTTTGAGACAGATTTCCGACGGAGTCGGTCCGTCACAATTTCTTGGTCATAAATTTCAGACAGTTCTAAAAATCCGTCACAAATTCCGTCCCAAATTTAGGACGGAAACCATTCCGTCCCAAATTCCGTCGCAAATTCCGTCCCAAATTCCATATTTGAGACGGAATTTCAGACGGAAAATATTCCGTCCCAAATTTGAGACGGAAATTCCGTCTCAAATTTCCGTCGCAAAATTCCGTCCCAAATCGCGCTTTTTCTTGTAGCGCGGGCTAGCAAGTTGGAAGGGGTCAAGCTGCACCGGTGAGGGGTCGTACCGGTGAAAGGGGGCTAAGGCTGTGCCGGCCAAGGACCGTGCCGGTGGGGAGAGGTCTGAGGGTAAAGGGATTAAGCTGTACCGGCAAGGGGGTGTTGGGAGTGTACCGGCGAAGGGTTGAGAGGCGTGCCGGCGAAGGATTGAACGAGGTGTGTCGCCTGAGGACTGAAGGGGCTGGACTGAAGATTAACTGAGTAGGATGGAGCCAAAGGGGAAAGGACCAGGGGTCTTGGTTTGACTCATCCAAAGGGGAAGCTTCAGTTAGGAAAAGGGGAGATTGGTCTAAGGGAATGGCCTGGTGGTGTTGGCGGTTGGGGTGTGCGAAGGAGAAAAGAGCCGTGACAGGGGGGGGGGGACGAAGGCCTACGCTGGGGACCAAACCATTGGCAGACGGAGGAGGAAGTGTTCCAACACGCACACGGACCCAAACCAACGGAGGCAGTAAAAAAAAGAAACTCAAGAGAGAGAGATTTTTTTTTTATTCATGGAAGACGAGGGCCGCAACTGGCCATATACATCTCGAGACACCGGAGTTGGAGATACAGCGGTGGGAGGAAGACGAGAAGAAATGGGAGGAGAAAATGGGAGGAGCTGGGGGTCGAGCAGGGGCGACAGCTCCCTGCCCTTCCCCATTCCCCCTTATACACCATACGCTCGCTCTCCCTCTCCCTTACTCTCTCCTCTGGATGGTCGTCGGAAGGGAACCCCATGGTGGAGCTCTCCCTTCTTCTTCTTCTCTTCTTCTTCTCCTTGGAGTGTTTCTTCTGTGTCTCTGTGCATTATCTCCCGCGTCTGCCCTCGTCTCTTTTTTTCGTCGGAAGAGGAGGGCTTTTATACTCCCAGTGGTGGAAGCGTTCGAGCCCGAACGGCGGAGGCAGGAAGCGACTAGCCATGATGGGGTTTGACCTTCTCCGTCCTTGGTGGCAGAGGAGTAGCCTGCGTGGTCTAACCTCCGGCCGACACCTCGGACAGCCCACTGCGGGCCAAGAATCTCTAGGGCATGGGCATAAGATTTCGTCTGCAAGGCGTGCCGCTGAAGAGCCAGGACGGCGTGCCGCTAGCAGACACGGCAAGCGTGCCGTTGGAGGGCCGCCGACGCGTGCCGTTAGAGGGTTTGGATGGGCGTTCCGCTGAATGGGCTTAAGGGCGTGCCGCTGAAGGGCCAAAATGGCGTGTCGCTGAAGGGCTCAATGGTGTGCTGCTGGAGGGCCAAAAGGGCTTGCCGCTGAAGGGCTCAATGGCGTTCAGCTGTAGGGCCAAAAAGGGGCGTGCTGATGAAGGGGGCACAAGGTGTGCCGGCGAAGGGCCCTGGGTGTGCCGTTGAAGCGCCCCATGGGCGTGCCGCGGAAGGGGGCACAAGGGTGTGCTGGCGAAGGCTACCGAGGGCGTGCCGCTGAAGGGCCCTGGGTGTGCCGCTGAAGGGGGCACAAGGGTGTGCCGTTGAAGGCCACCAGGGGCGTGCCACTGAAGGGCCTTGGGTGTGCCGCTGAAGGGGGCACAAGGGTGTGCCGCTGAAGGCCTAAATGGGCAGTCTGAGCCCGTTGAGAGCGTGAGTTGTGGCCCATTCGATTTTCTTTGAGGCCCACAGATTATAAGGCTCTTGGTGGTTGATTCCTCTTCACTATCGTAACTCCGGAGACGGCTTCACGGCAATGTGTGTGTGTTCAGAGAGTCCGGATGACCCTCTCTTCTTCGTAGTTTCTTTAGTTGGAGTGGTTGTTGATGCTAGACTGGTTGGGACGTATGGGCGTGCAATTTTGCACGTCCACAAATGCCCCCCACCCACGGGTAGCGCAGGCGAAGGATGAGCTGAGCGGTGCCCGTGGGTGTATTGGTCTCTGTGGATGGGCATAAATCCCACACAAAATCACAAGAGAATAAATGATGTGAAAAAAAAATAAGAAGAAGATGATGATGGGAGAATAATGATTAATGCATAAATAAGGGGAAGAAAAAAGCTTGCACGTGGTGCAAAAATGGAGATGTGATCGCCAGAGGGGTTACCTCAATAATAATAAAAAGAGATCGCGAATACCTGGTGAAGATTGGAACGCGGGATGATGTGAAGTTCCTTCCGCCTTCTTCAATCGGCCGGTCGATGAGAAGGGTTCTCCTTTTGATTACCTTGCAAAAAAGACAATGAAACAAAACAAAACGAAAAGGGATCAGCCAATGCAAGTAGTATCAATCCCAAATAAGGAATATGATGTTGAAAAATGAAATCAACATGCGCACCTCTTTTTGTTTTTTTTTAAACCCCTAGAGAAGAGCTAGGGAAGGAGATATGATATGATAATGATGATGATAAGACTTAATGCAATAAGAAAGACTGACGGTGGGACGAAGGATGATATGCTCATAAACAAACTAAACAAAATAAAAGAACCCTGCTGTCCCTGATGACAGTAAAGGGAAACCGTGTGAAGAATATGTTGATGGGAAGAAGAGGAAGCAGTGGAAACGAATGAACTCCTATGAAAAGGATGCAGAGGAACGACCGTGCAGGAAGAAGAAAGAATATGTTGCTCGTACAGAACCTGCAATCTTTTTCTCTGTATATGTGGGTGTTCCTGTGGGTGTTCCTAACCTTATGACGATCGATCCAAGCTTCCTTATATAAGATTCCAATCGGATGTGATCAAACAAGGGAAGATAAGAACGGGCAAGGAGTATCCAAGGAAAGGATTAACATCGAGCAAGAGGTTGAAACAAGGCAGGGAACCGTGAGGGAAAGATGGAAAAAGGCAGGACTCCGAAAGGTGAAACACGACCTTGCGAAGGGCGTCAATTCTTGATTTGACGACCCACCTATACGGCGTTTCATAAAACACGACCCAAGCCAGGGCGTTTCTTCCTGGATTTAATTTTGGCAATAAACCTTCCTTGTTTGAAAATCATGAGAACACGCCTAGGATAGAGGCGTTAATTTAAAACACGCCCTGAGGAAGGACGTTAACCAATAATTAAATTGATTTTGCATTTACTTTAAAACTGGATAATACCAGGAATTGACGCCCTGACATATAGTCGTCCTTTCTTGAGAAAACGCCCTAGATAAGGCCGCTATTTAAATAACGCCCCTCTTCAGGTCGCGAATCACAAAAATGCAAAATAAACAAACCCACACACAAGAAAATAGAAAAAATTCATATTATGAATATATTGAAGTTCACTTTGGGGCGCCCTCATAGTGACATGAGATTTGATCAACATAGCGTCTTTTTTGGCGTGTCTACAGCTGCCCCACCTTGGCGTCTGCTTTGGAAGGGAGTGAGACGAAAATGGAGTGAAAGTGCAACAAAATGGAATGAAGTGGAGCGAACTGATAAGTAGATGCTAAGGTGTGATGTGACACGCCTCAGACACTAAACAATAGAAATCTTTCCAAGATTCTGAATGAAACAACTCCGAGTGATTCCAAGGAAGCATCGATTTACTGGATAAAGGAGATTAAACTAAACAAGTAAAATGTAAGGTAAAAGGTGTGCGCGCGGGCACGATAGGGAAAGACCATTGGAGAGCGGTTACCAGCCAACGTGGACGTGCTACAACCAAGGTAAATTTGCAGAAAATAAAGAGAATTGAGATGGAGATCCAACAAAGGGACACTTTCAAGGAACCAGCCTGAGCGGCTTCAGATAGAACAAAGTACTTGATTTGGAGTGGAATATCTCACGTCAACTCAATCAAGAGCAAGTGACCTTCATTATTGCCATAATATGAAGATTTTCAGCACGAAACTCAAAGTCCTACATGATGCATGCTGAGCTAAAAGAAAAGATAAAACAAACTAAAAATAGAAAATAATCAAGGATAATATTGCTAAGCCATCTAGATTTGGTCAAGAATCCAAGTTTCTGAGCTAACACTAAGCCGAAGCCCGTTTATCCGCGCATCAACTCAGAAAGTGGAACCATCGTCCCAAACCTTGAACGACTCAACGGCCTATCCGTGTGATCAAGATTCTCCTGGAATCATCATCGTTTTTGATGAAGGGGAACTCAAATTCCAGATTCATCAGAATTACAAGGTCCTTGATATGCTATAATAATGTAGATATCCTATAATAACAATGCTTACACCGAACAAATACAAGATGACAAGTGCGATGTTATTTCCATGAGCAACCCAGGCGCCTCTACTCCTGCAAACTTCTGCACTTTGAAAATTCATCAGTTTTCAAAATTCAAGATAATCAAACATAATTTTCCATTTAAATCATGATATGATCATAAGTGCTCAATAAAAAAAAACAATTCGACGAAATAATAGCACTTAAGTTCATTAACACACATGAATATCTAAATTCATAAGCTCATAAAAACACGCCTGCATCGAACGGCGTCAAATCATGAAAAAGCGCCTTATTGTGTAGTCGTTAAAACATGAAACACGCCCTTCAGAAAGGCGTGAAACCCATCGAGAGGCCAAAGGGTAAACGACCTACTAAAGGGCGTTACACAAAACACGACCTCAGCAAGGTCGTCAATTCAGAAATTGACGCCCTAACAAAAGGCGTTAATCAATCCAGCGCTTCCGTTTCCAGATCGAAAGCAAAACCAAATCCTAATAGCCATCAACCTGCTAACTCCGAACAACCTTAAGCCCTCTTCAAATCTTTATAAAAGAAAGGCTGCTTTCCTCAACCTAAAACAACCTCTTCTCTGAACCTCCGTAGCCGACTTATTTCTCTGTTTGTTCTGTTTGTTCCTCTCCCGCAGGCACTTGTCCGAGCTCCTTCTGCAAAGCCAAAAAACAATGGAGAGGATGATTAAGAGACCTAGGTCTTCCACCCCTAGGTTGACTGAAATCCAAGGGCACATCTGCAGCCGAGTTGCTCAACATCAGGTTAGTGAATTCCCCTGCTTTCCCTCTGCTTATATCTTCTTTCTTTTCTTCTTATTGAATCCTTATGTCAAACTACTTCTTACATATGCTCATGTCTGGCACTATTGGCACTGTTTATGTTTTCTTTCCACAGGACTACCCAAATGTCCCTGGTGCTGGGAGATTTACAAAAGTGAAGTGGTTGCCCCTTATTCTCTCCAAGTTCTCCTCTGACATGAGAGTATACCTAGCAAGATGGCATCTTTTGGGCCTAGTAACCCATGCCAAGCACTATGACCAAATTCACTTAGATTGGGCTGCCATAGGAGCATTGATTGAACTTTGGCATCCTTCCACTCATACCTTTCTCTTCTCGACATTTGAAGCCACCATCCTTTTGGAAGAACTAGAGTTGATCTTAGGCTTGAAAAGAATGAAACAAGGAGAAGAAGAAAAGATGGCCATCATGCCAAGGCCAATCTCCTCTCATGAATTGCTAACCTCATTGATATCTAGCCCAAACATAGTGAACCAAATCAAGGTCACTAAAGGAATCAACCTCTTGAAGCTCGCCTCAGGGGTGTACAAGAGAGCGGATCAAGCAAAGGAAGAGGAGGAGATAGAAAAGATAGCGAAGGCCTTCGTGGTGTGCTTAGCAGGCGCACTCTTGTTTCCATCCACGGAGGACTTTCTAGAGGAGGCCCAATTGAGCGCGGTGATGAGCTTATGGGAAGAGGAAAGAGCCAGACCGGCTATCCTAGCCTACCTCTATAGCGGGCTTACCTCGGTGGCGATGGGAAGGCCCATCTACGGGTGCATGCTAACACTCTCTAGTTGGGTTGATCTCCATTTCAAATTTGATCCATGTGGTGAGGCCCAACAATCCTCAAGAATCTTCTCAAAAAGCCCACTCTCTTATATGACCGGTTCGTTAGGAATAAGCAATAGGGTGATGAACCGGATTCCTCAAGTGAAGAAGAGAGGGGATTGGAGAGAGCACCTAAAGGTAATGCCAAAGAACCTCTTTACATGTGCCCCGGGTGTACTCAAGATGCAGGAACTTCGTGCACGATTCTCTACCGGCACGGACCTTCGTCTCATTGGCGCTTCGGACTTCATCTTGTACAACTCTCACAGATGCCTTCTTCAAATCGGACTTCCAAGGCAACACCTAGAAGACGTCTCTCATCTCCCTCCAATCAAATCAAGAGACCTAGGCAGCGATGAAGATGGAGAAGAGGCTATCACAATCCAAGCCCTATGGATGATTAGCAAACCTCATCAACCTGTAGAGAGTTTGGAGGAAGACAAAGATCAGTGGAAAAAATATGTAACAGCTTTGAGAAAGCTAAGACCCAAGGTGGCTCATTAAGCATTGTAATCTCTCTTTTCAAAGTAATAAAAATGATTGTTTTCTGATTGAGCCTTACTGCTGTGCTTCAGATCAAATCCTTAAATAACCTGTCGTTCTGTTGCGAATAACGCCTCAAGCAAAGGCGTGAATTCATCAAAGGACGCCTTCATGATAGGTCACTTCCAATATTCCTGTTCACACATTTGACGTCTTCACCAGTAGGCGTTACTTAAATAACGACATAAAACAAGGCGTTAATCGATTCAAATTCTCAAAATATATTCGTTGAAATTCCAAAAGTAACGCCCTCAGGAAAGTCACGTTTCAATCAGGTAACGCCTCTAGCTCAGGCGTGAGTAAAAATCATAATAATTACTTCGATCACATCAATCAACGCCCATTGAATGCGTCTGACGACGGCTTGACGGATTCGAGGACCCAGTTGATCCTTTCCCAGGAGCAGCTGCGAGTGTCCGAGGAGCGTCTCCAGCGAGGACGCGAGCGGGCGCGAGCTGCGGGGTACTCCTTCACCAGCTCCACCTTCGTGGCGGGCTCTTCCCTCCGAGAGAGGAGCGAGGCAGGGGGACACGTTCGGGTTCCGGCTTCTTCACGGGGGCCCATGCCTCCTCCACCAGTACCAGCTCGGGACGACGAGGAGGAGGTTGAGAGTAGGAGAGAGGAGGGTGGAGGCGAGAGCTGAGAGACTTACTTGTACTCCTCCACCCTCACACCTGTACATGATAGCCATGAGAGATATATATATAGATCAAGATTTTTGTTACCTGAGCACTTCGTGTGACTGTGGCCTCATGTTTGTGTACCTTCTTCTTTCCACGTTCTTCGTGTTTGCTTTACTTTGTACTGTACCTGCAGCTATGGTTTTTATTTGAACAAAACAGGTTAATTCATCTGTTCGACTTGGCCCCTTGCCCAATAAGCAAGGGGTGGCAATATTTTGACCTTAATGACGGGTCAAGGGGCCAAGCCTTTAATCAAATAAGGCAAAATGAAATAGCTGATAACGGGAGATGCATCATGCAAAGCACACATATGCAAACCATAAATAAAAGATGCCCATGCAAAAGAATGCAAGCATACATCGTGAAGAAATGCCTTTTTTTCTTTTTCTCTCATTTATATATTTTTTTGTTATTTTTCTTGAAAAACGCATCTTAGAGTGGGTCGTGATTCTTATAAAGATGCCCTATAGGACGGCATGAATTCGAAAAAGAATTTGATTTTTTTTTTGAAAAAGAAACGACCTGCTCAAAGACGTTATTCTGAAGCAGACGACCTAATCTAGGACGTTAATTCCATAAAAAGCGCCTTAGCCGAAGGCGTTAATTGAATTATTCTGCGAAAAGGGCTTCAAGGCTATCAAGACCATGAGTCTTACATAGTCACCATCTAAAATTCATTAACCTTTCTTTAGTGATTAAAAGGGAGTTGACGTGCTCATAGTTGACTTGTATTCGAGATTTCGCACAGTGCAATTTCTTTAGTCCGTCTACAACCATCCTGCCAGTTCGTGATTTTACCACATAGAAAGGATAGAAGAAAATATAAGGAAAGCCCGTAGGGAATTCTGAGATGCTCAAGGCAAAGTTACCTCCCCTACCCTATGCCTGTTGGGGTTCTGTCTTTGGCGTAGGGAAATTGTTGCCTTTTGCCCTTATTATTTTGCACGCATACGCCCAAGGTTTTCCTTGCGGGGACTTTGCCCTCTTGAAATGCTTTTCTTTTCATAACTTGACTTTCACTTTGGAATTGATTTGCATTGATGAAAATAAACCTAATTGTACTTGGGCTTTGTGGCATTTGTTCCCTTTTGGGCCCTGACTTCCACCTACTAGGGCGGCGGATAAGCTTGGCGCGTCTGCCTCGAGGTCTCCCTTCCTCCCTTATGGGCCGAAGAAGAAGAGAACGGGTATTGTCTTTCACTTTTAGTCAGGTTTTTGACTTTTCGTCAGATTTTGCACTGCTTGATCTCAAGAATAAAGCGTGTAGTGTGTGTGGGAGTCAACCCCCTTTTAAGTTAGCAAGACTGATGAATGAATTCTGAATTTTGACCTTCGGACATTGATCCTTCGTGTGCCATGGCACCAATTTTGATCTCTTTTGATTTTGAAGAATTTCTATTTTTGTTTACTTTTTGGAGTTTCTATTTTTTTATGGTTTTCGGAGATATTCCTTTTTGTTTGGATTTTTGAAGACATATATTTATATTATTTTTTTTTGAATCTTTGAATCAAGGGTAGTATTTCTTAAGATACAAACCATTCCAAGGATGAGTTAACTCTTCCCCTTCAGCATTAACCAGTTTATAAGCATTGCCAGGATAAACATCTTTTATAATGAACGGTCCTTCCCAATTAGGTTGGAGTTTTGAGCGGGGGCCACCCGGCTTTACAAAAATTCTTTTGATTACCATCTCACCGGTTTTAAATTTTCTCTCAATTACTTTCTTTTGATAAAAATGTGAAAGCCTATTTTGGTAAACGCGCGCATGCTCAGCGGCGACCAGACGCTTCTCATCTAAGAGTTCCAACTGGGTAAGGAGTGAATCACGACGTTCATTAATAGAGAGCTCATTATCCAACTGTACTCACAGAGAGGGAATAAGAATCTCATAAGGGACTACCGCCTCCATTCCATAAGTGAGGGTAAAAGGAGTTTCCCCAGTGGGGGTGCGAATGGAAGTGCGATAGGCCCAGAGAGCTTCAACTAGCTTGTCTGGCCAGTCCGAAAATTTATTAGCCTCACACGTCTTTTTAACGATTTTGATCAAAGTTTTATTAGTGGCCTCTGCCTGGCCATTGCCCTGCGGATAATAGGGAGAAGAATGATGCAATGCAATGTTATACCTGTTGCAGAGATCCTTGATTTCCTGAGAGATAAATTGAGGTCCATTGTCGGTGACGATGGTGCTCGGGATGCCGAACCTTGTGATGATGTTCTTCATTATGAATTTGCAGACTGTTGACGCTTTAATCTCCACGTAAGCTTCTGCTTCCGCCCACTTGGTGAAGTATTCCGTTGCCGTGAGGATGAACGACTTTTGTTTGGTCAGGAGATTCGAGTCACCAAGAGGTCCAATGATATCAAAAGCCCACATGGAAAAAGGCCATGGGGAGGACGTAGGATGGAGTGAAGAAGCAGGAGAATGAATTTTGTCAGCGTGCAGTTGGCACTTAACACACCTTCGAACATAGATGGAACAATCCTCTTCTAGAGGGGGCCAATAGAATCCTGGCCTAAGGATCTTCTTAGCTAGCATCTGGCTATTCACATGACCACCACACACTCCAGAATGCGCCTCTTCCACAACTTTCTAAGATTCATCATCATCGAGGCATCTTAATAAAACACCGGTAACGCCTCTTCTGTAGAGCACACCTCCAACCAGAACATATCGTTGAGCCACTCTTCTAATTGCTTTCTTCTCTTTAGCAGTGGCTTCCTCGGGATAGGACTGATCATTACAACATCTGGCAATCTCATAATACCAAGGCTTCTCTTCGTCAGCCAATTCTTCCTCCCAGTTTAAAAGCATGACCTCCTTTCCTTTAAGAGATTCCTTCTGTTTAACCTTCTCGAGCACCTGATCCCTAATATCAAGGAACACGCGATCCTTAATAGCTGGGGTGTCACGCTGATGAATCAGGGGAACATGAAAATCACGCTCAGGAGGGAAAACTAAAGCGGAAGCTAAAGAAGCAAGAGCGTCAGCCAAGATGTTCTGACTACGCGGGACATGGACGAAGATCAATTTAGTGAAGAGTTTGGCATAAGCTGAAGCGAGTTCCTGGTAGGGCTTGAGCTTAGGATTGATAGTGCGGCACTTGACAAGCACCTGGCGCAGAATAAGCTGACTATCACCCACAATCCTCAAATGGGTGACACCATATCGATGAGCGGTTTGAAGACCGGCCAAAAGAGTTTCATACTCAGCTATATTGTTGGTGACGGGGAAAGTGAGCTGAGCAGCAAATGGTATGGTGACCCCTTCTGGTGTTAAAAGAACCATGCCGATCCCTCTTCCTTGAGAATTTAGAGCTCCATCAAAATGTAACGTCCACATAGGATAGTGGGGTTGATTAATGGACATTAATTCTTCATCTGGGAACTCCGAATTGACAGGATCAAAACGGGGGAGAGGGTGATGAGCAAGGTGTTCGGCAATGGCGTAGCCTTTGATAGCTTTCTGTTGAATGTAAGTGATATCAAACTGAGAGAGGAAGCTTTGCCAGCGTGCTAATCGATCAGTGAGGACAGATTTTTCAAGGAGGAATTTAATTGGATTCATGCGAGCAATGAGGTGAACCTCGTGAGCTAGAAAATAATGTTTTAACTTCTGAACTACCCAAACCAAAGCTGCACAAGTCTTCTCCATGGCTGAGTACCTCTGCTCACAGGGGTTAAGAAGCTTAGACAAGTAGTATGCTGCCCTCTCCTTACTTTCTTCATCCACTTGAGCTAAGACAGCACCTACGGAGTCATCCAGGACCGAAACATAGATAATAAGAGGTTTGCCTGGAATTGGCGGCCTCAGGACAGGAGGATTGGCCAAATAATCCTTCAATCCGTCAAAGGCTGCCTGACACTTGTCGTCCCAATTAAACTTGACTCCCGGCTTAGTAAGCTCGTAGAACGGCCTACATCTTTGTGAATGTTGAGAGACGAAGTGGTGAATAAATTGTAACCTCCCGATTAATCCTCGAACTTCCTTTAAATTCTTGGGAGGAGGCATATCTCTAATGGCCTTTACCTTGTTGGGATCAACTTCAATTCCCCTCTTGCTAACAATGAAACAAAGCAATTTCCCTGAAGAAACGCCAAATACGCACTTCTTGGGGTTCATTTTCAATTGATATTCTCGTGATCTCTGTAAAACCTTAGCCAGAACCCCAGGATGTTTAATCCTTGTCCTTGATTTTACAACCAGGTCATCCACATACACCTCAATATAAATATGAATCATGTCATGAAAAATCGCCATCATAGCCCTTTGGTAGGTGGCTCCAGCATTCTTAAGTCCAAAAGGCATGACCACATAACAATAAGTCCCCCATGGTGTAGTAAATGATGTTTTCTCTTGATCCTCTTCAGACAGACGAATTTGATTGTAACCTGAAAAGCCATCCATAAATGAGAGAGTCTCAAATCCTGCCGTGTTATCAATCAGAACATCAATATGAGGGAGGGGGAAGTCATCTTTAGGACACGCTCGGTTGAGGTCCCGGAAGTCTATGCAAATCCGAACTTTCCCATCTTTCTTCATAACCGGGACAATGTTAGCCACCCAATTGGGGTAAAGGATAACTCTAACAAATCTAGCCTTGTGGAGTTTATCGACCTCTTCTTTCATCTTTAAAGCCATGCTAGGGTGGAAACGCCTCAACCGTTGTTTGACCGGGACAGCCCCTGACTTAAGTGTAAGACGATGTTCAACGAGCGCAGGGTCTAATCCCGGCATATCTTCATAACTCCATGCAAACGTGTCCTTGTATTCTTGAAGAACTAAAATGAGCACCTCCTCCTCGGAGGGCGGCAAATTCTGGCTAATGAGGACAATCCTAGGGTCTTCCTCGGTACCCAGATTAATTTCTTTGGTAGGTTCTTCTACGGAGGCTGATGGTTCGTCGAATCTTCTCATACCACTAGCAAAAGCATCAGCCTCATCCTCATATTCTTCATAACTTTCATCCCCCTCTTTAATAGGGTCTTCATCATTTATAATTTCATAAACGCCCAAACCCTCATAGGAAGCAACAGCATCTTCAAATTCTAACTCTGGCAGGATAATTGGATTTTCCACAAACCCAGGGATTGCTAAACAAGCTTGGCATCTGATAGCCAACTCTAACAAAAATCTGCGAGGAATCTCCTTACCCTTGGATTTCTTATGTGAATCTACCCCATGAATTTTATTAGAAGAAGAGGAAGAAGAGGAGGAGCAACTAGCTTGATCAGAAGGAAAAGAAGGGGGTGAAAAAGTGGATACATAAGGTGATACAGAAGAAGACCCCTCGCCAGAGGGGGAAAAGAGATCTATCAAGGAATCTTGAAAGAGCGGCCCCTGGGTTGGGACACACTCAGTTTCGCCTCTCCTGGTGACTGAGGTGCTTCAGAAAGTGAATGAGATGCATGTCCTTCGGGAAGTCCTTCCGGTACTCCCCCGTAGCCCGGTCAAAAGTCATGATGCCTTCAACCCGAGTAAGCCTGCAGAAATCCATCGTCTCAGTGTCTGAGCCCGATGATCAGGCCAGTGCCGCTATCTCAGCGTGCTCCCTGTCCAAGTCCTCTACGTTGAACCATGTAACCACCGACACTGGGGGTGGGGGAACGTGCTCGGCACCAGAAGCAGCAGAAGCAGTAGAATCTCTCGGGGCAGCCATCTCTCTGCAAGGTGCAAGGTACCTCAAGTCAGAACAAGATACAAGTAAAGAAAAAGAAAGGGAATTATAAATGGGGCTACACTACAATTGAATTAAAAAGAATGCCAATAATTTCTGATGAAATTTCGGCAGAGTTTCCCCTAGGCCGGAGGCATAAGGGAAAACACGAGTGCATGCCCACAAGGAGTGACGGCCCCAACAAAGTCACGGTGTGCCCAAGGGTGACACCGGAGGTCCTCCGGTTGAAGAAGTCTTCTTCTCCCATTCAGCGGCACACCTTGTGTCTTCCTTCAGCGGCACGCCTAGGCCGAGCCTCTCAGTGGCACGCCCAGGCCATACCCCCTGGCGGCACACTCCGTGCCTCCCCTCTGCGGCATACCCCCCCTGGCCGCCCAGCGGCACACCCCCTAGCCGTCCAGCGGCACGCCCTTGCGCCATCCTTTAGCAGCACACCTGTGCCCCCTTACCCAGCGGCACACTCGTGCCCCCACGTCCAACGGCACACCGTGCCCCTACGCCCAGCGGCACACCCGTGCCTCCCTCTGGCGGCACACCCGGGCCCCGTTAGCGGCACAGCTTGCACCCTCCCCAGCGGCACACGCCGACGCCGTGATCGTCTCCACCTTACATCGAAGGGACGAAGGAGAAGAGATGAAGGGGAAGAAGAAAAGGAAGAGAGGAAGAAAAGAAGAGAAGAAAAAGAAGGAAGAGGAAGACGAGGAGCCTAGGGCTCCGTCGTCCCCCGAGCGAAGAGAGAACGAGAAGAAGAAGGAAAAGGAAGAGGAAAAGGAGAAGAGAAAGAGGAGAAGAGGAGGAAGAGAGAAGGAGAGGGGAGCCCCCACGGCGGCCTCCTCACCCTGAGACATCGGAGGAGGAAGATGACTAATGGGAATTGACGCCAAGCATGTACATTTACTTTTGCATTTATGTCCTTTAGTTTATTTTTATATTCATGGGAAAGTATACGCACAATTGTACGGCTTTATCAGCCAATGCGTTACTCCCGTAGATTGTGTGGGTTTCTATGTAATTTGCCGGTAGGACCAGCAAGGGGGACCTCAGCCCTTTCCCATTGGTCCACCTAGACCATGTGGGGCTGGTCAACCAGCCTAGGTGGCCTTCTAGATGAGTTGAATGTCAATTGCCACATGGGTAGACAAAGGGGGTGATTTTTCCTTGGTAGGCTACCTACCAAGTCAAATTGTCTCCCTTGCCACTCCATAGTCAATAGGCCGCCCCCCCTTCAATTTTTTACTGTATTTTTTTTGTGTTTGTGGCATGCCATCCAGACCCTGCATCTCCCATCCCTAGATCCAAGGGTTGAGGTTGGATTTGGTTGGAAGCATATATAAGCTTGTATTTTCATGTGAAAATTAGTGAAACTTTCAGAAATTTTGTTGAATGCCAAGAAGGCTCTTGCGCCCCCAGCCATCTTCCCCTGGTTTCCTCTCCTCAAACCTCCAGTTCTAGAGTGTATCAATCTTCTATCTCCCCCTCTCAACCTCTGATCTTCATCTGTGCCGCCGCCGCCGCCGCCGTTCGTGCTGCCTTCGAGCCGCCGCGAATCCGTCTTCAGTTTTCTGTCCTGCTGGACAGAGGTGTCTTCACGAAAATCCTTCTACCCGCCACGGCCTTTTCGTGGTTTATAATTTTTATGGTGTGTTCCTATCTTCCATCCCATCATCTAAAAAAAAATTCAGGTCTAAAATCCTTCGTTTGATATTTTTGTAATTTCGGTTTTCAATCACTCCCAGATCTGTCCTGTCTCTGTCTACAGTGACAGTAGCTCTGAGTTTCTCATCTCCGACCTTCTTTTTGATTTTTTTTGGGGCTCCAAATTTTACTGGGCCTTCTGTACATCATTCCCTACATCCACCATTTTTCTTGATTTTTGATCCGCCCTCTATCTATTTTTCAAAATTCGTGTTCTATCTCTGCTACAGTATTTTCAGCTAATTCCTAGATCCGACCACCTTCTAGTTTAAAAATCAGAACAAATCACAGTCACCTCCAAACCCTTCACAAAAACTAGTCCCGATTTCCTAGCTTGATTTCCTACAACTTTACTGAAGACCATAACTTCATATTCGGACGTTCACATATCGGTCAAAGGCAACTCTCAGGAAAGTTCCCTGCTAGTCTAAGAGTTCAGACACTGTACAACATCAAAATTCAAAATTTGCCAATCAAAAGTACACGCTTTGTTATTTTTCTTTAATACCATAGGGTTGAATCCGATCGAAGTAGCTTTCCAACGGCGCCAGTTTCGTCGCATTCCGATGTCGGGGCTGATCGCAGCGTCCGTTCTCGCCGGAGCGCGCGTCGGAAAATAGAACCGGCAGATCCGTGGCCGGTCATTCCGACCAGTGCCGAACGGAGCCGCCTGGCCTCCGGCCGGCGAACCAGCGTGCCGCCAGCCCAGGGAATGCTTCCCCAAGAGTCTCCACTACAGCGATGCCACCGGGTCCCACACGGCCCCTCCAGACAGCACGTGGGCCCCACCATCACTAGTTCGGGTGTTGCCAAATCAACGCGAGAAGCCGCCCGTCAACCCGAATTCGGTCCTCCCGGACCCCATTGTGTAGCCCTTTACCTCCCTGCGTGGAGTGGGCAGCGACGTGTATTGCTGTAATATTGTGTATTATTGTTCCGGGAGTACGAGTTTCGGCCGGGTCCGTCTTCCCCACGTCGAGCGCGTGGAGGTATCGTTCTCGCTCCCTACACTCGACATTTGCTTATTTTCATATATACTTGTTTATGCCACTGCTAGAGAGCATGTTCTAGGATCGTAGCTTGCTTTATATTTATATCACCGCTGCTGCGAGAGAGAGCGTTACCGTCCCGTGACCCGATCCGGGCACGAAAGTGTGAATTGACCACCCTAGCTCTAGCCGGTTTCTCAACCGTGCACGTCCGACGCTTCCCTCGTTAAGGGACGATCGCGAGCTTGTCGTGTCCGTGTCTCATCCCGCATCAACGACGGCGAGCGGCGGCGGTCTTCGACGGTGAAGAGAAAGAGAGAAGGAGAGCGGGAGTCGAAGAGACAGAGAGAGAGAGGGAGGAGGTTTGAAAGAGAAGGGGGGAGTTTCGAACTCCCCCGCCCACTTTATATGGGTTTCAAAAAAGAGAATAGAAAGAAAAGGAAAGAAGAAAAGAGAGAGAAAGAAAAAAATAGAAGAAAAAAAAAGAAAAGAAAAAAAGAGGAGAAAAAAAAAGAGAGAAAAAAAAGAAGAAGAGAAAAAAGGAAAGGAAAAGAGAATATATATATATATATACATATATATATAAATGATAATGATATAATAAATATATATAATAATATCTATATCACGTGTCTTATGTACGTGCGCCCAGTAACGCACATTAATTCCATATATGCACCCGCGAGCACCGTCTGGCTCATCCTTTGCCCGCGTTGCCCGTGGGTGGGGGGCATTCATGGACATATAAAATTGTACGTCCATACGTCCCACCAAGTCTCGCATTAATGCCAGAGTTAAAGGGAGAAGACTCCGGGAGACTGGCCACCCAAGGCCCCGGAGGAATACCACCGTCCGGCAAATCCCCATATTTGCACGGGCGCATCAAGAAACCAAGAAAACACATGATGCCCTCCTGAATTGATACACTGCTATGGACCCCCCCTCGGGTCCCTAACGGTGAAGAAATATCCCCAAGAATGCACAACTTAAGTTCCTGAATCAAGAGCTGGTGCCCCTTTCAACGGCACGCTCCAAACGGCCTCAGCGGCACACCCTGAAGTGCCCCAGCGGCATGCCCTGAGGTGACCCAGCGGCACACCCCCTAAAGTGCCCCAGCGGCACGCTGCGAACCTCCCCAGTGGCACGCTCTATGGGAGTGCTCCCAGCGGCACGCCTTCTTGGTGCCTTCCAGCGGCACACCCCTTGGAAGCCTCCAGTAGCACAGCCCCAACGCCCTCTCAGCGGCACATCCCAACGCCCTCTCAGCGGCACGCTCCAAACAGCCCCAACACCCTCTCAGCGGCACAGCCTCCAAGCCCTCAGCGGCACGGCCCCTCGGCCCTCAACGGCACAGCGTTGATTCCCCTGAGCGGCACGCACCGACAGAAGATACAATGGTCAATAGGCAGACCCATTGGCGCGCAGTTCGGCCACTTCAAAGCCAGCTAGCGCCCGCCTCGGTGTCACCTTCTGGCTAGAGGAGGGAGATCTTCACCTGACGAGGAAGATACCGAAGTCAACCTCGGATGGCAGTGCCATCATGAGGTCGGCCCCGTCAACGGCCCACGTATAAAAAGCCTCACGGAGGAGGAGAGGAACAGAAGAGGATCTTCCCATTCGAAGAGACCACACGCGCGAAGAAGAAGAAGAGAAGGGGAAGAAGGTAGAGAAGTGCGGAGAGATTGAGAGGGAGTGAGCCACCTGTATGGGGGAGAGAAGGAATGGGGTGAAGGGAGGCACCCTCCCCTGTTCCAACTCTCCCCCGGCACTATTTTCTTTTGCTCCTCTTTTTCATTTCTCAGTTTTCCTCTTCTCCTGTCACAGTTTTTTTTGTTGTTGTTCTGCAGTATATTGTAGTTGGCCTTCAGGCCATGATCTTTGTCATCTTGAGTCTGTCATGAATGAAATATCCTTTGGCTTTGCCTTCGTTTGTTGCATTTGTTGATTTCTTCTTACTGTTGGTCTGTGAGTTTGGCGTCCGCCTCCAGCCCTCCAACTTCTTGCCTGATCTCACCTCCCGTGGCATGGGTCTACCTGATTGAAAGGTTCAGCTCTTGGCTTGGTGGGGCAGGGCTGGCCTCTTCCCCCCCCCCCCTCTAGTGGCTTTCCTTAGTGTGACGACCCCTGATTTTCACCATGCGTGTTTGTGGGATTCTCCTCTCCTCTTGACACTTTGGATCCCTTCAATGCCTGGAGCATCTCTCTTGCCCTCCAGCGGCACACCTTCCTGGGTCTGCTCAGCGGCACGGTCCTCCCTGGGTCCGCTCAGCGGCACGACCCTCCTTGAGTTTGCCCAGCAGCACACCCTCCCTTGGTTTGCTCAGCGGTACCCCCCTTTTTTCATTCGTCTACCTGGTGGCACACTCCCCCCTCCTTTGCTCGGCGGCACACTCCCTTCAGCTGCAAGCGGTACACCCTCGGCTGCCTCAGCGACACACCTCCTCTATTGGTCTGCCCAGCGGTACACCCTTGGATTGTCAGCCTGGCACCCCTTGGCCATCATTTCTCCGGTGTACTCATAGCTTGCCTTAGTCTACTGGTTCCTCGTTTGGCGTTTTCTCCGAGTTTCCCGAAGTTTCCCCAAAGGTGGCTGCCCAGGCACCCACCTCAGTTGTTGGTTCATGTCACTCCCTGTGGGCGTGTTCCTTGTTATTCCCTTACCTCCCGGGTCAAGGGGAGGTGCTGCCGAATTTTCATCAGAAATAACAATAAATTTAAAGGATGAAAAGATGCAGTAAACAAATGGACTAAACGGCAATGAGACACTCTAATCAACTAAAAAGACTGCATAAAATTCAAGGAATTGAACTGAACAAGACTTCAAGAACTGCATCGCTAAATATAACTTGGGACTCAATCTCATGACAGGAAACTGAAAGCTTAACCATCTAAGATTCTTCATCATGAACTGAACAAGGGACCCTCTCTCGAACCCTGGCCCGCTCTTTGAACAGCATACTTTGCTTGGTTTTACTCTCCATTCTGCCCAGCGGTATGCTCCCACCTCCCTCCAGTGGTACGCTCCTTCATCCTTCAGCGATACACCCTTCAGCGGTACGCCTACCTCCAACTCTCAGCGGCGCACTCCAAATCACCTTCCAGCGGCACGACCTCGCCCCTTGCATGAATATGCATTGCACTGATACAACATGTGTTGCACCGATACAGCCCCCAGGCTGCATTGACTATGCCTAGCATTGCACTGGCTTCGTCCCCTTGCATGAGCATGCATTGCATTGACTCAGCCCCCAGGCCGCACTAACTATGCCTAGCATTGCACTGGCTTTGTCCCCTTGCATGAACATGCATTGCATTGACTCAGCCCCCAGGCCGCACTGACTATGCCTAGCATTGCACTGGCTCCGTCCCCTTGCATGAACATGCATTGCACTGACTCAGCCCCCAGGCCGCACTGACTATGCCTAGCATCGCACTAAATTCGTCCCCCCTGCATGAACATGCATTGCACTGACTTAGCCCCCCCCCCAGGCTGCACTGACTATGCCTAACATCGTACTGACCTCATCTCCTTCATGGCCTGAATGTTGCACCGGCTCTGCCCCTTTTATGCCTCTTACCCCCCAGCTGTACACCCCATCTCCTCTCTTGCATTCAGCGGTACACACCTTCTACCATTCAGTGGTACACTCCATCATCTCTCCAAGGAATACATATATATGTAATAAGAGGGGGGGGCTATATAATAAAAGGAATGATGAATAATTATCATAATGATAAGAGAAAAGGGGGTGGTCCCAATCAAGATAATAATAAAAAGGGGGGGTAATAAGGAACGGGAGAAGAACTCACGGTCGCTGGGTGATAAAAGGTAATCAACAAGGAAAGGGTAGTGTCAATGAATAAATGATAATAGCAAGCCTTAACAACCATTGTGAATACAATCGTGTGGCAGTAGTCTCTCCCCCTCGGATTCCAGACCCGGGAACATTAGTGATGCCTACGCAGGCTGGGTTTTGCCCCGGGGAGCTATTCCTCCCGTCATGGTTACTGCTCGGCCTTGCCGCGGGCCGACATCTCACCAAGGTCTCCCCCCTTTCCTCATCAGGACCTGAGCCCCCTCACTTTGCATTAAAATTGTCGTCCCTTGGCAGACATTTGCACGGATTTATTCCCCGTTACCGTCTTGTCTCCTGTACGGGCTTTTGTCCAAACATGGAATGGTCCACCAGTGACCGACATAGTCTGAGTATTCATGCCCTCATCTCGGGCTCACCGCATAGCCTGACGGATGTTTCCTCCCTGCATTAATCAGTATTTCTTTCGGCCGTGGAACCCTTACTTCTGGCAATTAATCAAGAGTATTCTCCCGTATGGGGGATGTAAATGACGTTGTGACCTTTATGGCACGGCGGGTCTTGGTCTCGACCCGAACCACACAATCGCCTGACTGAGTCAGATCGAGCGCACCATGGGCTCTTCGGAGCCCGAACAAATCGTCACTCTGTGACTGGCACGCCCACGCACCCAAATAAACGAACTACCCAATAAGTGAAAATAAGTGCATCCACAGAGGCGGGAATTGATCCTCCCCGCAGTGGTTGACAATTACATAAGCTCCACCTTCGTAGACTTTTTGGACTACGTAGGGTCCGAGCCAATTTTTATTTAGCTTGCCCTTGGGGTTGGCGGCCATGACGTCTCTTCTGTTGACCATGACAAGGTCGCCTTTCTTGAATTCGCATTCCTTGACAAGCTTGTTGAAGGCACGTGCTATTCGAGCCTGATAGACCTGAATGTTCTGTTGGGCCTGGAGCCGCTTTCCTTCCAAACTGGAGAGCTCCTCGAGCCTTCGCTCAACATTGGTCTGCCTTTCGTGGACTAGCTTGTATTGGATGGTGACCCTGAGGGAGGGTATCTCCAATTCGATGGGGACAATCGCCTCCGAGCCGTATACTAGGGAGAAAGGCGAGCAGCCTGTTGGGGTTTTGTACACGGTCCGGTATGCCCACAGTGCTTCATACATTTTCTCTTCCCAGTCCCTTTTGTTGGAGTTGACAATCCTATCCAAGAGAGTGCAGAGTGTTTTGTTAAAAGCTTCAGCCATACCATTAGCTTGTGGATTGTAAGGAGTCGATGTCCTCCAGTCAATTTTGTATTTCTCCGCCAGCCGATAGACCTTCTGGTTGCGGAAGTGGCTGCCATTGTCTGAGATGATTCGGTCGGGCATGCCAAACCGGAATATGATGTTGCGGTGGACAAATCTAACCACGATCTCCCCGGTGACCTCCCTCAGGGTGACAGCTTCTGCCCAGCGGCAGAAATAGTCACTTGCTGCCAGAATGTACTTGCAGCCAATGGATGACGTGGGCAAGGGACCCACGACGTCCGTTCCCCATTGGGCGAACGGCCAACTGGGCACTGCTAGATGCAGCGGCACGGGCAGCCTTCTGGGTATGGTGGCATGCTCCTGACATCTTTGACACGACTTAGCGTATTTGCAGCCATCGTCAAACATTACCGGCCAGTAGTAGCCTAGCTTTTTTATTTCAATCTTCATTTTCGGTCCCACTTGGTGTGCACTAGCTGTCCTGGCATGTACTTCCTTCATAACCCTCTAGGCCTCTTCAATGGACAGGCATCGGAGGAGTAGCTTTTGTTTGGCGTCGGCCACGATTCGGAATAATATTCCATTTTGGAGCTCGTAAGAGTCCTTGGTTCTGATTAGCTTGATCTTCTCTTCTCTCTGCTTGGGCAATTGCTGGTATTTGAACCACTGCATCAGAGGGTCTCTCCAGTCAGGTAGGCTGACGGCTTCTGCTGCAGCGACCTCCAGTTCTTCTTCTTCTTGTTCTTCTTCTATCATGCTGGGCACCTGGCGTTGATTTACCACTTGGATATTGAGGGATCCGTCCGGGGGCACTGCTAGTGAGCTTGCCAACATTGCCAGGGCGTCGGCCTGTGCATTCTCTCGTATGGTGACGTGGCCTATCTCAAGGAGGTAGAACCGTTCCATGAGCACCTTTACCTTAGCATAGTAAGGGAGCAGCTCGGGTTTCCGGACATCAAACTGCCCCTGGACCTACTTGACGACTAGCAGTGTGTCGCCAAATACTTTCAGCATTTTAATCTCCATTTGGAGGGTCACCTGGAGGCCAATGATCAGAGCTTCATATTCTGCTTCATTATTTGTGCAGGGCTTGTTGACGCAGCAGGAAGCGTGCACTACTTCCCCATCTGGAGATTTGAGGATGACGCTGGCTCCGGCCCGTACCTTGGTGCGTCCGGACGGGGTCATTTCTATTCTTGAGGCCCCGTCGAAGTACAGCTGCCAAATGGCTTGTTGGACCTGGTACACCTCCAGTGTTTCATCTTCAGGTAGCTCCGTGGCCAACGGGGAGTCTTCTGGCACAAGGTGTGCAGCGAAGAAATCCGTGACGGCTTGCCCCTTAATGGCCTTATGCGGCACGTAGGTGATGTCAAATTCCATTAGCAGTACGGCCCACTTGTCGAGACACCCCTTCGAGACTGGCTGGGAGAGAATGTGCTTGATGAGATCGGCTCTGGATATTAGACTCACTTCATGGGACAGCATATAGTGCCTTAGCTTCTTGACTCTGAAGACCAAGGCAAGGCAAACCTTCTCGATCGGGGTGTACTTGGCCTCCGCTCCCACCAATCTTCGGATGAGGTAGTAGAGAGCCTGTTCTTTCCCCTCGTCATTATTCTGGGCAAGCATTGCCCCCAGTGAATATTCGGTAGCCACTATATAGATAATAAGCGGCCTGCCTTTGGCAGGTGCCCCCAGGACTGGCGGGGTCTTCAGGTACTCTTTCAGCCGGTCGAACTCGTGCTGGGATTCATGACCCCAACCAAAGGGTGCATTCTTCATCATTAGTCTGTGAAAGGGTTGACAGCGTCCCGACAGGTTGGAGATGAACCTGCGAATGTAAGCTAGCCGACCCTGCAGAGACCTCAACTCCCCCAGGTTCTTCAGAGGCGGCAGCTCCTGGATAGCTTTTATCTTGAAAGGGTCAATCTCGATCCCTCTATGCCGGACAATAAACCCGAGGAACTTCCCGCTGGAGACGCCGAAGGCGTACTTCATGGGGTTCATTTTCAGCCCATACTGCCGTAGCCTCTGGAAGATGACCCTGAGGTCACTCAGATGATCACCTCTGTTCTGGGTCTTGACGACCAGATCATCAATGTAGCATTCGACCTTGCTATACAACAGCTCGTCGAAGATCTTGGTCATCGCCCGCTGGTATGTGGCGCCGGCATTCTTGAGGCCGAAGGGCATCCTCTTGTAGTGAAATATCCCCTTAGGCGACCTGAAGGCTGTGTGAATCCGGTCGTGGTCGGCTATCCAAATTTAGTTATAGTCGGATGATCCATCCATAAAAGATAGGGCCTCGTGGCCAGTGGTTGCATCAATCATTACTTCGATGATAGGCACCGGGAAGTCATCCTTCGGGCAGGCTTTATTCAGGTCGCGGAAGTCCACGCAAATCCTGATCTGTCCATTCTTCTTCTTCACCGGCACAATGTTGGCCAGCCAGGTAGTGTACTAGTTTTCCGCTACAAAATTGACATCTATGAGCTTGTCGACTTCCTTTCAGATCTGGTTTATCAGTTTCGGCCTCATGCGCCGGGGAGTCTGCTTCACTGGCTCCATCTTAGGATCAATGGCCAAAATGTGCTAAGTCACCTTAGGGCTGAGGCCAGGCATTTCTTTGTAGTTCCAGGCGAAGCAATCCCGGAACTCTTGCAGCAGCTTCACATATTATTCCCTCTCCTGTGGGGGTATAAGAGCGCTCAGAAAGGTCGACCTGGGGTCGCTTTCTGTGCCAAGGTTGATCTCAACCAACTCGTCGACAGTGGCCTGGCCACCATCTTCCATTTTCGGCGGGGCCGGCAACAGATCGACAAAGTCCTGGTCTTCATTGTCCTCGGGCTCGAGGACGCCATCCACTTCTTCTTGTTCCCCGTGGCTGGGTGTAGATGCGGCATTCACTTCGCAATCCTCTTGTGCTATAGTCGGTGGGCCTGTGGGGTTCCCTGGCGCAGAAACTGCCCCAGGATCTTCTATGTACTCATCATATATAGCCTCGGCGAGGGCCGGGGTGGCTGCATCTTAAAGCGCCGGGTGCTGAATGGATGTTGCATAAACTCCCCTTCTGGGGTTGCCCGTCACATGGGGCCGCGGCGGGGCCACCACATAGTCTCCCATTTTGAGCTCATCCCTGTCGATGAGGTCTTGAGCAATGTCTTTGAAGACATAACAGTCTTCGATGGCGTGACCCAATATCTTGTGATAGGGGCAGAATAGTGGGTCACCGCTTCTTCGGGCATCCTGTGGCCTTTTGGATCTCGGGAGGGAGACCTTGCTGTAGTGGCAGGGGCAATCAATGATACCTCGAGTCTTCTCTCTTGGAAAGGAGTAGGGCTTCTGCAGCTTCTCTTGCAATGTCAGGCTCCGCCTAGCTGGCCGCCCGGCTAAAGCGCTCGCCATGTTTCTCGCTTTCCTCCTTGACCGGACGGAGGTGACAGAACTGGCGCCTCGGGACCGGGACACGGCGTCACCCCACGGGCGGGAAGAGCTCTGGATCAGGTCGGCCACCAGCGAGGTTAATTCGGCCAGTCATGCCTTTAACATTTCGATCTCCCGTTGCTGCCTGTGGTATACGGCATACATGACAGGGTCGTATCGAGGAGGACCCGGAGCACAGCCCGTACTACCGTTCCTTGCTTCGCCAACAGGCCGGGGCGAGGGTGCCCTGGTGGTGTGATCCTTTGAGGTCGACCCCTCAGAAAAGGAGGAAATCTTCCATGTGCAGCTGCGGTGGAGAGGGTTCCAAAGGAACACTTCATCATCTTGCGCCTCCTCAGCCGGAAGCGTGGAATACATATCTCGGCGGGCTTCCCGCAAGTCTGTAATTTTAGCGGAGTCATCGTCGGACAGGGCCGAAACTGATATAACGTCAGTTTCGTAATAGTCTTCTAGTGAAAAGCCCAGGCCGGGGTGCTTGGTGATTTACATCAGCCTCTGATCCAAGTTTGGTGGCTTCCACATCTTTTCAAACATTTCCTTCCGGCTGGAGGATTGATAAAGGGGAATCCTTTGTTTTCTGACCACTCCAACTGCCCGGTCAGTCATGTGAGGAAGTCCCGAGATGGGGATGTGCGGGTCATGCAGGTCGTCAGAGAATCGGCAATCATCATCTTCTCTGACTGGCTTTTCCCCGGCCACATAGAAAATAGTGGGCGGCCCATCGGGGTTAGGCACCTCAAAGATTCTCAGCTGCTCGATCACTTGGCAATCGACTTCTGCTATGGGCTTGACGATCCCTGGCGGGACTCTGACATCCTCTAGCAGGTCTTCGAGGCAAGGTGTCCCCGGTGTAGGATAGATGGCGAGAGGAGCTGCCTTGAATACCCCTCCTTCTTGCGCAATGAATGGTACATGTGGGGGAGCCACATAGCCTAGGGGCGGTGGAGGAAACCAACCACCCGACTCCACCTTCCTCTTTCCCTTGTCTTGGGCGACTTGGGGAGCTTGCTTCGCCTTCTCTAAGTACAGATTGGCATCTGACAAATGACACTCGAACACCTCGAACGGGTGGAGATCGGCGAAGATTCTGACTTCCTTCCCCTCGCAAGGGTACTTGATGCATTGGTGGAGGGAGGAAGGCACCACTCTATTCTGGTGTAGCCAAGGTCGGCCAAGCAACGCCTTGTAGGAGGTGTTGGAGTTGATGATGTGGAACTGGACCTTGGTGGTGAAGTCATCGAAGGTCAGGTTGAACTCTGCGACCCCCATGGGTACTTCACATTTCTGGTTGAAACCACCAATCTTGACGTTCCTGACCTCGACCAGGTGTACATCAAAGTAGTGCTTCTAGTACACCCGGTAGGGAAGTATATTCACTGCCGCTCTCGGGTCGATCAGGACCATGTTGATAGGCTGCCCATTTAGTTGCCCCCTTCATGTAGAGCGGCCGGTTATGGCTACAGGTGGGCAGAAGCATGTCATCTTCTGTGAAGGCCACGGCCACTTCAGGCGGTACCTCTGCCAGGCAAGCTTCGAGGTGTGATGGTGTTTGGAGTGCGGCAATAATGGCATGCCGGGTTTCTTCATCTAAGGACAGCATCTCCCAGATGGTGAACCGGGTCGGGATCTTCTTGAGGTGCCTGACTATTCGGTCGACAGTCCGCACCTTGAGTAGCTTCATCTCATTGGCCTTGCCGCGCCTACCCTCACCTTGGACCTGGGGTGCCGGATCAGAGGGTGCCTCCTTTATTGATTCTGTTGCGGCTCCTTGAGCCTGTGGGGCCTGCTGGGCTTCCTCCCTTTCTTGCATGAATTCGGCAAGGTTCGGGACGCCGTCAAATTCCTCCTCCGGCTGGGGGAGGGTTACCGGTGGTGGAGCTGGGGGGATGCTTGCTTCTTTGGTCGAAGGAGACCCTTGGGGGCGTGCATGCCTCTCCGTTCGGGCCAACAGAAACTCGGTGAATGAGGGAGTGCCCCGACTTCTGGGTCCTTCGGGATAGAGACCCAACGGAGGGGGGATCTCCGTGCCTCGAACCTCGGGCTCGGGGGCTTGGTATGGATGTTCTCCCCTGAGCATGATGTTATGGTCAACCTGAGGAGGGCGTCCCCATTTTCTTCCCGACCTGGTGGCGTATTGGGAAGTGGACGCTTCAGCCTGGTTCACCTCCATCGGCTCATGGGGTAGCTCTTCTTCTTTTTTTTTCAGGGCGAGGGCGGTGTTGAACAGCGCCGAGAGGGTGTTGCAGGTAACGGCGACCCCCTTTTTCTTCCTGCTTCTGGGCCTTCTCTTCTTTTTCTTCTTCTCTGCAGTAGCAGGTGGGTGCTCCTGGGGAGGTTTGCCCCATAAGGGAGGTTCTTTTTCTGCTTCAGCTTCTGCTCCTGGGGCCAGTTTGAGTAATTCGAGCTCCTCCCAGGGGACATATTCCTTCAATTCCACGGGCTGGACTTCGGGTTGTTCATAGTCTTCGAGCCCATCAATAACAGCCTGGAGTCTCTCAACCACCGGGCTAGTCTCCTTGTGCATCCGCATCGGGATGTGCTTCTTTTTGTTGTGAGTCGGCCACCTCATGACTGGCCGAGGGGTGATAAGTGTCCATTTTCTATAGCAATTCATTGCATGTACACCATTTTATGTGCATATAATTAGGTAATTATGCATATTTCATAGTTAACCTCAACTCCGCATTTAAATTAGAGCTTTCACGTAAACTGATTAATTTGGTGATATTATTTGATAAATTAAAGTTGAGGGTCATGGGCATTAATTCTCCATTGCATAACTATGAGCATTTGAGATTTATGTGCACATTATGGTAATTTTTATGGACTAGATTGTAATTATGTGTGTGCAGGACACCGAAGGTAATTGTAAAAGAAGTCGAGGGCAAAACTGTCATCACCACTTTGACCAAGTCAAATAAAGAATTCAAAATATTTTGGTTGGAGGGAAAAGAAAGTTTAAAATTTTGAATTCAAAGTTTGAAAAGGAGGAATTCAAAGTTTAAGTTTGAAAACGAGGAAAATGACATTCAAAGTTTGAAATAAAGGAGAGACATGATGAGCCTTGGGAAATGGGGTGCCTAAAGTCCAAGAAAGGGGGTGCCCACCTACTTTTTCTCTTCCCCATGCATCATATTCTACCTAAATCTCAGTCATCCATCTCCTTTTGATACAATCTTCACCCTCCATCTACCCAACTTTCCCTATAAATAGCCCATGACAAGGAGGAGAAAGGAGTTCTTTTCTTTGGCATTTCACTCTCCCTCTCTCTCTCACATCTTTGGTTGCCAATTTCTCGCACGTAAGTTCCTTTTCTCCTCTTGTTGTCTTCATGAAAGTTCGTTGTTTTTAAGTTCTCTACAACTTCTTCTTCTGCCTAATCTTCTAATTCTTTCTTATTTTTAAGCTATTTCATGTTTTTCACTGTACTATCCTGTTCATCTGTGAACCAGTGTTTCTCTTTGTTCTTTCCCTTGTTTCTCACTCTTCTCATCATTTTCTCCTCTTACTGTCTTCATGAAAGTCCTTTATTTTTACGTGTTAAACAACTTCTTCTTCTGCACCATCTTCTAATTCATTCTTGTTTGGAAGTTATTTCTCATTTTTTAACTTATTGTCCTGTGATTTTACTGTTCATCTGAGGTGCTAGCTTCGGTTATGTCTCCATTTTGAAGCCCTGCTTCTCTTCTTTTTTCTCTGAGTTCTTCATTAAAGTTTTTCCTCTCTTCCCCCTCTTCAACTTCTTTTTCTTGGGTATCTCCTACTTCACCTTGGTTTCAAAGTTATTCATCCTCCAAAGTCTGCTTCAACAACGAACGTGACTTCCTCCCGGCGTAGACGATATCTTCCACAAGGTGGTTCGTGATCCAAGGCCAAGAGAGGACGACGCCATCATCACCATTGCTGCTACCATCTTCGAATATCAGGCTCCTTTTATTTTTATTACTTTAGTTTTATTTCACTTCATTGTAATCTCGTCATATCTTTGTTGTAAGCTTGTCTTGCACTTCATGTACTCTTTCTTTTAAGTTAATGAAGAGAGTTGTTCTTTTGATCTAGTTCTTGATCTTCTTCCATCTCTACCCCCTTCTTCTATCTCTTCTTTTCACTTCATGCAATTAATTTTTATGGCATAGGCGCATAATCATAGGTGTTTTTAATTAAGTGTTTGGTTTGTTCTTTATTTCACTATTTTCTTTAAGCAAAGTAAAAATCACAAGTGTTTTTCTAAAATGTTACAAGGTTTTTAACTCTAAAAATCTCTTCTTCCCTGTGGATTAGACCTGTGCTTGCCATAGTCCTACGTTCTCTTTTGATTATTTTGTGCGAGTTCGGTTTTAAGATTGTTATACGCATGTTTTAAACGACGAACTTTTGCGTTATCAGGGGACATGCCAATGGGAGTTTTGTAGGCTGTCCGATAGGCCCATAAAGCATCATCTAATCTTTCTGACCAATCTTTCCTATCGGGCCTAATAGACTTTTGTAAAATGTTCTTGGTCTCCCTATTAGAAACCTCCACCTGACCATTAACGACGAACTTAGTAACCGAGTCTGCTTCTCCTAAGGCAAGAGTTGAGGTTCGCGTCAAACGGCGAAGGGATGTGCAGCACCGTGTATCAAAAAAAAAAGAGAGAAAAAAAAGAAGTATAAACTGGCAGAGTGAAGCTACCTGTAATTTGAGAAGCTTAATTCAAGAGGTGGGCAGAATTGAAAATCATCTTTAAGTGAAAGGTAGAAGACTCATTCATCTAGATTGTTTGGTAGTAACTAGTCAAGTTATATTACTCATACACAAAGAGATATTTAATTTTGAGTGTATCCTGAGGAAAGGTCTAAACACATGGACTGATAAAATTTATACCAAATACATTCTACTTGAACTTGTAATACTCCAAAATCTAAATCATTATGCATAATGTTCATGCCATGATCTGTGACACATGAGTGTTTGCTAGTCCTAATTTTATAATTGTTTACATTGCTAAGGGACTAGTAATGTTCAAGTTGGGGGGTGTGATAAGTGTCCATTTTCTATAGTAATTCATTGCATGTACACCATTTTATGTGCATATAATTAGGTAATTATGCATATTTCATAGTTAACCTCAACTCCGCATTTAAATTAGAGCTTTCACGTAAACTGATTAATTTGGTGATATTATTTGATAAATTAAAGTTGAGGGTCATGGGCATTAATTCTCCATTGCATAACTATGAGCATTTGAGATTTATGTGCACATTATGATAATTTTTATGGACTAGATTGTAATTATGTGTGTGCCGGACACCGAAGGTAATTGCAAAAGAAGCCGGAGGCAAAACTGTCATCACCACTTTGACCAAGTCAAATAAAGAATTCAAAATATTTTGGTTGGAGGGAAAAGAAAGTTTAAAATTTTGAATTCAAAGTTTGAAAAGGAGGAATTCAAAGTTTAAGTTTGAAAAGGAGGAAAAGGACATTCAAAGTTTGAAATAAAGGAGAGACATGATGAGCCTTGGGAAATGGGATGCCTAAAGCCCAAGAAGAAACAACCGGCCCACAACGAGGAGATGATGGAGCTCTTCAAACAAGTACACATCAACATCCCTCTCCTCGATGCCATTAAACATGTCCCAACCTATGCTAGATTCTTGAAGGAAATGTGTAATCCTAGGTGGGAGCCACGGTGACCCCGGAAAAGGTTCGGCTTCCTGAGAACGTTAGTGTCGTAGTCCTCAATCAACTTCCAAGGACGTTAAAAGACCCTGGAGCGCCCCTTATCTCTTGCAACATTGGGGGTGTGACCTTTGATAAGGCTCTCCTTGATTTAGGAGCCAGTGTGAATTTACTTCCCACCTCTATCTATGAGCAGTTTGACATCGGTGAGCTCAAGCCTACACCCATTATTCTCCGGCTCGCCAATAGATCAATCAAGACTCTAAAGGGCCTTATTGAGGATGTCATTGTTAAAGTGAATGAGTGCTACTTCCCTGCCGACTTTCTTATTTTGGACATGGTTTCTCCCCAAGAAATCAAGCATACTCCTATCATTTTGGGTAGACATTTTTAGCCACGGCTAGGGCTAATATAGATTGTGCTTCAGAAGTTATGGACATATCTTTTGGGGACCAGAAAGTCAACATCAATATTTTCAAGGCATCCAAATTTCATGATCAAAAAAGAGATTGCTATGTTGTTGACACCATTGAGGAGTTATTGGAGATTGAAGGGGATAGGAGGATCAGAATGAGAGAAGAAGTTGACATCCTGTCAACTCAACTTAGGACGTGGCCCCCAGTTGAACTCTTGCCTCAGCTTAAATCTGAACCAGCTCTGCCATCTTTGCAATTCCCTCCTCAGGTTGAATTAAAACCATTGCCGACCTCCCTTAAGTATGCATTCCTAGGTCCAGACCAAACCTTGCCAGTCATCATAGCAAGCGACCTTGAACCTAACCGTGAGGAGAAACTAGTTGAGATCCTTAAATCTCATAAAGGGGCTATAAGTTGGTATGTCGCTGATCTTAAAGGTATTAGTCCATCCATTTGTCAGCACCACATTTATATGGAGGAGAATGTAAAACCAAGCAGAGACATGCAGAGGAGATTAAACCCACACATGAAGAAAGTGGTCAAAAATGAGGTGGTCAAGTGGCTAGATACCGGGATCATCTACCCAATTTCTGATAGTGAGTGGGTAAGTCCAACCCAAATAGTCCCAAAGAAATCAGGACTGACTGTGATCGCCAATGATCAAGAGAAGTTGATACCTACTAGGTTGACCACGGGATGGAGGGTCTGCATTGATTATAGGAAGCTCAACTCCATGACAAAGAAGGACCATTTTCCCCTCCCATTCATTGACCAAATTTTGGAAAAATTAGCAGGGCAAAAATACTTCTATTTTCTAGATGGATATTCTGGGTACAATCAAGTGGCTATCTACCCAGAAGATCAAGAAAAAATCACATTTACATGTCCCTACGGAACATTTACTTTTCGGAGAATGCCCTTTGGATTATGTAATGCGCCTGCCACATTTCAAAGATGCATGTTAGCAATTTTTTCTGACATGATGGGCAACTTTTTAGAAGTTTTCATGGATGATTTCTCCATTTTTGGGGACACATTTGATTCCTGCCTTGATCACTTAGCCAAAGTAATGAAGAGATGCATTGACACTAATCTTATCCTCAGTTAGGAAAATAGCCATTTCATGGTTAAAGAAGGTATTGTTCTGGGGCATATAGTGTCGGCAAGAGGAATTGAGGTAGATATAGCCAAGGTTGAGCTCATTGCCAAACTGCCACCACCCACCTCAGTAAAACAAATCCGATCATTCCTGGGTCATGTCGGCTTCTATCGCTGGTTCATCCAAGACTTCTTTAAAGTTGCTAGACCTCTCACTAATCTGCTGGCTAAGGAAGTCCCATTTCATCTTGACCTATCATGTCTTGAGGCTTTTGAATCGTTGGAAATGGCGTTGACCGATGCCCCAATCTTGCAAACTCCCAATTGGTCATTGCCTTTTGAAATTATGTGTGATGCCTCAGATTATGCTTTAGGTGCTGTTTTGGGACAAAGGGTAGACAAAAAGCCTGTGGTGATTTACTATGCGAGCCGCACACTCGCTGATGCCCAACGCAGGTACACCACAACAGAAAAGGAGTTACTTGCCGTTGTCTTTGCTCTTGAAAAGTTTCGATCCTATCTGCTAGGGGCCAAAGTTATTGTGTTTTCTGACCACTCAGCTTTTAGACACCTGCTGTCTAAAAAAGATGCCAAACCAAGGTTGATTAGATGGATCCTTTTACTACAGGAGTTCGATTTGGAAATTCGGGATAAAAAAGGAAGTGAAAATGTTGTTGCAGATCACTTATCCCGAATTATAACATCAGACACCACACCCTTACAAGACTCATTTCCAGATGAGCACCTCCTTAGTGTATCCCACGTTTCACCCCCATGGTATGCACACATTGTCAATTACTTAGCCGTGAGAAAAATTCCTGAAGGTTGGTCCAAACAGGAAAGAGATCGCTTCTTTGCTAAGCTCAAGTACTTCTTTTGGGAAGACCCCGAGCTATTCCATTTAGGACCAGACCAAATCATTCGGAGGTGTATCCCTGAAGGTGAGCAACAAAGTATTCTGACATTTTGCCACACCTTAGCTTGTGGGGGGCATTTTTCAGGTAAGAAAACGGCAGCCAAGGTTTTGCAGAGTGGGTTCTACTGGCCCACAGTATTCAAAGATGCATTCGAATTTTGTAAATCTTGTGAGCGCTGTCAGGCTATGGGAAACATGTCACGCAGGGACATGATGCCTTTAAACCCTATCCTGGTTGTAGAAATTTTTGATGTATGGGGAATTGACTTCATGGGACCGTTTCCACCATATTTTGGTCATGAGTACATTTTGGTGGCGGTGGATTACGTGTCTAAGTGGATAGAAGCTATAGCCATAAGGACTAATGATCACAAAATTGTCATGAAATTTATTCGTAAGAACATTTTCTCTCTGTTTGGGTGTCCTAGGGCTATCATTAGTGATGGGGGTTCACATTTCATCCATTCTCAATTTCAGACTTTACTTAGGAAGTATGGGATAACACATAAGATTGTTACCCCCTACCATCCCCAGACTAGTGGTCAGGTGGAGGTTTCTGATAGGAAGATCAAGAACATTTTACAAAAGTATGTTAGGCCCGATAGGAAAGATTGGTCAGAAAGATTAGATGATGCTTTATGGGCCTATCGGACCGCCTACAAAACGCCCATTGGCATGTCCCCTTATAGACTCGTTTTTGGAAAGCCATGTCATTTGCCAGTCGAATTGGAACATAGGGCCTATTGGAATCAAACAATTCAATCTTGATTCAGCACTGGCTAGTTCCCATAGAGCCCTTCAACTGAATGAGTTAGAGGAACTTCGCAATGAGGCCTATGAGAACTCTAGGATTTATAAAGTCCAGACTAAAACATTCCATGATAAACATATTTCACGAAAAACTTTTCAAATCAACCAAAAGGTCTGGCTTTTTAACTCTAGACTGCGATTATTCCCTAGCAAATTGAAATCTCGATGGGATGGACCATATGTGGTAATTAAAATATTTGACCATGGTGTAATTACAATTCTTGATCCTAAAACTGGTCAAACTTTGATTGTCAATGGTCAATGTTTGAAACCTTACATTGAAAATCTTCCAATGCTACAGGAGGACTCTCTAAGGCTGAGTGACCCATTATGAGCTCTATTGCGTCTGGCGGAAGACGTAAAACTTCGCGCTTATTGGGAGGCAACCCAATTACTCTTTATCATTTTCAATATATATATATATATATATATATATTTATATATATATATATATATATATATATATTCTCTTAAGATCTTGGAGCCACATTCTTCTGACGACGGCACCTCTCTCTCAGGTCGTATCTATCCTTCCCCCTACTTTTCATGGCTTTATTTCATTTTTATATTTTGTTCATGCCATTGGAGACAATGTCACCTAAGTTGGGGGGTAGCTTGAGCTCGAATTTCCTCAAAATAATTGTAACCTTTCATCACACCTCTAACAAGTGTTTCATGTTCATATTTCATGATGAGAAACTTTTTTTAGAATGATAGGACTTAGAGTCTTACAGGTGAAAGTTACAAGTTAAAGGGATGAATTAATTGGTTATGTCTTTAGCCTTTTCCTCAGAATACACCTGAAAATTCTATTGAACTTGCACACAATTGCACAATAACAAGATCGATGGATGACAAACATTAGGATGATGGGAATTTCACTTGACACTTAAGTGATGATGAATATTATGCCCATTCGTTGAACGTAATCGTGAGGAAAAAGCTACCTATCAAAAAAAACACACATGGATAATGCCCCTGAACTTAGTAACCGGGCCTGCTTCTCCTAAGGCAAGAGTTGAGGTTCGCGTCAAACGGCGAAGGGATGTGCAGCACCGTGTATCAAAAAAAAAGAGAAAAAAAAAGAAGTATAAACTGGCAGAGTGAAGCTACCTGTAATTCGAGAAGCTTAATTCAAGAGGTGGACAGAATTAAAAATCATCTTTAAGTGAAAGGTAGAAGACTCATTCATCTAGATTGTTTGGTAGTCACTAGTCAAGTTATATTACTCATACACAAAGAGATATTTAATTGTGAGTGTATCCTGAGGAAAGGTCTAAGCACATGGACTGATAAAATTTATACCAAGTACATTCTACTTGAACTTGTAATATTCCAAAGTCTAAATCATTATGCATAATGTTCTTGCCATGATCTGTGACACATGAGTGTTTGCTAGTCCTAATTTTATAATTGTTTACATTACTAAGGGACTAGCAATGTTCAAGTTGGGGGGTGTGATAAGTGTCTATTTTCTATAGTAATTCATTGCATGTACAACATTTTATGTGCATATAAT
This sequence comes from Amorphophallus konjac, assembly GCA_022559845.1. Taxonomy (NCBI): domain Eukaryota; kingdom Viridiplantae; phylum Streptophyta; class Magnoliopsida; order Alismatales; family Araceae; genus Amorphophallus; species Amorphophallus konjac. The sequence continues at coordinate 51,057,450 of CM040118.1, forward strand.
TAGGTAATTATGCATATTTCATAGTTAACCTCAACTCCGCATTTAAATTAGAGCTTTCGCGTAAACTGATTAATTTGGTGATATTATTTGATAAATTAAAGTTGAGGGTCATGGGCATTAATTCTCCATTGCATAACTATGAGCATTTGAGATTTATGTGCACATTATGGTAATTTTTATGGACTAGATTGTAATTATGTGTGTGCAGGACACCGAAGGTAATTGCAAAAGAAGCGGGGGGCAAAACTGTCATCACCACTTTGACCAAGTCAAATAAAGAATTCAAAATATTTTGGTTGGAGGAAAAAGAAAGTTTAAAATTTTGAATTCAAAGTTTCAAAAGGAGGAATTCAAAGTTTAAGTTTGAAAACGAGGAAAATGACATTCAAAGTTTGAAATAAAGGAAAGACATGATGAGCCTTGGGAAATGGGGTGCCTAAAGTCCAAGAAAGGGGGTGCCCACCTACTTTTTCTCTTCCCCATGTATCATATTCTACCTAACTCTCAGCCATCCATCTCCTTTTGATACAATCTTCACCCTCCATCTATCCAACTTTCCCTATAAATAGCCCATGACAAGGAGGAGAAAGGAGTTCTTTTCTTTGGCATTTCACTCTCCCTCTCTCTCTCACATCTTTGGTCACTGATTTCTCCCACGTAAGTTCCTTTTCTCCTCTTGCTGTCTTCATGAAAGTTCGTTATTTTTAAGTTCTCTACAACTTCTTCTTCTGCCTCATCTTCTAATTCGTTCTTATTTTTAAGCTATTTTGTGTTTTTCACTGTACTATCATGTTCATCTGCGAACCAGTGTTTCTCTCTGTTATTTCCCTTGTTTCTCACCCTTCTCGTAATTTTCTCCTCTTACGGTCTTCATAAAAGTCTTTTGTTTTTAAGTGTTCTGCAACTTCTTCTTATGCACCATCTTCTAATTCTTTCTTTTTTGGAAGTTATTTCTCATTTTTTAACTTACTGTTCTGTGATTTTACTGTTCATCCGAGGTGTTAGCTTCGGTTATGTCTCCATTTTGAAGCCCTTCTTATCTTCTTTTCTCTATGAGTTCTTCATTAAAGTTTTTCCTATCTTCCCCCTCTTCAACTTCTTCTTCTTGGGTATCTCCTACTTCACCTTGGTTTCAAAGTTATTCATCCTCCAAAGTCCGCTTCAACAACGAAGGTGACTTCCTCCCGGCGTAGACGATATCTTCCACAAGGTGGTTCGTGATCCAAGACCAAGAGAGGACGACGCCATCATCACCATTGCTGCTACCATCTTCGAATATCAGGCTCCTTTTATTTTTATTACTTTAGTTTTATTTCACTTCATTGTAATCTCGTCATATCTTTGTTGTAAGCTTGTCTTGCACTTCATGTACTCTTTCTTTTAAGTTAATGAAGAGAGTTGTTCTTTTGATCTAGTTCTTGATCTTCTTCCATCTCTACCCCCTTCTTCTATCTCTTCTTTTCACTTCATGCAATTAATTTCTATAGCATATGCGCATAATCATATGTGTTTTTAATTAAGTGTTTGGTTTGTTCTTTATTTCACTATTTTCTTCAAGCAAAGCAAAAATCACAAGTGTTTTCCTAAAAGGTTACAAGGTTTTTAACTCTAAAAATCTCTTCTTCCCTATGGATTCGACCCGTGCTTGCCATAGTCCTACGTTCTCTTTTGATCATTTTGTGCGAGTTCAGTTTTAAGATTGTTATACGCGTGTTTTAAACGACGAACTTTCGCGTTATCAAGGGGCCGTGTCATGCCAGACCGGGTTCACCGGTGGCGATGCTGTCCGAGGTGTGACACCCCTCACATGAACTTCTGGGGTAGGCCGGAGGGTCTGTCTTCTTCTATTCTTCTTAGGTACTGTAATATCCCAGACCTTTTGGATCCTTCTTCATGAGTCCCGGATCTGGTTTTTCGGAGTGTCCAGCTCCGTTGTGTCCAAAATTTCGTTTCGGACATCTTTTGTGTTCGGATCGGCGCGATCCGGAGTTGTTTCGGAGGCCCGGGAGCGTTCCGCGGCTTTTCCGTGCGGGTTTTCCGATTTCCGGTGTGTGTTTCGGTAATCCCTTCGGAGCCTCGCTGCGGGTGAACCGGGTCGTTCACCTGGGCACGAGTGGTACCGTTGCGATCGCTGCGCTCCGAGGATCTTGGAAACGTAATTTTTTATTTTTTGATATTTTCCAGAATTTCTGGATTTTCCTATAAATACCCCCCCTATTTTCTCTCTCCCCCACCTTCTCTTTCTTCTTCTTCTTCCTCCTCCATTTCTCCCCACCGCGACCTCCCTCTCTCCCTCTCTTCCTCCCGTTCGAGCACGGCTAGCTCCCTTCTGGCTGCAGACGGCGGCGGGGCGACGGCGCTACGACGTGGGTGGTGGCAAGGCGATCTCGTGGGCGTGCAATGAGCGTGGGAAGCGTGAAGAGGCGAGGTTTTCTAAAGCGTTCTTCGTGGTTCACGGACCATTCGGCGGAGCATTCGCTCTATTGAGGTAGGGTGATGTTCCCTAGCTCCCCGCCGTTCATTTCCGTGATTTATAGGCCGAGGGGAGGCCGAGAGGGGCGTGATTGAGCGGGTTTAGGGTTTTCCATGATTTGAGGAGAGCTCGCCCGATCTATGGATTTGATGCATGATTTCATGTTTTGGTGACCTAGAATCATGCTAGGGGTCTCCAGAGGTCTTCCCCTTTGATTTCCCCCTCTCTGGTGGAGGCATGGGGGCGTGTCGGAGTTTTTGGGCGTTTCCCGCCGTTTCACCATCGGGTGTGTGTAACGGTCCTTCCAGGGACCGTCACACGGTGTGACGTGTCTGGAAGGGTGCGTCACACGCCCCTTGTCAGCCTTTGGGGGTCAGGGGCTGTGACGGTCCCCCGATAGACCGCCACAGCCGTGTGACACGCCTGGGAGGGTGCGTCATAGCCCCTGTTAACCAGCTGGGGGCTGGGTGTGTGACGGCCCTCCGATAGATCGTTATAGGCGTGTAACGCGCCTGGGGTGGGCCGTCAGAGGCATCCGACCGTTGATTTGTGACCGTTGTTTTGACCGTTGGGGGTCAAGGCATGTGACGCACCAGGCCTGGCGCATCATATCCTCATGACGGCCCATGGTGGGCGCGTCAGGGCGCTTTTGAGACTTTGGCCCCCCAGGCGGTGTGACGCTCCTGGTGTGGACCATTACACCCTGTGACGCACCTGCGTGGGCGCGTCACAGTTCGTAACGCGTCTGGGCAGGCGCGTTGTTAGCGCAGCGAGAGTGATATAGAAGGGGGGGATGAATAGATCACTCCCAATTTGTAAAGTTTAGGCGAGAAAATAAATCTACCGCTTATGCCCCTTCTAAACTAGCACACAAAGAATTGCAAATGCAGGTACCAATCAAGATCGAATAAGAAAAGGATGATTAAGAGTTGAACACACAACTAGTCGAAGAGACAAGCAGATAGAGAGCGCTGATAAAGATCGCAAACCACAGAGAAGACAACCGGTTTTTAGGTGGTTCGACTGCAGTCCGTAATTTACATCCACCCCTCACTCCAACTAGAGTGAGGATTCTACTAGCCACTGCTAGAGCACAGCAGACTCAGTCTGCGAACAACTTGCTGCCAAACAGCTTGAAAACCCAAGGGAGACAAAATCCCTCAACCAAGCTCTGCTACCCACAGAGCTTGTAACCTGTTCTAGCACCCAGCACGAACAGAACCGGAGAGTGCCTCTCCCTTCCTCCACACACCGGAGGGAACCTGCTAATGACAACCCGTCACTAGCAACACCAGAGATCAGCGATCTCTCTTCCTCTGCAACCCAGAGGGAAACCGGAGTTAGACTCCCTTCCTCCACACACCGGAGGGGAACAGATCAGAAATAGACGAAGAACACATAAAGAAAATCAGAAAAGAAACTAAAGACTGATCGAGAAAACATTCGATACTGAGAGTTAATACAAATGTAGCTTCCTGGGAAGCAATTTCAGAAACCCGATACTGCAAACTCTCTTTCTCTCTTCACTGCTATCTCTCTTTTTCTTTCTCTCCACTGATATCTCTCTTTTTCTTTCTTTCTGCTGCTGGATCGAGCTCTTCTGCAATACTGCCTTTTCTTTCTTGGCTCTGATCACCTTCATCGGTGGACGAAGGTTTCTATTTATAGCGGCAGCAGGTGGATAGGGCACAAAACGCGTGTGCCTCCCACGCTCGATCCAGAACCTTCCTGTCACGTGACCTCATTGGATTGGTTCCTTTTGTCTTGGATCACGTGCACCCCCTTTTATTATTTGGGAATAATCTTCCTCGTACCTGTAAGAAGATAAAAACCATTAACACGCAGTATGGCCACTAAAACTAAAGTTGCATGAGGTATATGATAACAGCACGACGTGACCAGTACACGAGATAGGAAAAGAACGACACGAGATACACTGTAACAGAACAGACACAACGAGGAGAACGACACAAGATACACTGTGACAGCACAGACACAACGAGGAGAATGACACGAAGTGAGGTTATAAAACAAGAAGGACACGAGGTCTAGGAAAGGCAACACGAAGACATAAGGGTGACACGAGGTGGTACATTCAACAGCACGAGGTGCTGCAGTGTTCAGTACGCGAAGAAACATCTAATGATATGAAGACGAGGACAACACGGACTGAAACCAACTCGAAGACGAAGAACAGAAACCAACACTAGGTGTGGTCACAAGGCAAAAAGTACACTGGGTCAGAAAGACAACACGAACTAACAACCGACAACAAAAGACGACACGAAGTGAAACAACACTTGAAAACATAAGAAAAACAACTCGAGCACAAAATAGCTCGAATGAACGACTCGAAGACGAGGCGACAAGGGCTGACCACGACACGAAGACAAATAACTATAAATGACACGAATACAGAGGACTCGAAGACATAAGGGTAACACGGGGTGGTACAGAAAATAGCACGAAGTCAGAAGAGTGACACGGCTATCGCGACACGTGATGAAGCAGTGACACTAAAACAAAACGACTCGAGGAGCAACAGTAGGTGACACGAAGTCTAAAGAGAAAAACAACACGAAGATGAAAACTGAAACCGACACGAGGTGAAGTCACAAAGCGACAAAGAGAAACGACACGAAGACAGAGAGCACAAGGATAAAACAACACGAAGTATTACCTCATACGAGTTTTCCTGTCAAGCATGGAAATCAACACGGAGTGTTGTACGCTCAGACGACACGAAATCATTTCGTGTTGGTGAGAGAAAGCAACACGAAGTGTGGCTTAAGTGACACGAAAACAATTCCCAAAATTACCTGAAGTGGCTCGAGGATTTACGTTAACACAGAGAAACATTTTTGTTCACAAAAATTCATAGTGTTGAAACCATCAAGACATTAAGACTCAGGCAACACTAAAATTCATTTGGTCAAATTGTTCAATTGAACAGGACATTCCCTTACTGTATAATCCATTCACTTACATGATGAAACATGAGATTATCTTGAGATAAAGAAATGATTTATAGTGTGAGACATCATCAAAATCATAGGGACACAATAATCTCCCCCTTTTTGATGATGGCAACACTATGAATCAGGCAATATCAAGGTTTATCAGGATTTAACATGAAATCAATACCATCTGCAACAACAGATTAAATTCAAGGCATGCTCATGCAAATGAATTAGACAAACCCTACAACTCACTCTCATTAACTCACTCTCATTTCCCCCACAACTCATAATCAGGAACTTCCCCAAGGCGACTAGCCACAACCAACTGATTAAATCATTGATATAGCAGAACCTCTCTCCCCCTTTGACATCAGCAAAAAGAAATGCAGAAGACATAACAATGCTGGAGACATGAAGAAGAAGTGCAGTAACGATCTTAGTGCAGAAAGTCACGAATAGGTCTTAAGAAAATACGGGAGGTTCTAACATCAAGAGAAGATTCTTTAAGCTTCAGTACACAATGGAGAAATAGAATTATGAAGAGTATATCAGCATACATAGTGTGTGATGTAGAGCAGGAGTTGACAAGTATGACCAAATAGAGCTGATCATTCAACTATTCCACAAGACAACAAGAGTCTAAATCAGAGAGGTGTTCTCAAGGTATTGAGGACAAGCAATCCATTAGTTGCATAACAACAAGGAATGTTTGTTCGAGATGATTTCCAAGAAGATCAATGAGTAAGTTGGTAGTTCACTTCTTTTGACATTAGGGAGACACATTGATCAGAGGCCTGAATCCCCAGTTACTCAGAGTGAGTACCTCATTACTTCCCCTTTTTGTTTTTTTAAGGAACAGAGTTAGTATCTGTGGCTTTTGACATGAGGAGACACCTTGATTAGAGGCCAGAGTCCCCAGTTACTCACCAGCAAGCCACCATTGCTCTGTCATGACTTTTCATTTATTTTAAGTATCTGAGACCTCATGACATGGGAGAAATATTCATTTCATTGATGAAGCTCCCAGTTTCTCAGTGATCAAAAACAGAACATTTTTGTTCAGTTAAGCCCTTGAGTTAAAGAGATAGAATGATTGAAGACAATACCAAAAGAGAAGGACTTTTCTTGTATTGAGTCTTGAAGTCTAGATTTCAAGTTGATTGGGTCAGATATCAAGACATACGTGTTTTTGGCCTGAACCATAATCAATGACAATGTAGGAAGATATACTTTATGCAATTAGTCCAGATCTCTGAGTGAGTGCCAAAGGAAAGATTCTAATTGGATTTTAGAGACACTGACTTATTGACTTAAGAGATAAGTGACACTCTACTGTCTGAGAGAACTACACTAGATTAGTCATGAAAAACCAGCAGAGATACACATCTGACACTCCTTTTGAATTTGTCAAAGAACTTCTCTTCTCACATTACAACTCAGCTCCCCCTAAGACATAGCATACCTCAATAAAACATTTCAGCAAAATCTCAAGGCTTCCCTCAATTCAGAGCATTCCTGAAAGCTAACCAGTGAGCATTCTGAACTCCCCCTTAAACCAGCAAGCAAGAAGGCTAACCAACAGATAGACAAACCTCCCCCTCACAACAGGAACAGGCTTCATAATTAAGACACTTTGTATAAGCCTAACTCTCTTCTTAATGTAGTGAACTTTTCATTATCCAGAGGTTTTGTGAAAATATCAGCAATCTGATTATCTGTTCCTACATGAATCAGTTCAAAATTATTCTTAGACACCTCATCTCTTATAAAATGATGTCTTATCTCTATATGTTTTGTTCGAGAATGCAAAACAGGATTTTTAGCAAGATTGATGGCACTTGTATTATCACAGTAAATAGGTGTGCACCCCAGGTCTACTTGGTAGTCCTGAAGTTGGTGTTTAATCCATATTACTTGTGTTCCACAACTCCATGCAGCCACATATTCAGTTTCTGCAGTGGAGAGGGCCACAGAATGTTGTTTCTTGGAGCCCCAAGATACTAAACACCCACCCAAGAATTCACAATGGCCACTTGTACTTTTCCTGTCTAGTTTGCAGCCTGTATAGTCAGCATCTGTGTATGCTACTAGATTCAATGTGCGAGAAGCAGGAAACCATAAACCAAGAGAGTGACTAGCTGACAAATATCTGAAGATTCTTTTAACTGCAGCTAAGTGTAGTTCAGTGGGTCTAGACTGATATCTTGCACACATTCCTACACTGAATTGTATATCAGGTCTAGAGGCTGTTAAGTAAAGAAGTGATCCAATCATACCTCTATAAAGTTTGGCATTTACTTCTTTACCTATCTCATCTGCATCCAATGATGTATTGGTGCCCATGGGTGTAGTAATATGCTTTAAGTTTTCCATGCCAAACCTTTTGAACAATTCCATTGTGTATTTGGTTTGGTTGATGAAGCACCCATCTTCTAACTGCTGTACCTGCAATCCAAGAAAATATTTTAGTTCACCAACCAAGCTCATCTCAATTCAGCAGACATCATGGTAGAAAATTCATCACATAGTTCATACCTAGTTGATCCAAATACAATGTCATCTACATATACCTGAACTATGATGAGATCTTTACTCATGCCCTTGGTGAATAAAGTCTGATCAACTTTACCTCTTTTGTAGCCCTTGCTGATCAGAAATTCAGATAATCTTTCATACCAAGCTCTTGGAGCCTGCTTTAGACCATACAAGGCTTTGTTTAACCTGAAAACTTGGTTAGGTTGAGGAGAAAATTGAAATCCAGGAGGTTGTTCAACAAAGACTTCTTCTTTAATAACTCCATTTAAAAAAGCACTTTTAACATCCATTTGTTGGAGTTTAATGTTCTTTGAGCATGCAAAAGCAAACAACAATCTTATGGCTTCCATCCTAGCAACTGGTGCATAAGACTCATCAAAGTCTACACCGAATTCCTGACAGTAGCCTTTGGCTACTAGTCTGGCCTTGTTCCTCGAGATGATTCCATCTTCATTCATCTTATTTTTGAACACCCACTTGGTTTCTATGACATTAATACCATCTGGTCTTGGGACAAGCTCCCAGACATTATTCCTTTCAAACTGACCTAATTCCTCACTCATAGCATTTACCCAACCTTGATCAGCTAAGGCCTCTTCTACTGTTTTGGGTTCAATTTGTGAGACTAAAGCAATTAGGTCGTCATTATTCACATTTCTAAAATGAGATCTAGTCCTTAGAGGTTCTTCAGGATTGCCTATGACATTATCTAACGGATGGTCTTTAAGGAATCAAATATTTGTTGAAGACTCACTTGTTTCTCTTTGACCTTCCTGATTTTGGGAATTTGTTTCTCCATTCTGCTGAGTCTTCTCTTCTTCTTGTTGGTTTTCCAGAAAATCTCCACCATGATTGGAGTCCCTGTCAAGATTTTCAACATTAGAAACATCTTTATTTTCACTAAAAAGAATGTGTGGAGATTCTTCCACTTTCTGATCTGATACATTAAATACCCTATATGCCCTTGACACTTCTGAGTAACCCAAGAATATTCCAGGTGAACTCTTGGCTTCAAACTTGTCTAAATCTTTCTTATCATTGTTATGAATAAAACATTTTGCTCCAAAAATTCTGAAATGAAACAAGTTTGGTTTCTTACCTTTTAGAAGCTCATAGGGTGTTTTCTTGTGTATGGGTCTTACCATGGCCTTGTTGATTATGTAAGTTGTTGTATTGGCCGCTTCTGCCCAAAACCTTCTAGGTAACTTACTTTCAATCAACATGGTTCGGGCCATCTCCACCACTGTTCTATTTCTTCTCTCCATGATCCCATTCTGTTCAGGTGTCCTGGGAGAGGAAAACCTGTGAGTTAGTCCTTCTTTGCCACAAAGTTCAGTAAACATAGAATTTTCAAACTCACCTCCATGATCAGATTGAATAGAACTAACCTTGAACTTTCCTTCTTGTTTGACCTTATTGAAAAATAGATTAAACTTTTAAAATGCATCACTCTTATTTGCTAAGAAAAATATCCATGAATATCTGGAGAAGTCATCTATGATGACATAGCCAAACTTGTTACCGTTAAGACTCTGAGTTCTGGTTGGACCGAAGAGATCCATATGAAGAAGTTCCATTGGTACAATGGCTCAGATCTTAATTTGAAAGAGTTTCTGGTCTGTTTGCCTAGAGCACAGGCATCACATGATTTTGAAATGGAATTAAATTTAATTCTAGGCATGCCTTTAACTAAATCAAGTTTGACCAGTTTATTTAAAGTAGAAAAGCTAGCATGACCTAGATGTCTATGCCATTCAAAAGCATCTATTTCAGAGTTAGCAGATAAACAAATAGCAGATTCAGATTTCTCATTTAAGTCTACAATGTAGACATTATTAATCCGGTTGGCTACAAATTTAACCTCATCAGAATTTATTTCAAAGATTTTGCATGAAGTATCATCAAAAACAACCTTGTGACCCTTGTCACATAACTGACTGATGCTGATCAGATTATGTTGTAGCCCTTCCACAAGTAAGACTTTTTCAATGGAGTTTGTGGAAGACTTACCTACTGTGCCAACTCTAATTATTTTACCATTGTTCTTTCCTCCAAACTTGACCAGACCTCTTGGCTTCATCTCTATCTTGCTGAACTTGGATCGGTCTCCTGTCATATGCCTGGAGCAGCCACTGTCGAGGTACCACTTGTTGTCTTCAGCTGCCAGGCCGACCTACACAAGTATATCAAGCAGAGTGATTTGGAACCCAAGATGAGTTGGGTCCAAGTACATTGTTTAAATCTCTGATCAAGTGTTTGGGTACCCAAATTTGTTTCAGCATGGTTTTCTCTGGCACCCTCCTTTCTGGTTTATTAAAGTTCAATCCAGCTGAACTAGAGAAATGAGTTCTATTCCTTTCATTGGTCATCCTATTCCTAGGAAATTTCCTGTAGGCTTGTTCATTGGTATATCTTTGACCATGAAAGTTGTTCCTCCAGTAGGTCTTGTTTGGACCCATCTGATTGTTATAATTTCAGCTCTTATTCTGATTTGTTTTCTTGGTCCAGCTACCATTTGTGTTCTGGTGAACGGACTTAATGTTATTCTTCATAAAGTTCATTCCAATCTTGAATGGTTGTCCAGTACTGGTTGTTGTGTTCTCTTTAGGACTTTGAATTTTCTTAGAGCTATTTGAGCTGGATGGTGTGTCCAGCTTTTCTTTTCCCTTCTCTGGACTGAAGGTGATGGTCTTGAATTGCAAGGGTCTCTTGTTGGTTGGGTCATAGCCTAGACCTTCCTTATTGAAATTGACCCTAGTTCCTAGTATAGCATCTAGGCTAGTCTTTCCTTGGACAAACTTCTCTAAGACTTTCTGTTTGTCTTCCAGCTCCTTTTGAAGAAACTCAGAATTCTTTAGGAGTTCAGCATTTACTTTCTTCACAGCTTCATATTTCTCTGAATTCATTCTGATTTCACTCATGCTTTCTTCAATTTTAGTTTTGAATTCATTGAGCTGTTTTTTACTTTCTTGGATTTCTCCCCTAAGCTTATCATTCTCTTTCCTTTGTGAGGTCATTTCTTCTAGTTGTTCTTTTAGCTTTGCATTTTCCTCACAGACCAGAGTTTGTTCTTCAACATTTGTGTTAAATTTTCTTTTCAGAACTTTGTGCTCTTTGCTAAGTGAATTAAATTTATCTAGCAAGTCACCATAAGCATCCTCCCAGTCATCAATTGAGAAATTTTCAAAAACGTTTATTACCTCCTCTTCACTGTTTGCCATAAGACAAATTCCTTCTTCATATTCCTCCGAGGAAGTGTCTTCGGGATTTTCTTCTTCCTCGCGCCATGTGCAGACCATCGCCTGTGGCTTTTTCTTCTTCTGCACCTTTGTGAACTTCTTCTGAAGATAGGGACCTTTCTTCTGGAGTTCTGGGCATTCACCTTTCATGTGTCCCTGTTTGTTACAGTTAAAACAAGTCAGTTTCTTAGGATTTCTATCCCTGTAATTGGTAAACTCAGCATTCTTGTTAAAAGAGTGTGGGTTCTTCTTCCTGAAGGTCTTCCCCTTTGTCCTCAGAAACTTTCTGAACTGACGAGTGAGCATAGCCTGCTCCCCCTGGTCGAGATCTGAAAGACCTTCAAGCTCGGACTCAGACTCGGAGCTACTGCTGCTGCTCCCACTTTTACTACCCTTGTTGCGGGAAGCTCTTAGAGCTACATTTTTACCCTTCCTCTCACTACCTTCTCCACCTCCTTGGAAGTTCATCTCATAGGTCATCAAGGATCCTATGAGTTCATTCACAGTTAAGACAGTCAAATCTTTTGACTCCTCAATCACAATGGCCTTAGTGTGCCATGCCGGGGATAAAGATCTAAGGATTTTCTGACTATATCTGCCTCAGCAAGATCCTTCCCTAGCCCTTTAAGAGTGTTAGTGATCAAGGATAACCTGGCATACATTTCGGTTATATTCTCATCTGCATTCATCTTAAACATTTCATACTTGGAGGTGTAGAGATTTACCTTCGAGGCTTTCACTTGAGCTGTACCTTCATAAATTAATTGCAGCTCATCCCACATTCGCTTGGCAGTTCTGTATGCAGATATACGAGCATATTCCTCTGGATGAACAGCACACTGGATTATGTTCAGCGCCGTCCAGTTGAGTGACGAGAGCTTCACATGATCATCTGTCCAAGCATCCTCGTTTGGTGGCAGCTCATATGGCCCCACCGTGATTACTCTCCACAATTTATGACTCTGAGCTCTGATGAACACTTCCATCCTGTTCTTCCAAAACAGATAGTTACTACCATCGAAATAAGGAGGGCGACTAATGGATTGACCTTCGGCCATGAAGGTTCTAGGACCACCACCATTTCCTTGACCGTTCGTCCACATGGCGTAAACCTGCTCTGATACCAAATGTTAGCGCAGCGATAGTGATATAGAAGGGGGGGATGAATAGATCACTCCCAATTTGCGCTAACACGCGTTACATCTTATTTTGCGCTGAGAGCGTGACGGCCGGCGTCGGACCATCAGGTGCCTGTGACGGTCCGGCCCAAGACCGTCAGGCTTCCTGTGACGGTCCCACCTAGACCGTCAGGTGCTTGTGACGGTCCAGGGGTAGACCGTCAGGCTCCTGGTTGCCCCGAGCGGGTTGCAACCCCGTTTTTGGTCCGACTGTGGTCACCGTGCGACGGGGCCGGTATGTGGGGTGGTCCCCATACGTCGTCGGATACGGATGTTATTTTCTGTGACTTGAGAGTCTACTCCTTCAGTGACCCTTCACTAGTCGTAGCCTACCAGTACGCGGTGCTGGTCACACCAGGGAGTGGTGTACGGGCTTACCCTTAGAGACGGTGTAATACCCCGTATTTAAATAATAATTTTATTTAATTTTTTCTTGTCAAATTAAAATTTTTAGGAATTTATTTGAATTTAGTTGAATTAATAATTGGATAGAAATTGAATTAAACCTTTAAAAATTTAAATTAAATTGAAATGAAATGAAAATGGAATGTAACCCAAATGAAAATAAGGTTTAGGTGAAATGAAACACAAATGCAATTGAGTTGGAATGAAAATGAAATGAAAAGAGGGAATTTGAAATTTGAATTTCGAATTTAATATTTTATTATTAAATGAATAGTGAGAAATTGTTAACGGTATTAAAATCCCAAAAATAATAATTAGTTAGAATACCATGCGATTAGCAACTTTGTCTTCTAGGGCTAAGCCTAATAAAATCATTTATTAGGCCGAATTAGTGGATTAAGTCTTCCGAACTTAATATTTAACTATTTACGGAATAGTAGAAGTGAAAATTTTATCTACCATAAAAAAATTCATAAAAATAGTAATTAAATAATAGATGCATCGACTAACACTTTTGTCTTCTTGGACTAAGCCTAATAAAATCATTATCTAGGCCTAATCAGTGGGTTAAGCCCGACTTACAACCCACCCAACCCAAAATTCATGTTCACTATTCACCCAATCTTAGAACATCAAATTAGAGCCCATTTCTTAACCAAATGCGATGAGGTTAAAGGCAAATGAAAGCTAGTGACTTGTAGATTAATAGCCCCCAACAAATTTCGTGTAAGATTAACTAGGATAAGAGTGATTAGACGAGTTTAGTCTAGGTCAATTATTTCGGCGGCGTAAACAACACGCCTCTTCAAGGTCGAAATTCTCCCTTCCTGGAAGGATCCAGAAGGTGTATGAGCTATAGATAGAAAGCTCTTCGAGCCTAGTTTCATTTGGTTACTGTGGTGTCGGCAGAGGAGTTAGATCTGGGGAGATCTTGGCGATTTTGTGGAAGGTGGTCTGCTCCCCGTCGTTTTTCTATCTCCAAGTTTTGGTTCATCAAATCAGGTTAGTACCTCAACCAAAACAGGCATATGAGTAAGGGTTTTTGATCAGCTCGACGAGATCTATCATCTGAGACTAAAAGCCCTAAGTTTTATAGGGTATTGAGGGAGGAATCAAGAGATCTTTGAAGGGGATTCTTATAGTTCGTGGGTCTAATCTATCTCGTGGTTTAAGTCTTCAATTGAGGTAGGTTATAACTGGCCAAATGTTAATTATTGTATATCAAATTGAAGCTTAGCATGTTATCTCTCTTTTGGCGTAAAAAGCCCTTTGATCCATCAATTCTATTTAGAGAATTTGAGGTTTGAACATGAGCTTGTCCATATGGTGATTTCATATACTTGGAACCTGATTAATCTATAAATTCGAAACATAAATGTTCAAATTCATAGCATGTGTGATACATGGTTGGAAAGCCCTCTCTGTTAGCTTTCCAGTGATATAAAAAGCCCTAAAACTTATCATGTATACGTAGAGAATTTGATGTTTTAGTAACACACTGTCCTAATTAGGGTTTTTCTTTTTCCTGTCAATACAGAACTTAATTACAGAACCTAAATCTGAAATTGATCTTACCAAATGATAGTACTCTGTCTTAGCTTTCCATTGATGTATCATATGCTTAATTCCATTAAGAATTGAGGAAGATATAGGCTTTTTAATCCCTGGATCTCACACACATCCCAATAAAAGGGGGCGGGTGACCGACCTCCGCCCTAAACGCGATCCGGAGTTATTAAATGAATAATTAAAAACCCTGAATCCCTGTAAAACATATTCTTCTGCTACCAGGAGATTTAAAAGTTATTTTTCTGCTACTGGAAAGTATTTTAATCTATTTTTATGCATATAAACCTATTTTTCCTATAATTAATAGAATATAAATGTATAAGAAATTATGTCCAGCATGTAAAAATTATTATTAAATAACTAAAATGTATGGAAAATGTTGTCTTATAGTAGCAGCATGTGATAAGTTAAATTCTTGTGGATTTAGAATATTTTATCTTATAAAAATCTATATTTCTTCTATAAAATGAAAGAAAATGCTTATAAATTATATGTGGTATGTTAAAAAGATCTCAAAGGTATGAAAATTCATGAATATTATACTCTGATATAATTATCATGTGAGAGACAATTTTCTGTGAAAATTTGATATTTTTACCAAATAGAATTCATTTACTCTCCATATAATAGAGAATAAATGCATGAAAATTATATTAACTTGTTAAAAATAACCCTTACAGTATGATAAAAGTTCTTACAGCATAACAAAAAATTTTACAGCATGTTAGATTGATAACAGCAAGTTATAGAGAAATTTTTATACTTAAACAAATTTCTAATGTATTTCTTCCATTCAATAAATAGCATAAATGGTAGAATAATGTAGAAAAATTAATTTCAGTATGCTAAAAATACTATGGGTATCATGAAAAATGAACAACCAGTAAGATGATTATTCTTAATAACCCATCCAAAAATTTCATAAGGAACTTTTTATAGCACACCAAATATGGGTTTTTTTGTGTTTAAAAAGGTATTTTTAATGTGTAAAAATTCCATTCCAGTAATAAAAATAGATATTTACTGTCATTTTCCAGAGGAATCATGTGCTGGAGTTACTTGAAAATTTTAGGGAGATTTTCACCGTGATAGGATTTATTTCTATGAATTAAGTGGAATTCTTAGTAACTTACTCTAATAATACTAAATAAATCATTTCTTTGGCTTTTTGCATCCAATTAATTTAAGGCATTTCCAGTATGATAAAACTTGTTAAACCAACAGAATAAAATGTTAATTTATGGAATTGAATGTATTCTAAAGATTGTATTTTTCCTACTTATCCTTT
The DNA here is from genome assembly GCA_022559845.1 of Amorphophallus konjac. NCBI lineage: Eukaryota > Viridiplantae > Streptophyta > Magnoliopsida > Alismatales > Araceae > Amorphophallus > Amorphophallus konjac. Next base: position 51,073,097 of record CM040118.1, read on the forward strand.
CATTCTTGGATTCCACGACTTAATTGTCGTTAAACATTATGCCAAAGTTTAATCCTTCATTTTCTTGTTATTCTGATTTTTGCTAGATCTGTACTTGTTACATTTTAGCTTATTCCTTGAAATTCATTGGCCATATTTATACAAGAAATGTCTAGACAATTGGGATCATCGATCCGTAAAACCAATGCCATCGCATCATAAGGGCCCGGTCTGGTCCTGGGGAGAGCGCCCGAAAATTAGTGAGCCCATGGGATGTTAATGACAAGGTGTGGCATTTGCACCGAGTACTTGACTAGTGTGTGTCTACGACATTTGATCTATTGTTATTCCTTTTACTTGATTATGAATTATTGAAATACTTGCTTGTTGGCCAATTATTATTGTTTCAATTACTCTTAGTGAATTTCTTGTACATGATATTATTGATCATTGGAATTTATTCAATTCTTGACTTTGCAAGACCTTTTACATTGTTCTTGATCTCTTTATTCAATTCCTTGTTCTCTGTTACATACAACTGGTAATTAAGATGTTAACTACGTAAATATGCCGTTATTTCCTACTGAGCGTCAGCTCATAGTTGTGTTCTCCCCTTTTCAGGCTTTTCAAGTGACGCGCTTACCGATGGGGAGGGTCAGGAGTGATCCTTGAGTGCTTTTGTACCTAGTTATTGAGTCAGATTAGTTTTTACTTCCAGTTTATTTTTACGTCAGTGTTGTATTAGAATTTCATTTGGAAGACATGTTTGATCGAGTCTTAGCATGTTGGTTATTGTAATAAAGTTGGAATTATTTTGATTAATGGAAGTGTTTCTCACTTTATAATTTGTCTAATTGTTTAGCTTAGAATTTATTGTTAGTGCTAGCTCGTATCTGACTGTACGCGCCGATTTTCCGCGTCGGGGCGTGACAGGCGGTTTGTACACCGGTTGCCGTCGGGCCCCACGTCTTGCAGCCAGAGTCCGGCTGAGGGGAAAACCGGTCAGAGGGCCAGACCAGGGACGCGCGGTCTGTGTGTGCACACGTGGTTAGGGGCGGTTGGATCCATGTCAACGGGCATGACCCTAGCTAGTCACTTGTTTGTGGTTCTTGTGCGGTGTTCGTGCCTTTGGTGGGCGCTACCACGTCAGGCAGTTCACCTGCGGCGCGGTGTAAGACGTCAGGGGACGCTACCGGTTGTGCTTCTAGTGGGAGGTACTCCTATCGAGTGCGGAGTGTCAGACTGTCAGTTTCGTGGCTTTGGCCTTCGGGTTTACCGGGTCGACCGTTGAGTTTCGGTTGTCTCACCGTGGCACGTGTGCCGGGTTGCGTGCCGTAGGACCTTTGTTTTGTAGAGTACAGGGCTTTCCTTTCTGAGGTACTCTCCTACCGCTAGCATAGTGGTTTCCCGTTTTACGAGGTAGGGTTCGAGTGATCCCTACTGAGTCTTGTTCCGAGACTCATTCCCTGCGTGTTTTTACCATGTTTCAGGTGAGGCGCCGCCCCAGGGGAGCGCGTCTGGGGCGCAGCGTGGTGCGGGTGCCCAGAGGTAGTGCCAGAGGTCAGAGCCGGGATATGCCCCGTATAGCTGTACTTTACTTTCTTGTCTCTGTACTAGTTATGGACTACTGTTGTTATTTTATTATTATTTTATGGACCACGTGAAATGTTAATTTATTTCCTGCTTAATAATATAAACTGTTTAATTTCTGCTATTACTCATGATACTTGTGTAGTTCCCACACCATCCTTCTAACCCTTTCGAGTCTTCGGGCTCGTGGGTGGTGGTGCGAGTCTCGGGTTATCGGGCCTTCCCGGTAATCGGATTCCCGGGTCGTTACAGCTGGTATTAGAGTGCGGTTGTGGGATTATACAAGAATTATAAGTAATTGTAGTGGTCCACTAGTCCACAGCGATGACGTACAGATGACACTGGCATTGGGCATCACGCGTTTTCTTGACCTTGCCGTTTTCGTGTTTTCTGCCTTTTGCTTAAGGAGCGAGCATGGCACCGAGGCGGAGCACTCGCTCTTAGCAGGGGCAATCGGCTGGAGGTCAAGAGATCCAGCAGGGGGTCCAGAGGGACCAGGGGGAGCATAGTCGAGCGCCACCAGCGGCCACCGAGGCAGTGGATACTGCGAGGCTTCCGGGGGCCGAGGATTTCTTCCGTGGCATGTACCAGCTTATGTCTCAGCAGTTCGGCGGAGAGGCTGGTGAGGGCTCGTCAGCTAGGGGTGGGCCAGGCCGAGCAGTGAGGGATTTCTTACAGTTCCATCCACCTTACTTCAGCGGCCAGCCAGACCCCGATGCGGCTCGTGATTGGCTTGACGAGATGGAGCGGGTGTTCAGTTCTGCGAAGAGTGCTGCCAAGGACAGAGTGGTGTTGGCCTACAACCAGTTGCAGGGTACGGCTCGGAAGTGGTGGTCCTCAGAGTGGAAGACGTCCTTTCAGCTTCGTCCACTTGAGCAGGTCAAGTGGGACGACTTCGTCAGTGCTTTCGAGCGTACGTACTGTCCAGACTACGTTGCTACACAGCGGATGTGTGAGTTTCTGGAGCTGGTGCAGGGTGACATGTCCGTGTTGCAGTATAGGGCCCGATTTGTCGAACTGGGTCGGTATGCACCTCACATCATGGAGCATGAGAGGGTGCAGACTGCGCAGTTCGTTCAGGGCTTGAGGCAGGAGCTGAGGCACCATCTGATCACGAACGGGGCCACTGATCTGGAGACAGCGTCTCGTGTTGCGGCTTCCTTGGAGATGGACATGTAAAGGACCCGAGGACCGAGCAACAGCAGGGACAATATCCGCCGCTACCCAGGTCAGCTAGTGTGGGAGGCAGGCAGAGAGCTCGAGGCCAGATCACGCACATGACCAGGGCAGAGGCAGTGGCGTCGCAGCTTGTGGAAGGTACCGTTCAGGTTTTGGGTTGCGCGGATCGGGTTTTGTTTGATTCTGGCACGTCTCATTCGTTTATTTCAGAGGATTTCGCGCTGAGAATCGAGGAGCCGGTGACCCAGTTGCCCTGTGATTTGGCAGTGGAACTGCCTTCAGGTGATTTCATGGTCACCCCGTATTGCTTCGATCAGGTTCCGATTTGGATCGATGGGCGGAGTATGCCAGGCAGGTTGTATGCGCTGTAGCTTTAGGATTACGATGTGATTATAGGTATGGATTGGCTCGAGACTCATGGAGCGGTGGTGGATAGTGGAATGAAGAGGGTCTACTTCCAGCATCCAAGCAAGCGGACCTTCTATTTCCAAGGTATCCGTTCCACCTCTTCTCGATTCCTCATCTCCGCTATTCGAGCTCGTCGATTGCTTTATTCTGGTTGTTAGGGTTTTCTCGCGTCCGTGGTTGTGACTGAACGGATGGAGCCGAATGTCGAGGACATTTTGGTGGTGTGCGAGTTTTTCGACGTTTTTCCCGAGGAATTGCTTGGGTTACCTCCCCAGCGGGAGATCGATTTTGTGATCGAGGTTGTGCCTGGTACGGGACCTTTGGCGAAGGCTCCCTACCGTATGGCCCCCGCTGAGTTGAGGGAGTTGAGGGCGCAGTTGCAGGAGCTGTTGGCCAAGGGGTACGTTCGTCCTAGCTTTTCCCCTTGGGGTGCGCCCATGTTGTTTGTGAAGAAGAAGGACGGTAGTCTGCGGCTATGCATTGACTATCGGCAGCTGAATGAAGTGACCATTAAGAATAAGTATCTGTTGCCGCGGATTGATGATTTGTTCGACCAGCTTCAGTCTGCGCGAGTGTTCTCGCGAATTGATTTGTGGTCCGGTTACTATCAGCTAAGAATTCGTGAGTCTGATGTGGAGAAGACTACATTCAGTACAAGGTACGGGCATTATGAGTTTTTGGTGATGCCGTTCGCGCTCACCAATGCCCCTGTAGCCTTCATGGACTTGATGCAGAGGGTGTTTCATCCCTATTTGGACCAGTTCGTGGTCATATTCGTGGACGACATCCTTGTTTATTCACGATCTGTCGAGGAGCATGCGTACCATTTAGGTGTAGTGCTGCAGACGTTGCGAGATCACCAGTTGTATGCGAAGCTCAGCAAGTGCGAGTTCTGGCTCTGCGAGGTGCGCTTTCTGGGGCACGTGATTTCTGGTGATGGCATTTTCGTGGACCCTGCCAAGGTTGAGGCAGTAATGCAGTGGCCGAGGCCGAGGTCGGTGACGGAGATCCAGAGTTTCTTGTGGCTTGCAGGTTATTATCGTCGGTTTATCCAGGATTTTTCTCGCATTGCGGCCCCGAAGACTAGACTCACGCGGAAGGATGTGCCTTTCGTCTGGTCTGAGGAGTGTGAGCAGAGCTTCAGGGAGCTGAAGAGATTGCTCACCTCGGCTCCGGTATTGGTTTTGCCTTCTGGATCGGGAGGTTTTGTGGTGTGTACAGATGCTTCCGGGGTCGGATTGGGTGCTGTGTTGATGTAGCATGGTAGAGTGGTGGCTTATGCATCTCGGCAGCTAAAACCCCATGAGGAGAACTACCCTACCCATGACCTTGAGTTGGCGGCAGTGATCTTCGTGTTGAAGATCTGGAGGCATTATCTGTACGGTGAGAAGTTCGAGGTGTTCACTGACCATCAGAGTTTGAGGTATGTGTTCTCGCAGAGGGACCTTAACCTCAGGCATAGGCGTTGGATGGAGTTCATGAAGGATTATGACTTCGCCTTATCTTATCAGCCGGGCAAGATGAATGTCATTGCCGATGCCTTAAGTCGGAAGGTCGCGGTCAGTGCCTTGATGTTGAGGAAGTGGAGGCTCTGGGAACAAGTGCCCGAAGTGTCCTTCAGGCTCAAGATTCCCTAGGAGCCAGGGTTAGCAGTGCTTGCGAGTCTGACTGTCACTCCTGCTATCCATCGACAGGTGACATGGGCTCAGCATGCGGACCCTGAGTTACCCCAGATTCTGGCTATGGCTGATGTGGAGCTCGGAGAGGACGGTGCTGCGAGGTTTCGCGACAGGCTGTATGTCCCAGCAGAGGAGCAGGTTCGCAGTGCGGTGTTGGGCGAGGCTCATGGGAGCAGGTACATCGTACACCCGGGTGCGACAAAGATGTATCGAAACTTGCGGAGGTAGTTCTGGTGGCCTGGCATGAAGAGAGATGTCGCCGAGTTTGTCGTCAGGTGCCTGATCTGTCAGTAGGTGAAGGCGGAGCATCAGCGACCAGGAGGTACTCTCCAGCCCTTGGATGTTCCTGCGTGGAAGTGGGACCACGTGACCATTGATTTTATGGTGGGGTTGCCGAGGACCCCGAGTGGGAAGGATAGTGTTTGGTTGCTGGTGGATAGGCTGATGAAGGTGACTCGGTTGTTACCGATTAAGGTCATCTGGAGTGTGTCCAAGTTGGCTCGTTTTTATGTGGAGCGGATCGTGTCGTTGCATGGGATTCCCATTTCGATCGTGTCGGATCGGGATCCGCGCTTCACTTCTGGATTTTGGAGGAGTTTCCAGTGAGCTCTTGACATAGAGTTAGTATTTAGCTCGGCGTATCATCCTCAGTCAGATGGTCAATCAGAGAGGACCATCCAAACTTTGGAGGACATGCTGAGATCGTGCTGCCTGGAGTTGCAGGGGAGTTGGATTCACCACCTGCCGTTGGTGAAGTTTACCTATAACAACAGCTATCATTCGAGCATTGGCATGGCTCCTTACGAGGCATTGTATGAGCATCCTTGATGGACTCCACTTGATTGGTTTGAGGTTGGTGAGCGTGTTTTGACGGGACCCGAGTTGGTGCAGCAATGTGTGGATATGGTGCACGTGGTTCGTCAGAACATGTTGGCGGCCCAGAGTCGGCAGAAGAGCTAAGCTGACCGTAGGAGGCAGCCCCTCGAGTTTACCGTGGGTGATCGTGTGTTCTTGAGAGTTTCTCCGATGAAGGGGGTGATACGTTTTGGATGGCGTGGGAAGCTGAGTCCCCGCTATGTTGGTCCGTTTCTCATTGCAGAACGCATCGGTGAGGTTGCTTATCGGTTGCGGTTACCCCCTGAGTTGGCATCGGTGCATGACGTGTTCCACGTCTCGATGCTGCGGAAGTATATTCCTGATGACTCTCATGTGCTCGAGATTTCTGTTTGACCCGAGGTGACTCCAGATATCTCTCTCCCAGAGTTCTCGATCCGCGTGGAGGATAGGCAAGAGCATCGCCTGCGGAACAAGGTCATCCCCTTGGTGAAGGTGGTGTGGCAGCGGCACTCTGGGGGTGAGGCTTCTTGAGAGCGTGAGGATGAGATGCGTCAGCAGTTCTCATACCTGTTTGAGTGAGTCTTCCTCTTCTTTCCCCTTAGGTTGTTCTCAATTTTGAGGATGAAATTCCTTAAGGGGGGAGGGCTGTAATATCCCGGACCTTTTGGATCCTTCTTCGTGGGTCTCGGATCTGGTTTTTCGGAGTGTCCAGCTCCGTTGTGTCTAGAATTTCGTTTCAGACATCTTTCGTGTTCGGATCGGCGTGATCCGGAGTTATTTCGGAGGCCCGGGAGCGTTCCGTGGCTTTTTTGCGTGGGTTTTCCGATTTTCGGTGTGTGTTTCGGTAATCCCTTCGGAACCTCACTGCGGGTGAACCGGGTCGTTCACCTGGGCACGAGTGGTACCGTTGCGATCGCTGCGCTCCGAGGATCCCGGAAACGTAATTTTCTATTTTTCGGTATTTTCCAGAATTTCTAGATTTTCCTATAAATACCCCCCCTATTTTCTCTCTCCCCCACCTTCTCTTTCTTCTTCTTCTTCCTCCTCCGTTTCTCCCCACCGCGACCTCCCTCTCTCCCTCTCTTCCTCTCGTTCGAGCGCGGCTAGCTCCCTTCCGGCTGCAGACGGCGGCGGGGCGACGGCGCGATGACGTGGGTGGTGGCGAGGCGATCTCGTGGGCGTGCGGCGAGCGTGGGAAGCGTGAAGAGGCGAGGTTTTCTAAAGCGTTCTTCGCAGTTCACGGACCATTCGGCGGAGCATTCGTTCTATTGAGGTAGGGTGACGTTCCCTAGCTGCCCGCCGTTCATTTCGGCAATTTATAGGCCGAGGGGAGGCCGAGAGGGGCGTGATTGAGCGGGTTTGGGGTTTTCCATGATTTGGGGAGAGCTCGCCCGATCTATAGATTTGATGCATGATTTCATATTTTGGTGGCCTAGAATCATGCTAGGGGTCCCCAGGGGTCTTCCCCTTTGATTTCCCCCTCTCCGGTGGAGGCATGGGGGCGTGGTCGAAGTTTTTGGGCGTTTCCCACCGTTTCACCGTCGGGTGTGTGTAACGGTCCTTCCAGGGACCGTCACACGGTGTGACGCGCCTGGAAGGGTGCGTCACACGCCCTTTGTCAGCCTTTGGGGGTCAGGGGCTGTGATGGTCCCCCGATAGACCGCCACAGCCGTGTGACGCGCCTGGGAGGGTGCGTCATAGCCCCTGTTAACCAGCTGGGGGCTGGGGGTGTGACGGCCCCCCGATAGATCGTTACAGGCATGTAACGCGCCTAGGGTGGGCCGTCAGAGGCATCCGACCGTTGATTTGTGACCGTTGTTTTGACTGTTGGGGGTCAAGGCATGTGACGCACCAGGCCTGGCGCATCATATCCTCATGACGGCCCATGGTGGGCGCGTCAGGGTGCTTTTGAGCGTTTGGCCCCCCAGGCGGTGTGACGCTCCTTGTGTGGACCATCACACCCTGTGACGCACCTGCGTGGGCGTGTCACAGTCCGTAACGCGTCTAGGAAGGCGCGTTACATCCTGTTTTGCGCTGAGAGCGTGACGGCCGGCGTCGGACCGTCAGGTGCCTGTGACGGTCTGGCCCAAGACCGTCAGGCTTCCTGTGACGGTCCCACCTAGACCGTCAGGTGCTTGTGATGATCCTGGGGTAGACCGTCAGGCTCCTGGTTGCCCCGAGCGGGTTGTAACCCCATTTTTGGTCCGACTGTCGTCACCGTGCGACGGGGCCAGTACGTGGGGTGGTCCCCGTACGTCGTCGGATACGGACGTTGTTTTCTGTGACTTGAGAGTCTACTCCTTCAGTGACCCTCCACTAGTCATAGCCTACCAGTACACGGTGCTGGTCGCACCAGGGAGTGGTGTACGGGCTTACCCTTAGAGGCGGTTTGTGCACCGGTTGCCGTCGGGCCCCACGTCTTGCAGCCAGAGTCCGGCTGAGGGGAAAACCAGTCAGAGGGCCAGACCAGGGACGCGCGTCTATGTGTACACACGTGGTTAGGGGCGGTTGGATCCACGTCAACGGGCGTGACCCCAGCTAGTCACTTGTTTGTGGTTCTTGTGCGGTGTTCATGCCTTTGGTGGGCGCTACCACGTCAGGCAGTTCACCTGCGGCGCGGTGTAAGACGTCAGGGGACGCTACCGGCTGTGCTTCTAGTGGGAGGTACTCTTGTCGAGTGCGGAGTGTCAGACTACCAATTTCGTGGCTTTGGCCTTCGGGTTTGCCGGGTCGACCGTTGAGTTTCGGTTGTCTCACCATGGCACGTGTGCCGGGTTGCATGCCGTAGGACCTTTGTTTTGTAGAGTACATGGCTTTCCTTTCCGAGGTACTCTCCTACCGCTAGCGTAGTAGTTTCCCATTTTACGAGGTAGGGTTCGAGTGATCCCTACTAAGTCTTGTTCCGAGACTCATTCCCTGCGTGTTTTCACCGTGTTTCAGGTGAGGCACCGCCCCAGGGGAGCGCGTCTAGGGCGCAGCGTGGTGCGGGTGCCCAGAGGTAGTGCCATAGGTCAGAGCCGGGGTATGCCCCGTGTAGTTGTACTTTCTTTTCTTGCCTCTGTACTAGTTGTGGACTACTGTTGTTATTTTATTGTTATTTTGTGGACCATGTGAAATGTTAATTTATTTCCTGCTTAATAATATAAACTGTTTAATTTTTGCAATTACTCATGATACTTGTGTAGTTCCCACACCATCCTTCTAACCCTTCCGAGTCTTCGAGCTCGTGGGTGGCGGTACGAGTCTCGGGTTATCGGGCCTTCCTGGTAATCGGATTCTCGGGTCGTTACAGGTACGGCTTGCCAACCCCCTTGGTCTTGAGTGGGTCCCGTGACAAAAGTCTCATAGGTGGCGCGGGTGCTGGCCTCTGCCCATTCTTCAGGCAACTCCTGGTACAATGACACCATGTTGACAGTAGGGGCCAAGTTGGGCAGTTCATGTGGCTGTGGAGGGTCTACTTTGTGCTCCCCCATGTCCAGCTCCCCGCTCTTGATTAAGGACTCAATGACGTCCTTGAAGATGTAGCAGTCTTCAATGGTGTGCCCGAGCATTCGGTGATACAGGCAGAAGCGCGGGTCATCCTTCTTCTTCATGTCACCGGGCCTTTTCGGTTCTGGCAATGTGATTGTGTTGTAGCTGGTTGCCCACTCGAACAGGAGCCGGGACTTGTCTCAAGAGAAAGAATATAGCTTATTTCTCATTTTCTCCCTTAGCGAGGGACCTTCCCGCCGTTCCGTGGCCCTGGGCTGAGGAGGGTTGGTAGTCCCTTTAGCTTTTTCCTTTTGTTTTTCAAAGGTCTAGAAATCCAGTGCATGCACCTCTGGGGGAACTGGCTTCTTCTCGGTCTGTCTAGCCCTCTGGCTAGATGCGACCGGAGTGGAGGAATACCGGGCAAGGAATGCCTCAATCTCGGCAACTATATTGTTCAGGCGGTCAAACCTCTTGACCTCAGTGTCGATCATCCTTTCCAGGATTTCTTTCTTCAGGTTCTGCTTACAGATCTGCACTGCGTCCTCCTGATGTGGGGGATGCTTGCACCTCATGCTGAGGTTCCTCCATATTTTGATGTAGTCGAGTGCAGACTCATCATTCCTCTTTCTTGTGGCATAAAGCTCTACCACGGTGACCTCCCGCTTAGTAATATAAAATCTTACTTTGAACTTGTTCTGCATGTCGGGCCAGTCAATGATAGACCCGGCGGGCAGGCTCGAGTACCACTCAAAGGCAAGTCCAGTGAGCGTTGAGCCGAAGAATTTGAGGAGATAAGCCTTATCAGTAGCCAAATCTCCCATAACATTTACATAATAGGCAATGTGCTCCCTGGGAGACCCTTGCCTGTTGAACTTTTCAAATTTCGGCGACTTGGTGATGCCGACCGGTAGCTTCTTGGTGGCATAATGAGCCGAGTATGGCACTCGATAGACATCAAATGGCGTCTGACCGCCGTCGCCCCTTTCTGCTAGCTTCATGCCGATCATCTGTTCAAGCATTGACCGGCTGACCGTTGATGGGTCGACCGGATTTGGATAAAAGTGGGCAGGCTACGCCCTTGGGGTAGTCAACACTGCCGCCTGCAGGGCCATAGAAGACCCTTGGAAGGGCAAGACTGGTGGCAAAGTCAGTGTTGTGTGTTGTACCTGTTGCGGGGGCATGCCCCCAGTATAGCCGGGTATCAGCGAAGGTGTTGCCCCCTGCGGAGGCGCTTCGGAAGACTGCCCATTGCCCTCGGGCGCTTCGAGCAAAGCCTCGGTCTACCCGGATGTCGAGGGTTGTGCATTCCTCTCATTCAGTTGCTTCTTTAACAGTTCGATCTCCCGCTGATACTGTTGCAGCATACACAACACTACGGGGTCATTCATGGGGAGACTGGGAGTGCCCCCTGCTTCGTCAGTTGGCGTCTCTTATGATGACGTAGACGGCCCACCGCTGGTGCCCCCGGTAGTGACGACATTGGCGGCCATGGCCATGGAGGGTTCTTCATGGGAGGTTTCTTCGAGGCCTATCTGCGCTGCTTCGCCTGCCGCTCTCCCTCTTCTGGTGAGAGGACCGGGTCTCACGGCGAGTCTGGCCACCTCTTCGGGATCGGTAGGTAGAGCTCCATACCGACCAAACACTCCCGCCATGTTGTAGGTGTAAATTCTCCAGTTTCTATTTCTTCTCGCCATCCTCCTCGACGGCCTGCCTGGGAACACCAGTCTATGGAAGACCGATCCTCGGGGCTGCGCTTCCTCCCGCAGAGGGGACTGACGCGGCTCCTTAGAGCGGTTCCTCGATTCTGCGCTGGGCATAGGTCGGGTTTCTTCTTCTTGGAAGGCAGAGGCCATTGCTCCTAGTAGTCTCTGGCGACCTGAAGGGGTGCTCCCCGGGCCCCGGAGGTAATTCCTCATGGCTTGCTCTACCCCTTCCCACTCCTGGTCAGGGGGAGAAGCCGGTGATTGCGCGCGAATGGCAGCAACAAGAGTGTAATCCGCGGGCCTCAGGCGGGCAGCTTGGTGTCGACGCATGTGGTGCTGGCGGCGGATGTCTTCTGGGGGTGTCGGTGTAGCAAATGCCGGCTGGTAGACCGGGGGCGTCACCTCGACCCTTTCATCTCATCGAGCCCTCCTCGGGCGGATGCGGCTGGGCCTTGCTTGGGTGGGTGTAGTGGTCTGGGCTTCCTTGGGGATCCAGACTTGCTTGAGCTTAGCCGGCTTGTGAACGGGCGTGTTCTTCGGTGCTGCGGCCGGGACGGTGGACACCACCTTCTCTTTCATCTTCTCCAGCCCTTGGAAGGAGTTACGGACTGGAATGGTTGGCACGATGCGATCCGAAATCACCTCAGACCTCTGCCCATCAAGGTGGACTCGGACACTCCCAACAGTCATGGATTTGCCAGAGTTAGAGATGCGGCACCCGGGGATTGTGCTGGCATTGTTCCTTCGGAGTCTCCTCTGGTGAGATGCCGATCCTTGGCGAGGTGGGCCGGCAGTTTGGTGCATGTGGTGCACGTTGTAGCTGAGTGTCCTAGTCGGGACGGTGCTGTTGTTCCCGACCGAAGCTTGGGCAGTAGCGGCTTCGGTGACTCCCTGGGTGGGAGTGCTGGTCTTGAGCTCATCGGATGCCTCCACGTCTAGTATGTTGACGAAGGCCACCCCGAGGAAGTTGGGGAAGCCAACCACGGGAGGGAAGCTCCCAAAGCCGAGGGGGACGGCGAGGTAACCACCCTTGACGTGGCTCTCGATAGGCTGGGAGCAGAAGGTAGCCGCCATCCTTAGTGCCCAAGTGCGATTTTCCCTGCATTTGCCAAAAATAACGCAATTAGTATTACAAGAAGGGGGCCGCAGGGCCCCTAATTCCGGCAAAGAGATGAAGGGTGGACCATGTCCCACCGGGCGTGCCAGACTTGTGGACGCACTTTTTTGAACGATTAGATTCGTGCGGTTTATTAAGTGCGTGGGTGTGCCAGTCACAAAGTGACAATTTATTCGGGCTTCGTGGAAGCCCACGGTGCGCTCGGTCTGACTTTGTCAGGCGATCGTGTGGTTCGTGTCGGGACCAGATCCCGTCATGCCATAAAGGCCACGACGTCATTTACATCCCCCATACGAGGGAACACCCTTGATCAATTGCCGAAACTAGAGGCCCGACAGCCTAAAAGGATTAATACTAACTGCGCAACGATAAGAAGGAATAGGTCACACTAAGGACCCGCATTGGAATAAGAGACATCGGCCATATAGGTCCCTCACGGACCTTTTCGTGTTCGGGCACAAGTTCATAATAGAAATGCGATGGAAACCGGGGTGAACCCGTTCAAATGTCCGCCGAATGCACGGCAGTTTTAATATTGACTCGAAAGGGATCCGGTCTGAGAAACAGGTCCGGTCCAATCGGAATGTTGGCCCAAGGCAAGGTCGGGGCCTGGCCGTGTTGGGATAATTCCCGAGACTCGGACCCGGCCTGCGAGGGCGGCATTGTTATTCCTTCAACACCGGGTCACGGGGGGAGACGAGGCTGCATTATGGATTGTTACTGATCCCTCCCTTTTTATCTTGGTTTCCAATTGTATTATTCCCTTTTTTATTCGCTCATCTTCCTTTTGTGTTTTTTTTGGGGTGGATTTATTATTTCTTCCTATTTATCGAGCACGTTTCCCCTTTTTATGTATATTCCCCTTTTTGATTTATTTTTTTTAATTGATATTATTATCATATTTCTTTTATTTGCGCCTGGGACGTGTATGGAGGAAGCACGGAGGGTGAGAAGCTGTACCACTAGAGGCTGGGGCTGGCGTGCCGCTGAAAGGGGGTGAAGGAGTGTACCGCTGAAGGCTGGCCAGGGTGTACCGTTGGAAAAGGGCGGAGAAGCGCACCGTTGAAGGGCTGAAGGAGTGCGCTGCTGAAGAGGGGTGGAAGGGTGTACCACTGAAGGGCCAGGTGGGTGTACCGCTGAACGGGTGCGGGAGCGTGCCGGCCAAAAAGGCTGGAGGTGTGCCGGAGAGAGAGGGCCAAGGGAGTGTGCCGGGGAGGCGTTGCCAGGGTGTACCAGCGAAGGGTTGAGAGGCGTGCCGGGGAAGGTTCGAAAAGGAGTGTGTCAGCCAAGGGGGGGGCTGGGGAAGCGTACCGGCGAAGGACTGAGAGGCGTGCCGGGGAAGGTTTAAAAAGGGCTCACCCCTCCTTCATTCTCATGTCTCTTCCTTTTCATCTCTCTCTTGGCTTCAAACGGTTTGCGTAGGTTTTCTCTTCCTTCACTCTTAGCCATTTCCCTTCTTTCCCTCTTGCAGGTCGGAAGTTCAAGTTACTTATTGACATTCGGTCCGGTTCTTTGCATGTTGTTGGTCGTGGTCCCCTTTGTTTTGGTTGACGCATTTTACTGTCGATCGTTCCATTCGTTTGTTGCTTCCTTTTGCCTTTTTATTCGTTACTGTCCCACTTGTTTATTGCTTCTCTTTGTCTTTTCCATATTGTTATTTTTCTGACAAAAATTTGGCAGCATCTCCTCATGACTCGAGTGGTAAGGGAGATCAAGGGAACGCGCTCACAAGGAGTGGGGAAACCCGACAACTGGAGGTGGGCGCCCGGGAGCGGCAACACCTTTAATAAAACCTCGGAAAACTCAGAGGGAATAGCGGGAGGAAGAAATCTAAGGCTGGCTATGGATGCTAGGGGCAGAGGGCAAGGACTGGTGTACCGGCCAAGAAATTCAGGGGGGTGTACCGGGCTAGCAAGCTGGAGGGGGTCAAGCTGCACCGGTGAGGGGTCGTACCGGTGAAAGGGGGCTAAGGCTGTGCCGGCCAAGGACCGTGCCGGTGGGGAGAGGGCCGAGGGTAAAGGGATTAAGCTGTACCGGCGAGGGGGGTGTTGGGAGTGTACCGGCGAAGAGTGGCTTGGAGCGTGTTGGGGAGGGGTTGCCAGGGCGTACCGACAAAGGGTTGAGAGGCGTGCCGGCGAAGGACTGAACGAGGTGTGTCGCCTGAGGACTGAAGGGGATGGACTGAAGATTAATTGAGTAGGATGGAGCCAAAGGGGAAAGGACCAGGGGTCTTGGTTTGACTCGTCCAAAGGGGAAGCTTCAGTTAGGAAAAGGGGAGATTGGTCTAAGGGAATGGCCTGGTTGTGTTGGCGGTTGGGGTGTGCGAAGGAGAAAAGAGCCGTGACGGGGGGGGGGGGGGGGACGAAGGCCTATGCTGGGGACCAAACCATCGGCAGACGGAGGAGGAAGCATTCCAACAGGCACATGGACCCAAACCAACGGAGGCAGTAAAAAAAAGAAACTCAAGAGAGAGAGATTTTTTTTTTCATGGAAGACGAGGGCCGCAACTGGCCATATACATCTCGAGACAACGGAGTAGGAGATACAACGGTGGGAGGAAGATGAGAAGAAAGGGGAGGAGGAAGTGGGAGGAGCTGGGGATCGAGTAGGGGCGATGGCTTCCTGCCCTTCCCCATTCCCCCTAATACACCATACACTCGCTCTCCCTCTCCCTTACTCTCTCCTCTGGATGGTCGTCGGAAGGGAACCACACGGCGGAGCTCTCCCTTCTTCTTCTTCTCTTCTTCTTCTCCTTAGAGCGTTTCTTCTGTGTCTCTGTGGGTTCTCTCCCGCGTCTGCCCTCGTCTATTTTTTTCGTCGGAAGAGGAGGGCTTTTATACTCCCAGTGGAGGAAGCGTTCGAGCCCGAACGGCGGAGGCGGGAAGCGACTGGCCATGATGGGGTTTGACCTTCTCTGTCCTTAGTGGCAGAGGAGTAGCCAGCGTGGTCCAACCTCCGGCCGACACCTCGGACAGCCCATTGCGCGCCAAGAATCTCTAGGGCATGGGCGTAAGATTTCATCTGCAAGGCGTGACGCTGAAGAGCCAGGACACCGTGCCGCTAGCAGACACGGCAAGCGTGCTGCTGGAGGGTGATAATGCGAAAGTTCGTCGTTTAAAACACGCGTATCGATCTTCAAAATTCCAACTCGCACTAGATGAAAGTAAGATGTAATAAGGTGGCGAGAAGGGTTGAATCCACAGGGAAGAAGAGATTTTGAGTTAAAAACTTAAGAGTCCTTTGAAAAACACTTGTGATTTGGATTTGCTTAAAGAAAATAGTGAAATGATGAACAAACCAAACACTTAATTGAAAACACCATGACTATGCGCTTATGCTATAGAAAATAATTGCATGAAGTGGAAAGAAGATATAGAAGAAAGAGATAGAGAGGGAAGAAGAGCAAGAACTAAATCAAGAGAACAACTCCTTTCATTAACTTAAAAGAAAGAGTACATGAAATGTGAAACAAGTTTATACTAATGACATAATGAGATTACACTGAAGTGAAATATCATAAAAGTAATAACACAAGAAAAGCCTAGAGTTTGGAGTTTGGAGCTGGTAGCAGCAATGGTGATGATAACGCCGTCCTCTCTTGGCCTTGGATCACGAACAACCTTGTGGAAGATGTTGTCTACGCCGGGAGGAAGTCGCCTTCGTCGTTGAAGTAGTCTTTGGAGGGTGAATACTTTGGACCCAAGAGGAATTAGGGGATGCCCAAGAAGAAGAAGTTGAAGAGGGGGAAGAGAGGAAAAACTTTAATGAAGAACTCAGAGAGAAAAGAAGAGAATAAGGGCTTCAAAATGGAGACATAACCGAAGCTAGCACCTCGGATGAACAGTAAAAACACAGGACAGCAAGTTGTAAAACTAGCAATATCTTCAAAATCAGAAGGAATTAGAAGATGATCAAGAAGAAGAAGTTGTAGAGAACTTAAACACAAAGAACTTTCATGAAGAAAGCTAGAGCAGAAAATGACTAGAAGAGGGAGAAATAAGGGAAGAACAGAGAAAAATTCTGGGTCGCAGATGAACAGGATAGCACAGTGAAAAACACGACATATCTTGAAAACCAGAAGGAATTAGAAGATAAGCAAGAAGAAGAAGTTGTAGAGAACTTAAAAATGAAGAACTTTTATGAAGAACATAAAAGGAGAAAATGAACTTACATGGGAGAAACCGGAGGCCTAAGGTTGGGAGAGAAAGAGGGAGAGTGAAAGATTGATCAAAGAAAAGACTCCCCTCTCCTCCTTGCCATGGGCTATTTATAGGGAAAGTTAGGTTGATGGAGGGTGGAGATTGTATCAAAAGGATATGGATGGCTGAGATTTAAGTGGAATATGATGCATGGGGAAGAGAAAAAGTAGGTGGGCACCCCCTTTCTTGGACTTTAGGCACCCCATTTCCCAAGGCTCATCATGTCTCTCCTTTATTTCAAACTTTGAATGTCCTTTTCCTCCTTTTCAAACTTAAACTTTGGATTCTTGCTTTTCAAACTTTGAATTCAAAATTTTGAACATTCCTTTCCCTCCAACTAAAACATTTTGAATTCTTTATTTGACTTGGTCAAAATGGTGATGACCCTTTTGTCCCCGGCTTCTTTTGTAATTACCTTCGGTGTCCTACATACACACAATTACACTTTAGTCCATAAAAATTACCACAATGTGCACATCAATCTCAAATACTCATAGTTATGCAATGGAGAATTAATGCTCATGGCCCTCAACTTCAAATTATTAGATAAAATTATCAAATTAATCAATTTACGTGAAAGCTCCAATTTAAATGCGGAGTTGAGGTTAATTATGAAATATGCATAATTACCTAATTATATGCACATAAAATGGTGTTTATGCGATGTATTATCATAAGAAATGGAGACTTATCACACCCCCCAACTTACTCATTGTTAGTCCCTTAGCAATGCTAATAAATTGAATTTTAGGACTAACAAGAGTTTACAAAATTCATGCTCTCATATCCAGTTATCCCTTCATAGAATCAACCAAAGATTAGGAATCTGAAATCATTAATGCGCACTAGCCTTATGTAGAACTTAATAGTACATGATTAAGAATACAAATTAAAGTTCAATAGCACTTGTGCATGTGTAACTACCAAATCCACAGCTTAGACAATTACATCCCTCATTCGCTATTCCAAGCAAATGTCTTTCAACCCTGCACCTCTTAGATCAGAGCATTAAGTATATTAGCTTTTTATCTGCCTTATTATTTTGTCCCTTTGGGATATTTTATACCACACATGATGCTGCACTACCCTTCACTGCTCAACGTGAACCTCGACTCTTGCCTTAGGAGAAGCAGGCCCAGTTTTGCAGATCTAGGTTCCCTTTTCTGTTTTACGCGAACCTCAACACGTCTTAGGTGAAGTAGGCCCGGTTACTAAGATTAGGGGCATTTTTCATGGTGTTTTTTCTTTTCTTTTTTTTTTCATAGTGTCATTGCACTTATTTGATAGATAATTTGGCAGAAAACTTTGTATAAAGATCTCTTTTATTAAGAAGTGCAGAATATCAGACAATATACCTAAAATAGCAGAGGGCTTGTCTTACTTGTTTCATTAGAGTGTAATGTAAATTTTTTTTTTTAGTGCCCATGAACTTTAAAGGGATTCTTATATCAATTTTTCATGGCTAGATTGACTAAATTTTCCATCATCCTTCTCCCTAGCCTTTTCTATTCCAGAATTACTTTTAATTTAAGCATGAATCATGAAACTCAAAATGGGGTTTACATCTTTATGCAAGACATAACTCCTATCAGGTTGTACTATATGTATCATGAAAATTTCTCTCCCCCCCAACTTGAATGACATTGTCCTCAATGACATGTAAAATTGAAAGTAAAAGAACAATGTATCAATAAATGCTTCTGAGTGGGGAAGAGACAACCGGATATGCGGGATGAAACCTCTATCAATGTCATAGGCGGAAATGACTTCTTCTCCTTGGCCTTAACCTGACTACTAAAACACACTCCAACAAAAATGTCAAAACAACAAAAACTGTGGGTTACCTCCCAGAAGCGCTAAGTTTTCCGTCTTCAGCCAGACGCATGAGAGCTCACAAAGATTTCATTCCAGACCACTTAAGACAATGGATTCTTTTTGTAACTGATCATTTTCCAAATAAGATTTCAATTTTTGACCATTGACAGTGAAACTTTGACCATTTTTAGGATTTAAAATTTTGACAGCACCATGGTCAAAAGCTTTGATTACAATGAATGGACCATCCCACCTAGACTTCAATTTTCCAGGAAACAAACGCAGCCTTGAATTAAAAAGCCAAACTTTTTGGTCAGGTTGAAAAGATTTTCTCAAAATGTACTTGTCATGAAAGGCTTTGGTCTTAGCTTTGTAGATCTTGGAATTATCATAGGCTTCATTGCATAGCTCCTCCAACTCATTGAGTTGGAGAGCTCTATGGGAACCAGCTTGGACCAAGTCCAAATTCACTTATTTTATTGCCCAGTACGCCCTATGTTCTAGCTCAACTGGTAGGTGACAGGCTTTTCCAAAAATCAGCCTATAGGGAGACATACCTATGGGAGTTTTGTAGGCAGTCCGATAGGCCCAAAGAGCATCATCCAATCTTTCAGACCAATCCTTCCTATCGGGCCGAATAGATTTTTGCAGGATGTTTTTGATTTCCCGATTGGATATTTCCACTTGGCCACTTGTTTGGGGGTGATAGGGGGTGGCGATTTTGGGAGTGATCCCATATTTCTTAAGCAAAGCTCGGAATTGGGAGTGAGTAAAATGTGAACCCCCGTCACTGATGATAGCCCTGGGACACCCAAATCTAGAGAAGATGTTCTTACGAACAAATTTCATCACAACTTTGTGATCATTAGTCCGAGTGGCTATTGCTTCTATCCATTTAGACACATAATCTACAGCCACAAGAATGTATTCGTTTCCAAATGATGCTGGAAATGGTCCCATGAAATCAATCCCCCAAACATCAAAAATTTCAACAATCAAGATGGGATTGAGTGGCATCATGTCTCTCTTAGAATTGTTCCCCACAGCTTGACACCTTAGACAGGTCTTGCTAAATTCATAGGTATTCTTGAAAAGTGTGGGCCAGAAGAACCCACTTTGCAGGACCTTAGCAGCAGTTTTCTTACCTGAGAAATGTCCCCCGCAAGCAAGATTGTGACAGAAATTCAGCAAAGATTGTTGTTCCTCTTCAGGGATGCACCTTCGAATTATGTGATCAGGACCCATGTAAAACAGCTCCGGGTCCTCCCAGAAATAATGCTTAACCTTGGCGAAGAAATGATCCTTCTCCTGCTTAGACCACCCTCTCGGAATCTGTCCTACCGCCAAGTAATTGACTATGTGAGCGTACCAGGGGGTTGAGGTGTGAGAGATGGAAAGAATTTGCTCATCAGAAAGGAATCGAACATAGGAGCACTTTTAGAGTTATAATCCTAGACAAGTGATCAGCAACAACATTCTCCAACCCCTTCTTGTCTCTGATTTCAAATCAAACTCTTGTAACAAGAGAATCCATCGAATGAGACGGGGTTTAGCTTCCTTCTTGGACAGCAAAAATTTTAAAGCTGAGTGATCGGAATAAACAATGACTTTTGCCCCTAATAGATAAGATCGAAATTTCTCAAGGGCAAAAACTACCGCAAGCAATTCTTTCTCTGTAGTGGTGTAGTTCAATTGTGCATCGGCGAGGGTGAGGCTCGCATAATAGATCACCACGTGGTTTTTATCGACTTTCTGACCCAGGATAGCTCCAATTGCATAGTCTGAAGCATCACACATGATCTTAAAAGGTAGCGCCCAATTAGGAGATTGAAGAATTGGGGCTTGAGTGAGGGCCGCTTTCAAAGAATGAAATGCCTCAAGACAAGAATCATCTAAGTTAAAGGGAGTGTCCTTGGCGAGCAATTGTGTGAGAGGACGAGTGATGGTGGAAAAGTTTTGGATGAATCTACAATAGAATCCAGCATGGCCAAGAAAAGATCGAATTTGTTTGACAGAAGAAGGAGGAGGCAGATTGGAAATCACATCAACCTTGGCCTTGTCAACCTCTATTCCTCTTACTGAAACAACATGGCCTAAAACTATTCCTTCTCTTACCATAAAATGACTTTTCTCCCAACTCAACAGAAGATTTGAATCAATGCACCTTTTTAACACCTGAGTTAAATTCTTCAAGCAACTTTCAAACGAATCACCAAACACAGAAAAGTCATCCATAAACACTTCCAAACATTCCCCCACCATTTAGAAAATATCGACATCATGCATCGCTGAAATGTGGCGGGGGCGTTACACAACCCAAAAGGCATTCTTCTAAAAGAAAATGTGCCATAAGGGCATGTGAACGTTGTCTTCTCTTGATCTTCCGGGTAAATAGCAACCTGATTGTACCCGGAATAGCCATCCAAAAAGTAATAATACTTCTGGCCTGCCAGTCTCTCTAAAATCTGATCTATGAATGGTAGTGGAAAATGATCTTTCTTTGTAACTGAATTTAACTTTCTATAATCAATGCAAATTCTCCACCCTGTTGGTAATCGTGTAGGAACTTCTTCACCTTTCTCATTTATTACAAATGTCAGTCCTGACTTCTTGGGAACAACTTGAGTTGGGCTGACCCACTTGCTATCAGAAATGGGATATATGATCCCGGCATCCAACCATTTGACCACTTCTTTCTTCACCACCTCTTTCATACTTGGATTCAGCCGACGTTGCATCTCTCTGCTCGGCTTGGTATTGTCCTCCAAGTAAATGTAATGCATACACACATCCGGACTAATACCCTTCAAATCTGCCACTGACCAACCTATCGCCCTCTTGTGCTCCTGAAGGACATCTAGGAGTTGGGATTCCTGAGTAGTAGTGAGGTTGGAAGCAATGATTATAGGCAGAGTTTGGTTAGGACCTAGATAAGCATACTTCAAAGGATCCGGCAGAGCCTTCAATTCTAGACTTAGCGGCTGATCCAAAGATGGAAGAATAGGTTCAACTTGAAGTGGAGGGAGTGGCTCTACTCTAGAGTGGGGTGCACTAGAAAGTGAAGAATCCTGGAGCATGCTACCCTCTTCTAGACATTCTTCATTCACTTCCAGACTTTCTTCAATTAGTTCTTCAAAAACATCAATGACATTACACTCCTCCTCATGGTCTAGATATTGAGATGCTTTGAACACATTCAGAAAGACCTTCTCTCCTCCAAAGGACATATCCATCATCCCTGTGGCACAATTTATATTGGCCTTGGCCGTAGCAAGAAACGGACGTCCCAAAATGATAGGTGTGTGTTTTAATTCCTGGGACGAGGCCATATCCAAAATAAGAAAGTCCACCGGAAAATAACATTCATGCACCTTCACAATCACATCTTCCAATAGTCCCCTCGGAGTCTTTACAGATCGATCTGCCAATTGAAGGATTATAGATGTGGGTTTCAACTCCCCTAGATCAAACTGCTCATATATAAAGGTGGGTAACAAGTTCACACTGGCTCCAAGGTCTAGCAATGCTCTATCAAATGTAATTCCACCTATATCACAAGAAATCAGTGGAGCTCCGGGGTCCTTCAATTTTTTAGGCAAATGATTCATAACAACTGCGCTGACATCTTCAGACAAGCGGACCTTTTGTCTTACTGCCTTTGGTTCCCTTTTTGGTGTACATAGCTCTTTCAAAAATTTTGCATACGTCGGCACATGTTTGATCGCATCCAATAGTGGAATATTGATGTTCACCTGTTTAAACAATTCCACTAGTTCATCTTGTTGGACCGGTTTTCTCTGTTGAGCTTTAGGCTTCAATGCATCAGGGAATGGGACCTTAGGATCATACTCTCGGGGTCCTTCATCAACCTTTGATTTTCCTTTGTCCAGCTTGTTTTCTCCCCCCTCTTGTCTCTTCTTTTCTTGCATAATTACCGGCTCCTCCTCTTCACTATCACTCTCCTCGTGGGCATCTTGGCCCGAACTACTACCCACATCCCTAGCCTGATAAGGGTCATTAAGAATTTTTCCGCTCCTAAGGCTAGAGATGGCTTTGGCATTCTCGAACTGAGGACCTATAGGAGGGGGCAACTGAGGTTGGTTGGGCTGATTGGGTTGAGGAAGAATGGGAGCTCTTGGAGGGAAGCCTGGAGGTTGTTGATTGCGGGGGTTGGCCACTGGTTGGCTAGGGAGCTGGCCTACCTCTCTTCTCATGTTATTGGCAGCAAGTTGCCCTATCTGGTTCTCCAACTTGAAATGGATTGTGCTTGGGTAAGAATAAGTTGTTGAGTTGTTCAAACTTGTCATCAAAAGTGGGCTGAGTAGGAGGTGGCTGATAATGTGGCTGATGGGAACGATGTGAAGGAAATTGTTGAAATTGACCCTGAAAAAATTGGGCTTGAGGATATGGGGCCTGAGCTTGATGGAAAAGAGGTTGCTGGAATTGTTGATGGAGAAAAGGAGATGAATAAGAGTGATTTGGATTAGATTGACTTGGCATTGGAAAAGATTGTTTTTGATTTAAATGGTGTGAGGGATGAGGTTGGGTGGATGGGCTTTGATTGGATTTCCAAGAAAAATTTGGGTGATTTCTCCAACCTGGATTGTAGGTGTTTGAGTAAGGGTCATATGCAGGCTTGGAGACACCTTGAGCAGCAAAGATTTGTTCTTGGATAAATGGGGGAAGTTGGGCTGCTGTGGGACACTCACTCACAGAATGGCTAGGGCTAGAACACAAAGCACAAATTTCTTCTTGACTGGGAGTTGAGAATTGTTGAGGTTGAGGAGCAGAAGATGAAGAAGGTTCCTGCCTATTCATAGCCAATAACTGGTCTAGCTTCTGAGCCACCATATCAACCTTCTCTATCTTCTGGGCCAGAAAATCCATTTTATTCAATTTCTGGGTTATGGCATTGATGTCCATCTTATTCTCAAACTCCCCTTGATTCTTGACTTCGTAAAGTCCGGCCCTCTTGTTTGGTCCGATCATTCGTTCATATGATGAAAGTGAGGTGTGACTAATGGAGTTTTCACTCAACATTTCAAATAGATCATACGCTTCATCCTCACTCTTACTCATGAATGCTCCCCCACATGATGCATCCACCATCTATCTATAATTCTCCGTTAGCCCCTCATAAAATGCTTGAACAATTTGCCATCTTGAAAGGCCATGATGAGGACATTTTCTTAATAGATCTTTCAACCTATCCCAAGCCTCATGTATATGTTCTCCAGTATTTTGGGTAAATCCAGTTATGTCTCTTCTCATTGTGTTGGTTCGCGCTATGGGATAGAACTTCTTCAAAAATTCCTTTTGCATTTCTGCCCATGTATCAATGATCCTACCCACGGCTCCTAACCAATATTTGGCCTTATCCTTGAGTGAGAATGGGAAGAGAGTTAGCCTAAGAGCATCATCAGAGAAATTCTGAATTTTAACAGTTGAGCAGATCTGAAGGAACTCATCAAGATGTTTGTAAGGGTCTTCATTGGATTTCCATAGAAAGATGGCAACATCTGGATGGTACTAGACTTGATTTCATAATGAACCGCCTGGTTCTGAGGTGCTTGGACATAGAAGGACGGTTGGTATTGATTGGGCAAGAAATAGTCCTTCATTTGCTTTGGAGGCTCGGGATTTTCGGCCATTAGATTTTGGTGATGAGGTCCTTGATTTTCGGCAATGAGATCTTGTTGGAGATCGTTCCCTGGATACAAGACTCTCTCAATTTCTTGAATGGGTCCCTAGTAGGTTTGGATGTTGAGATCTTCTACCTTGCATGAATTAGGACGAAGAGAGATGAAAGTGATTTTTTTATGATGATTTTTGTTTTGTTTTGTTTTAAAAAAAAATTTATCTTTTTTTTGGATGTTGATACAAACTAAGACGAAGAGAGAGAAGATGAGATGTTTTTTTTTGTTTTTATTTTTATTTTTTTATGCAAACACAAACAAGTTATCACACAAATTACTTAATGCCCTAGATGTGACTTAGACCTACAAATTGGGTTTCACAAAATGGATAAAGTGCAACTTGAGTTCACCCTCAATGTTTCCACCGGCCAGGTAAGGGGTGGGGAAGTGGGAGGTTCCCCCTACTTTCGGAGGGACCTAATTATGTCAAACCACTAGCCCGCTTAAGGCGTTTGCCGTCCGACCGTCTTGCCTTAGGCACCGGTTTTCACAAGAGGGTAAGCCCAAATAACACAAGAACCACAGTGTGAACCTAGGGCCAATGTCTACTGAATTTTATTTAAGGTCTAGGTGATGCAAAGATGCAAGAGAATTATGGTTTGTGGGCTAAGGAAGGGTGATGAAATCCCCACCTTATCTTGTTTATGGTTGTTGCCCTTAGAATATTTTAGAAATGATATGTAACAAACCAAGTTCAAACAAGGGGTTCTATGCAAGCATGAAAATGCATGAGCATGCTTTTGAAAAAAATTAGAGTACTCACCTTGCCTCCCGTAATCTTCAATAATGTAATTAACAATAATTAAACAACAAGGAAAAATAAATTCTATCGTAAATGATGCATGACCTAAAACATGGAAGTGTGGATTTTACTCTTGCAATGAACATTTTTATTGAAGTTCAAGTGATGCTTTTTTTTGTTTTTATTTAATGAACCTATCTAACTACAAGATATGAAATGTAGAGAAATGAAATTGACATGAAAGAGGAAAAGTTTGGATACTTACTTGAAAAGCGTTCCCTCGTTCCTTTTTTTTAATGAAATGACAAAAAAATGAAAGAAAGAAATACAAACTTACCTCTTTTTTTTATGATTTTTTTTAACCTGTAAAAAAAAGAAAAGAGAGCTTTATTAGTACACTATATACACAAGCAAAACAAAGTTCTTAAATCAAAAATCATCATTCTTCCCCGGCAACGGCGCCAAAAATTGATAACGCGAAAGTTCATCGTTTAAAACACGCGTATCGATCTTAAAAATTTCAACTCGCACTAGATGAAAGTAAGATGTAATAAGGTGGCGAGAAGGGTCGAATCCACAGGGAAGAAGAGATTTTGAGTTAAAAACTTAAGAGTCCTTTGAAAAACACTTGTGATTTGGATTTGCTTAAAGAAAATAGTGAAATGATGAACAAACCAAACACTTAATTGAAAACACCATGACTATGCGCTTATGCTATAGAAAATAATTGCATGAAGTGGAAAGAAGATATAGAAGAAAGAGATAGAGAGGGAAGAAGAGCAAGAACTAGATCAAGAGAACAACTCCTTTCATTAACTTAAAAGAAAGAGTACATGAAATGTGAAACAAGTTTATACTAATGACATAATGAGATTACACTGAAGTGAAATATCACAAAAGTAATAACACAAGAAAAGCCTAGAGTTTGGAGTTTGGAGCTGGTAGCAGCAATGGTGATGATAGCGCCGTCCTCTCTTGGCCTTGGATCACGAACAACCTTGTGGAAGATGTTGTCTACGCCGGGAGGAAGTCACCTTCGTCGTTGAAGTAGTCTTTGGAGGGTGAATACTTTGGACCCAAGAGGAATTAGGGGATGCCCAAGAAGAAGAAGTTGAAGAGGGGGAAGAGAGGAAAAACTTTAATGAAGAACTCAGAGAGAAAAGAAGAGAATAAGGGCTTCAAAATGGAGACATAACCGAAGCTAGCACCTCGGATGAACAGTAAAAACACAGGACAACAAGTTGCAAAACTAGCAATATCTTCAAACCAGAAGGAATTAGAAGATGATCAAGAAGAAGAAGTTGTAGAGAACTTTAAAACAAAGAACTTTCATGAAGAAAGCTAGAGCAGAAAATGACTAGAAGAGGGAGAAATAAGGGGAAGAACAGAGAAAAATACTGGGTCGCAGATGAACAGGACAACACAGTGAAAAACATGACATATCTTGAAAACCAGAAGGAATTAGAAGATGAGCAAGAAGAAGAAGTTGCAGAGAACTTAAAAATGAAGAACTTTTATGAAGAACATAAAAGGAGAAAATGAACTTACATAGGAGAAACCGGAGGCCTAAGGTTGGGAGAGAAAGAGGGAGAGTGAAAGATTGCTCAAAGAAAAGACTCCCCTCTCCTCCTTGCCATGGGCTATTTATAGGGAAAGTTAGGTTGATGGAGGGTGGAGATTGTATCAAAAGGAGATGGATGGCTGAGATTTAAGTGGAATATGATGCATGGGGAAGAGAAAAAGTAGGTGGGCACCCCCTTTCTTGGACTTTAGGCACCCCATTTCCCAAGGCTCATCATGTCTCTCCTTTATTTCAAACTTTGAATGTCCTTTTCCTCCTTTTCAAACTTAAACTTTGGATTCTTCCTTTTCAAACTTTGAATTCAAAATTTTGAACATTCCTTTCCCTCCAACTAAAATATTTTGAATTCTTTATTTGACTTGGTCAAAATGGTGATGACCCTTTTGTCCCAGGCTTCTTTTGTAATTACCTTCGGTGTCCTACATACACACAATTACACTTTAGTCCATAAAAATTATCACAATGTGCACATCAATCTCAAATACTCATAGTTATGCAATGGAGAATTAATGCTCATGGCCCTCAACTTCAAATTATTAGATAAAATTATCAAATTAATCAATTTACGTGAAAGCTCCAATTTAAATGCGGAGTTGAGGTTAATTATGAAATATGCATAATTACCTAATTATATGCACATAAAATGGTGTTTATGCGATGTATTATCATAAGAAATGGAGACTTATCAGAGGGCCGCCGACGCGTGCCGTTAGAGGGGTTGGATGGGCGTGCCTCTGAACGGGCTTAAGGGTGTGCCGCTGAAGGGCCAAAAGGGCGTGCCGCTGAAGGGGGCACAGGGTGTGCCGGCGAAGGGCCCTGGGTGTGCCGTTGAAGCGCCCCATGGGCGTGCCGCTGAAGGGGGCACAAGGGTGTGCCGACGAAGGCTACCGAGGGCGTGCCGCTGAAGGGGCCCTGGGCGTGCCGCTGAAGGGGGCACAAGGGTGTGCCACTGAAGGCCACCAGGGGCCTACCGCTGAAGGGCCTTGGGTGTGCAGCTGAAGGGGGCACAAGGGTGTGCGCTGAAGGCCTAAATGGGCAGTCTGAGCCCGTGAGTGCGTGAGTTATGGCCCATTCGATTTTCTTCGAGGCCCACAGATTATAAGGCACTTGGTGGTTGATTCCTCTTCACTGTCGTGACTCCGGAGATGGCTTCACGGTAATGTGTGTGTGTTCGGAGAGTCCGGATGGCCCTCTCTTCTTTGCAATTTCTTTAGTTGGAGTGGTTGTTGATGCTAGACTGGTTGGGACGTATGGGCGTGCAATTTTGCACGTCCGCAAGGGTATTGCAGGCAATGACGACCTCTTTTTCTTCTTATTCTTGGGCCCTCTTTTCTTTTTCTTCTTTTCTGCAATGACCGGTGGCTGCTCCTGGGGAAGTTCACCCCGGAGGGGAGGTTCTTTTTCTGCTTCAGCTTCCGCTCCTGGAGCCAGTTCGGGTGACTCAAACTCCTCCCAAGGGACGTACTCTTTCAGTTCCACGGGCTGGATTTCGGGCTGTTCATAATCTTCAAGCCCATCAATAATAGCCTGGAGTCTTTCGACCGCCGGGCTGGTCTCCTTGTGCACCCGCATCGGGATGTGCTTCTTTTTGTTGTGGGTCGGCCGCCTCATGACTAGCCGAGGGACTGTGTCATGCCAGACGGGGTTCGCCGATGGCGACGCTGGCCGGGGTGTGACACCCCTCACATGAACTTCTGAGGCGGGCCGAGAAGTCCGTCTTCTTCTATTCTTCTTGGGTGCGGTTTGCCAGCCCCCTTGGTCTTGAGCAGGTTTTGAGACAAAAGTTTCATAGGTGGCACGGGTACTGGCCTCCGCCCATTCTTCAGGCAACTCCTGGTATAATGAGACCATGTTGACAGTAGGAGCCAAATTGGGCAGCTCATGTGGCTATGGAGGGTCTACTTTGTGCTCTCTCATATCTAGTTCCCCATTCTTGATTAAGGACTCAATGACGTCCTTGAAGACGTAGCAGTCTTCGATGGTGTGCCCGAGCATCTGGTGATACAGGCAGAAGCGCGGGTCATCCTTCTTTTTCAGGTCACCGGGCCTCTTTGGCTCTGGCAACGTGATCTTATTGTAGCTGGTTGCCCACTCGAACATGAGCCTGGACTTATCTCGAGAGAAAGAGTATAGATTATTTCTCATTTTCTCCCTCAGCGAGGGGCCTTCCCGCCGTTCTGTGGTTCTGGGCGGAGGAGGGTTGGCAGTCCCTTTAGCTTTTTCCTTTTGTTTCTTAGAGGTCTGGAAGTCTAATGCATGCACCTCCGGGGGAACTGGCTTCTTCTCGGTCTGCCTGGCTCTCTGACTTGATACGGCCGAGGTGAAAGAATACCGGGCAAGGAATGCCTCAAACTCGGCTACTATATTATTCAGGCGGTCAAATGTCTTAACCTCAGTGCCGATCATCCTTTCCAGGATTTCTTTCTTCAAGTTCTGCTTGTAGATCTGCACTGCGTCCTCCTGATGCGGGAGACGCCTGCACCTCATGCTGAGGTTCCTCCATCTTTTGATGTAGTCGAGTGCAGACTCATCATTCCTCTACCTTGTGACATAGAGCTCTGCCACAGTGACCTCCCGCTCAGCAATATAAAATCTTTCTTTGAACTTTTTCTGCATATCGGGCTAGTCAATGATAGACCCGACGGGCAGGCTCGAGTACCATTCAAAGGCAAGTCCAGTGAGCGTTGAGCCGAAGAATTTGAGGAGATAAGCCTCATCAGTAGCCAAATCTCCCATAACATTCACATAATAGGCAATGTGCTCCCTGGGAGACCCCTGCCCGTTGAACTTTTCAAATTTCGGTGGCTTGGTGATGCCGACCGGCAGCTTCTTGGCGGCATAATGAGCCGGGTATGGCACTCGGTAGACATCAAATGGTGTCTGACCGCCGTCGCCCCTTTCTGCCAGCTTCATGTCGATCATATGTTCAAGCATCAACTGGCTGATCGTTGAAGGGTCGACCGGATTTGGGTAAAAGTGGGCAGGCTGCGCCCTTGGGGTAGTCAACACTACTGCCTGCGAGGCCATAGGAGACCCTTGGAAGGGCAAGACTGGCGGCGGAGTTGGTGTTGTGTGTTGTACCAGTTGCGGGGGCATGCCCCCAGTATAGCAGGGTGTCGGCGGAGGTGTTTCCCCCTGCAGAGGCGCTTCGGAGGACTGCCCATTGCCCCCGGGTGCTTCGGGCAAAGCCTCGGTCTGTCCGGATGTAGAGGGTTGTGCATACCTCTCATTCAATTGCTTCTTTAGTAGTTCGATCTCCCGTTGGTACTGTTGTACCATATACAACATTGCGGGGTCGTTTGTGGGGGGACTAGGGGTGCCCCCTGCTTCGTCAGTCGGCGTCTCTTCTGATGATGTAGATGGCCCTCCGTTGGTGCCCCCAGTGGTGATGACATTGGCAACCAAGGCCGTGGAGGGTTCTTCATGGGAGGTCTCTTCAGCGCCTACTTACGCTACTTCGCCTGCCGCTCTCCCTCTTCTAATGAGAGGACCGGGTCTCG